>JBAMNC010001300.1:0-627646 GCA_037902135.1 Cetoscarus ocellatus
CACTTTCACAAAGTGTGCGATAAAGTTCTTTAGACATAATGATGTTCATAATGACTGTAAACCAGCACCCCTTGGAGCTTTAGACCTGTTTCCTCTCTGTGGCAGTGAGGAATGACTCAGAGGAGAGTTCTTCACTTCGCAGTCATCAGTACCCAAATCTAACCCACTCTGCTTCTCCTCTCAACAGGAGCGGGGAAAAAGGCCCGGTGTCCACAGTGGAATCCATGCCCAGTGTGGTGGGGGCTGTGACCAGCCGGGGCTGCGGACGAGTCCTCCGACAGCGAGGCGGAGCAGGAAAGGACCCCAGAAACTCATCCGGAAAGTTTCCACCTCAGGACAGATCAGGAGCAAGGTGAGAGGAGCTCTCTGATTTCTGAGCGTAGTTTTCTTCTGTGTTGTGGGACTTTCCTCTGCTGAAGGAGTCTCTGAGGAAGACGTGGGTGGTTTGCGTCTTGCTGGTGGTTTTAAAGAAGGACTCTTTTTGTTGTAGCGTTGTTGGATTGATTGTATTTTGACTTCAGCCTGTGATAAAACAGTTGACTTGTTCTGTTTGCAAAGCTGGAAAAAAGACAGGAGACGTGTTTTACATCCAATGATCTCAGAAGAGGTTTTCTTCCAAGATAAATGTCTTGGAAGAAAATTGCTAATCTGTTTTCTCACAGCTGTTCCACTATTCCTTGTGAATATGTATTTTTTCATAATTTTAGATTAACATCTACACTGAGGAGTAGGGAGGCTGTATGTGGCCCTGTACAGCCCGATGCCCACCTCTGTTTTAGTACAAGTAAGACAGTGTGCAAGTGTTTGCATGCAACTTTTAAACAAGAAATGTGAGTGCTGAGGACCTCTTTTTTTGTTGTAGTGGTTTGATGAAATGTCTTTAAGTCTTATCGTATTTAACTTTTAAAATCTAGTATCATGACAAGGAAACAAAAAACTATTCCAGTTGCAAATCCAGAACAGTGCGCTTAAGGGATCAATATCATCCTCTTTTTTCTTAACAATTTTTTTTATCAATTCTTTCCACTTGTTCTTCTGCATGCTTTGCACATAAAGGAGGTCATCAGAGGGTCAGCATTAACAATAACAGAGAGGTCAAAGGAGTTAAAGTGCTCAAAGCTGTGGTGTAATTTTACACCAACTGTTGCAGACATACATCTGCATTAATCAATGAAGGGATTCATATAGATTGGATCAATAAACAGAATTGAGAACAGCAGTGTGATCTATTAAACCGTTTTTGATTTCCATCTCTCATCATAAAAACTCCACCTGGTGCTGAGCATCGCTTTAGTTCCATTTTTATTTTGATCACTCAGCTAAAAACAGATAAAACATGATTTTTTTTTTCTCCGGGAAAGGAGACAATCTGTTCTGTTCTCATCTTTTTATGTGATTTAAACATAAAGGTTGAATTTGAATATATGACTGTGAGGCAGATTTAAGCAGCTGAATATCTAACAATGAATAAAACATCATCTCCCGCCCGTATCTGACCCTCCATTATCAGTCTCATGACAGAGTCCTGGTCTGATTCTGAGGTGTGACACCTTAGCTTCCCTGGCCCCACTTCTCCTTCACACCGTAAACCAGCGGTGTCCTCCGCTCACACCAATCCTTCCTCTTAATTATTGACCACTCCACACCACGCTCCTCCTGCATTATTCAGCACAGGGAGGTATGTCTAGAGACTTTGGCTCAGGATCTGTCTGGCCAAACGTTTCTTATGTTTGTCATTTTTTTGAATGACAACAGGATTTATTATATCATATTTGTATAATCACTGCAACTCCTCATTTTTGATTAATCAGTTAAGTTTTAATTTATGCAGAAAAACCTTAGACAGGGTTTCTGTAACCTTAAGTTTAATGTGAAAGCATTTGGCAAGTTTTTTTTAATGAATTGTATAAAAAAGAAATCAATTGCATTATCATGACAACAAAAAGAAGTCTTGTGCTCCCAGCTTTGTTTTATTTTTTTATATTTTTGTCAAAAAAAGATCCAAGACAAGTCCTGTAAAGTGTTCAAGCTGTATGAGTATTAAATCAGTGTTTAGGTTCACAAAATTTTCTGCACGTGGGAGGATTTTCAGGAGTTTGCATAGGAATTATAATGGATTTATGTGTAAACTACTAGACATTATTTAAAGCTTTAATGCCTTTTTGATTCTATGAATCATTTAGATGATTGAAGTTGCATTGTTTCAGATAATGCAGTATTGAAAAAGTTCAGGATATTTTGGAATTGTTCCTTCACAGTAGAAGTGAAAACACTCCCCTAATTATCTGATATTTGTCCTAATTCATGGACTCACTCTGTCATAATTTAAAGTTTTCACCCTTAAATGTTCATTCACTGACTTTTAAAACTTCAGCAGAAGTCCTAACATGGATCAGAAACAAGCTTAATAGGAGTCAGGATGGTATATCTTTAAGTGTCGGGATGCTGATGTGCATCTCTGTCCCTCAGACCTTCACGCAGCAGCTTCATCAGTCCATAATCATCTCTGCTGCTCTCTCCGCTCAGTAGTCGTCTCTTTGTGCCGAGCGTGTTGACATGGAGCTCACGAGGGCCGCAGAATCTCTGCCGTGTGGGTCAGTGGGTTTGTGTGTGTGTGTGTGTGTGTGTGTGTTGCTAATGGATCATGCAGGCACTGACTCACTGAGTGTTGTTCCACAGGTCTGTTTGCTCAGCTCTGCACGGTGTGTGATATATATGTGTGCGTGTGTGTCGGCCTATCACATGGTCCAAGTCCATCCTCTCTCCACCGTCCACTATCTCTCCGCTGCTTTGGTTGCTACAGACGACCACGTCTCTCGGCCCTCGCTTTGGAGCTTCAGGACGAAGCTGCTGCTGAAACAGCTGCTACATTTTTAAGTTCATCTCTCTGTTATTGTGCCCTCTTTGTGTCTCTGTTTGGTTTAAGGTTTGAGAAAAGAGGCGGATAAACGTGTCAGTAAATCTAAGAGGAGAAGAAGTGTGAGGAGAAAGCAGCAGGTCTGCAGACATGAGCAGCTTGACAGCCAATCAGAGGCGTTAAAAGCCTTTTTCTGTTCCAGGATGGAGAGACACTGACAGAGTGATAAAGATGAAACCAGAGTTCAGTCACTGAAACGAAACACCATTTACTGGATAACTTTCAGAGTAAATCTTCTTCTTTTAGTGTCATTTGTCACAACAGTATATCCATCCATCCATCCATCCATCCATCCATCATTCAGTCTATCAATGTGTTATTACATCCATGCAACTGTCTACCCATCAATCAAACCAACAATCTATGGGTACATCTGTTAACCATTCTTTTTTTCTATCATGCATTCTTTCATTTAGCTGTATATCAGTCTATTCATCCATCTGTGTATTCATCCATCCATTTACCCATCCAACTATTCATTCGTCATTCGATCCAGAGATGTGTTTATACATCTATGCATTCGCCTACCTATCCATCAAACCAACAATCTATCTGTTCATCTGTTCATCAAGGTTTTTCTCTATCATCCATTATTTTATCCATACTTCTATCCATTTACCCATCCATCTGTGTATTCATCCTTCCATCCAACTATTCATCATTCGATCCATCACAGTGTTTATACATCCATATAATTGTTTGTCCATCAAACCATCCTTCTATCCATCCATTCATCTATCTATCCAACAAACTGTTTCATCCCTTTATCCATCCTTTTTTCTGTCATACATTCATCAATTCTTCTGTCCCATCATATGTCTCCCCTTTTCAGCTGCTTTTACAGCAGCAGCTGTGTCTGTTTTCTGAACATGCATACAGGACACAAGCATCCAGTTAAAGTTTCTATCAAGTAACACAGAAGTGTTAGCATGGCGTTCCTTAGGTCGTGACCAACATCCCACGTTAAGCTAAGAGTTTGTTTCGACATTTGTGATGATGGCGACGGGTTCGATGCCTCCTGTTTTACCAAATGTGCTTCAGTGTTCTCATCGATGGTTTGTATCCCTAATTTGCAGAAACAGCATCTCTATTATGATCAAATGTTGCACTAAAGTACCCTTATCTTGTGTCCTCGCTGGCCCAAAGCTGTTGCTGAATCTAATTGCCGGTCTCATCTAAATCACATAACATCCCGTGCATCGTCCTGACACATGTACACCTCCCCTGTATGTGGTCCACTCTCACAAAGGCCATCACAGACGAGGAAATCACCACTTCAGGCTCAAAGACGGTAATTTTCTCATCACTGTGGTGAAATTTTAGCATGTAGTGGGAGTAAGAAGAGGCTGGGAGTTACAATTACACCCTGCAGAGAGAGGATGAGGAGCAGAGACAGCTTCGGGAGGAGGAGGAGATGCTCGGTGAGAGAGGCAGAGAGATTTCCTCTGTTTTGAAGGGCCTGATTGTCCTCCACTCTCACTCCGGTCTTACTCTGGGATAACAGATGATTGGGTAATGGAGGGAGTGAATGTGGGGAATGTGGGCTTCTCTCAGTCAGCATCCTCTGAAAGTAAAGACAGATAAGTGAGTAGTCTTCTGTAAGGGCCGGCAATTACAGTCACAGCAGTTTAGTCTTATCAGTCATGAGTTCAGATCCTCAGACAGGGATCTGTTTTCTTCTGGGAAGACACACAGCCCTGTTTTACTGCTGTAAGTGTGGACGTGCAGTTCAAGCTGTTGAAACATGTTTAAATGTGTAATTATTCTAAACAGATTATCCAAAACAGCAGCACCTTGTTGAGGGTTATTTGCAGTTTGAGCAGAAGATGGGAGATGATGAGGGGTCTTTGTTTCTGGTCCATCAGGAAAACTGCTGACATCAGCTCTCTGAAGCAGGAGTGGGCCCTTAAGGATGGGAAACAGCAGCAGGTTACATCAGAAATGAGAGTTCAGACTAAAGAGGGGTTTTAAATTGATTTTATTGATCAGTCCTGCTCATCAATTGTTGATCTTTGTTTTTTTTGTGTGATTAAAGTTGACTTCCACAGGTTTTCTGTCAGCAACCTCAAAGAAAAGGCACTCCTAAGATTCAATGCTCTGCTGGTTAACAATACACAAATGGCAGCATTACATGCTTAATTATCCCCATCCTAACATTACTACACCACCCTATAAACCACAAGTGATCAGTGACCAGACATATTCCTTTCAATCATCTGATCACATATCTTTAGTAAAAATCTGGAGACGCTATATTTTTCTTTATCAAGTGTGGCCAACACTGACCATAAAAGGAGCCACCGTAGGGATGAGAAAACTAATTCCAATTAAGAATGGGTAAAAAAAGTTCTCAAGGAACCAATATCATTTGTCTTTATGATTAGCAATTCCTAGGGGTGCACGATATTATCTGTTTGCTATGGGTTTTGGCCGATATTAGCCTAAAAGTTAAGTATCGGTATCAGCCGATATTGATAGTTTTGCAGATATGTACAGCTGATATATCAGCCGCACATATCGGCCATATATCGGCTGGTATAACGGCAAATTACACAAATGTACAATATTGATACACCCTCCCATCATTGCATGGGGACATTTAAAAATCAGGGGTTTCATTTTTCAAGAGTTATATGCTGTTTTTCTTGTTTTACTTCTGTTCCTCACAAAGAAACAAGTCCATTTTTGTTCAGTACAGAGCTTGTGCTCTTGACCAGAAATATCAGTATTGGTATCAGCGATAATGAATTAAAAAATATCAGCATATCGGATATCAGTAAAAATCCAATATTTTGCATCCCTAGTAATTCCCTCATCAATTTCTTTATTTCTTTCTGCGTGCCTTGCAAATCAAGGACATCATGCTCATATCAGAGGCCTGTTAGAGCTCAATATGTAACAATGACCCAAAATGTTACATAAAAAAATAGTAATAAAACCCGAAATGTAATAATTGATCAATAATGTAACAGAAGTGTTGAGCCTGAAATGTAATTAAAAAAATGTAATAAAACCCGAAATATAATAATTGGTCAATAATGTAACAAGATGCTGAGCCCAAAACGTAAAAACTTTTTGATCAAAATGTGACAACTAAACTCACCAAAGGTTAAAGAAAATGTTTAGGTCTCCAAAAAGCTGTAGGATGGGGCATTTTTGTGTGATACTACACTGTACATTGAAGCAATGATCCCTTTAATCCATAAATCATTGACTCACTCTGTGATGTAATAAAATTATTACACTATAAGGAATATTTTGCCTGCCCCGTAATGTAATAACTGACCTTAAATGTAAGAAATTGTCTCATTTTGATCAAAAAGTCATTACGTTTTGGGCTCAGCATCTTGTTACATCATCGACCCGTTATTACATTTTGGGTTTTATTCCATTGTTTTTTATTACATTTCGGGCTCAACGCTTGTTAAATTATTGACCACTTATTACATTTCGGGTTTTATTACATTTTTTTTATAACACTTTGGGTCATTGTTACATATCGAGCTCTAACAAGGCCATCAGCAGGAAATATCAGCAGAAAACATAAGAAGTCATAGAAGTCTTAATGCTGGTCCGGCTTCAACACAGACACGAGGCATTCCCCTTAGATCATTTCACTATTTTCCTTTTTCCAAGGCCACACCGGTGGGCCTCATGTCTTTGCATGTGAGTCTTACATGTCCTTTAAGGTGCTGCTGGGCACTTGGGGGTAAGGCCGACCAATGGGCCTGCCGATTTGTCGTGGATGAGGAGTGGACCAGCTGCTTTGCACATAATCAACGTATAGTCCGGTCTTGTGATTTATTTTGCCATTGATGGTGTGGAGCCCAAAATACTTCCTTGAAGTGACTTTGCATGTCCCCTACTTTCTCGATGTACTTCCTGTTGTTAAGGTCACCAGAGCATTGGGTGGTTGGGTTGCACTGGGAGCGCCCTCTGTTGGATTCAGGTGCCTCTAATGTTCTGCAGAACTTTGTTTTTTCACTTTGAATGTATATTTGCACTCTGATTTTTACCCCCAGATATTCATTTATTATTTTTTAATGATACTGCAGTTTCCATCCTTTTGCCATTGAGACGAAGAACAGAGTGGTTTGAAATTTCCACACACTGATGGTTTATATCTCTAAGAAAGCAGAAACAGGTTTCACACTGTGATCTGGTCGTCACAGATGTTCCAGATGTTGGTGTATGTTCTAAACCTGTGAGTTTGTTCTCGTCTGTTCATCGTCAGAGGAAGGACGCCGCTCCGCTCGCTCCCCTCACTTTAACGTTGAGGGAACTCCACTCTGCTGTTCTCCACCAACCACAGCTGCTGCACTCATTTGAAGCACTCGGCCTTTTGTCTATTGTGTAAGCATGTGTGTGTGTGTGTGTGTGTGTGTGTGTGTGTGTCACTCCGTCAGTGTGGGTGTAAGGTACATGGTGCTCAGGTTACTCATTTCTCTCTGGCACTCGCTCGCTTGCTCTGAGTCTGCAGAGAGGAACACACACACACACAGTCGACTATTTATAGATCACTTCTGGCCTACTTGGCAACAGGAAGGAGATGGAGACAAGGGAAAGGAACTATGGAGGCCAAGGAGGGACAAAATAGAAAAATGGAGCGGGCAACTGGAGCAAAGTCACTGCTGCTGCTCCAACCAGACAGGAAGATGATTAAAGTTACACCTAAAACAGAGTCTGAATGCTCTTGTTTGAGAAAAAGGCAGAATTTGCTGCTTTGGTTAAACAGTTTTGATTTGTTTGGGGCGTCAGGCAGGTGTGAGGGGCCCAAAGAGTCTGTAGGGTCAAACACACAAGAACTTGATACCAAACATCTACGGTGGCCAAGAAGGGCAACAAAGTGACGACAGCCACAACAACTTGCTTCCTTCTTTTTTCTTCTTTCTTTATTCATCTCAAACTTAAAAAAAGTCAAAAAATTATCCATTTATAGAACAAACAACTGCACCAAATGAACTGAACACGTATAAGTACAAAGACATGAATGTCAACACAACAAACCAGTTTGAGAAGAACCAGAACGCTCATCCAGTCCTGCCCCTTTCTTACGAATCAGATTCATTAATTGAGAATCAATAACAACTGCCTCAAGGAGTGAATATCATTCGTGTCTATGCTTAACAGTTGCCTTATCAACTCCTCCCTCTGTGTTCTGCATGCCTTGCAAATCAGAGACTTCATATTTTCACCAGAGGCAGTCAGCAGAGAGGATAACAAACAGGTCAAAGATGTGATCATGGCAGACGTTCAGGGTCCAAGCAGTAAAGGCAGGAGATACAGGATTATTTAAAGAAATAATGGGTTTTATTTTACCCAAGAGGACATTAATTTATAAACCAAAATGTTAAGAATCAGGTCTTTATGTCAACTAGATATAGCACCAAACAAACTAAACAAAAGATAAAGTTTTAGAGACAGAAGAGCATATATGACGGGGTTTGGCCAAACCAACTGAAACTCAAAGCAAAACTAACTCAGCCCAAATCCCCCGTGACATCAGCGGACTTGGTTCATCCCAATGAGCAGTACTAAAGTCCTGTCAGCCTTGGGCCACACCTTTTGCCCCCAACATCCAGGTAACTCGAAGAAAAGAGACCAGAAGTAATAAGAGAGAGTTGAGTGAAATCTACCAATTAATGCATTCTGCACAATAACTTTAAACAGTGCAAGACTTTAAGCAACTAATAAACTAATAAACTAAAACTGAATCAAAGTAATGCGTAGAAGTGCTTATAACAGAAAACAGAGGAGGTCAAAACTGTGGCTTCGTTAGTCTGTGTGGTTATATCTGCGATTTATAACAAGCGCGGAAATGCCATCAATTTGCAGGCACATTATGCATCAGTGCATTCAGTATAAGGAGTGTCTAACTTTGTTGGCACTGAAATCTTGTTTAGGTCTACTCACAGGAATCGATAAATAATCAGATCAATAGGCTGAATTGATAGTGGCATTGGTTTTAATAAAACTGTAACAGTTTTAATCCTTAATTGCACTACACTCTTACAATAAAGGTATTAAAGCACATCAAATTTAAAACACAGATCCAAATATTCAAAATCTTTGTTGATTTACTACAATTTATCACAAAACATTCATGAAAAATGTGCTAAAGTAAAGAAAAATGTAAGACTAAAATTATATGTCTCACCTGGAAAACCTAAGGTCAATTTTAGATAGATAGATAGATTATTAATCCTCTTTGTAAAATTCAGTATTATTATTATGATTATTGATATTATTGTGAGTCACCAATTAAGCTAATGAGCAGGTTTTTGGTCTGTAGAAGGAAAATGGTGTATTTAGAGGAAACCCACACAGGCATCGCAAACTCCACACAGAAAGCAGAAAGAACCTGGCATGAGAAATCTAACCAACAACCCCCTTCCTGTGAGCCGTGTGCACCAACCTGCTGCACCAACGGGCTGCCCAACAAACATACCAATTTATGGATTTATGGCAACAACATCGGAGCATTCAATGTCTTGTACAAGCCAACAAATTTGCATTCTTGGTTTTATATATATTTTTTATTTCCCTTTTTTCTACAAAACTAAACAGCCTCGGTTAGAAGTTAAAACCTTAAAGATTGTGAGAAATATATGTATTTTTGTGGTCTTCCAGGTTTCCCAAAATAAGTGGAGATTTGATAATCGTGGAGTGAGTAACCAGGCTAGAATGAAGTGCGACAGATGTGGTAACAGCGGGTTTTCCTGGAGATAGAAACACAGAGTGAGTCCACAGGGCCTCTGCTCGGCTGTGACTCAACTCCCCATTAAGAGAGCACGCTGTGTCTCCCTCTGTGAGTGTTTGTGTCCGTCAGTCATGAGGCTCTCATTAGGCTCCTCGGTCATATGTGCGCTCCCTCTGCTCCAGTCGGATTATCCGGTAAAGCAGCTCTCCGTACGTCATGAGATATGTTTATGTTTTCACGTGAGAGCAGAGGAAATATTTACATGTCTGCGTCTTCAGAGCGTCTTCAGCCTGCACTCGTTCACCTCCTGTTTTCTGCAGCAGGCTCAAACCTCTGACAGAGAAGATGACTTCACTTTGTAGTCAGAGCAGGCCCATGAAAGTCCTTATAGGGAAGTCAACATGGAGGTATTTCACCTTAATCCTGCACAGGAATTCAGTCTGCAGGCGTACCTACGGCGAGAGGAAACAGGGTATTAACATAGGTAGACAGCAGAAACACAGGAGCTGCAGTCGGTCCATGTTCTCTTTTTGCCCCTTTAGTCATCATTTACAGGAAGATCTCTGCCAGTAACGCCTAATTTTAGATTCTTTCATGGAAGTGAGCTTGATAAAGTCATTATTTAGTCACAGGATCTTAATGCTGCTCTTTCAATACATTTAACTTCCTAAAATCTACCTTCACAAAGGTTGTTTGGTATAATCAGAGCCTATCGAACACACTGGGCTCACTGGCTCTGAAGGGAAATTTAACAAGTTTAAAAAAGCCCAAGCAAGACATTATTCTACTTCATCGTGGTTAAGAAATATTTTTTAATTAATATAATTTTTTGGCCTTATTGATGGTTTAGAGACAGTGGATCGCCAGAAAGTGGACAAGAGAGCAGAAGATGGCACGCAGGAGGGGGACCACAGGTTTGAATGGAAACAGGGCTACAAGCATAAGAGCCTCACAATAAACTCACTGACCACTTTATTAGGCACACTTTGCTTTTACCAAGTTGGACCTCCTTCACCTCCAGAGCTCCTTAATTCTTCTAGGAGCTAAAACGTCCCTCAGAGATGTTGGTCCATATCTCCATGACAGCATCACACAGCTGCTGAACATCCATGAGGAGGATCTTCTGCTCCACCACATCCCAGAGGTGCTCTGTTGCAGAGGTCCTGGTGCAGCGCTGTGGAGAAGCAGAAGCAAATGATTTAATGACCATTTGTTTAGTAACTGAGATCCAAGGATGTTTTATTTCAAAAGGATGATCCTTGTTTATCTGCCTGTGCACCCATCCATCTGTACTCTGGACGTAGTTGTGAGTATTTTTACCTCTGAGGTTTGTAGCTGAAGGGATACTCAAGAGAGTTCAACTCCCTGATGTGGAAGTCAGTTCAGAGGTTAGAAAAAATAAAATACCATCATTAATCAATAGAAACATCAGATCGATGGGTGAAACTACACGGTCAGCACTGTATGCATGCACACAATGCAGCATGTCCTTCATGCTCAGATGGTGTAGTGGTTAAATAGTTACCATGTCAAAAGGTGACCTACAGCCAACTGGGTTCCTAAATGTCTTTGTTAATCAGCTGATTAAACAGAGTGAGTCCTCATGAACGGCTCTTTATTTGGGTTTGGAGACATGACCATGTCTGCCTCTGATCCTGTGTAATGTCATCTCCACATGTGTGATTGTTTGTTGTCCCCTGCTATTAGATTGAGATCTGGTGACTGTGGAGGCCACTGAAGTACAGAAAACTCACTGTCATGCTCAAGAAACCAGTTTGAGACTATTTGAGTTGGGGCTGGTTGAATAATTTCTGTTTCATTGTTGTCTTGATTTGAGCATTTGCAGTAAACACATCACAACAGTCTAACTTATTGCAGTAAAACTGAAAAATCATTTCAGATCAAACAAAGTTTAGTGCTTGCTGCTTTCAGACCTTGTGGTGCAGTTGGATGAAGCAATTACTGGCTGTTATTTATGTTTAAATTATTTGTGGTGGAGAAAAAGTGTCCTTGATTTCTCTTAGATTCAGAAAATAAACATGTAGATGTAAGTGTTGTGCAAAAAAGGAGCAAAGGCTAAAACACAATAAAATATCTTATGAGAGGTTTTTCGTTTGTTCAAGTTTTATTGTCTATATGGTTATCGCAATATTAAACAATGACCCTGCAAATCAGATCTTGCCCACAGGTCCAGTTTGATCTTTGTGCCTTGGCCAAAGTGGCCAAAAGCTGATGGCGGTATTTTGGTGCTGAAATGCTGGAATCGAGCCGCCTTGCTATGCCTGCCTCCACTGCCAAACAGCTAAGAAGATAGATGTTTGATAGATGGAGGATAAAGATAAAAATTACAGAAATGTAGGAAGATGCATGAAGGTAATCAAACAGTTTTATATCAGAGGAATGGATCCATCAAAACCTGAAGTCAGACTCTTATTTCATGCTTTTGAATTAAACAAAAACATTGACTAAGCTTCAGTAGGGGTCGTGCCAAAGCTTATGCAGTGGTTTCTCTGTAGTAATGATTATTTTATTTAATAAAAAATCATCAATAATTGGTTTCAAGGACTTCTTCTTTGGTTTTAGTATCATCTTCAGTTTGGTGGCTGCCCCGCTCCAGCGTGCATCCACATTCAGTCCGTGCAGCAGTGTTTCTGTGTTTAAGTTGACACAGCTGGTGGGCAGGATGTCAGCTTCAGGCTTCACTCTCTGTTTGTAATTCTCCCCGAAGAGAGCGGCCTTCCTACGCTATAAATAACCCTGTGTGTGTTTGTGTGTGTTTGTGTGTGTTTGTACCCAGAGAACGATCTTCACGCAGCTTGTCCGTGTGCGTGTGTGTGTTTTGTCTTTCCCTCTGTCCTCTGCTCCATGCGTCCCTGTATTTACTGTGTTTATGTGTTTGTGTTGTAATGATGATGATGAGTGTGTGTTCTGTGTCACACATGGAGGGACGGTGATTTGATTAGATGTGACAGCATAGAGACTAGGGCCGGGCAACATCTGATGTTTTCAGGATATGTTCATATATATAAATGAGATGAAGTTTAAGAAAATATTTATATCATTGAAGTAGATTCTCACCCTAATGCTCAGTAAGAAGACTGTTTACAGTACCGCTGAATAACCTTAATATGTTTTTTTTCTGCTGTGCACTGTGGGAAAAATACAGGAAGTCATTTGAAATAACTGCTGTGAAACTCAAAAGGATCAAATGACATCTAAACATGGAGGAAAAAAGCAGCAAACACGCCATTAAAATGATGCTGACGGTGTGTGATTCATCCATCACTCATCAGCTCGATCTGATCTGATGTTCCTATTGATTATTGATCAGTATTTATAAGCTCTGACCTCTGAATTGAATCCTTCCACGTCAGGAAGTTGAGCGCTCTCATGCTTGGACTGTTCAGAGATAAATAAATTTACAGCTATGTCGAGAGCACAGGTTAAACAGTGAGTTTATCTCTGGTTGTACTTTTTCATTCATCACAGCGCTGGCAGAGACAGCCTGCTGGTTTGAAGCATGTCCTTTAAGTCGCACATGTTCACATTGCAGCTTCAGTGTTTAAACAATCCATATTTCAGCCCTAGTGCTTGGATCTTTTTTACATCAAGAAAAAACATGCATTTTAGCACAAACATCCCAAATACCCTCGCATGCCCTCTTCAAAGTGAGGCAGATTGCATAAAACACAACATACTGCTTATTTTTATCTCATTTCACTTGTTTTTTTCTTGAATAAATTTGATTTTTATTTGTGTAAAGATATAATTTTCATTTTTAATCATGCTTCTTCATGTTTCTAAGAGTGCTTTTTGGCTGAGATTCTTTTGCAGCCTGACAAAGGTGTTGAAATGTGCAGCAAGTTGACCTTAATGTAGCAGTGATCTGCATTTTCTATACTTGACTCTTCAGCTAAAAAACACAATTTTTACAGTTTGTACAATCAGCTCTCTCAGTGAGAGGCTGTAAACTCTGGAACAAATCACCAACAGAAATCAAACAACTGTGAAAATGAAATCTTTCACCAAAAAGGTCAAATGCTAATTAAAATTAAACCTACATGTTCTATACTTTATGCTAATCTTAACAATCAAACCTACTTTTCCGATTGTTTTAAAGCTTGAGGCCCCTTAAAAACGAGTTCACACTCTTGACCCTAGAGTCCCAAACTTGCCCCTCTCATTAAGTGTAATAAAAATGTCTTGTATAAATATCTTTCCCTTTCAGAGCATCAGATCTTTTGAACAACTTCGGACCTAACCATAGGTATTAAGGGTTTTTTTTATAATTATTTAATATTTTTATGTCTTTTTGTCATAAGAACCCCTGACTCTCTTGATCCAGAAAATAAAAAAAATCAGAAGCAGGAAATATCCTGCATATTAAGATTTCAGATTAAACATTGAAATCTTATCCTAAACGGGTTTTTCAAACCCCACAAACTTTTGGGCTTAGGAACCACATCACCTCCATATGATGCTGAAGAGAGTGTTTTTGTCTCGGTTGTTATCTCAGGGTTTCGGGGGTTTTTAATCTGTTCTCGACTGCTCTTCCTTTTTCCTCCCTCTCCTCCTCCTCCTCACGTTCAGAAATAACCCACATGTGGACGTTTATTTTTAGATCATTGAACTTGGAGACATATGTGAGAGTAGTTGTGTTCCTCTGAATGGGATGCCATCCCCTCTCTCTTTTCTCTCCTCACTCGCTTCATTCTTCCTCTTCGTCTATTTCTGTCTTTATTTCTTCTCCAGCCGAGGGGGGAGAGGTCAAGTGAGACTGATGTGTGTTTATGGCTCTTCAGAGAAATAACCAGAGTGTGTGCGCGTAATGGCTTTTCCTTCTTGTCCGCTTTTTGGCCCATTCTTCGGCTCTCGTGCATGAAATTGAAGCACAGATTCAAAGACAAAACAGGGCGCACTTTTACCTCGATAGCTGCAGAGAAGATTCAGCAGCAGTTAAGAGTGAGATGCATCTTTAATGTGGATGATAAATGGTTATTTTACAGGTTATTTCTCCTAATTCTGTCCTCTCTGTTCTCCTGCAGACGAGCATTAAGGAGGGATTGCTGCTGAAACAGACGAGCTCGTTCCAGAGGTGGAAAAAGCGTTACTTCAAACTGAGAGGACGAACTCTCTACTACGCCAAAGATGCCAAGGTATGGTTACCACAGGGTCTTTCTGTCAACTCAAGTGAGATTAAAACTCAAGCTGATGCTTCAAATGTGCAGCAAAAGTCAAAAAACTTCAACAAGGCTTATCATAGAGACTGGAAACAAAGTCTGAAGGTAACACTTTTGTTTAATTGTTCCATCTCCATTTCCCCTGTTTACCACCTTTATTTTCTTCATTTTCATGGAATTAAAAGCCTCTTTTTCAACTCCTGTCTGGTTTTACATGCCTCCTATCTTCTGGAGCACCCAGTTACCTCCTGCAAAACCAGCAGCTGCTCTTATGACAGTAACATGTTTAACTGTGCAGCATCAGGGGCTGATCTGTCATGTAGGGTTTGATACTGTCAAGGCAAAGTCAGGCATTGATTCGGCCCGCTGAATCTGGTTCTTCTGTCCCTCTGGTCCCTAAAGGTAACTTTGTGAATCCACAGTAAAGGAACGTCATCATCACTTGAGCCAAAGTCACTCGTATTTGGTTCATATTAGTTTCTTCTGCTGTAGCTGTGTCTTCCTAAAGCCATAGAGTGAAACAGCAGATTGTGAAATCAGTGCTGAAAAGCAGAACATATTTGTCATGCCAACCAGAGACTTCCTCTGAAATGTTTCACCCAATCATACAGCCCAGCCAACATAGTTTGGTGGCTTATTTAACACATAAAACTCACACAAATAGCTACACCTGCCAACAGCAGTGCACCCAGCAGCAGTCTGAGCTCGTCCTCCTTGAAGCTTCAGCCCTTTCATTGACTGATACAAGCCAGAGAACAGTGAAGAGACAGTGGTTAGACCAGGAAAGAGGGATTGAGAGTAGGGCAAGACATGGCCTCAGGTCAGGATCAAACCCAGGCCATAGATGGAAGCCTTAATATCAAAAGGTTATAGTATCTGCCAGATGTTGATTTACTGTCTTAACTGATGTTATGGCAGAGACTGACGCAGGGTTTGAGCAGCAGGAAATCATGCTCCCTGTCCTGCTACCTGCCTGCATTGAGTTTATTTTCGCCTGTGGTCATACCTGCTTGATTCATTTTTTTTACCTGCACATTCCTCATACCTGCTGGTACCTGACCTGGTGCAGGAACACTTCTGAGGAACTAAAAAACCTGCATGAAGAGAGTCTGCATCCGTGTAAGGTCCTTCATAAAGCTAGAAGGACAATGGCCTCACTTTGCTCCTTACTGGGGATATACTATCAGACAAAAAGCTTGAAGCTGGGCGTCCCTCAGCTGTTGACAAGACTCTTTTCTGCCCCTCTACACTTTCAGCTTAGATGCTTGTCAAAGAAAACTGCATCTGTTTTACAGAGGACATCAATACTCACCTCCACATACCTCCTCCCCTGCATCAGGACTCTGCGTCTTCAGAGAAAAAGTCGATTTTTTATGTGTGTGCCTGATGAAAAAACACACCAGACTGTCCCAGAGAAAAGACTTGATAGGTGTGCTGAACTAGAGAAAAATATAGAGTTTTTTGGTGATGCATTTCTGGTAATATGTCTCTGTGTGAACGGCCCTTTAGAGGCGTTTGGAAGGATTTTAATATCCTTCTGAAAATGAAAAATCCACCAGTGACTCCTTGTATTTTAGAGGCAAAGCTTATCGCGATTGTCAGATTTTATAATCTAACAGTTTGATTTGAAGTACATGTATTTACTCTTAGGTAAATCAGTTTATTTGACTTATTGTTTGATTTAAGGGTGTCCCGATCCAACTTTTTCACCTCCGATACGATACCGATATTGCAGCCTTGACTATTAGCCGATACCAATATTGATATCAGCAGGAATCATACATACTTTTATTACTTAATTTGTAGTATGGACTGTAAGAAAAGGCCTGATCAAGGGAGATCACTCAAACAGAGAACAGTAGTTAGCAATAGTAGGTATGAGAAAAACTGACCCATTTGTTATTAACCAATGGGTTTAATAAAATTTTACCTTAAACATAAGAATATACTACAATTAAATAAAATAAATGATAATAAATTAGAAGAGCCTGAAAAGTAACCTCAATAAATCCATAAATATATATATATATATATATATATTTTTTTTTTTTTTTAATTGCAAAATAACTACTTTGTTTAACTTAAACATAAGAATATTCTACAACTGAATTAAGTAAATAAAAAATACATTAGAATGGACTGCTTGTATCGGAGAGGTAATATCGGAGATTTTAGATGCAGGCTGATATAATCCGATATTTGTTTTTTTGCTGATATCGGACCGATATTCGATATCAATATTGGATCGGGACACCCCTAATTTTTAATTTTTCATTATCAGTCATTTTTTTCTGTAATTTTCTTTCATTGTCCCCTAACCGTCTCTTCTCTTCCATTTCCTCCTAAGTTAAATAAAGTTACAAACGTTTATATTCTGTTTTATATCTTTACCTTTGTCCTCTGACCTAACCTTTCATTAAAGATCAGGTGTGTTGTGTGTGTTGTGTGTGTTGTGTGTGTGTGTTTGTGTGTGTGTGTTAGTCCGGCACCGCTCTGGCACGTTGGCAGGAGCGGGCGCTGCGCAGGGTGTCCAGGAGTCGGGTGTGTTGGCGAGTTCTGTCCGTGTGCTGGACGGGTGCTCGGCGCTCCCCTCCCCCTCTGGGTGTCAGCGGATCTGAGGAGGGCCTTGTGAGAATCCGGGTCAGCACAGAGCAGTCAGGGGCCGGAGGGGGTCCGATAGTCGTACTGCTTAACCTCACATAGTGATGCATTCATGTTATATGAGTTAACAGGTTCTCTAAATCTGAGATTAATAAACTCACAGGGCTGCAAAACAACAAACTGATCATTCCTAAACTTAAGCAGACCTTTTTTAACAAACTGAGGGAATCAGCCTTCTTTTATTCTCACATTTCATCATAGTTGTTCTCAGTTAAGATATTTTCAGTATAACATGAATGCACAATAAGGATTTAACCCAGGCAGGAAAGCAAAACACACGTCTTAGAAATGTAAGAATGTAAGACCGTGTTCATCTTTAACAGCTACAAAATAACTGTGTTTTGCTTTCCTTAAGCTTTAAGTCTCTTGATGGCCTGTCAGAAAGATTAAAAATAGACTAAATGAAGGATTATACATTCTTAAATGACTGTAGCTGTGTTTTGCAGTCATACTTATAAATAAAAAAAATAACCATAGACAGTATAAGAGAGAGAAGAAACCATCACCTCTGAGTATACAGTTTTAAGTCATTGTGGATATTAAGTCAGTAATGACCTTATTTATGATCAGATAGACTTTGAAGCAGTATGAAAACTGTCTAAAATATGATTAAGGTGAGTTGAAGCTAAAGCCACTCACAGGTAGGGCTGCACAGTAAGTCTAAGTTTTGGAGTGTTGCATTATGAGCATTTGCCAACAGCACTTTGCAAAAATCTGTTTTTTTTTAAGCAGATAAAGAAAGTTCCTCAAAAAAGAAATCACTGCCTTCATATGTAATGAAGGCAGTGATTTTGTAATCATGTAATGTTAGATGGAAATCAGGTTAACCAGCAGCTACTGTCAGATAAATTTGTGTTTATTTATCTGTGGCAGCAAAAGGCTTTTGGATCGAATCTGGATTCAGGAGAAACTTAATGCTCATAGCTGTAGCTGTGGTTAAACTGGATCCTTTGGAACTTGATATGATTACTTTAAAGCTGTAGTGCACATGCTGATTTTCTGATATCATAAATGCAAGAGAAAATAGACTAGAATAAAATGATATATTGTGTTTCATCTAAAGTATATTACTTAAATTTAAGTCTTCATAGTCCAACTAACCCAATTTGTTAAAATGGCTTCCTGTATTTTTGTAAAGTGCGATATTTTCATCACAGAAGGAAAAATGTTTGCCCTGCTATTTTTTCACAAGTATGATTCAACCTTTTTCCAGAGAAGTCAGTATGGTTGTTATTTAAATTTTAGGGATGCACAACATTGGATTTTTGCTGATATCTAATCTGCCGATAAGTCAACCTACAAAGATGGACTTGTTTCCTTTAATGTGATGGTCTATCTGTGTGAGGAACAGATGTAAAACAAGAAAAACAACATTTGACTCTTGGAAAAAATGAAACTCTTGATTTTTAAATGTACAAATGGAGTGATGAGAGGGTGCAGATTTATAGTACATTTGTGTATTTTGTTGATATTCCAGCCGATATAAGCACTGTAAATATCTGCAGAAATTTAAATATCCGCCCATACTACATTAACATATTAGGCTGATATCGGCTGATACTGATATCATACTGATAGTACTGTTTATCCCCAGTAAATTTTTAATATTTGTGTTTTAATAATATTGTCACCACCACCTTAAGAATACTTGAAGTTCATAAAACGAGTGGTTAATAATAAAGTAAGCTCAACCACTTCTCATATACAGTCTATGACTATTTTACAACCAGATCCTCATCAGTGATTGTGTTTTCCTCTGAATGGCCGGACAGAGATTGTGAGATCTTTAGATAAGTCCTCATTTCTTACCATCCATCCACTCTGGTGTCTCCACTTTGGCCTGGCTGGCTGTGCTGCCCTGCGTGTGTGTGTGTGTGTGTGTGTGTGTGTGTGTGTGTGTGTGTGGTAGGATGTTTAACACCGTCATCGATCCATTAACGTGGCTACATCTCAGCACTGAAGTCTTCTCTCTTTCTCCGTGTTGAAAATGCACAACACAGCCAGTGATCATTAACCAGGTACTGGTGTTATCAAATTGAGCTCCCTGGGCACCTTTAGGATCAACTTCAGTCAGCTGTGAAGTGTTGGGCTCTAATTTCCTGGCGCAGCTCAGGGTGGCGCAGCCTGGTGCACCCCGCGCAATGGTAATTTCGTGTGGCGCACCGCCGTGCGCAGCCAATTTGGCAGTTTGGTAGACCGGCTGCACTGAGATGGGTGTGACGGCGCACCAGGGGGAGGTGTCGACAGATTCAGCTTGGCGCAGTGACAATTTCGAGCCAAAAACCGTGCAGAAGGTGCGCTGAAAACCCGCCAGCTCCAACCTGGTCTATTCTTGGCGCAGGCGAGGCGCACTCGGGGCAGTGGTAATTTGGCTGACAGGCGCACAGTGCGCACACGTCACCAAAACCTCACAGGCAGGTATCCAGAGTGTCAGGCACATTTCAATGCAATAAACAATCACAGCAACCACTATTTAATGTAACTGTCTGAACCAGCACATACATTTGTATCTATATTAATTGTCCCGTCACATCTGATGTCAGATCAGAGACGTTTGTCATAACTAACAAGTTCACATCTCTCAGCAGGCGCGGCGCAGGGTAGGTGCGCCCCGCCTGCGCCTGGTCTACGAAATTAGAGCCCATTGTATTGATGAATCAAGCAGTCTTAATTAGTAACACAAGATTTCTAACAGTTGTGCTCAGTGCCAGGCTGATGACATCTAGGTCAGTTAAATCACCAGAAAAGGTTTCTCTAAGGTGTCGGGGGCCCAGCACAATGACCTCTGTCTGTCACACGCTTCTATATGATTTGTTTCACTTGGCTTCATTGATAGGCACAGTTGAGTATCATCAGCATAACAGTGAAAACTGGTGGCGTGTTTCCTCATGACATCACCAAGGGGGAGCATTTACAGGGAGGAAAGAACTAGATCTAGCACAGAATAAGTAGAACTTAAACCAATGTTAACAGTCCATGTAATACCAAGTAATTCCTCTAATCTCTGTAGAAAAACATTCTAATATATGGTGTCAAAAGCTGCACTGAGATCTAGCAGGACAAGTACAGAGAGAAGTCCATCATCTGAAGCTGAGAGTGAATTGTTTGTTGCTTTAACTAGAGCAGACTATGGTGACCCAACTGACCCAATGAGTTGGACACTCCTGCTCCAAAAGGTCTGAAAGCTCCATAAATGCTTATTAACTTCATAGAAATGTTTATTGTCATATGGCAATAACAAAAAAATCTATATCAAATGTATGAACCCCAGTTTTAGACAAAATATGGGCTTCTTCGGGTCAAAGGAAAAATTCCTTCTCCCTGGATCTTGGCTGCACCACTAAAAGATCGTTTTTCAGTCATTTTTCTGTGGCTTCAAGATGCAGAAATCTACTCTGCCAGTCCAAAACATTTTGTACCTGTTAGTCACTTTGGCTCTGAGAGTTGAGAAAACATGGCCTGGGTTTAGAAAAACCTGAACTGAAAGATCTCTGAATAAGGAGAGTCAGAGGAGGACAAAGTGTGCGTAGATGTTCCCTCTGACGTTGGTGGATCTGTGGGTGACTGACGGTCTGGACGCTTGCCTTTGTCCACGTTCACTGTCGGCTTTTATTACAGCTCGCACAGACAGAAGAGTGTGTGTTCGCCCACGCAGATGAGAGAGTGCTGGTGGAGAGAGGGCGAGTGTGTCAGCGGGCCTGTGGAGACGAATCACACACACACACTCATGATGTAACGGCGTAACGGCGGACAGAGGGGACAGTGTTTGTGTTGGCGTGCCGCTCATACTTCTGCCTTCTTGGAAAGCACTCAACACACCCTCATAAACACACTCACACACTCTCACACACACTCGTAGGCATATGTGGAAGTGCTGTGACACATCCCCACCCACACACACACACACAGTGATACACACTCAGAGCGAGCGTTGGCCGGCGTCCCTCCTCGGCCCAGCCGGAGGGAGAGTTGTTCACGGGGCATTCCCTCTGACAGCTGCAGCCGTTCACTGCTCACACACTCAGAGGGCATTCCTGTGACGACATGGTGCTTTTGGCCCGCGGCCCTTTAAGAGCTCAGCTGCGTGCCTCACCATCTCAGCTCTGTTTGAGATCATGTTTCAGTGTGCAGACTCCGACCCTCCCCTCCGCCCGACTGCTCCTCTTCATCGATCGCTCCTCTGCTTCACAGGAATCCAATCAAACGTCGATATTCACTCCTTCTGAGCTCTGCTCGTCTTTACGTGCAGTCAAAACAAAGGAACCTGAGGAGGGGATCCTCAGGACGTGGAGGTCTGACGCAGGGCTGGGCTGTAAATCAAGCCTATAAGATATATGAAAGTGTTTGTGAGAGACAGATTAGATCACACCATCATTTTTGTTGATTTTAAAATCAAAAATCAAACCCCACTCAAAAAGCGTGGGGACCTTTTCTGGAATATTTCCATCACCTTCAAACTAGCCAGGGATTGGCTAGTGTATAAATCAATCCTCTCTCTGATTGACCAGTGTGTGGGTTCAGAATTTATTTATATATATTTATTTATTTATTTTATTTTACTTGAGCTTTTTACTGTCTTAGATTGAAGCCTGATGCCCCAGTCACACATTCCAATTTCTCATGGCAATTGTGCACAACTGTACACGATTGGCAAGGCTGGTTTGATCGGCATGATACGGGAAGAAATGACTGTCTCTCCCCTGGACACACCCTGTGAATACACCGTCAGTAACACTTCTACAGCGCTTCAGGGGCGTTCGTCCCACTTCAATTAGGTCAATACAACGATACAACATGGATTCCATGAATTTCCATCCCGCTGACACGACGTCAGCCCCATTCAAGCCCAGTTTGCGTCATGCAAGCCCCAGTTGAGCCCATCGCCTTGAACGGGACAGTCGGGGCACAAACAGATACGTCCTTGTCAGTCATCCTCAGAAAGCTTTCTGGATTGAGCCACGATCAGCCCGATTGAGCCCCGTACATGCCATGCTAATACTGTTCACCTTAGGACTGCATTAGGCTTCCACCCCCCTACACTGAGAGCGGCGATTCTCCACGACAGTTTTGAACAGTTCAGAACAATCGGGACCCTTCCCCATTCCCCGGCGTTCATCCACGACTATACAACGCTGATCCAGATCAAGTAGCACATGCACCACGACCAAAGCACGTTTCATCAGGATTATGACAATCATGCACAATCGCCATGAGGAACGGGAATGTGTGATCAGCCCATTTGTCCTGTTGATTTTTGATGTGAAAGTCTGGCTCGGTGATGATGGGTGGGGTGGGTGGGTTGGATAAGATCTTTTGTTTTGTGTTGTGTTTCTATTTTTCTCCCTTCGGAGCATGGACTGGAATATCTTTTTTGACCTGAGTTGACTGTGTATTTTACAAACTTCAATTCAACATTTCACACCTGTACCATATATTTGTGAAAAAAAATCAATAAAAATATCTTTGAGAAAAATAGATGATTCCCCAAATGCTTCCTAATGTTGTCTAAATGCTTCCTGACACTGGTGAGTCCTTAACTTCCTTTTTTGATTCATTTCCAGTAAATAATTTTATTATCCTCATTTAGAGCCATTTCTCTGTGTTTAGTTTGTGGGAAGTACTGCTTTTATGGTGCTTATATTCACCCATAAACTTGAGTAAGACCCTGCAGAAGCAGTTTGTTTGTAACTCCTTCAATATCTTCATTTTTGTCTCTTTAATGCTGCTCTCTCATGCCTTGAAGACTCTTACAGAAGCTTATCTGCTTGTTTTAAGGCCCGCTTTGCTGAGACATTTCCTCACAGCCAATCACATCATAACTGAGAATAAGTTACAATAAGCTAAACAAGAAGTTTTTAAAAATCTTTATGCAGAAACTAATTCTCTTGTTCTTTCCTCCTGGTTTCTCTCTTCTTCCTCTGTGCAGTCCCTTATCTTTGACGAGGTGGACCTGTCAGACGCCAGCGTTGCAGAGTCCAGCACGAAGAATGTCAACAACAGCTTCACAGTGAGTTCAACCAGCAGACGTGACTCCATCACGCTCGTGCACACTCACATGAACACGCTGTGTGGAGCTGAAGGCAGATCACAGAACACTGTTTTTATCCCACGTCAGAGCTCAGATTGGAAAGCTCCTTGTGACATATTTTGCCACTTTGGGATAAATAATGATGTTAAACTGTGCTTGTCTTGTGTTACAATGGGATGATGTGTTCATGCTGTGGAAAGTTGGTCCTGGAGCGATGCAGCTGTGGAGAAGAGCCAAGCTTTGACTTGGTTTGGGGCAGCTGGGCCTGGCGTGAGTGGGCCTTTACACAAGTACTCTTGAATTGATTTGCAGATCTTAGAAGGACAGGTCTTGATTTTTGAAGTGTGGTTATGAGGGGCATGGCATCAGCCTGAACATTAGCCACAGTGACGGAGATCAGCTCTGCATCTGTATGGAAATAGTCGGCATGGAGGTAAGGGCTGTAATCTTCTTTTTGTTGCAATGCTGTCAAGTTTGCTTCAGAATTGATTACTTAAAAAATATGCCGATTAAAAGTTCAAACTGATAAACTTTATTGTTTTTTTATAAATATTCACTCACCACATCTGTGAAGGCTGAAAGGTGCATACAGGTTTTGGAGCAACATGCAGTGCTCAGCATAAATGAGTACACCCCTTCAGATTTGTCAGAAAAGCCTTTAGTTTCCTTTCAAATCAGCATTTTCTCTGGCATACTGTACCACAAAATACTCCCCCAAATGTGGGCCATTGATTGCACACAAGATTTTCTAAGTTGCACACAAACAATATTTTTCTCAATTTAAGGTCGGGATGCAAAAATGAGTACAACCCCGATCAAAGTTATGGGAGCAAAGCTAAATTTTAGTTATCATATCACCCTTATTTTCATATTATGGCAAAAAAAAATTTATATCTCAACTTTGTCAAAACTTTGCGAATTGTTCTTTTCATCACTTAGATATTGATTAGTACAGTACTTTAAATAGGGGATGTACTCATTTATGCTGGGCACTGTGTGCTGCCATCAGTCTTTTTTAGGGATGTCCCTGCTTATTTTAGAGACAGAGAGAGTGCAGGTACTAGACTGGCCTGCCTGTCAAAGCTTCACCAGTTAGTGTCCTCAGTTCCCTTATTGAGTATTGTTCAAAGGAAAGACTGTGAATATGAGTGAATATTTGCAAAGAACAATAATGTTTATCTGTTTGAAGATTAAATATTTTGTCTTTCTAGTGTATTTATTCAAATAAAGGTCCAAAAGGACTTGTAAATCACTATATTCTGATTTTATTTACATTTTACACAGTGTCCCAACTTTATTGGAATTGGGCTTTGTACAATAATCTTTTTCAGGATTTTAATTCTGGCATCATGACAACCAAAATGTCAAGATACATACTGGGCTATATTTAGAGATTGGGGACATTTCTCAGCCCTGTTTCAGGGTTTATTTCACGGTTTAATTGAGGGAAATTGAGCACGGAGTTAAAAATAATGGATTATGGAGAAGTTGAATCACATGTCATGTTGTTCCCGATCATGTTCCTGTCACCTGTGTATTTTTAGCACACCCCCAGCCCTCTCACCTTTAATAGGCTGAGCTGCAGGTGCATCACGATTTACCAGAAAACACTCTCCGCTCTTCCAGGACAGTGATTCACTGGCTCCTTATGTTTCTGTCACTCATCATGTGAGAGAAAGCGAGAGGATGTTCCTGTGAATGAAGCTCGTGGAGAGAAGAATGAGCACCAGAACAGACAGTGAAGGAGCTCGTAGTGCCCTGTCCTTTCTATAAATGTCTCTCCTCTCCGCGGGTGCTGCTATAAAAAGAAACAAGCGGGAGGAGGAGGTGGGCAGGAGAACAGTGCCCGCAGGAGGGAGTGAGGTTATTTTTAGCATCGCCTTGAAAAGCCTCAGTGAGTGCCCGGGACGGCTTAACGTCTGCCATATTCATAAATAAGATTACATGTGCCTGCTGCATGTGTGAGCAGCATGTGCTACAGTCGTGACTTTATCTATGAGGTAAGGCTGGGAAATATGAGCTGAAAAGCAAATGTTGATGTTTTTGAGCTGGATGGTGATACATCATATACGCTCACTAGCCACTCTATTAGGAACACCTCGCTATTACTGGGCTGAACCCGCTTTTACCTTCAGATCTGCCTTAACCCTTGTTGTCATAGATTCAACAAGGTGCCCAGAGATTTTGGTCCATATCTTCATGGTAGCATTCGCTATTGGATTGAGATCTGGTGACTGTGGAGGCTGCTGGAGTACAGTGAACTCACTGTCGTGTTGAAGGAATCAGGTTGATCTGAGCTTTGAGACATGGAGCTGCTGGAAGTCTCCATCAGAAGATGGTCCACTGTGGTCACAAAGGGATGGACTTGGTCAGCAACAATCCTCAGGTAGGCTGTGGGGTTTAAACCATGCTGAGGTGAGACTAAGGGGCCCAAAGTGTGTAATGAAGCAGGTTTAAAGGGCACCCAGTGGATTAGCCCTGAGCAGCTTAAAACACCAGATCACAAGACCGCAAGAAAACCAAAGATTCACAAGTTCTTGGCAGGTTTAAGAGAAAAACATGGAGGTTTGCTGTCTGAATTTTGAGAATATAAAGAAATTCTGAGTGCTTGTTATCCTGTTTTGGGTTGATGTGTTTGCCAGAGATTGTTGGGGGGTTGAAGTGGCCTTCACTGAAAATAGATTTGCCGTGTATTTCCAGCGGACCAGTGCAGAGCTGTGCACCTGGCACATGCCACAGTTGAATGGGGTAATTACCAGCAGAGCAGATAATAGAAACTGATTGAAAAGACAGGGGGCAATGTGCTGCAGTGGGCGTGTTGCTACGCAGGTAGACTATGTGGACAAAAGGGGTAAGACAAACATTTCAGTTCTTTAGAGGATTTAGGGGTAATTTTAGATTTTGAATTTGTGCTTCATCGTGTAGTTTGGCTTCTAATGACACTTTTTGAACTTCATAAATATATTTTTCAACTTATGTCACAGCATTTGGGGCTGTAAGGACACGTTATAACCCATATTGATACAAGGAAATTCCAATGATATATCCCTGTATCGATATTTCAAGCACAAGCCTAACTCACACCCAGAGCTCCCCAAAAGATCCCCCCAAGGACCACGGTCATAGGCCATCTCTAAGCCCACGAAGAACATGTTCAGGGGTTTGGCTAACTCTCTTGGTCCTCCAAGATGCCCTGCAGGCGTGAGGAGCTGGTCCATGGTCCCAAAGTGATGATGAAATCCAGATTTTTCCTCTTTAATCTAAAGTTCAATTTGCATGACTTTGCCAACATTTGGTAATAAAATATGAGAGACTGCCCGTCACTGAATGCCTGAGACTTGTATTTTGGTTGCCGTGTTGCCAGTTGAGATCGAGAAAGACGTAAACAAACCAGATTAACCAGATAATCCTTCATTCAAATGAGCATCAGCCCTGAAAACAGCATTCCTCAATGCCTTTTATCTTATCTGAAAGTATATTTTTAAATGGTGTGCATTTCCCAGCCCTACTGAGCTCCCCTGATGCTGAAGAGGAGGGAAAAACAAGGCTGCAAAAAGGGAATTAGCTCTGTGTGCAGACAGAAGGTGAAAAAAGGGTTTGACTTTAAAAACGAGACAGTACGCTGAATGAATGATTTATGTCTGCACCGATGGCGAGGGGAAAGACACAGCAAGGTGAAGCAGCAGAGGAAATCCTGGAGTGATGTCACAGACTCCGGCAGGGGAAGCGGAGCGAGGTCGAGGATGCAGAGGGAGAGAGGAGAGGAGATGAGGAGGCAGTGAGAGAGGGAAGCAGAGGTAACGCACGGCGGTGTTCCACCTGCAGACGTAGGGGAGACCAGGCAGCGTCACACACTCTGAGCTGAAGAGAGGGAGGACTGCAGAGGGAGCGTTGCAGCGCAGTCTGTCTGTCCACTCGTCTGTTTCTCCTCTGAGGATGAGCGATGCTGCTGTCGTCCTCGGTGCAGGTTGGTGCTAATTGGTTGGATGGTTTTAGCGGGTGATTGGCTTGAGCCCGATGCTGAGACGTTGAGGGATTCATGCGAGCTCAGACCGGAGCTCTGCAGATGTTTGTGACGTGTGCGGGCATGTGTGATCCCCCTCCAGGGAATCTGCAACGCCAGGCAAATGTTACTGAGATTTAGAACCAGATTTTCATCGCCACTGTTCCTCCTTTTCTGGAGAGCATGTTGGCAGCAGGCAGAAATCATCTCCAATTTCATTATGATTTTGGCATCTTGAAAAACAAGATTATCAAGAATTAACAGTGACTGTGCTGCATGCTGTTCAGTCTGTGTGTTTTTGTGATTTTTATAGCATGTCTGTCATCATATTTTCGCCAAAGAAGCATCAGGTCTTCCTCGAAAACAAGTTAATTTATTTTACTTTATCAGACCTTTTGAATGTATTTTACTTTTCTTTTACAGTTATTCCTTTCATGTATTAGTTTGAATTTGATGCTTGTTTTTCAAAGTTCTTAGTTTGTTAAAGTGTTACTTAATGTATGTGATTCAAATGCTTTTAAATCAGTAAAAAGCCATATTTAATAATCTTGATGTCCATATTAATCAAAGTTTGAGCTTCTGGTATCTGCTAATTTAGCCACCTTAGAGCATTTTGCAGTTTAATGCATAAAATAGACAGAATAACCCAGGAAACTAGCTTTATTCCAAACTAATATCCAACAGTTTGTTTAGTTGAATGTGCAGTAATCTCAACAAAACAAACCATACATCTTTTAAGATATGTACTGATATGCATTTCACAGTAATAACTTCTTTTTCAATGTTTTTTATGGTATTATATGTATGTTTGCATGTGCTGGCATGTCAAGTTTAGAGATTTACTATAAATTTGCTTTTTTATTGGCAATGTAACTATTTCAGGAGGAAAAGCCAAATATTTCCTGCACAAAGGGGCTTTTCTATTTGTTTATTCTTTAGCAAAAATGAGCACATGGGGGGAAACGTGCACGTGGGTCTACACGTGTCCATACGTGACGGTAATTTTAATGTCTGGATATGCACTGAGTCATACGGGGGTGTTAAAGTGCCAGTATGAATGTGTTTCATGTTGAATGTATGTGGCCACCAGATGCATCAAGAGTTTAAGTGGGTTTAAATATCAAAAACAGGTCACAACACATTAAAAATTTAAAATTTAAAAGCTATTATGCTTTTAAACTTCTATTTTATATGTGTTTGAATGTGAGAGAAAGTACTGAATGTTGCAGTTTCTTAATTTAATGCAGAGAAATTGCACTTGTGCGTTGGAAACAAGGGCTTTTTATTCATTTTTTTAATATAGTATATTAGGATTTTTTTCTTGCAAACATGGATGCAGAAGGGAAAACAGTGCATGTCCCTGCACATACGTCTTCACATGCTTGTAACTTTGGTGTCTGGTTCTGACTCGAGAGTGTTTGATTCTGTTTCTGCTGGATGTTTGAAACCGGCCGATGCTCCTGGACGTGCAGATGGATAAAGGTGTCTGTGTAGATGGGCTGGGCAATTAACTGGATTCAGATATCAATTAAATTAGCAACATTCCCAGATCATTAAAACGAGATAACTGAGATTTGTGGCAACCAAAAAAAAACAGCTGAAAACTATTTTACTGCTCTGTATGTATATTTTTCTCTTTTCTTAAAATAATTTCTTGATTATTAAAGCATTTCAATGTTATTTTGTTCATAATGTTTTAGTTTATGGCTTGCATGTGAGGTGTTTATAATGATATCAATATGTGAACTTGTTCGATGATGATTTCAGTATCAATCTGGCTACTCAGGATAGTCATTGTTGCAATAATCATGAGGTTCAACCACAAATGCTCAGAATTGTATTATTTTAGACATACACTGACTTCAGTGGTGCTTTTTGAATATGGTTACTTACATATTAAATGTTTTAAGGGGAAAGGTAATACATTAAGTTGTGAGAAACTTGTATTTAAAAAAAAAAAAAAGAGAAAAAACAACTTATTCCATCCAGGAAATGATACTTTATTTGTATATTCTATATCAGAAGTGGATGCTTGAGAAAAATGCACAACAAGTCAGTTTTAGTAAAGTAGAGACTTTGTGCTCTTGACACAAAATATTGCCATCAATTTTGGCGATAATGAGTATAAAAATAACAACATATTGCATATAAGCAAAAATCCAATATTGTGTATTTCTACTTTTTATGCCTTATAATTTTTATTATTATTATTATTATTTAAGTTTGCTGCATCTACCTGCTTCTGAGTAACTCAAATTCAGGTCTGGATTCAGTAATTTTTTAAAGAATTTGTTCACATTGTGATTAAACTCGAGCAGTTTTTAACATTTTTGATAATATCTTGGCTAATTATGTCAGGAATGGTTGGAAAATAAGGCAGATAAATTGCATGTTGATCAATGCAGAGCCACAGTTTAGCTTTTTGTTTGGGGGATTCATGTGTATATATATGAATGCCTTAATGGAGGTTTGTGCTCTTTTTTATGACTACTATCCTGTTGGAATGATGTTGGATGTTTTTAAGAGGAAATTAGTTGTAAAAAGTTGTATTCCATCATGCAGAAGCAACATTTTCTGCACAAAAGGCATGTTTTACTTGTGCAATCTGTTATTCTGATTCTAATGTCTGGATATAGAAAGCAATAAAAATCAGTTGTGTTTGGATGATGGGTCAGAAATTAACTTTACAACTCTCCAGTCAAAATGGTAGATTAAAAACCCAAAAAAATTGTAGCCAAGCATATTTTTATTTGTAAAAATAATGAATTGTGTTTTTGTGTCACATGAATATGTTTCACTGACAAGTTAAAGTATTGTACCAAAGGTTTTAATCATTTAAACTGCCAGTCAAAACATGAACCTACATTTGGTGATCAACAAATTGTTTTTGTTTCTTGTGTTTATAAATTAGAATTTCAGATACACGCAGCAAGGCAACCTTTAAATTAAGTCATGCATCACAAAAGAAATGTTTTTTTATGTTTATTTAAATACTTATGTTGGCATTGATTGTCTTTTAGGTGATGCAGGGCATATTAAGTTGTTCAGTCCCTTCATCCTGTTACAAATGATAAAAGAAAGCATCATATTTAATTAGATTATTTGTCTACAAACATAAATGTGTTTCAGTAAATTGTGCACGTGGATGCTCACATGTCCATACGTGCCTTTAATCTTAATGTCTGGATATGCACTGACTCATTCATGAGGTGTTAAACCGCATGTTCGTGTTGTTTTTTACACGTATGTGACCAGCCGGTGTTCACATGTTGCATGGCCGCTCTGGTTGGAGCTGTTGTTCTACTCCTGTGTGTTGAAGCAGAGGAGCGTGTGTGAATATGCGATGAGGCTGCAGCAGCACCTTGAAGTCCACGTGAGGGAGGGAGAGCTCAGCCCAACCCAGACCCTAAAACCATTACAGACTCTGCAGGGACCCCTCCCTCGCTCTCTCGCCCGCTCGCTGACTCACTCTCTGGCTTATTGGATTGGGCTCGCTCATCATGTCAAGTTCAAACCCAAGAAATGAAGCTCGAGGAAATTCAGATGGGCTTTTGATTGTGCAGTTTTATCCAGTGCTGCTGTTTGTTTGGTGGGTAATGTGAGTGGTTATCAGAGGGCTGCAGACGGCGTGTGCGTGTGTGTGTGTGCACGTGTTCGGTCAGGAGCAGCAGCTGTGATGGTTCGGTTCCTCCTCCTCTGCTGCAGGTCCCAGAGGATGAAGCATCAGTGCAGCACTGTCACTGATCCTGTGAAAGTGTTTGTCAGGTGGCTGGTGTCCCTAATCAGGAGTCGGTCTTTTATTCAGTGTCCCTACAGATCATCGAAGCCTCTTTATTCTCCGGTGAAGCTAAAAAAACTGAATGTTTCAGTTACAGATGTGAGTAGGTCCACTGATTACAAGAAAAGACACGAGTTAGTCAAAAGCAAAGTAACACAGGACTCCATCACTTTAATGGACAGATAGGCAGATGGATGGATGGATGAGAAATCAGTGGATGGACAGAGCCAGACAGACAGATTTAGGGACAAAAGAAATGAAGAAGAAAGGATGGATGGATGGACAGACTCATTAATGTATAGACTGACAGGAAAATGGAAGGAATACAGATCAATTAGTCAATCAATCTTTATTTGTATAGCCCCAATTCATAACATCTTAAGACACTTTACAATAGAGCGGGCTGAAGACAAACTCTTCATTTTATGGATATACATATATGCATAGATACATATAAACATATAAATACATATATACAATACATACATCCAACACCCAACATGAATCCATATAGCCAATCATGAATCCCTCCATCATGGCGGCAAGAAAAAACCTTCTGTTAAGCAGCAGGAAATCTTGAATGTGGACCCCAGTCTCATGATGAACAGCAAATCCACACCATGCTGTGTTGGGTGTGTGGGCAAAGGGAGGGAGGTAAGTGGAGACAAGTGGACTAAAGTAAGAACTAAAGCTAGTAACAGATCCATGGGCCAATCATAGACCTGATAGTTGGTGTAATGGACGGATTGATGGACGACCTGATGGACAATTAGAGGGAAGGATTGGTGGAGAGATGGACAAGCATGGATGGATATGAGTGGAAGAACAGATTTATTTATGGGGGACACAAAGAGTGAATGGACGGATGGACACATGGACTGATAGCCTAATGACCTGACACAAGGATGGATGGATGGTTGGTTGGATAAATGAATGGTTGGATGAAAACATGGATGGGTAAATGGAAGGATCAATTGATGAATGAAGGACACACGGATAGGCAGATGTACTGATGGTTGGATGGATGGTTGGATGGATGAATAGATAATGATCACATATTCCAGTATCTGGACTTGGAGACGTTAATCCTGGATTCTGGTCCCTTCCTCTCATCACCGGAGACATGGAGGCTGATCAGAGAGGCGATACATGTCCTCACTTGTCATCACACACACTCACTCACACAGATGCAGCGCTGAAGGTCAGTCATCGAGGGAGCTTCTCCTCTCTTGAGGGATGCCTCGAGCCATTTTTGGAAACAGCCATTCCTGTTTCCCCTGGCAACCAATCTTATCCCTACGCTGGTACCAGATACAAGACGGAAACACATGGACACACACACACACATGGACACACACTGCAGCAGGGACGCAGTGATCTGTCTCCAGAGGGACCAGCTTTGTCCTCACGCTCTGATCCCTGCAGGAGAATCTGTTCCTGATCGACACCTGAGGAAAAATCTGACTCTCTGCTCGAGGAAACTGAGCGACTACAGCAGATTCACTCTGGGCTGCACGCCGCAGGGTCGCTGGATTCTGATTGGTCGAGAGGCACATCCAGAGGAGCACATGAAAGCACTTTCACACTCTGTAATCTGTGAGCTGTTGTGTCCACTTATTTTGGATAAATTGAGGGATGACGCTAACAGGGTTATCTTTAATAACAGGAGAGGGCAGGGAGAGGACACTCACCCTCGTGTCTGCATCAACATGATGTTTTTGTTTTCCTGGAAGTCCTCATCTCTCAAAAAAAGCAGATATTGATTATAGGTGCAGTGATTAAGGTGATTGATCAGGAGGCTGTTTGTCATGATGCCATTTATAGTACAGACAGCACAAAACAACACTGAGGGGTCATCTATGGAGGATTTTATTCATATGTCAAAAAATCTCAGTGACTTTTTTTTTTTAAATGGATTTTACTTGTGAAAAGAAGGTCTGAGATCCCATTGTACAAAAATACAAGTCCTTTTCTTTGTACATTTGAACATAAATGAACAAAGACCCCTGCCCAAACCCACAATCCTCTTGTACAGTCAAATGATATTTAAGAAATAGACAGTGCACCTACAGTACAGTATGTTTATGTGTATATAAATGATGCATGGATAAATAATTTAATAATGGAGAGGAAAAAAACAATATTAATAATAATAAAATGATAAAAATTAAGTAGAATAAGTAAAAATAAGTAACTAGACAGGCAAGTAAATAAACAAAATATTTAGATAAGATAAACAAAATAGCAGTGTGAGATATCAGAACTAGTTGTTCACTATATGAAGTAAAGAAAAACGGTGCTGCTTCCCTCTTGGACCTGTTAATAATCGAGCTGTTGGGCGAATATGGTTTGGCTGGTAGTTACCTACACTGTGACAGACCTCACTCCGATCATGGAAAGTTTTAATGGAGAAATTCCTTGTGGTATTTATTTGTTTTTTTTTCTTACATATTTAATAAAAGCTGTGTTGGTCTAAATTATGTCTGGGTATTTCTGGAACCTCACGACACAATAGGTATCCTGAGGTATAATGAGGCCACATACAATCCCAGGAACTCTGAACACTTATCACACCTTTAACAGAATTGCCAACATTTTTTTTCTTAATTGCAAGCAGAAAAAGGTACTTCTACAACTCAAGACACTTCAATTTCAGGTCCTCAAATATCGAAGTAAATTTGAATTTGTGACGTGTGCTGCATCATGTGGTTACGCTTCTTCTTTGAACTGTGCCGTTGTTAACATTATCCAAAGTGTATTGACAACAGCTGTTGCAGCATTTGAGGCTGAATCGATTCTGTGGAATCAATGTTGAAGGCTGTATCGGCAAGGAGTGCATGACAATATTTTGCTGAGTTGATATTTTGAGCACAGGCCTGGTCTAATTAAGATATTTAGTTAAGGTATTAAAAAAAAATTAGAAAAGATAAGAGCTGTGAAACTCCTTAAAGAGCAATTTACTGCTTTGTGCTTTAACTTTGTCTGTTAATGTTCATTATATTAGGTCATTCTTGATTTTTAATGTTTGTTTTTTTTTCAGGCTCATAGTTTGATAAAAAAAAAACGTCCCATTTTTCACTGAGGCTGCTGAAAAACTCTTTTATTCTACAACCTGAAAGTGCCCTTGAATAAACTGGGCAGACGTGACATAAAGTTAGACCAGGTCCATGCATAGGCAGGTATTTTCACAGAAAAGCTTTGGCATTTTTGCCTTATTGAAGGTGGAGGGTTTGCACCTTTGTGTCCTTTACCACACACAAACCTCTATGAATGAAGTTGGGTTAATGTTGCTGGTGGTGCAGACAAGTCGTCAGGAATGATAAAGGTGGAAGTGCAGACCCGGCACGTGTCCCAAACCTGAGCTGATAGTGGAGAGACAGTGGATGGAGTGGGAGTGAGAGAATATGGGAAGGCATTTAGAAAATGGGTCTTAGGTTGGAAATGAATGCTCTTGCCAGGACAAGGCAAGAGTCCCAGTGCATGGTAAGTGTGTTGGGGTTGGGAAGTTAAAAACCAAGTCATAAAATCAATATCCTTTGTCTTGTTTCTTAATAATACCCTCATCAATTCCACTTTATTTTGCATGCCTTGTTAGCCAGGTTGTTATCCTAAATTAGGAAAATGGCCCTATCTCACTGTGTGAATAAGTCCTTAAAAAGAATTCCTGGATCTACGTCTGTATTTGGATCACCACCAAAATCGAATCACTCCTTCCTTGCACCAAGAGCAACATATCCTTAATATTTCACCTTAATCCATCGTGAACTTTTTGAGTTATCTTGCTCAAAGTTGGATGGACAAACAAACACATTAACAAGCGCCGACAGAGACAAAACATCTCCTGTGGAGGTATGAAAGAAGTCAAGGATGTGATCATGGCAGAGAGGTGTGGGAAGTCAAAGGTGTAGATTAATTACACAGAAAATGATGGTAACTGCACAAGAACGTGTACTGATTTGTTATAATCTGACCATTGATGCAGCAGCAAATTGGGGCAAAGGGTCTTGCCCGAGGACACATCTATGCGATGGTAGAGTGCACCACCAGACTGAGCCATCGTCTGTCTTTACTCTCTTTCAAGCAGGAGTGGAACAGCAAAAACTTGCTGAAGCATTTACTTAACATTAAATATCATACGTCTGACGTTGTTTCCACTGAAAACCTGTTCAGGCTTTTTTCCACTCAGAAAATCAAAACTATTTGAAGAGACAGTTGATAAAGAATTAGAATCAAAGAGCAGAATCAGTAAAGGCATTGGTATCAATAAAATCATTTAAATTCCCCTCTCTAATTCTTTGCCTTTAGTTTTGTGAGATGTTCATTAAATGTGAGGGGAACAGAATGTTGTACATGAAGCAGCTCTTCTCCCGAGTTACTCAGAAGAGTGAAGGAAAGTTTGGAGTCCAGTTATATCAGACAGAGCGTGAGGAGGGTTCAGTTTGTTTGTTCTCAGTTACAGTTCAGCTCACAGACGCCTCTGTGACTACAGTCAAACTCTTATCAGGCCGCTTACGTGAGAGTCTTAGATCATCATCGCTGTCCTCATGAGGATGTCACGATACAAGGATTCAAAGTTTGATTTAAACTTTATTTAATATCTGGCTGAAACTACAACAAACACGGAAGTTCAAGACTTGGTTTTTATTTAAGAGATTTACATGAACTCATTTCTCTCTAACACAAATTTCTCATTCAGTAGATATATTTTATCAAATTTTGGTACTTTTTGATAAATCACTCATGCAAATAACAACCATAATGCTCCATTTTAAACAGGATAAATCAAATTATCAACATGTGGACGGCTATAGTCTTCTTACACAGTATTTCTGCTTCCCAATTAAAGAAACTTCAGTTTAAGCTCTGAAGCTCTGCAGACAGGCTGTCATATCTCTCACAGCCCTGTATCAGACCTTTAAAAAGCTCATATTGTGCCTTTTTTCAGTTTTTTATACCTTTAAGTGTGTTTAAAATGTCTCCACAGTGTGATGGAGCATCCACAAAAAACAAAGTCTTAAACATCAGGACAGCACCTGTAGTCGTCTGAAACAGCTGATTCCTCCTCCTGCTCCACCAGAAAGACCTACCAGTGTGACATCCTACCACTGTTTTGTTGGTGTTTGAAGCCCATTGGCTTGAAGCCCATTACAGGGCCAAGACTGTAGAATGAATCAAGGGTTGTTGACAACATGGCACAGAGCCATGCTGAACTGAACAAACACTGTAGAATAGATTGAGCAAGCTGGACCGACGTGGGGAGAGGGATCTTAAAGTGACAGGAGCTCAAACAGAGGAAGAACAGAGGTGGATCAGGGGTACTCGTATTAATATGACTGAGATATTAAATTATTCAGGATATAGGCAGGCCAAGTCCAAGCTGCAACAGTTATCATGATCAAAATTTGTCTACATTTTTCTGTGATTTTGTTTTTAGTTTTAAATCAAGGATTTTGTTGTTCTAACTGGACGAGTTGGTCTCGCTGCCTCAGAAAGAGCACCACTGAAGGTCTTTAAACCAGTCGATCATCATTTCTGTCTAATGTGAGGATGTCCGATGTGTTTAACCTGCAGAGAGATCTGATTAATCATGAGAGCGTTTATCACAGACGGAGACAAACTGCATGAATATTGATTATTCTGATGTGTGTTTGTGTGTGTGGGGCGAGCGTTAATGTAAGGATACAGTAAGAGGAGATGAAGGAGCATTAATAAGTGATGTGTGGGTCTGAGGGTTATCTGCAGGGAGACGGACTTTAAACACACACTCTGGAGGGGCGGGGGGGCTCTCAGCCTTCGCTGAGGCGATCCGCCTGTCAGCACAGATCTGCCTCAAAGCTACATGAAGAAAGAGAGAGAGGTGCTGAGATAGGGCTGGGAAATATAGACCAGAATCTTCCCTCTGGGAGTGAGAGCTGACGAGGTGCACGCTGTAGATCTTCAAATTCTGTCAGCACAGAGTGAACCCATGCATGCATGGGGAGAACATGTAAACTCTGACAACAGGATCAAACCAACAACCTTCTTGCTGTGAGGCACGTGCACTGCCTGCTGCGTAAAATGCTCACTTGAGTCAGAAAAAGTGGCTTAAACTGTCCTGAATCCAATGTTTACTTCAGTAGATTAAGAAATGCTTATTCTATTTATTTTTAAATAAACCTAAATGTTGATTTATGACAGCTGTATATATATTTTTTTGTGTGGCCCTCTTGGTAAGCGAAGTTGCCCATCCCTGGTTTAAACTTTTATCTTTTAAACAAATTCTGCAATATTTCTTTTTTGGGGATACTCGATATATCTGCCAGCCCTAATGGGTGTATGAAACGTTGACGTTAATATGCAGAAATGCTGCCAATGGTTTGGATTTTCTTGTTCTTAAAGCTTAACCATCTTCAATCATTCTTAACCTGAAGTTTAGGATTATTGTTTTAACTGCACAAATATATCGGTGACAACATTTTGAACAACAGCAGAGGCAAAGTCTCCAATTTAACTTGTTTTTTCAGATGTTGCCAAGTATTTGTGCAATTTAGAATGTGTGCAGGAGTTGTAGTTTCATTTTTTATCATGAAAAAAATTAAATTATCCAGTATGGGGTGTATATGACTTCTGTTTCTGTTGCTGTGTCAAACACGCATTAGTATTGTTTGATTTTTTTGCTAAAATTAAACTGGTTTATTTGTCATGATTCTAAGTGATGGCAAGATTCAATCAGAGGAGATGTTATTTTGATGTGGACTGTTGGTATGAAATATACCATCTCACTCTGTTTGAAGTTAGATCAAAACACCTGTAAATCTTGATATTTTCCCAGCTCTAGCAGAAGTGAGGGAAAAACTGATGAAGGTGTGAGAGGACGAGCGAGCCAGAGTTAGATGGAGAGAGAGATGAGTGAGGGAGGGGGCGAGCGAGGTTTCCTCTCATCCTCTCTCTCCCTTAAAGTGGAGGATCGAGCTCTCTCTCCTCTCAGAGGCTCCGCGGGCTGAGGAGGGGAAACACCAGAACAAAAACTCATCCCTCCCTCTCCGTCCTCCTTCACTCACTCCTTCATCCCTCGCTCTCCCCGCAGGTGATCACTCCGTTCCGTAGGCTCATCCTCTGCGCCGAGAACAGGAAGGAGATGGAGGACTGGATCAGCTCGCTCAAGTCCGTCCAGTCCAGGGAGCACTATGAGGTAAGGACCCGCTCTCTGAATCAAAGCATGTCCTGATTCATGTCTTTGTGGGCGAGATCGAGACATGTCCTCGTATTTAGGGTTTTTAAATCACCTGCAGATGAAGTTATTTCAGCCTCTTCATGATTTTTATCCCTCTGAGAGTCGACCTGGACCTGTGAGCTTGTTAAAAGTAGGGATGTATGATTAGTTTAGCAGATATTGTGATAGAATTCATGGTCAGCCCAAATGAATATATTGGAGTTTTGACTGAGAACAAAGATAAATGAAGACATTCTGACACTAAAAAAGATTTTGTTTATCCAAATGCATCAAGTCTTCATCAGTTTTGTCGACATAAACCTGTTTGTTGAAATCGGCCGATCAGCAAAAAAATCAGGCATGAACCAGAACCAGGAAAACCTGTTTTAATCTTTGTGACTTAAAATCTGATTCTGATATTTAGCACGACTTACTGCAGATTTAGAGAAGATTTTTTACTCTTTATGCTAAAATAGTGGCATGTTTGACAAAAAGCTGTTTTAATGATGTGCCTGATGTGGAAAACACACAATAATATATAAGAAAATGCACAACAACTTCAAAAATGCATCAGCAAATCACAGAAGACAGTCCGACAACAACAAAACAACAATCAAGAAACCAAAAAAACAGATCATATGAAAAACAACAACAACAAATGAAAATGTAAAAATCAGGAAAAAAACTTGACAGATACAGAAGGATGTATTCTGTTACAAGAAATATAAACATTTTGATGAATATTAAACACAGAACAAATCAAAAAACACAATCATAAACCAAACGACACCACTGATGAAAAAATCCAACAGCAAATCCTAAAAAATCAAAGAAAGCAATAACACAAAACAAAACGCAACATTGAAAATAAAACATAACAGCAAAAAAATAAACATGAAACAACAGAAAGAAAACAAATGGAAAAAGAGGAAAGTGCAATGACCAATAAAAACATGTTTATAAATGTAAGGAAACAGCTGATTAAAAATACCAATAAATCCAAAAGAAAAACAATTGCACGAATCGCAACATATTTAAAAACCAACAAATAAAAGAAAGCAACAACACAAAAGAAAATGCAACAACAAAAATAAAACATAACGACAAATAAAAATATGAAACACTAAGAAAAAAAAGGAAAGCGTTTTTAGATATAGAAAAAAACAATAAAACAAAAGCATAACAACAAAGGAAATATTGTAACAATAGATAATTTGCTTTTTGTTGTTTTTAAAGGGTTGTTTTGATTTTTTATCTTTCTATTCCTTTTTTTTACAATTTTACTCATTTATATGTTTTTATTTATACGCTTATCTGTTATTGTGTTTTCTTATTTTTTAAGTTTTTCGTTTGTTGTCTTTTACGTTTCTTTTTTATTTGAAATTGTGTTTGTTTAATTTCATCATGTTTTTGTTCATTATTGCATTTTTGATTTGACGTTTTTTTTCTTTTTGTTGTCATGTCTCTTTAATTGTTTTTCTGTATTTTAGTTTGTTGTTTTTTGTTGTTTAGCACTTTACAGCCATCACAGCATTTTGTCGTCAAACGATTTAAAAAATTGGTTAGGTGATGTCACACTCCGTGCAGCTCTACTTTTATCACGACAGGAGGACATTTGTTGGATCAGATTATCCCCAGAACACGACCAAACTTCATCCTCGTGCTGTTTTATGACACGTTTTACCTTCTCTAAGTAACGTGGCGTTTCAGGATTTGCATTGCTCCAGCTCTTGCTGCCATGCTGATTGTGTTGGATCGTGCAGCCTCAGCACGGAGAGGATACTGTTGCATGTTTTGTGACAAAAGGGAATTAATGCAGAAGCCACTAACTCGTGTTTGAAGCCCTAAAGCACCGGGCAACTCGCTCTCACACACATGGATGCACACGTGTAGTCGCAGGTGCGCAAACTCTTCAGTCAGGGAGACGGAGCAACACACACGTCTGAAGCTCCTCTGACAGCAAACACACAAAGGTCTGGCTCTGCAGCGATGCCTCCACCAGCTATGACTCATTTAATTGCACATAATCAGGGAGAAGCAGCGACTTTAATCTGCTATCAGGGACTAAAGAAGAGCAACAGGACTCCCATTCTCTTCTCAGACTGTTTCACCATCAGCTGAAAATCAAAGATGTCAGCAGAGTGTAAGCTGAGGCTGCGTTCACAGGCGCAGGATGTGGAGCTCTGCTGCATTTGAACGTCTTTGATTTGGGAGGGAAATCTTATATAAGACCCCGTCCCTCGCCCCCTTTTACTGCACTGCAATGCAGCAGCACCCCCAGAGTGCACACACACACTGGGACACACGGGGCAAACACACTCTGACTAGGACATCATTTAATTACCTTATCTCAGGCGGGACATCATGAATGTGATTGTCCCACTTTCCTCAGCAACACAGGAAAGTAACACTTCTCCTTATGGAACATAAAGCAATAGGAGGGCTGAGCCAACTGCTGCAGACGCAACGCCCACGCTCCAACACAACCAACTTTATCTGCATTGTGGGCTCTACGGTCTGTACACAGCATGGAGCCACCTCAGGACAGTTATCAAACTGAGGACTGCAGGACTGCAGGTTGCATTCAAACAGCAAGAAAGTCAAGTCAACTGTCATTTACACAGCGCATTAAAAACATCACACATTGACCAAAATGCGACCACAGAGAGGCAAACAAGACAGGAAAACAGCCACGAGACCACGAGAGCCATCTGAAGGCATAAAACAAACAAAATAAAATGGACAAATGGGACAAAAAGCACAACAGCAAAGGGCAAACAAGATAAAACTAAAACCATAAAACCAACACAACAATAAAATAATCAAAAAGATGTGAAAGTACAGTAAAGCAGAAAGGCTCCAGTTAGTTTAACTGAAGGCCAGAGAGAAGAGATGGGTCTTCACTCCATGAACATGATGAGGGACTGAACAGATCTGATGTGGAGGTGAAGTGAGATCCAAAGCCTGGGATCAGCCATTACAAATGCTCGAGCTCTTCTGGTTTCAGACTTGGTTGGATGACCTGAGAGATATACAGTAGCTGAAGTGTAGTGACCAGCCAGGTCAATAAGATAGGACAGTCCTGATCCACTCAAAACTTCAGAGCAATCAAAAAAATGTTTAAATCAATGGAGAGAAGCTAAAGTTGGTGTTATATGGTCATATTTCCCGTCTTTGAGGAGGCGTGCTGCAGCATTTTGCACGAGCTGCAGGCGGAGGATTTTTCAAGACAATAAATGAGTTACATTAATCAAGCTGAGAAGTTATAAAGGCATGTGCAGTACTCCAAATAATAAGAAAAACACACGCAGGATTAAAGATTTTTTTTGCAACACAGAGCTACATTTATAAGCTACTAATGAATCTCAATGATAATCGTGCTCACAGATAATAAAAGATGTACATGCTGCTTTTTTGGGGGGAAATTTGTATTTTAAAGAGACCTTCAGCAGTGTTATAAATGTATATTTTACCACTGATGTGAGCTAATTATTCCAATGCTATTTTTTAAATTTATTGTCCGATCAATAGGAAATTCTGTTTTCTGTGCACGTCTTTTAGTCTCTAACTTTGACTCCAATTTTTGCTCAAATTTTGTAACTTTTCCTCTTTCTACAGACAGCGCAGTTTAATGTGGAACATTTCTCAGGGATGCACAACTGGTACGCCTGCTCCCACGCACGGCCGACCTTCTGCAACGTCTGTAAAGATAGTTTATCAGGAGTCACGTCACACGGGCTCTCCTGTGAAGGTAAGAAACACACCTGCACACACTAACTCACACTGAACCCTTCATCGTGGTCACAGGCACTGGTGTGAGTTCATTATCTGTGATTTTGAACTCAACTCCATTTAAAGGTGTCAGTGAGGGCCTTGCAGTGGCAGACGTTGTTCTGGGAGATCTTTTGGAGTCCACAGATGCATGTGTACCTTCAGTAGGAATATATATCTGTTACCTAAGAGCTTTTCTGAAGGCAGAACAGTCCAGGTGAAGCAGACTGAATGTACTACAGCCAGCATGAGTCTTTGAAAAGCTTGGCGTAATGGAGTCAAAAGCCCATCAGAGTGTCAGCTTGAAGTCAGGGAGTAAAAAGCCATCATGGCGAGCTGCCACTATAGCGGCGTACCCTCCTGCATGTATGTCTGTCCTTTATGTCCCAGCGAGCGTCACTTAGGTAACCGTTGACTCAGGCTTTGTGGATTCATTCTCGGCTCTTCACGGGCCAGAAAACCTGTTAATGGATGCCGTGAATGACGCCACATCTCGCCGTGAAGAGGGGGTGTGAAGAGGGGAGCGAGCTCTGACATGAGAGGGCGAGGCGTTTTTTTAGCTTCTTCTTTTATCCGGTGTGAAGTGTCGGTGACAGAGCAGATCTTAATGAGCACCATCTGCATATCCACCTTTTTAATTTAGCTAATGTTCCCCCGAGTGTAGGTCCATCTGCGTGTGTGCATACAGGAGTGTGTTTATGTGCATTCAGAGCCTCTTCACTCGGAGCTCGTTATCCTGCACAATGAGATCCTCTCATATTCAGAGCAGGGGGTGAAGACCTGATGGAGGAAGATGAAGAGAGGGGATGGAGCCACAGAGAGTCCCATCTTAACTCACACCAGTCTGCAGCTCTCCAGCAGAGCGATCACCATAGGAGGGCATCCGTCTGTTGACGGAGCCTGCAGCCTGCAGTGATGTTCACACACTCACCTGTTGTTGCTTTTTTAAGCTCTGATTTCGGGCCTTAGAAGGGATTTAGGTCTGAATTCTCTGGTGCAAACTATTTGATATTGGATACTCGGATTCTGAGATCAGATGGAGCGCTTCATAAGAAGGAAGGGTCGTGGATGGAGTGAATCTAGAGACAGAGCAAGACATGCTATTTTAGGTTTCCTTCACACCTACATCTTATTTGCATTGTTCTTATTTACCGTAAATTATAAAATGATCTTACTAAATTACTTTTAGTCCATCATGTCACACAGGAGGATGGGAGGCAGGAAGGCGGTACGATGAGGTCACGAGGCTGAACACAGGCTGTAAGGAGAAGAAAAGAGAAGAAAGTAGAGAGGAGGAGAGTGTCTCTATTAAACGCTGAGAGCAGACAGACAAACAGTTTCACAGCAATCAGCGAGGCTTAAATTTCACTTCGATTTCCTGCGCAGGACGCTCGCAGGGGATTGATTTGTGCTCCTGAGCCACAAACACACTCACAGATTCGTCTGTCTGTGTTTCAGGCTCACACAGGCTTGTGCAACACAGATAGTTTTTAAGATATATCAATTTATTTGCAAATAAGATATTCAATAAAACAGTTTAGTTAATGCTCAAATGATCTAGGCTGTTTTATTACAAAGAAGATGGCAGATAATCTGTTATAAATGTTTGGTTAATTTGAAAAATGATCATTCAAGAAAAATCAAAACAAAAATCCTGGACCCTGGATATTTGACAATTTGCTGTTTTTAAAAAATTACAGAAATACTCCAGTTCATTGTTAAATTTGCACAAATATGTTGAAACATCCTTCTTTCCCTTACCAACATTTTCAGATATTGCTAACATATTCATGCCACTTAGCTTTGTTTAAATATTCTACAGTCTATGTCAATAACATATAAAAATACAAGTATTCAAACCCCAATATAGGGTCATGGATTGTCTGTAAAACATTGAAAATTGCAGGCAGTTGTTGGAAACGGTTGGAAAAATATTTTCCACCTAATGGTGAATTTCAGACCTCTCTGTGTCAAAGATTTTGTACATATGCAGATATGTCTCCTGTCTATGATGTGAACAAGGATATAACAATCTCAATAAAATATTGGACTGTTCAGTACGAGGTCCACAGTTCAGTACCAGTGTTTTCAGTTTTGAGTAGAAACGGTTGTCATCCATTTTTGCCTTTTTTCTATCCGTACGTGTGCTGCTGCTCTGAGAGGAGAGGCAGCAATATGCAACCACACTAACAGTAGGAGGGCCCTCATTCTTCTCATCCATGGTCCGAGTCAGAGGTGACAAAAGCTCAGCATTTGCCAAACCTGAAATCCATTAACATTTGAGGTCATCAATATGTTGTCTTTTTTAACCACTGTTACACAAATATACATCAGGTTTTGCATAAACTTGAAGCACATCAGCACAGTACGTTTATTTAAGCAGAACATGTCCCACTTTGTCACTGTGTAAACCAACTGTGAAAAGCACATCAAGGACTTGTTGAACGTCCTGTTAATTAAAAGTTGCACCTGACCTTTCCTAACGAGACTTAATGGGTCTTAAAGAGTGGACAACAACGGTTATATTAAAGTGTGTCTGTTATTACAGAACAGAATCCCGGGATCTCATTGTTGAGTATCATATTTCAGGTACAGGACACTGAGATTCTTGGTCCATGTAGTCCAGCTCCACCTCCACTCTCTCTCCCGGGCTGTGTTTCTTCTGTGCTTCAGCTGGACCATTAGCAGTGGGTGGTATCATGTCCTCTGGATCATCTTAATGTCTGCTAATGCTCCCTAATAGCATTTAGCTGCAGACGAGATTGAAACATCAATTGTTGCTCCGGATATGACTTTGCCTTAGTTTGTAGAACATCTGCATGGCCCGCCTGGTGATCAGTGTGTTTTAGGGGAGGGTGGGGCCCTGTGGCTCTCTGGAGTGAGGACATTATTCATGAGTCTGCTAAGTGCCTGGTCCTTAATGGAGGGAGAGGCGAGAACGATCTCCATCTGCCCGTACGTCTTCAGGAAATATTCATGTCATATTTATGTTCACTCTGCTCCTCGTTCAGAGCATTAGGAGGTCCACGTGTGAAATGTGGAGCTGCGTCTCCTCTTGGCTGTGTTCCTCGTGCATGCTGAGTGAGCCATGACAGATGCTGCGAGGATGGGTGTTTTAACAGGACCAGCTGAGCTGGAGCAGGATCTTTAATTAGACCAGGGTTTGGTGACACAGATTCAGGATTGACCTTCAGTCTTACTCACCTTATTTGTGACTTTAGGTTTAGCCCGGACTTTATGATTTCAGGCAGCATTCTGGGTCTGATTTGGCCTCCCCAATGATCAGAGGAGCTGGGAATGTGAACCAGTCTGTGGCTGAGTGAAGCCAGTGTTGGGTGCTAGGGAACGCCGTTTGGGCATAGATTTGATATCAGTGATTTCAACCGTAGTTCAGCTCTGCTGGTACTCAAATTTGGAATACATGTACTCAAGTTTGGTAAAATAGTGCACAAGTAGACTTTACTAGTAAAGCCAAATTATCTACTAGTAGACTGTTTTGTGTACTAGTAGTACTAATAGACTTAAAAAAATCTTACCAGAAAAAACTCAAAGGTTTACTAGTAGTACTAGTAACACTAAACTGTCTGTTGGCAGTTTTGCTTTACTAATAAGATCTACTCGCACACTAGTGCGCCAAAAACCTTTGCTAGAAAATAAAATTTTTGTTTAGTATTACTTCTAATAAACTCAAAATATCTCACTAGTAATACTAGTAGACTGTTTTTGGTCTATTAGTAGTAGTAGTAAAGCCAAAAGAATCACTAGTAGTACTAGTAGACCTAATGCAAATGAATCAGGACTCAATCCAGCACCCGGATTGGTTGTTATATTTTCAAAAGCCAATGGGAAGCCTGAATTTGCTTTCCCCACCCACTCAATAGCATATAAGGCTTACTAGTAGTACTAGTGAACATTTCTAAGTCTACTAGTAGTACTTGTAGACCCAAAACAGTCTACTAGTAGTACTAGTGACACTTTTTGCTTTACTAGTGAAGTCTGCTTGTGCACTAGTTGCCAAAATTGAGTACATATACTCTAAATTAGAGTACTAGTAGAGCTGAACTATGGTTGATATCACTGATACCAGTTTTGTGCCCAAACGGCGTTCAGTAGCGTAGCATTACTTGTAAACTGGTTCTTACATCACTGTTACACACTGAGCAAAGTAGCATGTTACTTTAACCTCTGACTGGACATGCAACAAAAATGGCTCATGAGTGACTGCATTAATCGGCTCAAAGAGCTGAAACTTGGTCAGATGTTGGTGAAGGTTGAAGATGTTCTTGTTGACCATGTGCTGGAATTTTACTTGATCGTCTTGGTCTGATAATCCTTCAGGCTCTGGGATGAGGCTGCTGATCGTACGAGGATTAAAGTGGAGCTGATTAAACCCAGCAGGCTCTCACCTGTTCATCTGCCGCTGATACAGCAGCAGGACACACACGTACTCCCTCAGAGTCTGGGTTTCCCTCTTTAGCAGTAATCCAGGTGGTTTATTATGAGGATCTGGATCCATCTCCTCACCTACATGCCTCAGGGTCTGAGATCCTCCTTAAGCCTGGTTTAGACCTCTTGATGCTTGTTAGAGTTAAATGGATTGTGAGCTCACGTTTTGCTTCAGTCGGTCGGTGCAGAGCGAGCTGACGAGGTCAGTAATTACCCCCTCTGACGTCCCATTAAGGTTTGATTTATTAGAGCGCTCTATTCTACAGGATGGCTCTGTTTCTGAATCATACATCAGTGTCAGATCACTGTGGTCACATTCTTCTCTGATACACGATGTTTAAGGAGGAATTAGTCCAGTGATTATTCTGGTGGAGCTCATAAATGAACTCTGAGGATTAAAACCCGCTTCTGTCTCCATCACAGACCGCTGGACGATGATTCAACTGCACGACCTTATAGATTATATATAATAAATAATATCCATGAACATACACATCCATCAATACAACTGTCTGTTCATCCAGTCATCCATCTATCTATACATCCAACTGTCCTTTCATACATCCATTGATTTCTCTGTTTGTCCGTCAGTCTATAATCACGTCTGTCCATCCATACATTTATCAAACCATTTATATGTCCATCCATAATCATGACTGTTCATCTGTTCTGTTTTCAGTATCTATATTTTTACCTGAAGTGTGTAAATCACTGATGTCTTATATTTTTTTATTCTGCTCGTCTTCCAGTGTGTAAATTCAAAGCGCACAAACGCTGTGCAGTCAGAGCCACAAACAACTGTAAATGGACCACACTGGCCTCCATAGGGAAGGACATCATAGAAGATGAGGATGGGGTGAGTCCTGTTGTTCTGTTGGTTATTCTTCAGCTCAAAAACACAACGAGCAGTCAAACTGACGGATCATCTGGCTGTGTGTCCATCTGTGGGATATTTATTTATGAGCCTTATATCAGTTTTATTAGTGTTCTCTGGAAACAGTGTAAATAAGCCAAATGTGATTTTCCCCTCATGCACGTCCCTCATGACTCTGATTCTTAGAAAGATGTTCCACTGCCTTCTCAATATTCCTGTGTGTTTTCTCTTATTTCAACCACTAAATGTGACGAATTAGACTGATACAGATCTGATTACTCTTACAGCTTCATTATAATGTTGAAAGCAAAGATGCTCCAGCTCACAGAACTCCTTAAGAGGCAATTTTTCATACAGTATATGTGAAGGTAGATTTAAATGAATGATTCCAGTCACTGATCACAAAAATCAATCCCATGCTGTAAATACTCTGCAGCTCAGAGAAGCAGTTGACTTTTATCAGTCTCCAGAAAACAAGTATCGAGCTGATCAGCACTGAGAGAAGACTTCAGTCTGAAGACTAAAATCTCTAAAGCCCTTACCTGCAGCTGTGGGTCAGTCACCTCCTCCACTTAAAGGACTAAATGAAATCATTAGACAATGTAAAAATACTCTCTCTTATTATCTCCTTAGAAGAGCTCTTTCGTTGTAGCATAATCTGTCCCTCTGAAGAGATGCTTCCAGACCAGGTTTGTGCGCTCATGTCTGTGCTTCTTTGTTTCTTTGTGTTTGTGCTGCTGGTCCAGATTGCAATGCCTCATCAGTGGTTGGAAGGTAACCTGCCCGTCAGTGCCAAGTGTGCCGTGTGTGATAAAACGTGTGGCAGCGTGCTGAGGCTGCAGGACTGGCGCTGCCTCTGGTGCAAAGCTATGGTAAGACATCCGCCTCATATTCCTCCGTGTAATAACTTCCTCCTGCTAAAGAAAGAAAGAGCAACTCATTTAAATGATAAATATGTAACTTAAATCAATAAAACCATTAATGCAGCCTTCTAGATCTGGTCTTTAATGCTCTTGTGCTTTTATCATCATTGTTCACTGTTGTTTGGTCAAATAAATGTGTTTTTTAATAAATAGAAATAAAAGCTTATATGTAGGTACAGCCTCTGTAGGGATGTGTTGATGTTTTTATTCATACTTTAAGTAATAACCTCTTTAATGAAATGGTTTCTACAGGAAGTGGATCACAGTGTAAATGCTGCTTTTAATCAAACTGCATCAAATATTTATCTATTTATCGTTCTTATAAGGCCTTCCAATTAATCCAGAATATATTTTTCTTGCAATAAAAGCCTTTGTAATAAAAACGTCATGACAGTCTGAATTTATTGCAATAAAATAAAAAATACTTGTTTAACATGGTCAAATGGGCTTTTCGCTGCAGTTAGATGACGCCTAAGCAGGCCATAAACCACTTCTTAGATTAATTTGTGTTAATTTAGTGAAGATAAAGTTCATGTTGAAGCTGCAGGTCTTTAAATTGTAACAGTCCTTATCATTATTTTAATATTTAACAATCTGCACGCATTTCTCATGTAGAAAAGGACCTGCAGCCAGTTATTTATGGATTAATTTGTCTTTGATTTTGCAGATAACACCATGAAACTCATCTTAATTCTGGAAATTGACTTTAAAGGTCTCAGACTAAATTTTTTGACACTTGCTGAGACCTTATGAATCATCTCAGTTTTTGGATCAGCCTCTTTTGTTTTTAGTGAGATAAACATCTGCCTTTTTATTTCAGTCTCCTACAAGCAATTTAAAGTTCTGCTTTCAAATCAAATCACAGATCTAAGAGGCTGTAAGACTATTTATCATTCATCAGTGTGGTCTTTCAAAACCTGAATATGCAGGAATATTTTCAAAATCACAGTCTTAAATCCTGCATGACTGTTTCTTTTTCTGGTTTTATTGTTGTTGTAGGTGCACACAGCCTGCATGGATTTATACCCTCGGAAGTGTCCTCTAGGTCAGTGCAAAGTCTCCATCATCCCCCCCACAGCCCTCAACAGCATCGACTCAGACGGTGAGTGCATGATATTTGTTCATATTTATATTTTTTTTATATAAACAAGAACAAAAGTTTAAAAAATGAAAAGAGAAAAAGGATTAAAGTTGTAAAGTTTAGTTTAATAGTTTGCAACAACCTGGAGCCTGAATATGCTGTTAGAGAGGATTATACATCAGTGACTGCTCTCTGGGTAGACTCAGCTGAGGAAGCATCTACAAGTGAAAAGTGAAGAAAGTTTGGGCTCCTCTGGTAAAGTTTGGATGGAAAGCGATCACAGCAAAATCATCACTGGAGGAGCAGGCCAAACAGTCGTAGCTAAAAGGTTTGAATTAGGACACGTAAAGCCTTATAGGCCAAGGTAAAAATTTAGGATAAACGATTTTCTCCTTTGTTTTATCTTTTCTCACATGAAGATATGGTTGTTGGCAGGAAGAGCAACAACCTGATTGGGCGGAGGTTAAGTGTGAGGCCCAATCAGGACATCTTACCACTGGCACTGCTTCACGAGACATTTTCAGCTCTCTTCAGAACTCCATTTTTCTAATTTTCTCTTTTCATTTGTTCTTTTACCAATGAGTTCTTAGATAAGATTACATTACATTAGATTACATTACATTAGATTACATTACATTAGATTACATTAGATTACATTACATTAGATTACATTACATTAGATTAGATTAGATAGAACTTTGTTAATCCCTTTGGAAAACTCCCTCAGGGAAATTAGGATTCCAGTGGCAGTTTCAAAAGGTAGATGAAAAGATATTTAAAAAAGATAGATATAAACAAAAATAGAAATAGATATAAATACAATAAAATTTAAAATGAAAAATAAAAATATGGCTACTGGCTGGCTACTGAGCTTCTGTGCTTTGTAGTAGGGGACATAAGTGGTCATGCAGAAGGGTCAGTATCAGAGGAGTCTCTACACTGGGGCTTGCATGTACGAAGCCTGGGTCTGCACAAGATGGCTTCACAGTTGGGCTGTGATAAAATGCAAATAAATTTAAAAAATCAAATCAAATGTAAAGGAAGTGTATGGCATCGACCTACTCTTTTGTAAAGCATCTTGAGATAATATTAATTATGTTTTGGCGCTGTACAACTAAAGACCGATTGATTGATTGATTGATTGATTGATTGATTGATTGATTGAGAAAGATAGCCATGTGATGGCTCATTTTAGCTGGATCCATCTTGAAGACCCTGCTGATGTCCTGGCTTCTGCCTCCCATCAGCGTATGTTGTTGGATTTGGAGGACCCTGATTGGCCGTAAAGAAGGGTGGATGCAGGTGGAGCTTGCATGTACAGATCCTGGGTCTGTTGAAGAATGGTGATGATGTGGCAACTAAGGCTCAAGTGGTTGATTATGTAATGTATATGAAGCACTTGTAGAGGAATAATTTAAATCTGGGGTTTCAAGTCCAACAAAAACATGATGCCTCTGGTCCTGGCTGTCACTGCGCTGCGACATAAAACATGAATATCAGAGTAAATATGTAGATAATTTTGACAAGTGTTGTTAGTTAAGAAAAGTGAATTCAGGTCAGTGTTAACATCTGTTTATTGCCCGTTAAATGTTAATTTGATTGATGTATTACTCATTGATCGGGTTGATATTCACATCAGTTTATTTGTCGATTAGGGTTAGGACCTCATTAATTTGTCTTTACTCTTCCTGGAGGTGTAACTGTCCCACATTTAACATCATGCTGAATCATTCTTCATTTAAAAAAGGTGTTACAGAGACAGAGACATGGTCCTTTAGCGTGCTTCAGGAAATTGTCTTTTCTTGCTCAGTGAGGAGTCTAAAAATAAACCCGTCCGACAGCTCCTCTCCTCTCTGAGCTTCAAATAGATCAGCATCTTCAGACCAGAATATGTGAGAAGAATCAAGATTATCTGCCTTCAAACCGAGTCCAAAAATAGACGCACATATTTATCCCGTCACACTGCGTGGAAGATAACAAACATACAGACACCACAGAAGAAGAAGAGGGCAGCTGGAGAACAGCCCCAGGATCCCTGCAGGCTCTCTGTTTGACGTGGAGTGAACATCGAGGGGGATTCTTTGTTCATACGTGATTTAATATTCCTACATGTGTGGATGCATATGTTCGTGCACCTCAGAGCCGACATCAGGGCCACTTTAGAGGATGAATGACAACAAAGAGTCGGATGGAGAAATAAACAGTATCATGATTTTTAAATAACATTTAGGGGAAGAAAATATATGTACTGTACTTGTAGTTTCCAGGCTCAGTGCTTTTTAAAACGATTATTATTTATTGTAATTACCAACAAAAATATGCTTAGTGGCCAAAAAGTAATTGAAATTGGTTGGTGTAAATGGTGAATTTATAATTTTTATCCATTTTGGTTTAAGGAAAATTTTTAACCAATAAAAAGATCTAATTATATTGATACCTGTTTAATGTCACAGCAACAAAAATAGAAGTCCTAAACAACCAGTTTGGACAATATATGTTTTTAATTAGAAAAAATCAGTCAGTCTCCTGTGCACTGTCTTAAATGCACTTATACAATGTCTGGCCAAAAAAAGAAGTTTTCTCTGCTTGATGCATGCCAGTGTTTTGACCCTTCTTAAACAGACTAACATCTTTTCCACGACCACAGGATGTGTTTTTCCACATGGTTGTTGAAGAAATGAGAAGCTACTCACTGCATCAGCTGGGGTTAAATAACTTGTTGCCAGCTGAAAGATAATCACCCATTCAGTAATTATCCAATAGGACGCTCACACCTATTTGCTTAGTTAAATCCAGGTGGCGACTTTATTTTGGGCCAGGCAGTGTGTGTTGATAATAATGTGACCTGCTGGTGACCGTTTCAGGGTGTACCTCGCCGCTCGCCCAGTGTCAGCAGGGATAGGCTCCAGCCCTCACAAGGAGATAAGCAGTAAAGATGAGGGATGGATGAAAAGACAACAAACACAAACAAGTTTTCTGTATAAATCAGGGTCCAGGTGCACCTGGATCAGCCTTCTAATCAAAACCATCACTTATAGAGTCGATGTGAAACACCTTCTGAATGAAAATGTTCAGTAATAAGCCGACTGATAGCATGATTGCAGTGTATGATTATTGCCAGAATCAAATTGACATTCACAAATTTGGTATTTTGAAACACAGAAAAAAATGTTCAGGTATGTGTCAAAAATTATCATCCCAGCTACAGCACACTGAAAACAGATTTTTGGTCCATATTTCTCAGCCCTTCCAAAGAGTCAGACTCAAATTAGCGAGTGTGATTGGATTACTCGGTCTCACTCACACACATACGCTGTCCACTCAGAGAATATCTGACATCGACTGATCAATTTAGAAAAGAGGCAAAGAAGAGGAGGAGGGCTGAAGATAAAAGACAGATGCAGGAAAGCAGGTGATTGAATTAAAAAAAAAAACACAATGCATCCATTTTTCTGCATCTCCTCACGTTCCAGGACCCCCTCTGCCTAAGTGCATGCTGGGAAGCGGGGGAGTCTGCTTGTAATTGGCTGGCAGGCGGGCTGTAGCACGTGCTGGTGCGATGTGACTCCCCCCTCCTCCTCTTCCTCATCCCCTTCCTCTCTCTCCCTCGATTCATCCTTTTCTGACGAGATCAGAGGAAAAGAGAGGGGGATGAAAAAATCGAAGAGGGGAGACGGAGAGAGAGAGAGAGGGAGAGGGAAAGGGGGAGGATGGAGAGGAGGGAGTGCCGGCAGGAGACGGCAGAGACACGCTCATATAGACTCACGTATGTTCGTGTGTTTGAAGCTCTGATGTGCTCGTGGTGTCACCACAGTGAGGGGGGGGTTCAGATCCTGCAGCAGACGCTGAATCCTTCTGTTGTTCCTCCTGTGATCCCTGCAGATTTACATGTTCATACGATGAAGCAGCAGGTTTTCTGCATGCACATTGCTACCTTCTTTTAAGTGTCAGTCTTTAATTTTTTTAAGCATGAGGGTCACCCCAAGCAGCCGGGGACTGATCTTAACTCAGTGTGCAAAAACGTCTGTTTACTTGTTACACCACAGCTCACAGTAAGTCCTGATTTAAACCAAACTTCACTGTAGATCTACATTTCTACCGAGTCTATGTATGTAGCCTGACATGCACCTCCTAAAAAAAGTAACTATGCATCGGGATGATGTGGTCTGCAAGCTCTGTGATTGGTTTGCTGCACAGTTTTGAGTGGCTGTTAGTCTCAGTCTCAGGCGGGATTTAGTGAAGGATAGTGGACACTCTCTTAGGCCTAGCCTAAATCTGTTGTTGGCCCAGCCTACATCTTTGGCCGAAGGGAGAGAAGGGACATGACGGCAAACTAGTGCATGGTTCAGTCAGTTCTCTCAGTTTATTTGAGGATAATACAAGTTTTTTTACACAGTGTGACAAACAGTGATGTGTTACAAACTTTTGTCCTTCCCCCTGCCCCGACATGTGGAACATATGTCCAGGGATCGACCTAACAGTGAAGTCCTGAGACACACACACGGAGTATATGCCCAGAGTTCAATAGTTCAACCTGAGAGCAGGGTTGAATTTTTAATTTTCCTTGTGCCCCACAGTGTGATAGGATGAACCAACTCATAAGATTACCTTCTGAGATACTAGTCATGCTTTCTCTGATTCATATCTCATTTAGTGGTCACTTCATCTCCTCCAGTGCCTCCTCTCTTCATATATTTGCAGTAATCTTATTTTAATCAACTGCTGCTCAGCTCTATACTCAGCATTAAATGCTCAGTTTCAGTCCCCGTGGCACACAAACAAGCAGAGACCATATCAGGACCAGTATTTAAATCACACTGCCAGTTAGCATTTTGGGGGAGTAACTGAACAAACTCAGCAGATAAACGAACCACTAGATCAGTTACAGATACAAAAGGCTTTAATATATTTGAAATTAGCCTTTGAGACAGGTCGAGGAGCTCAGACATCCAGAGGGATGTTGAAGCAGAGCAAGTCCAGGGGGTTTGGACAGCTGGTTAGGATCCCTCCTGGTCTCCCAACCTGTGGAGGTCTTCTGGGCTTGTCCAACCAGAAGGGGACCCCAAGGGAGACCCAGAAACAGCTGGGGGATTATATTTATTCTGTCTGACCTGGGAACACCTTGGGATCCCCCTGAAGGAGCTGTTGCAGGGAGGAGGGATGTCTGAGTTGAACTGCTGACCTGCTGTCTCTTTGACCTGGCCCCAGATGGATGGATGGATGGATGGATGGATGGTTTTTCTAGCTTGTTTATTTCTTGTTTGGACTCACAACAGACATGCAGGATACCTCTCCTTTCCTCTCTGTGGTATCAGATGAACTACACAGATGTCCGCAGATGTGGACTTACTCTGCTCTCTGTCATGGTTTCTCCTCAGGCTTCTGGAAAGCCACGTGTCCGCCCTCCTGTGCCAGTCCACTCCTCGTCTTCGTCAACTCCAAAAGTGGAGACAACCAGGGAGTGAAGTTCTTGAGACGCTTCAAGCAGCTCCTCAACCCAGCACAAGTCTTTGACCTGGTTAATGGAGGGCCACACCTCGGGTGAGCAAAATAACCAAGAGCGTAAAGGGTCGAAGTGTTTTTCACATATTTGCTGCATTAACAAGCTTGTTTCTTTCTATAGTTAAAATCTTAGCCCAAAGGTAGAGAGTTGATTTGTGTTTTTGTTCTTGTCAGTCTTCGCCTGTTTCAGAAGTTCGATAACTTCAGGATCTTGGTGTGTGGAGGAGATGGGAGTGTGGGCTGGGTCCTCTCAGAGATCGACAAACTCAACCTCCACAAACAGGTGAGATGATGACCTGAGGAGAGCAGCTCAATCACAAGAATCTTGAATCAACATTTCCTATACCAGTCCCACAACAGAGCGACGATTCAGTGACGTATACTTCCTTTGTCTTCTTCATTTAAAGTCTATAATTCCTGGAGGAAGCATCTATATGTAGATAAATGTGTCCTTGCTCCTGGTTGCTGGTCACTCTCCCTGCCCTTGCCCGTGGCCTACATAAACCCAGCACACACACGAACCTCCGGCTTCAGGCCTGTTCTCCCCGCTGTCACATTAACCCTCTGCGTCTGTTCGCAGTGCCAGCTGGGAGTTTTGCCCCTGGGTACGGGGAACGACCTGGCCCGGGTGCTGGGCTGGGGTCCGTCCTGCGACGACGACACCCAGCTGCCTCAGATCCTAGAGAAGCTGGAGAGGGCGAGCACCAAGATGCTGGACCGCTGGAGCATCATGACGTACGAGATTAAGATCCCACCCAAACACAGCTGCCCCACCACGCCCGAGGGAGCCGACGACTGCCAGGTAACTCCACGGAGCTGGCAGATATTCACACGCATCAGCACGCTCCATCAGCGACAGCCAGGCTCCCAGACAGGCCTGCACGGGAGGAGGTGGGGGGGTGACGAGATGAGGATAAAGAGCCTGACAGGTTTTATTCAGCTTCACCTCAGATCAGAGTCAGACCTGGAGGGTGGGACGGGAATACCCCCTTCATTAGACGACTTTTCAGGCTGGATTCTCACCAGATAATTTAAGGTGTGACCAACAAAGAGGCATAAAAATCCCCTGAACACACACCGGAGGATTCAGCAGGAGGGAGAGACCTCATACCTGTTGTCTGTAGTTATGATCCTGCAGTGTCAGCCCCACAGTTTCATCCAACATTTAGCTCATCAGCTCTGTTTAGGTTTGTTTCACAGAAGACTTCATGCACATGCTCATTTTGTCTCTGTAGCTCCACCAACTACTCTTCTCTTCCAAAAAACAGCTCGGCACTTTGTGTTTGCTCTCATGTTTGTGAGCTGTGAAAGGACCCATCATCTGTTTGGTTATGCCTCTCTCTCATTTATCCTTGGTATCTTTCTGATCTTTAATCATTAATATCAAACATGCTTGAATAATCAGATTGAGACACTTAAGCACTAGCAGGACACAGGTCGATACGCCACTGTGGGCCACTCCATGCCAACTTTGGGTGGCAAAAAGGGCCTAAAATCATGCCTATAATGATCGTGTATGTAAAAATCCTCAAACCTCATTCACACATGCAGGAAAGCACTAAAATATCCTGAATTTATCCAGGTGAGCTGGGTGTGTGAGCACAAAAATCAGGACTTTTCACCTTGACTTTTGCCTGATTCTACCCTGCACAGAAACTTTCTGCTGTTAGAAACAAGTGTGAAAAAGCAAGTCAGCAAATTTTCTGAGTAGATTTACCTAAAAGTTCAGAAACATCGGGTTTGTATGTGTGGAAAAGGCTGTGGGTGAATTTCTTTAATTTTGCAATATTCGTAACCCTTAAATGCTAAATAACTCATATTGCATACACGTTTTGTGGACCTCTGCATCCTCAGTGAGGACATTTTTATTCAACAAGATAATAAATGAGAACACGTGCAGAAAGAAAGAAAGCACATGCAGCTCATGATTTTCTTTTAAGCTAATTCTCACCAGACATTAACTATTTAGAATTGTGATCACAGTTATCTTATTTTTAGATATCAGCAAATAAGTGCTAAACCAAAGTGGTTTGAATATATTGAAAAAAACCCTGATAAATCAAATATAATACAAAACTAAACCTCTATGATCAATGTCTTATTTAACTTTAGATTTTTTTCAGAAAGTACCTTAGCAGCTTTAATGTTTGATGGTTGAAACCCTGTGAGGTGAAGTGCTTTTGTAACTCCAGTTCAGCTCTGATAACAGAGAGAGTGCTCTTGTGTGAAAGTCAGTAATGATGTTTTCTTTGTGTTTGTTTCCCGCAGTTTCACATCGCAGCTTATGAAGACTCAGTCGCAACTCACCTCACAAAGATCCTGAACTCGGAGCAGCACTCTGTGGTCATCTCCTCGGCCAAGTAAGAGCTTCTAACAAACCAGAGTGAGAGCAAACAGGCTGACCGGGATCAATACAGGAACTATAAACAAGTGCAAAAACTCAGGAAAGATTTAAACCACAATGTGCATTAACAAGCATCCTCTTAATGGATCTGCAGCGTCACAAAACCTCAGAATACATCCCATCAGGAAAAGCCGAGGGCCTGATTTACAAGGAATCAGAGCAACCGCAAAAGCCCTGTGTGCACCACTCACTCGCTCCATCTGCTCTATCTTGATGCTAATTTGCTAGTACTTATCTGTGATGATATTCAGACTGGAAAAGGCTCTTTAAGTCTTGTCCTGTGTGCAGTTTGCTCTTGTTTTGTGTCTGAATTAGCTGAAAAGCCTTTACAGTACTCTACACAGGGCTAAGCTCTCATGCTTGTGGAGCATGCTCAGTTCCGTCCACATGAAGATGACGAGTTAGCAAGGGACCAAAAACTTTTCTAACTTTTTTGTGACACAAATAAACTCTAAAATGTAATCCGTCACTCTGTTTCAGGATCCTGTGTGAAACGGTGAAGGACTTTGTTGCCAAAGTTGGGAAAGTGTACGAGAAAAGCACAGAAAACGCTGACGAATGTGACTCCATGTCTCTCAAAGTAAGACTAACATCATCGGTTGAACCTTCCAAAGTGCTGCTCCGTTTATTTAACCTCCCCTAACCCTCCATCGTCCCGTCTCCCCTCAGTGTGCCGTCCTGAACGAGAAGCTGGACTCCCTCCTGCAGACGTTAAACTCCGAGTGCTCCTCCCTGCCTCCCCTCCCTCACTCCACCCCTCCCATCGTGGAGGAGGAGCAGGAGGACGACGACGAGGAGGATGAAGAGGAGGAGGCGAGCGAGGAGAGCCTGACGGAGCTGAAGGAGAAGCTGGAGGAGGAGGAGACGGAGAAAGGAGGAGGAGGAGGGTCTCCTCATCAGCTGTTTAAGAGCAGAGAGCAGCTGATGCTCCGAGCCAACAGTCTGAAGAAAGCTGTGAGGCAGATCATCGAGCAGGCCGAGAGAGGTGAGACAGAGCTTCAGTGGTCCTCAACAGGTGGGGTAGGACCCACAGGTGGGGTCGACTCAAATCCAGAAAACTTGGCTTCTCCAGGAAGGGCACCAGAGGGTCTCAGGGGGGTGCGAGGCTCTGCTAGCTTCCAGGTTGTTAACATTACCTAAAACAATGGTGACACACTAAAGGCACAGGGATGTGAATGATTTTACAATATAAATACTTTAATTCTATATAATATTTGAAATAATTAGTGAAGAAATTTTACACATCAACGTATCAAATACTTTTTTGTGTGGGTTTTAGGGGGCTTGACACATCATACCCTGGATTTCCACACAGTCACAGGCACATGAGGCACAGGCTGTGGAAACAGACCAATCTGACACAGAAGACCTCCATCATTCATTAAGAAGAAGGTCTTTACGGTATCAGAGAACTGGTACAAATCAAACATTATAGATACCTCTATTTCTAATAATGCAGCAACAGGAGACACTCAAGAATTCTGCACTTAGTCCCAATTTAAAGAAATCATGAACAATGTAATTTTGGTCCTTTTCACTTCTTTAGGTCATTTTAATTCAGATGATTTTATTGCTTTATTACATGCAGTGTTAATTTTGTTGACTAATTATTTTGGTCATAGTTCTCATCAACAACCTTTTTTCCCCTGATGAAAACTAGACAGTAACTAATCAAAACTAAATTAACTGACATCTTCATCAACAGTTAAAAACTAGACTAAAACTAAAGCTAAATTAAAAAGTGCCGTAAAATGAACACCGGTTACATGTGGTATCTGAAAGTGCTGATTCATAGTTGGGCTCATGCTTTTGTTTAACACCCTGGACAGCATGTAGGCAGAGATCAGGAACAGGAGCCTAGACCAGCACCCACATGGGTGCCATTCACTCTGGAGTTATCAGACATAAGTGGATGTTCCCTCTTCTTCAAGAATCCCTCGCACATCATTTATATCGTTTACATATCAGTTCCTACATCCTGACACTTTTAACGACCGCCATGTTTTCTGTCTTCAGTGGTGGACGAGCAGAACGCCCACACAGAGGACACGGAGCTGCCGTCTCCCATCGAGTTCAGGAAGGACAGCGAGGAGGAGAACAGGGACAGTGAGAAGGACGAGGACACAAAGGAGCTTGAAGCCATGCCATGTGAGTACAAACAGAAAACACCCACTACTGCCTGATATTCATCTGTGACCTGGTTTATCAAACCCTTTACCTTCTTGGACCTCGTTCAGTGATGTCCTGGACCGTTTCCAGAACACTTAGACAGTCCAGACCTAGACCTCTGAGTCCAAGTCTTCAGCACGGCTAGGTGCATTTGTACTCAATGCAACACACATTCTGTTAAAGTGATTATGATCATTAATGAGGTTTGTTCATATTTTTATCCATAATGTTTATTGCTGAGATACAATGAGGATAAGGTAAGTTTTTAGAAAGGACTATTAATATATCAAGCTATTTAGAGGTCAACAACAGAACACATTAAGAGCATTAAGAGATGTCACACTGAGCTGGTAAAATGCTGATTGTTGGTTGTATTTGTTGGGATCAGCTAAAATTATCTTTAAAATATTTACACAATCCAATATCATGCTTCCTTGCTCTCCGGGTCTCATCAATACTGAGCAAGAATCCTATAAAACTTCAAACTGAAATAGTTCAGTTCAGACAACTTTATCCTACAAGGGGAAATTGATTTGTAGCTTTCCAGTGTGCATTCATGCACACAGTCAGTCAACAACATAAATAAATAATCAATCAGTCCGTCAAGGGAGCATATTTAAGCATGGGACAGAGGGAGATGTCTGAACGTTGTAAGTAGCCTACGTATACAAATCGTAGAGCAAGATTAAACAAGATAAGATAAAGACAAGACAATGTAAAAACAGTGATTAAAAAATGAAAAATAAATAAATAAAACAGGAAATAAATAATGTCCTCTAAATAAAAGTCATTTAAAATGGGTGTGGTCTGTGTTTACGAGCTTATTAGCAGAGGGAATGAAGGAGTTCATTGCATTTGTTTGAAAATAAGATTTACAGTTAGAATATTCTGCACTGGTGAAAAGCACACAGAATATAATATTATAATATTATGAATTACAGGAAGTTTTTATTGTGTCTTTAGCGCAGAATTTGCAGAAATGCATTTTGGTTTAAGAAAACTGCATTTGACCGTCTCTCAGGGTTTTAATGTCGCCCTCTTGTGGCCGATTCGCCCTCATTGCTCCTCGCAGCAGCCGACAGAGCAAATGGAAAAACTGCTGCTGACGCAAATCATGTTTCCTGTCATAAATAAAGTGAAGGATTGGAGCTAAAAGTGCTCAGAGATGGTTCTTCTCTCTGTGATGCTCCTGCTGCAGTTTGAGAGGTTTTTCTCCAGCGTCTGCACAGACGGGACTTTCTCTGTAATAAATGAGAGTCACAGCAGAGCAGCTCTAAAGTCAGTGTGAGCCTGTGTGTGTGTGTGTGTTTGGGGTGTGAATGTCTGATGTGCCTCGGTGAGTGTGTGTGCCTGGACCACAGGATGATGTGTTATTGTCTTTGGGGCAGAAGTTCTTCCTGTTTATCATCGGCCGCCTTCCTTCCTTCTACACATTTTCCAGCCCGTTGGACGAGCTGGAGGTATCAGTCCAACGTTCTGCTTTGTGTCCTCTGAAGGCCTCCTCAATAGGGCTGGGCGACATGGACCAAACATCATCTCTAAATTATTTTCGCACAAGGGCAAAGCGGGATGCTTCTTGATACTTGTTCCAAAAAAAAAATGCTGCAATTAACTTGCTGTCACGAAACAATAATTATGAGCTTTTATAGATTCAAGTAAAAATAAAAATTTATTGATACCTTTTGCCGACAGAGCAACAAAAATTGAAGATCCCAAAACCCAATACTTTGTTTTTTTCTCCTTTTTAAAGATCAAAAATTGCAGACAAACTTCCATACTTTGTCTAAATTGCTCAAAAGCATTTACAACATTTACATTTATGGAGAAAGTCAAATTTTCCTTTAATGATAAAATCTCATTTATTTTAATGACTGTTGCATTTGGGGTTCTGAGACTCTGTTCTAGGGGTGCCCAAACTATGGCTCAGAGGCCAACTGAGGCCCGTGGTCAATATTAAAATGGCCCACAGCTAACTTGAAAATAATAACTAAGTATGGCACCACGTTAAAACATAAGGCTATGCCGTGATTGATGAGGAAGAACAAATATGTCATGGCAGGGGTGACAAACTCAATCACAGAGGGGGTCAGAATTTAAAGTACAGTCTAAGATGAGGACAAACAGAATCAGTTTTAATTGAACAGTCTGAAACTGACAATGTTTTAATCAGAAATATGAATTTAAAGATCATGTTTATTTTCGGGCATGCTCAAAAGTCTCTGTAACAGCACTGACAGATGTATTCATCTGCTGACCACGATCACAGAGATGTTAAAGCATTGTGACCACAGGACAATGCTGTTGCAGTGCATTGTGGGATTTGTAGTATGGTACAGTATCATAAACAGACATTTAGAGTTATTTCTCGAGTCGTATCTAATTATGTCACGGGCCAGATTCTGCCATGTCAGAGCACATTGAGTTAATCATCTTCAACCCTTCAGCAAGGTTTGGTTGCTTCGTGCTGTTTCCTCTTGTTTTGTGTCTGATTATCGAGTAGAGCTGTCATCCCTCTCTGCTGCACAAAGTGGGATTCTCTCTCTGACCAGGATGCACCAGGACTAGAGGTGAAGCTTTAAAGAGGCCCTCTAGTCCTGCTGTATTTCTGTTTGGACAGGTTTTACTGAACCGTTAACTTGACACCATTTTAAGAGTCTAATTTACTGCCCTCACTGAAGGCTGAACCAGAAAGAAACATTATGTTGATGCAAAATGTCCAGTTAAATGCTGTCTCCCCACGTGTGTCTTAGAAACATAGCAGAACATCCTAAAAGCATGGTATACATCCAGCCCCCTCCTCCCTCCTCCGTCCTGACCTGGATAAATCCCTGACTCGCCCCCTGGTAAAGCAGAGGGCTGTCTCTCTGATGTGAGCTCAGAGCTGTAAATGTTAAAACCTCCTCGGTGTGCCAGCGTTGCATGTATTTGCCGCCCCGCAGAGGATTCACGTGATGTCAGCGCGAGAGAACTCGTTATGTGGACGACACGCAACATTCAGACTGTCATCAAGTGTTCAGGTGGAAAAAAGCAAAAACTGCTGAGAGCTAAAAAAGAGGAGAGGGCGAGTATGTTACAGAATCAGGGTGTATTTAAATTTATCATCATTTTAGAGACTGATTATAAATCAGATCATACATCATTTATCAATCACAGTCATATCCTGTGTGCACTCAAGACTCAAATCTTAATTATTCATTCATTGACGCCGTTATAATACCCATTAGTTGCATGAATTATAGATCTTCTGAAACTGCATGCAATATTACCAAACAGTGATCCACTTATTTATTGTTTCAGTTTGTCTACAGGAATATATTTAACTATTATGAACATAAGGAAACATTTGAGCTTTTTTAGAGGCTTGGACCTTTAACAGTCAGACAAAGGGACTTTTTCAGTAACTTTAATGTCATTTTATTCACTCTGGGCCCCTAATTTACATTCTAAGTAAGTTAGGGGCCAAGTATTTTATGTTATAAAAACGTAGCATAGATGCAAGTATCATGCCTTTAAAATGTGCTGTGATCACACATGTTCTGTCCAAACTTGAGAGATTTTTGCTTTAATATTTTCAAATACTTTTCTGAAATTGTAGGATTAGCCATAGGTCCTCTTACCATAATAGGTAATAATAATAAAGATTAGTTGGAAAAGTTTTAAATGAGTAAATGTATAGGATCAGCCCGCCCCCTTGCTATTATTATTTTTTTATTTTTATTTATGTGTTTTTTTGTTGTTGTTTGTTTTTGGTTTATTTGCATTTTTCGTTTTTTGTTTAGTTTGATGTAATAATAATAATAATAATAATAATAATAATAATAATAATAATAATAATAAACTTTATTTATATAGCTCTTTTAAAAACAGGGGTTTACAAAGTGCTTTGACAGCAGGCAGGAACATATAGACAGCAAAGCACAAGAGCTCAAATACAAAGAAAAAACAACTGAAATAGTTCAATTAAAATCAAAGACCATTTAAGACATACACAAATATGTCATAAGAACCCAGACAATACAAGAACCCTGCTACATAAAACGAGACCATGAGGACCAAAGTAAACGCTAAAAACAAAACAAATATAAAAAGAAAAAGAGATTGAGCAATAAAACAGTAAGCTTAAAAGTTTTCTATAAAAGGTTAAGAGTGTAACGTAAGGTGACGCAATAATAAAACAATCTTAATTAAAGTAAATAAAGACACCAATCCGTTAACATAGCATAGAGGAAGTCAATAAAGACAAAGGAGCTAAAATGATAAGAGCAATACTAACAAATAAAAGGCTAAAAAAAGACTAAAACACAAATAAAAGGCTAAAAAAAGACTAAAACACAAATAAAAGGCTAAAAAAGATTAAAACACAAATAAAAGGCTAAAAAAGACTAAAACACAGAGAAAAAAGGAAGATAAATGGCTAAAAAAGCTGGTCATTATAAATGGTGTCATGGGGAAAGTTGGATGAGAGTTTGCAGTTATGTTTTGTTAAAAGAAACAACTATATCCTATTGTATGATAGATTGTACTTTAAGTTTGTGAAACTAATAAAAATACTTTGATAAAACAAAAGCACTGTGTCAGAGGCCTAAAGGTGGTCTAGCCTTTTGACCCACCAGCAACCCTCAAATAAGAAATCAAGACCCAAATATCTAAAAAGAAATGGTCTTAAAGACCAGTACATCATATTAAATAATACCATAATTACACTTTAGCCCTGATATTAAATGTTGTTTTTGAAAAGCCCCTCTTTAGGGGTGTGTATGCAAGTATACAAACATTTTACTCAGTTTTCCTGAAGTTTTGTTTTTATTGTGGTTCACTAATTGACATGGAAAAACCGTCCTTTATTCAAGGAAAAGGAGATAAATCATTAAACTGTACTTACCACCTAAAAGTGTAGAAAAGATTGATGTCTGCTGAGGCTTCTTCTACGTCTTCAGCTCTTTGCCACATCATTTTCTTCCATCATCACTCACTGAAAACGCCTGTGCATGCTGATTAATGGCATTAAAGTGAGCATGTTTGTCTCCAGCTGCAAAGAGTCCCTGCTCGCCGACAGAGAGGAGGGTGAGCCGCAGCACGCAGTCCTGTGGCTCCTTCACCATCACGCCGTTCACCACCAGCAAGGAGAACCTGCCGGTGCTCAACACGCGCATCATCTGCCCCGGTAAACACACACACGCTCATGTTTTAGCAGGACGGGATCATCCGGTCAGCCCAGATTCCTATTAAAGGATCATTTTTGTGTCTCCAGGTCTGCGAGCCGGTCTGGCCGCCTCCATCGCCGGCAGCTCCATCATCAGTAAAATGCTGCTCGCCAACATCGACCCCTTTGGTGCCACGCCGTTCATCGACCCCGACCTGGACTCGCTGTAAGAGCAGGTTTTCCTGCACTTCCTTTTTTATTTTGTCAGATTATGCACACGTGAACTGAGTGTTTATTTCTATGTGTTGACTGGTGTTATCCAGAGAGGGCTACATGGAGAAGTGTGTGATGAATAATTACTTCGGCATCGGCCTGGACGCAAAAATCTCTCTGGAGTTCAACAACAAGCGAGAGGAGCATCCAGAGAAATGCAGGTAAAACACTTCTCAGCACCATCCAGTTAGCAGCATTCATTGTCTATTTGCTGTTTTTCTTTTATTATTTTATTCATAATAATCTGCTACATTGCCTGGAATTTACACAAAATGCATTTTAATGAGGGGGCATCCATTTAAACAACATTTAGATTTACTTAATATGACCAGGGAGGCTAATATTGTACATTTCTTGAGTTTATAAGATTAAATTACAGCAGAATTTTGTCTGAGGAGAAAAGGATAAATTGAAAAATTAATCACATAAAATAACGAATCAAAGATGTTTCACATGAGCTGAGCTCAGTACAAACCACAGATCTGTATACCCTTTTTTTTGGTTTTCTGCTTTTATTTCCTTGACTTTGTCTGTTAAACTAAAAAAAACATGATGAATCAAATAAAAGAGGAAATGTAATGACATGTAATGTAATGTATTAGTAATGAATAGTAATATATCTGTAAAAGTAAAACCAGGTGAAGAAGAAGAAGTAAAGAAGTAAAAATACTGATATTGTTAATTACCAACCAGAGAAAGTGGTTGTTTGAGCCAAAATTGTCTCTCAAAGTCTCTAAGTTAAAACATTTCAGTGATTGTTATTTTTTCTACATTATTTCAGAGGATTCTTTTGGGTCTTTTTAATCAGCTGAAACCTCCTTTTGTGCTCTGAGATGTTATGAAACACAAGTAAAGATCTTTTACCTCACAGCTGTTGATTTCCTTGTATCTCTGCTTCTTCTTGCACAGGAGTCGTACCAAGAACATGATGTGGTACGGCGTTCTGGGCACGAAGGAGCTGCTGCAGAGAACGTACAAGAACCTGGAGCAGAAGGTGCAGCTGGAGGTGAGAGAGCGAGGACGAGAACGGAGAAAACTTCAGGAAACAGTTTCAGTTTCTTCCTTCTGTCTCACTACTCAGACTTTAACCAGCAAAAACTAACAGATAGAAACTTTCATTTGCCATCTCCCTACTAAACCACGGGAGGAAAAGGTGGCCCTTCTATTTATTCAATCCTTTGTTTCTCATATTTTATATATTTTATATATTGTTATCACTTTTGATTAAGTTTTATGCTATTGACTGAATATTCAGATTTATTTATTGCCCTGCTAAACTTTTTTGAAGTTTTATGTATTTGTGCTAAAGTTTTATGTATTTACAGCTAAATGTCCCGTTGGGAACAAATACATAGAAAATGTAAAGTGTAACAGATCTGTTAGCAAAGCCAGAGTCTGTCCTGCATGCTCAAGTTTTACTCACAAAATATTGGTCAGAAATATGCTTTTAAGACTGACAGGAAATCAGACGTCTTCAGGCTCGTGTGGGTGATTCAAAAGAAGATGGGACGCCTAACTTGTGCACTCCTTCCTTGTTTTTTCTTGGCACAATATTGGACGTTGTAAAGTTAAATGGTTATTCTCAAGAAGTTTCAGCTTAAACTTACAGTTGATGGTCAAAAAATGTTTAAGTCATTTTTTAACCAATTAGGGGTCTTAAACTTTAGGATGCACTTTGACTGAATGATTATTTTGATGTTTTTGCTTTTCTTCTTTGTGGGTTTGCTTGTCCAGGCTGCATTTACTGCAGGATTTAAAGCAGCTGAATACTTTTACACACATTAAGTTAAAGAAAGAGAGAGAGGGAAACTCAAGGGAATGTGGCTTTAAGATTTAAACTAAAGTGCACAGTGCAGGGACAAAACATGGATTATTATAACGAGCAAGAGGAAGCTTTTAACTTTTGAATACTGAGGATCAGAACTGTCCAATCTTATACAGATAAGAAAGCAGACACACTACATGGTGCAAAAACAGAGTTATCTTCTACCTCCTGGTTCTTGAAGAATCTGGAATTTGATTTTAAGAAATGTCCACAAGCTCAGGGCCAAATCAGGAAACTTGCAAACAAACTTGAGTTTAGAAAGTCTGATGAGTATTTAAATGCAACTTTCACTGTTAAAGATCTCTTTTCTGACTCCTCTTGATCATTTTTTGTCTTTTTCTCAGTGTGACGGTCAGTACATCCCTCTGCCGAGCCTTCAGGGGATCGCGGTGTTAAACATTCCCTCCTACGCCGGCGGGACGAACTTCTGGGGCGGCACCAAAGAGGATGATGTGAGTGTATTTAATAGACCTTGATCCAGAAGCTGACTCTGATCACATGTGGAGCTCTGATGGTGTTCAAGCTCCACCCTGCTGTCCTTGAGGTGCAGGGTAGAGATGGTCAGGGATCCTGTAGGCAGCTGAGGGATTATACCCTCACACATTTACCCCTCAGAGTGCCCCTGCAGAGGTTACCCGTGGTCACTCTCACAGTCTGAGCATTTGTTGTTACGTAAGTGTTTTACTGAAGAGAGCAGGAGGCCAAAACAAGGAGACTGGATCTGCTCAAAACGTCATCTCCAAACTTCAGACCACAGACTCTCTTTATCAGGACGACCTTTGTTTGGTGCAAATCTGGACTTCACTGCACAAAAATGTGCACAGGTTTTCAGCAGGGTGATGAGGGAACGAATGAGTGAGGAGCTGCTGTTTAACCAGAGGAAGAGCGAGCAAGGTGCAGCTACAACCAAGACATGGCTAAGAAGAGTGTTGGGTTAATCCAGCCTTCAGGCGTTTTTTACAGCCGTTATTTCACCGTGTTCTTGTTGGCTCTGATATAAACGCTGGCACAGGGTGAGCTACAATAAATGGAAACATAAAGTAAGATTTTATTGTGTCAGCTGCACAAGAAGCTGATTATTTCAGTGTTTTATGTAAAAGATCACCTTCTTCTTCATTTTTATGAAAACAAAGACTTTCTTGACTAACGCAGTTAAAAAAAATAAATGAATCAACCCTAAAAACCAAACATCCCTGAGTGAAAAGGTGTTATCACCTTATTATGGCTCAATTCAGGGGTCGCCAAGTGGAGCTCTAGGGGTCACATGCAGACCTCCAGGTTGCTTAATGTGGCCTGCCAGACATTTTTCAAAAATCTACATTTGAGCACAAAGAAAACAGGACAGATTCTGTCTTTATGATTCAACCTGCAGGAAAACCAAAAATCTAATGTTTTTTGCAAGTAATTGAAGAACTTAATTTACAGTAATAATTTCTTCTAATCACTTTCATTGTAGCATTAGACTATTGTACAGGGCACTGGTAAATATTCAGTGAAAACTGTACAGATCAGTACTCTTTGTTTTATTGCGTTTTAAGAGGCTTTCATTGACTTTTATTCCATGTCAAGGCCATTAACTTGTCTGTATTTTTTGTGTTCGAGTCATGATGTATAAATGTTCTTAAATTTGCTATTTTTCTTCTTCGTTTATCAAACTACGTGGCCCTCAGGCAGATACACACAGGTCTATGTGGCCCCTCTTGGGCCCCGCAGTTTCCCGTCTCTGCCTGAAGTTAACCATGATTTCAAATATTTGTGTAAAAAGGAGCAGAAACCCCCTCAGAGCTGGACCTGGAGACCTGCTCATCGCTGCAGCTCATTTCTTTATCAAACAGACATTAAATCAAAAGCGTTTCTGTCTGCTGGAGATGTTTTGGCTGCCATCTAGTGTCTGAGCTGCTACATTACAACACACTCTGCTCTCCCAAAATGTCACATATGCAGAATTATTTTCCCCAGACTCCTCATTACTCTGACGGTTTGCTCATAGAAATCAACATGAAGATCATCTCTGCTTCAGGGACAGTGAAGGGAGGCGTTTCCTCTGAAGGAGACTTTCACAAACATGGAAAACAGGCAGAGAAACATGGACAAATCCTCCTCTACAATCACATTAGGGCATAAATCCAGGGATATTTTTACAGATTCATGGAAAGTCAGAGGCAGAAACAGACCTTGACTGCAGAGAGATGATGTTGAACTTTTGACCCCTGCAAGGCGTTGGTCTGTTTGTTTGTTTGTCTGTCCGTGAAAAAAATAACTCAAAAAGTTCTGGAAGGATTTTGATGAGTTTTTCCGAGAATGTCATCTGCAGCACGAGGAGGCAGTGATTCTATTTGGTGGTGATCCAGAAATGGATGTGGACTCATGAATTATTTAAAGTATTTGTTTACATTGTGCGATAAAGGAGTTTTTTAAATCCTCTGCAAATAATGTCAAAACATGTCTTATTTGTGTGAATTTATTTGACGATTTTTATGTAAATGTCTTGTTGAATGCTTTTAGGGTTAGATGTTAGATTCAAAAAAAGAATAATGAACAACAAAAATATTTTTAGTCATAAAATATTGTAATTTCTCTTGTGTTCAGTCATCAGGAGTTGGAGGCATGAGCTGCACACTGTCTAAATTATATTTTTAGCTGTATGTTTTGATGTTTCCATATTTTCAAGTTTTTAAGCTGTTTAGTTTAACTCAACTGATATTTCTAATAAGGTTTTATTTTAGAGTTTGCATAAACATTTGTATTTATGTTTCTCTTGTCCTAACTGTGTCTAGACTGTAAAATTAATGTATTTATATCATTAGCAGGAACTTGTGAATTTAATGTAAGAGAAGCTAAAATTATTGAGAGTTGGGTTAGGACAGTATTTTCACGTTGCTGTCATAAACAGATATCATCAGAGAGCTTGAACATCCTGATTTCACACAGTGCAGCATGCTCCCACAGATTCTGATTGTGATGGCTGTGTTGCAGATCTTCTGCGCTCCATCCTTCGATGATAAGATCCTGGAGGTGGTGGCTGTTTTTGGGAGCATGCAGATGGCCGTGTCCAGAGTCATCAAGCTGCAGCACCATCGAATCGCACAGGTAACAGCACGCGGCAGAGAGTCAGGAGGAATCACAGCTCGAGAAGAAAAGACAGAAAACATCCTCACCCCTTCTTCTTTCTAACCTCAGTGTCGGACGGTGAAGATCACCATCCTCGGTGATGAAGGAGTTCCCATTCAGGTGGATGGGGAGGCGTGGATTCAACCTCCTGGAGTCATAAAGATCCAACACAAGAACAGAGCGCAGATGCTGACCAGAGACCGGGTGAGACAGAGGAGGCTCTCACTGATTCAGAGAGCTCTGCACCCTTTACCTCAAAAGTGTAAAGGGTAAGGCATTTTTATGTTTCTTGAATTTCTGAAGTCATGTTTTACACTTGGATAAAATCAAACATCTAATAACCCTTTATTGAATGCTAGTAAAGTCTGAATGTATAAATGAACAGAAACAAATTGAACTTTTGTGTGAAATGCAGTCACCTTTATTTAGGCTACCTGGCAGAGCATCTCAGTTACAATACCAGAACTGACAACAAACAGTGAACCTGCTCTACATGAATATATCAATTCATAAAGAGAGGAGCTCTGATTGGATCGCTCCACAACTTATCCACCACCACAAGCTAAGGCAGCTGTGATTGGATATATTCCTAACTTGTCTCTACTTTCTACATGACCAAATTAGGTCTGATTGGATTAAGTCTCTGTCAAACATTTTAGTCTAGTTTTTATTTGTTAATGAAAATGTCAGTTAATTTAGTTTGAGTTTTTGTCCATGTGCACTTGTTTTTATAGTTACTGTCTAGTTTTCATCAGGGGAAAAATGGTTGTTGATGAAAACTATGATGAAAATAACTAGTCAACAAAGGATTCTGTGTTTCAGGCCTTTGAGAACACGCTGAAGTCCTGGGAGGACAAGCTGAAGTACGATAAACCTCCTCTGAGGCCTCACCTCTACCCGCAGCAGTCTGTGGACCTCGCCACGGAGGAGGAGAGCGGCCTGGTGCAGATGTGCGCCCGAGCTGCAGAGGAGCTCATCACCAGGTAAACACCGGAGACAGGTCTGAAGATCCAGGCAGAATGTGTTTCACCTGTTAACAGGACTGATGTTCATGAATGTTCTCTGTGTGCTCAGGATCTGTGAGGCTGCCAAGACGTACGGGCTGCTGGAGCAGGAGCTGGCTCATGCTGTAAACGCCGCATCTCACGCCATCAACAAAACACACCCCAAGTTCCCAGAGGTGAGAAACAGACTCCTGCAGACACCACAGGCCTCTGATTAACCAACATCAGAACAGCTTCAGACAGCTGAGCTCTCACTGCTGAGTTTGTGCTGTTTTGTTGTTGGGTTTGTGATGTCGTGCTGATTCCCTCCTGGTTTCCTGTTTGCAGAGTCTGACCAGAAACACGGCGATCGAGGTGGCGAGCACGGTGAAGGCTCTGTACAACGAAACCGAGTCTCTGCTGGTGGGACGAGTCTCTCTGGTGAGTTAATGTGGACTAAATATCAGCTGATATTGCTGATATAAAGCAAACTCAGCCAGGTAACACACCTCCTCCAGATGAGACCCTCTCTGATTTATATGAAGGGTCATCGGGGGGGTATCAGCAGGATGAATATTACTGAGAAAACTGAAATCCACAGATTAACTGGACATCTCACCCAGGTTAACAAGGCCCCCTCTGTTTACACATGATTATGTTTTTATTTTTATCATCTAGCAAACACTGAACTCACATTAGTGTCAGATGCTGTTCACTGGAATGAAAATTTATGACACAGATTTTATGTAAAGACGTTTTAATGAAATGTGCTGATGTCAGAGACCATGCAGACATATTCAGACAGGCCGAAAACATCAGGACATGTGACCAGCTTAAAGAGAAAATGTCAACATAAGATAAGATCCATGATTAAGATTCATATGACCTGCTCATGAGTGTTTTTTACTCATTCAAAATGTAAAATGTTAACCCTTAATGCTGCAAAGAGCAGAAAGAACAGAACATGTGGAAATTATTTGTTATTTAATTAAAATAAACGTGCATGCTTTCATTTTCTGCAAGTATAAACCCATCTCTTATGAGGTCGTTCTGTATCTATTAACTGATGAAATATTTGATAGCCTTGCTTCAGTTAATTATTTTAACATTTTTTTTGCAGTAAATCAGTGACTCTATAGAGGGTTTATTTTTGTTTTTCCTAAATTGTTGTTATTCATAGTTAATGTGGTGTTGCGTTTCCATCCTTGCAGCAGCTGGACCCGCCTGAGGAGGAGCAGCTGTCCAGCGCTCTGCAGAGCGTGGAGCTGGAACTGGGCAAACTGGGAGAGATCCCGTGGCTGTACCACATACTGCAGCCCAACGACGAGGAGGTGAGCATCCTCACAAGACAACAACACATTCATCAATGTATTAGTTTATATATAAATATATATTATTAAAATAGATATTTTATACTAAAGCCCAGTCCAGAGACCAAAAATTCATGACAGTTTACAGGGACACAGTCGCAGCTTAAATCATGATATATTTTGTCAAGTCACCAACATATCCAATCAGCTCACTGGAAGAAAAGTAAATTCATATAAGTGGTTATTTCTCACCTAGTCAGAGTTATAATCAGATGTTTCTCTGGTGAGTTTGGTGTCTGTAGTTTGTTTGCTCTGCACATTACCTGCAAAATCTGCTTCATCTAAACAAGGAACTGCCTCTGAAATAACCAAGAGAAAAACATAATAAATTAGACAATTTTGGCCTTAAAGTTAAAGCCATAAATTGATGTAAGACCCTCTGGATATTCAGTAGGAGCAAACCACAAACGGCTCCAAAGTCTGCATCCTCTTATTTTTTTATGTTTTGGCTTTTTTGACAAAAGCAGACCTGCAGCAGTAGACAGAAACTTCCTCTTAGTGTCTTTAGTCAGAATCAGAGTCAGAGTTGGTATTTATTGCCAAGTACATTTTCACATGCAAGGAATTTGACTAGGTAAATTGGTGCAAAAACAACCAATGTGTAATTAGAATAAAAATAAGGGTCAGGAGGAACAAAAAAGGACAAAAACACAACCCAACAGCATAAACAAGAGGTGCAGTGAAGGAGCTGAACATATGAGAATTAAACTTTTTAACAGTATAAATATGATAAAAATATAGTTACAGTGTCCTAAATAACTGTTTTATGCAGATTGAAGACAGGCATGAGCTGTCGAAGGAGAAGCTGAAACACAGAATTTGCCTCTAGTAAAAAACTAATTGTCTGCCCTCGTTAATCGGTGTAAATCAGGGTTGACTGGCTGCTGGAGGATCACATGTGGGACCCCTTGTTCTTCTGTGTGGCCCACCAGTCAGTTCAAAATATCCAAATAAATGTACATACACACTATAATGAGAGGAAGTCTGCATGAAAAGATTAAAAATGGCCATATTTCCAAGAAAACTGAGCTGTAATCGACTAAATGTTTCCTTTAAACTGTTGTTTATTTGTTACGTAAGGCTTCTGTTAAGTATGAATATAGATTCTAATAAAATATAACTTAACTCGTAAACGTTCTGTAACTAGTTTAGCTAAATTCATTATCACTCGTTGAATTGAGTTTAAAAATGTAAATACTGATACGATGACCTCTCAGTTCTTAATTTGTTCCTTATGTTAAACTTTAAGTTGAAAATGCAGGGATTTGTTCCTCTGGCTTTAAGGACAAAATAAAGCTGGTGTGAACAGAGTGATTAGAGCACCTGCTGCAGGTTAAAGTTCACTCTCTCTTTGCTTCGTGTCTCTGAGCTGGGCTTTAGGTCAGTCTGAGCATCATACTGTGTGTTCTGGATAAACATGGCTCCAGGTTACGGGAGAGCGGGGTAGCTAAATGAAAGGCTATAGGTTGACTGTGCTTATGTACCAGGAACACTCTCTGGGTTACGGCAAGAGGAACAGTCGCAGCAGCAGCAGCATGTTTCGCATAGTGCCCAAGTTCAAGAAGGAGAAGGCAGCCAAGAAGACAAGCCCGCAGTCAGGTAAGAGGCTCACCGTGATACCTCAGACAGAGCATCAGACGGGCTGTTTTAGAGCCTGGGCTGATTTTAATCATTCAGGCTCTGCAGCTCTCAGGTAGGATGTCTCAGCAGGTAGTCACAAAGTTAGAGGTAATGGCTGCAACTGAATGGATCGATAAGTTCTCTTACCCGAGCGAAGGTTCAGATTTATACTTCAGTCCTCTGACAGCATCACAGAAGGATCTCTGCTACATTACTGTTAAAGTTCAGGCACAGAGGTCGGCTGGATGGTAGAAACACAAAGATTTTAAGGCTGGAGATATACTTACTGTTGACTTCATGGATGTACGTTTGCACGTCGTCCAGAATTAATCCGACACAGACATGGACTAGATGCTTGCTGTGGGGGATGTTATGGCTGTGTGCATGATTAGGACAGTTTTTACGGCCTAAATTAACATCTTGGATCAAAAAACAGCTTCAGTCAAAAACTATCATGCATCTGGACGGGGGTTGGAGTATTTTATATTGTGCCTTTTTTATTGTTTGAGGATTTCCAGTCTTGGGGATTGGGGGCATGATTGTTGCGGCTACAAATCCACACAGATATGCCATTTGTCGAACTTCCTAAGTCCAGTCTCAACAGCCTCCACGTCTTTGAGTAGGTTGATCTGAAGTTCGATTGAGATGGCACGCAGCGTCCATTATGACACATCACCAACGTTCCAAAGGCATCTCTGATAATCAGCTGACTTCACATGGCTTCATGAAGCCTTTCAACAGTCTTTGTTTGACTTGAGCTGCCAGCATGGTCAACTCCATGTGTGTTTGTGTTGCTTAGGTTCTTTGGCTGTTTTGTCTTCCATATGAACTACTCATAGTTGTTTTTGATATGATGAGGAATAACAAGAAGTACTGTTTTGTCCATTATTTTAACAACAACAACATCTTTCAGCAAAGTCAGAGCAAAGTCATCAGTCAACATGGTCACTTATTACTCCGTAACACCACGGGATGTACGACATTGCGCAGGGTAAATATTAAATTTACTGAGTGCAGACGATGCTGTTGATGAGGCCAGACCTCTGGTCATCAGTTGCTAAAAGATAATTGATAATGACTTTGACTGGAGTGTGGAATCCTTGATTTACAAGGCATGCAGAACAAAGTGGAAGGAATTGTTAAGGGAATTGATAAGGGAGTCGTTAAGCAAAAGGACAATGATATCGATTCTTTGAGGGAGTTGTTGTCTATTCTTAACTCGAACTGAGCTGCCTGTCTCTACTCATGATGCCAACGAACGCAAACACAAGTTCAAACATGGAGTATACCTCCGGCTAAAGGTGTAGCACCCACAGTTCATCCCCCTGAACCCCTCACCGCTTCATTCATGCTTTCATTAAGACGTCAACATGTCTTTAAAATGCTCAAAGTCAGGAGAAGAGCAGGCTGCAGTGAAGAGCCAGCAGGGGATTAATGTCATTGACCGCTCATCAAACATTTCAGACTTTAAAAAGTTGATTTTCAGACTTCTAAAGTGGGAGAATGACGACAGATGAGGTCTAGGAGTGGAGACCCTTCCTCTCTTCATATTTGTCGGGCTGTATTTCCTGCAGACGCCTCCTTTTGCCTCCCACTTTTACCTGTTTGCTCTCATATTGATGGATGATCTGCATGCCCCACCCCTGAGATGCACCTCCTCTACCAGCTGCTGCCATTGACCCCCACCCTTTTCCTCTCCTTTCCATTTCTCTACATCTTTCCCTTCAATGATTCAACACGTTAAACTTATCTGAGAGGTGGAAGTTTCTGGTGTACCTGCGAGGCGCTCTGAGCCTCTCTCTGCTCTGCTCCATGTGTCCGTGTGTGTGTGTGTGTGTGTGTGTGTGTGTGTGTTCATGTATGTGTGTGTGTGTGTGTGCAGTGGAGAGATGGGGCACAGAGGAGGTGGGCGTCTGGCTGGAGCAGCTGAGTCTGGGGGAGTACAGAGACACCTTCACCCGCCACGACATCCGCGGCTCGGAGCTGCTGCACCTGGAGAGGAGGGACCTGAAGGTACAAACACTCTCACGTCCTGTAGATGTGAAAGATCGACTCTTCCTGTCTGTCCCCTCCTGATCGACTGTTCTTCTGTAACCCCGTCGTGCTGCTGCATCGCTCTGCTTGGCTTCTTCTGTCTGATCGCTGCTCTAACCCACTGACACTGTCTCTGCTGCAGGGGGAGGGGGGACACAGGTGTGGGGCTGGTTATGAAGGTCCAAAAGGGAAGGCGGGGGGGATTTTAGTGGAGCATCAGTCATGTGGATGAGTGCAGGAAAAGAGGCAATGCCAAAAACAAATGGACACTGGTCATTTTCTGGTCATTAGGATGATGCTGTAGGAACAAACTGTTGCACGAATAATCTCTGAGGTGTGAAAGAAGAAAAATATATGACACCTTTAGAGATAAATTCACAAGTTAGCCCTGTAGAAAACTTTAAATATTCTTTCATTCTGCAGGAAAAAACACAACACTGCAAATCCTGAAAGTCTCGGTATGTAGTTTACAGAGCAACTCTTAAATATTGTTGTCAGATAAACCAACAGCCAAATCAGAGTAAAAGGTTTGTCCCTAATTTAACAGAACAGCTAATATCTAGCTTTTATCAGAATTTAAATGTTATATTTTCAAGCTGAAAACCAAACTCATGAGCTAAATAATGTGCTCAATATAAAATTAAAGCCAAGTCAAGTTTTTTTTAATAGCAACAAACCAGTTTACTGATTGATATCATTTGACTTTAAGTCTCCAAGTCCACGGGATCACCGGCATCTCCAAGCAGCAAAACACCAAATCCTGAAAGTCTCAGTATTTAGAGGAGTTTACAGAGCAAAGGAACCAATTTCAGGACTCTTAAATATTAGTGTCAGATAAACCGACAGCCAAATCAGAGCAAAGATTTGTCCCGTAAATGTGTCCTCAACATAAAGAGATATTTATAATCAGAAATTTGTCAAAAACTCATACTAATGGTCAAGTTTTTGCATTGCAGTGCACTGAAAGGTCTATGATCGGGATGAGCCACTATGTTTACCATGAGGGCTTCATTAATATTAATTTCAGTGTCAGCTGGCTGAATTTTACCAATTAAATGATGTTTTTAAGACTTAAATACTCAATTAAAACTACTGGTAATTTAACGAAGCAATTTATCAGAATTTAAATGATATACTTTTAAACTGAAAACCAAACAGTTGAGCTAAATATAAAATTAATTGCAACCAGTTTACTGACTGATGTCATGTGACTTTGAGGCTCCAGCTCCACAGGATCGCCGCCGCCTCCAAGCAGAAACATTTACGCTGTTTACTTCTTCTGCACATGCAGGTCACATCAGGGCCTCAAGCTGAAGTCTGATGGCCGTCACATTTAAATTATCACGTGAGCAACCAAGCAAAATAATCAGATTTCAACAAAAATGTCAGATGTGAGCATTAAGACCTGCAGTGTGGACGTAGCCCAAGACTTCAGGGAGTTTGGTCATCACTGGATCCTCCTCTGCTGAGGTTAGAACGATGCTCATGGAGCTCATCTCCACATTCAGACACAAAACAAGAGCAAACCACGACTCTGACTTTGTTAGACTGTCCAAACTTTCTTCCAGAGAAACACACGGAGCAGGGTGACTCTGGTGTGGCTCATCTTTAGTCTATCAGAGTTTAGGACTTTGGGATGGCCAAGATAATTCAAAATGATTGGCATGTTAAGCTTTTCAAACCTAGATATGGTAGCAGGTATCCATAGATAGATATCCATTTGTTTTTATTCATCAGTTTAGCAAAACCTTCATGTTTCAGTGGCTGAAATAATTAACTTGACCATTTGTAGTGTGCCAAGGGCAGATTGAAAATGAGCCCTCGAGCATGCATTTGACTTTATTCATCATTTAAGCTCAAGCTTTATGTCCTAATGTGGGCTGAATGTGAGTTTATCATCAGAATTTAATGAAAGAGGGACAAGGTTGGATCCCAGGCCATATTTTGGACGCCCCTGATCTATGTGGTAAAGGTCCTTTTGATCAGGAGATTGCACAACACCTAAACAAGGAAAAAATATGTAGTGCTTAAGGTGCTGGCAGCAAAAGATGGTTCAAATCTCCAACAATCCTTAATATGTAGGCCTGCATTTGCAGTCCATGTTTCCAAAGTGGTCAAAAGATCAGCCTGATTTTTGTTTCAGTTTGTTAGTTTTAATAAGACCAGGACTAGAAGAAAGCAAACAGCTCTTAAGTTAGGCTGCTGTGGGCTCTAAATGAGGAGACAGCTGTCTTTTCAGATATAGGCCTGTATCTGCTGAAAAGTTGATCATGTGAAAACAAAACAAGGCGGACCAAGAACCAAACCCTGAGGGACTCCCACTGTAGCCCTCAGAGACTGGAAGAGCTGAAAGGTGAGTTCTGAACTTCTCGTTCTTCTCGTCTCTCCTCAGGATCTGGGGATATCGAAAGTGGGTCATATGAAGAGAATCCTTCAGGGAACTAAGGACCTCGCCAAGGCCTCCATGGTTGACCTCTAATCCAGATGCTGTCGCATTCGGAGAGGGGACTCAGACGTTCCCCTCACATCAGTTTGGGAGCACCGCGTGCAGAGGAGAGGAGGATGATGGGATATTCCAGAGAGCTGGACACTGAAGGCCTCGGCTCGTGTTTGTTTGTTCTTTGGTGCCAAAATGAGGGTTTGAAGAAAGCAGATGAAAGTGCAGGAAGAAAGAAATCATGGATCTTCACACAAAAGCCATCAATAAGTCAATAACCGATCTTAGCACACAATCAGGTATGCAAACAACCACACTGTCCGCTGACTCTGCGTCCGAGTCGTGGAAACAATCTCGTAGCAAAACCAGGACTTCCATGTGCGAGGGTTTGAGCCGGTGTGAAGGGTGACCCGGCCTGCATCTGTGGGACCGTCGCATGCTATGCTTGCTCGACTTTAAATATGTTTATCTGCATGATTAGTGTCTTGATTTTTTTGTGTGCAGAATAACACTTGAACAAGTTTTACATGACTTAAGTATTATGATGCCATTTGTTACTACTGAAGCATCTTTTTGGTCTGAACCCAACCTTTGTTTTCTAGCTTTAATTTATTCTGTTTGCATGATAATGGCGTGTCAAAGGTTCGTGTCAAGTGCCATATTTTCAGTCATTTAAGTGTGAAATGTGCTTTATTGGTAGACGTCATAAGGAGTTTGTTTAAAGCTATGATGAGGTATGAATATGTGGAGTTATTATCAGTAAGTTGACACGTTCTCTGTGGATGTGAGCATCAGTACCTAAGTGAATGTCTAAGAAAACAGGATCATCTGATGAGTTTTTCAGACTGCAACGCTTTATTTCAATTATTTCACTTTTAGGAAAAAGAGGTAGTATCCTTTTAAACCGGGGTCTTATTTCTACATATTCAAAGGATCTGAAAGAGTTTTAGGTTCTAAAAGTTTTGGTATCCTTCTCTGTCATAGTTGCAGGGACATCCTGCAGGATTATGATGGCTGACATGCAAATCATGGACTGAAAATGCACTCAGAAAAATGTGTTTTTATCCCTCAGATCAGGGATGGGCAACTTTGTCCACCATGAGAGCTCCAATAGATCTATCCTTGTTTCTGCATTGTAGCCACTAGGGGATGCTCTCAATTACAAATATGTATAATTTAACAACAGGGACAAAGAAAATGAGGAACTATTTACCTGTTTTGACTCAAACAGAAATTGTAATATTTATTTATTTAGTAAAAACAGTATGTATACAGTATGCAAGTAACAGAGTTTTACTGGTTATTTAAGTATGGTTTTCCATTTAAATGCTTTCAAGGATGCTTATGAAAGTTTTGCAGACACTAAAGACAGTTACAGCTCTTCTCTATGGCAAATATTGCTATATTTGATGTTTTCTTACCAGATTTTGTCATGTTTTGATGAATCTCATCAATTACACTTCTAATGTCTTGCAAAAAACTAAATACATTCCAATTACCAAAAATTATTCTTGAAATATTTGTATATATTTTTGTTATTTTATTTTTTTATTTTTATTTTTTGCAGATTTGGTCTTTATTTCTTTATTTTTTGCAATTAATTGATATCTGAAATTAGCATGTTGGCTGCATTTAGTGAGAGGGAGGGCAGCATTTGGCCCCGGGGCTGCATTTGACCCATTTCTGCCTCAATTGTTTGGCACATTTATCCGAATCAAAACCCTTTATTTGTCCCCAAGGGGATAGTTGGTTGACCCTTGCAATAAAACAAAACAAGCTACCAAAGTGAAAGCAACTGCAAGGTAAAAAACTACACTTTCTGGCTTTTTAGAGAATATTGAAATGCCGGTATATTTGCTAAAAATTGCTTTTTTATTTGAGGATAAATTGCTGTCCTGCAAAGATCTTTTTGTGTAATTTGTTAAGACTTACTAAGACTGAACCCTCTTGCTAGTTGAGGAAAAGTCATAATATTTTATTGGCTGGGTGTATTTTCTCTCATGGATTATGCTTAATCCATTACGGCTTATTTCCTGTAGCTGGAGCAATCTTTGAAGCAATACCAAAACCAGCTGAACCTAAAACCACTTTAGATCCAAAATGGTGAAGTATGGACCCCGGGTTTAAAATACCTGAATTTTCCCGATAAGATGGGAAAACAATAGTATCTGTTAGGAAGAAAGTCAATAAAACTTGTCAGTTATTGTAGGATTTTTGATTTTTAAGAATACTTAAGAGGCACTTTTACTTCTTGCTTTGTGCAAGTGCAAACTCATATCATTAAATAGGATTTACGGCTCACCTCACCTTTGACCTTTTGGCGATCGCACCACAGTATTTAACACTAACGAGAATAGGACTTAGATAAATAACAGAGCAGTTGATCTGCAGCCTGCGTCGCATCGTTCCAGTGCAGCTTACTCCCTTCAAAATAAGAGCGAGATGTTGATCTAATCCTTCTTTAGTTTCTTTTAAGACTGGTGGCATTACAGGGTATATTTCTATATGTGATGCTAAGTTTGTATATATATATACACACTGTATATACAGTAAACCAGTGTATGCAAACAATGTTTGTACGTGTGGTAGTCTGATGCATCTGTAGATTGCTGACATGGCATGCATTGTCAACAGCTTACACCTCTGATTGTGTATATTACACCATAACAGTTATTGTACATGATGATGCTGTTGTATTCTGATGATGGTGCAATATTTGATCTTGTTTTGATACTGTCTCTGCAGCTTTTTGACATGTATGACGGGACAAATGAACAGAGAGATGTTTTCTACGTGTTCTCCTCCTGGGTGTTCGGGGATTTTAGATTTTAATGGCTAGACTCCTTGGATCCATTTTTTTCTTACAGACTCCAAATTTCTTCCAGTGATGTTCTAGTTTGTAGATTTTCTCCTCTGTGCTTCCAAAATGATTCACAAAAGTCGGGCTGTGTCAGCGAGAGAGGAGCGGGCAGGCGGGGGTTCGTGTGTGAGTGTGTGTTTGAGTGCGTCTGTAACAGCAGTGGCATATTTCAGCATATCAATCATTGTATTCATACCATTGCCAACTAATATGATCACCCTAGACCACTGATTTAATTACCTTTCAAGATATTTGTTGCTTCTTTTATTTTATTTTATTTGCCTTTTTCTATTTCTTCTGGCGGTGACACAAGCTAGACAAAAATGGCATTGTTATGAGTGATGAATGAGTAACTATCGGCATAGGTGATGATAGTCATCATAAATATCTAAAATTTCTTGTAGGGATGCAGAAAGATGGATTTTTGTCAATATGCCCATATTTTGGGACTCATAATTGCCAATACCAATATCAATAACTGTGTAATCTACTTTCAAAGTTCACAAAAATATTTCTTACTCAAAGTACACAGTAAAAGTTCTTCATACTGTGTGCACTTATAGACCAGGAGGTCCTCTTTACATGATACCACTGTCATCAGGTATAAATTTAAGAAAATGATCTTGTTTTATTTTAATATCTGCCCACATGGGCTCAAAATAAACCACACCATGCATTAATTGACCTTTATACAATAAGACAGAATTACACATTCTGTTCATTCATGTTGGAAAAGGAGGCGTCTTCGAGCATTGTTAAGGCCAGACAACTATAATTCACACTTTTGTGTGAAGAAACACACTTTTGTTAAAAGAAAACAGGAACAGGAGAAAGTCACTCAGCCCCTCTCACTTGGCATGGAGCATTTACCGTAAAGGCTCAAATATGTGAGCACTTCAAATTTAGGAGCGGCTGATTTGACCACAGTCTCTCTCATCTGCCTCAACCTGTCAGGTTACATTGTTAAGGCTGACTACACCATCCTCACTAAAATTGCATAATTGGATAGTGAACTGGTGCCTAAATGTTTATTAACCAGGAAACAAACAAGTAATTACCAGCTAGTTAACTAAAGAACAATGGGTCAATTACTGGAACAATGAGTTACTCACTGCTTCTTAGTGACAACAAATCTGGCAACCTTATCAGGTTATGTTTTTTGTTAGGATCCCCATTAGCCTTGGCATGTGCCTACAGCTTCTATTCTCTGGGTTTTAACCCAGCAATGGCCAGGTTAAAAACATGTAGATAAGCACTAGTTAACAGGGACCAAGAAAGCAACTAATTGCTTGTTAATTTGGTAACAAAATGGTTAATACGTAACCCTAAGTTACACAAAACTGATGTAATTACTTCCCGAGGAATGAGTAACAATGTCCTAGTTTACCAAGGAACTAAGCAGTTACTGACTATTTGTCAACATAAACTAGAATTGATGTACGGTAGTTAGTTATTGAAAAGGCAGACTACCAAATCCTCACTAACATAGCATGATAACTGGGCAATGAACGGGTACCTAAATGTTAATTAACCAGAAAACAAACAAGTAATTACCTGTTTGTTAACATCATGAGGAACCAACTGCTGGTTGTACTAAACTGTCATAGTTACTAGTTAAGGATTCGATTACTAATTGGTGGTTACCAGAGAAGAATGAGCAACCTACAACTCATTAATGACACTAAAATTGGCAAAGTGTTAACCAGGAGACATGAGGAGTAACTAAGTGCTAGTTAGTGATCCCCAAACAGAAGACAAATGAGTACTAACTGTTAACTAATTGTGGATTAGGGGTTATTAATTAGTGATGCTTCTGTAGTTAGTAACCACCAACACAAAGCCAACTATAACTTTGTAAAGTCTGACTTTACCTGATAACCTGTGGTTAACTAGCAGCATGGTCCTTATTTCTATATATATGAAAAACATCAAATGTCTTCTCTAACAGTTAATTAATGTAATTATTGGCTCTCGTCTACCTGGTAACTGATAGAAGTTAGTACAGTAACTTATTTGTTTCCTCTTAAAATGCCATTTTTGTCCCTCGCTGTGACCTTTCACCTCATTGAGGAGTTCCCTTAATGATTAAGAGAATAACAGAATGTAAGTGAAAGCAGTCGTGTGATGCCTCAAAGTCCCATCAGGGGGCGCTCTAGTACTTCTCACTTCTTTACCGTCACACTGCATGATTGTACAGTTTCCTCTGCAGACAATCAGCCGAGTCAGACTGCCAGATTCAACAGGAGGAAATAAAAGCAGCCTTTTATTTAAATCACAACAGGAACATAATCAGCTCATCGGCCCTCGTCTTCAACCCCTTCGCCAAAGATTGTGTTAGCTTCTACACATCTTAAATTACAGATACAGATTTACAACCCCAAATCTGCAAACACTGTCTTTTATTCTGTTTATTTTTATTTAATGGGTGAAATTTTCAAGCTTTATTTTAATGACATTTGGCCTTTAAGTCACTTGAAAGTCTGAGTTTATTGAGTAAAGCCTTCCTGTCTGTGCTCTACATGCAGCAGTGTTTAAGCTGCTGTTTGCTGCCTTGTCCCTGCAGACATCTACACGTCTGTCATTTCTATCATTTAACTCATTTTGTCTGCTTTTCATATGTCAGGGGTGTCCAAACTATGGCCCGAGGACCACCTTTAACTGGCCTGCAGCAAATCACAAAAAGCAGATGAATTATAGTTGTAGTTAGAGCATAAAGCTTCGTCTTGACCGATAGAGAAGGATGGCATTTAGCTATAAAATCATGAATCCTCCTGTTTTTTAATCATGTTTGAAGTTGATTTGTGCAGTAAGTTCTTCCTTTGTGTCAAAATGTGGAGATGAATTGTCAGTGTTTCCCTCTCAGCTGCACAAACACTGCACTAATCTTAACCAGGGGCGTATCTAGTGATACCCAGGCCCTCAAAAATCAGACCGGCCCCTCTCAAGTCCTTTACAGTCACTAGATTTAAAGCCTTGTCAAGCCGTTGATCGAGAGCTGGATGTGGGTTGTCTGCACTTTTGAGCGTATTCTCCAGAATACTTTAACAAATGTTGGATGAGTCTGTCTGTAAATCACATGGCTATGACTTAAAAGTTGGCTGCAAAACAGATGCTGACTGCGTCGGGCATATTTAAACCAGTTAAGATTTAATGATGACCATCAAATGTATAGAAATGCCCATGTGGCCTCAGTGAAAAAAGTTTGGATACCCCTGGTCTAAAGGATCTGAGGGGTTCCCTGGATCTCCTAATTTTAGCCTGGTTCAATACATCTTGAGTGATATGGTCTGGTTCTCTGAAGATGAAGTGTTTTTGCAGAGTTCTTGAAATCTTGAGTTTTCAGCCAGGCTCCACAGACTCTCTGAAACTTCAGTCTGGTTCAGAAAGACTTTTAGCCTGATTCTCTGAATGTCTATAGGTCTCCAGCGTGGTTTGTTTAATCTTAAGTGTTTCAGCCTGGATCCATACATTCAAGTGTTTTGGCCAGGTTTTCTAAATCCTAAGTTCTTCGGCCAGGAGCCTGGTTCTCCAAATTTTAAGTTTTTCAGCCAGGTCCTCCAAAGCTCAAGCATTTGTGATTTTTGGCTGATTTTATAGGGTTCTGGTCAGGTCTTTAGAGCTGCATCTGTTTCATTCTTGAAGTCTAGAGTGTTTTGGCAGGTTTCTCTGAATTTGTGTGCTTTGTGCAGGTCATCAGATCGTTTCAGCTGAGTTCTCAGCATCTTGAGTGTCTGGTAAGGTTCTTCGATTCTCAAGTTTTGAGCCCTGTTTGAAATGTTCTCTGAAGTTTGGGTTTCTAATGAACTTCTCCAGTCTTTTGGCCGTGTTATCTAAAGCTAGACTTTTAGGCCCATCTCCGATAGACTGGCTCTCTGTCCAGGTCATTAAAGACAAGATAAGAGGATTCAGCCTGGTTTTCTGGACCTTGAGTGTTTCGGTCAGGCATGTGGTTCTTGTGTTTCTGGAGGTTTCTTTAAAGTTTGAGTACTTTGTCGAGGTTGTCTGTCCCACCTGTTTTAGTCGTGCTCTCAAAATCTTCAGTGATTTTTCCGGGCTCTGCGGTCCAGGATTTCTGTCCTGTTGTCTTTGTTTGGTTTTGCTTTTTTTCTAACTTGGTTCTCCGTGGAGCATCTTCTCCAGGTTATCCAAATCACACGTGTTTCAGCTTTTTTTTCATCATCTGGAGTGTTTCGTCCTCAGACTCGCCGTGAGAGAATGCTCGACTTTTCCACTCAAAGCGAAAGTAGCCACCTTGGTCCCTTTTTCCACTCGTTTGTAAATAATGCTGCAAACTGCCTGGTTTATAAAAACCAACGATTCCAATGCAAGGGTCTCTAAAGTTTAGACGGGGTAACATTCAGTCTTCGAGGGTTTTTCCTGAAGTGATGGGAGAAAAGTGAGTTTCATTTGTTTACATTATGTTTACAACGGCACAGTTTAATTTTGAAGATTATGTATGTAGGTATAAAACAATATTTGCATATTTATTGCCTAAGGTTTAATGACATGATGTGTATTGTGTTTTCACATTTGGAATATAATGTTACAGTCGTCACATGTATTACTATCTGGATGATTTTTGGTAAAGTAGTTGATCATTTTTATGACTACTAAGTGACTGTTTTCTGTGCCTTTTTATGGTTAGAATGCATGGTTAACTATTTATTACGATTTGGAGTCACTGAGATGTGTATTTTTGTATTCTGAATAAATAAATGGTTCAGCTTTTGTTGTACATTTTTAAGGTGCCTTAAAACAGGCTACCTATTCATATCTCTTCTTCAATAAAACCAAATACATATGCAGTGTGTGCGCCCGTCTCCTTCTGTTTTCATGTCAATGAAGGTCAAAGGTTACAGGAGGTACTGGACCAGCTCTCCATTTAAAGGGTCAGATTATTGACCTCTGCTGCAGTCACTCAGACAAGGATCACAGACGCTTGTTTAAGATGGTGGTAGGAAGGTTCATCATGTGGCTCACTTTGTCCTCGCTCCTGCCCTGAAACCTCTGATACAGCACCCAGCTAAATCACCTGATCAGGTATCAATATCAGCCATGCCTGTTAGAATCATTCATGAAAAATGGAGAATTCTCAAGTTTATTTTGGCAATAAAAAAATCTAAATACTTTGAAATTAGTTAAATTGAAATGTACATTTGATGTGTTAAAAGACAACATGATATTACACAAAAAATAAAGTTTTGTACAATACAAGGCTGTTTTAAATGTCATAATTCCGTTTACAGGTTCAGAAAGTAGGTGATATGAAGAGCTCAATGATTTAATCCCTCAACCACTGAATTTACTATTAGTGGGAAGAAAAAGTTCAGTTTAATGGACATAATGATTTCAAGTTAGAGCAAAGAATAATTGAAATAATCTATACTTTACACATATTCCTGTTGTATAGTATAGATTACAAATAGGTTAATATTGGATGCTTTGCATTTTTTGCTCTTTTCTTTTATTCTGTTTCAACTCCTTGTGTTTATAAAATGCTTGAATTTCTGTTTTCCTGTGGTGTGACTTAAAGCTTGCAGTTACAGGGTTGTCTGTTAGTATATTTTTGGAAACAGGGTCATAATGATAAACTTCAGCCTACACCTTTTCACTCTAAGTTGTTATTTATTTTTTAAATCGTGTCTCTAAATTTGTGCAAAGAACAAAAAATAAACATAAAAATATTCTCCGTTTTACATTTTCAAAGCCGATTTTGTCAGAAAGTCTTTATTTTTACAATTTCTTAATATCTGAAATTGCCTTGAGGGCCACAACGAGTAAGTCATGGAGCCCCACGTGAACCACCACTTGACCACCTCAACTCTCCAACTCCATTATTTTAATTTTTAATTTTAAATTAAATTTAATATGCCTTTAAATAGAGTGACTGACACAAAGGTGAGATACAAAAGGAGCTGAAACTAACAGAAACTAATGCACACTTGTGTGTTGTTGATCAAAAAGCAACACATTAGAAGAAGACCATTTAGAATTATAGAATTCAAGAAAAAGGGGAAAAGAAATCAACTATAAATGACTACACAAAATAAACACTAAATACTACATATCACATTTGTTTTAGCTTTTTGTTGCTCATTTAATATAGCAAATTACTGTCTTAACAATGCAGATTTTTTATCTAAATTATTCCATTACTTTTGTTTTATTTTATTTGTCCTGAAATAAAACATCAGTTTTATTTGCCTTTAAACCAACAACATTTTTTTAACTGAACCAGAAAAAAGTCACTGAGCTGCAGGAAAGAGACTGTTGTGTTTTTTTAACCTAAAACATATTTAATCATTTAGTATTTACCTTGTTTTTAGTTAACATTAAGAATGCAATTCCAAACTTATATTTCATTGTGTATTAAAATAAATCAACACAAGAAGTTAGAGTTTGAATTTCCTTCTATGCACATTTGATAGTAGTGTGCAGACATACCCTTAAAACTGCACCTGAAGAGGAGACATTTCACTTCATTACATTTTTAATAATAAAGAAAGAAGGAAATAAAAAAGGATGGACACCACAAAGGTTAAAATAAACATCACCAATGAGTAAATTGCAGACAGCTTGCTCACTTTAAAATGAAAAAAAAATATATATAGATCACTAATTTCACTTCTACTTCTAAAATTTGATCAAAGTTATTTTAGGCCATTTGAGCTCAATATTCATCTTTCCAACCCAGCTTAAATAAATGAGAGTGAAAACACTTAATATGGATATGAAAAATATGGAAAAACGTGAATATCTGTGTGTATAATAAAAAATGTCGTTTTAAAGTTATTAGATATACTGCTAACTATCGACCTATACAGTCTAAACTAGGGTTTTATCGTTTTTTATTTCAAGTGTGCAGTCACTGGGTCTAATTTTAAACATGCTGTAGCTTGTGATTAAATAAATATTAAAAGTAGGATTTTAAAATCAGATTCGCTTCATAATTAATGTCTTTGTTTCATCATTTGTATACATAGATTTTCAGAAGTTTGATCGCTCTGGGTTCGATATTGACAGTGCGACAGTGATCGTGTTCTCGGAGTTCGATTGTTGATGCCTCAAACACCCTTGTTTTCATGGGAAGAACTGCAAACGCACGGGAAATGGGGAGTTCGTCTCATTATTGGGAGTCGATCAAAACGGCCACACAATGGTAAAGCGAAACCATGGGAAATTCAATCTGCAAACGAGTCGTGTGTAATTTATACATCTATTCAATTTAATGTATCATTTGCTATTTTGAAATAAGTATTTTAGTATTCACACCTATGTTTCCCTTTGTCAACTATTTTATTGTATGCTTTTACAATAATCGTATTACATAGAATAGAAACTTTATTTAACCAGAGGAACCTCATTGAGATTAAAATCTCATTTACAAGAGTGACATAGAGAGGTGCCACACATATTAAATCCGGTGGAGTAATAACAGTATGTTGACATATGATATGAAAATTAATAAGAATATAATGTTAATAATATAATGTTGCCAAAATATATGTATTTTTTTAATTCTGCATTTTTCTAGTCGATATCATTTACAAAGCAATTAAAAAATGACATTAAATATGAAATAGAAATTATACCTAATGTTATGATATATATAAGTGGTTTTAAACTTTTTGACCGAGGCACACTTGAACTAGCCAATATTTCAAGGAACATCTTGTTCATATCCATAACAAATAGCCCTTTAAACTTCTGTTGTCATGTATCACCCTGTGCAAGTTTATTTTTATCCTCTTATGGCTGATTATTTTTGACAAACAAATGTTTGCTCATGAAACACTCATGCCAAAACTAATCATCAGCTCATTAAAACCCAATTAGCAATACGCATAAATAATTGGCATATCATGATTGTAAAATTCACTGAATTGATAATAATGAGTGAAATTTCACCCACTGATGATTAATAATGACTTTTTTATGTTAAGAAACTTGTGTCTAAGGGGAATACATTGCAGACTCAGCCATTAGATGTTTTAGAGTTATTATGATAACTCGTGGTTGTACAAAAGTCCAAGGCCCACCTTCACTTAATTAAGGCACAAGTGTTCACACCCCACCACTGTAATATATAATATTAGGACTAGGGATGTACAATATTATCAGTATGATATCGCTATCAGCAGATAGAAAAGTTAAATACTGGTACTTGCAAAAATATTCATGCCATTTTTTCTTACAATAGCTTCTGATGGTGAGTTTTTGGCTCATAATAAACGGTGTAAAAATAATCTGTACTGCTGTAGAAGCCCCTGCTCTCTCTCAGTATCGGTTCCTCTTTGACCGTGGCACTGAGTCGTTCAATGAGATCACATCGTTCTTGGACTGCCCATGAAACACAGCGGCTATCGTCATCGCTGCTGGAGTCCGACACTGAGCCGTGAGGTAAAATGACTCTTTATGGAGATATATAAACGTGTTTTGAATAAATACTAAGTGGTTATAAAATTATAAATGTTTGTTATTTGAATCTACATCAATGCTATCGTTAGCTTGGGGGCTAGATGCTAGCTAACGTCAATAAGGTGACATCACAGCTCGCGCTGACCGCGGCCTGCTGCGGTTAGCTCCGATGATTGACAGCAGAGCAGCGAGCAGGGTGGAGGTCTCTGGGTCTGATTTCTGTTTTCAGGGGGATTTCGGTGAAATATGGTGGACTTTATGTGTTCTGTGGTTAGCCAGCTCGCTAACAGCCCCTCTGTCAGAGCCCTGCCTGCACTCAGAGCCTGAAGAGCCGTGAGTCAACATCAGCATCCAGTCTGAGGATCCTCTGTGGCCTGGACTGCGGGCACCAGCCCCCAAAATCACATCAGACCAGAAACATTAATTAAATTAATAAAATTAATAAAAGCGACGGGACAGCAGGTGATGGGAACCTGGGATGTGACTTTAACAGCGTCAGCAAGGCTTGTTAGGAAATGTCCATGTGTACTATCAATGGTTTTTGGTTAAGTTAGCTGTGTTACAGAGGATTTTCTGCGTTTATTTCAGTTATTATCTCATTTATTTGACGTTAAATGGTTGTTTTGTCGTGCCTCACGTGCTCTGCTGGGTGTTTCAGAGGTTAAATTGAGGGATAGCCCATCTTTATAGAAAAAATCCTGTTTGTTGATCATTTTAGAGTTCTCGTTAGGGATACACAGATTTCACTTTTCTCTAGATTATTTACAACCATGTATTTTGAGCACTTATCAATAGCAAGGAAACGCTGAAACATACTGACCATCGTGACAGGTCCTGGACTTTAACTCAAATACAGTGGATGTGCCTCATTGGTGATGCACTGATTGTGAAAATCAGGGCCATTGCAGATATTCATAGTAATGATTTTAACCAAAACATACACTTACATTTAAGGATGCACAATATTGGATATTTGCAGTAAGCTGAAATTTCGATATTTGTAAAACCATTATCCGATGATACCAAAATTGACTCAATATTAAATATATTTATATATATACATACACACATATATATAAATATATATACATATGTATTAATTTATTTTTATTCCGTATCATGAAAATAAAGTTCACATGCTGTACAGTTCCAAATTCTGCCACATGTTCCATTCCATGATCGAAAAGGGGCAGAAAGAAGAAAGTCTTGTTATTACCAGTCTCTTTCTCAAAATAATAAAAAAAGAAATAATTAAATGGTCTGTCTGTTAGATATTCAACAACTACTGTTTATCGAAAAAGCAGGGAAAAAAACAAAACAAAAAAAAACAAACACAACAACTCACCATCAACAGCAATAACAAACAAAGAAACAGAAGATCTATTACCTATCAATTTCATATTTTCTTATCATTTTGTCTTTGTACATTCACTTGAACTGATGAATACTGGTTCAGGCTTTTAAGTCAATTGTTAAAGAATTCCATAATTTGACACCACACTCTGAAATACACATTTGTTTTAGAGTAGTACGTGCGAATGGATGTTTAAAATCAAATCCTTCTATGATCCTTATTTTCTGAAGTAAAAACAAGAAGATGTATATTTTCTGGCAATGTTCTGCCTTTTACCTTGAACATAACTAATAAAGTCTGTAACTTGACAATGTCTTGAAGTTTAATTAATCCTGACTTGATAAAAAGTTTGTTGGTGTTTTCCCTTGCCTCCACTTTATTTATAATTTATACTGCTCTTTTCTGTAAAATAAATAATGGCTTGATATTAGTTGTGTACGTATTCCCCCAAATTTCAACACAATAACTAAAATAAGGCAAAAAAAGTGAGCAATACAAAATTCGCCTTGTCTTGTGGTCTAAGATGTGTTTCACTTTGTTCATAACATAAAACTTCTTTCACACCTTAGTTTTAACATAATCTACATGAGATTTCCATGTGAGGTTTTCATCTATAATTACAACCAAAAATCTAAACTGATGCACTCTTTCAATAGCAGATCCATCAATAGACAACCCTGTTAGTAGATCAGCTTTGTGTGCACTATCAAGTTTGCACGTGTTTTTATACATGCAAAGCTTTAGTAGATCGGGCCCTTAGTTTTTTCAAATTAAGTGATAACTTATTTTCATCAAACCATTTTTTCATAATGCATTTCTAATCAAGTTTGCTGTGTTATAGTGAAAATTATGATTTTGTGAACATATTTTAGTTATTATCTAATTTATTTGGCACAAAATGAATGTTTTTATTGTAGCTTGCATATTCTTTGGGGGTTTTTTTAGAGGTAAATAGGGGGGCAGGCTGTCTTTACAGAAAAAAATCCTGTAGGTTGAGTATTTTAAAGTTCCTAGCAGGGATGCACAGAAATCACTTTTTCTTTAGACAGATCATAAATATGTACTTTTATGGTCACAACATTACAGTTCCTGGATGATTTTAACCAAAGCGTATATGCTTATATTTAGTAGGGATACATGCTATTATCACCCAATGTTAGTTTTGGTAGATGATTGCTTCAAAAGCTAAACATCAATATCAGAAGATATGAACATTACTGCAGGTATTAATTTCCAAAATTTTAGCCTAATATACCAGGATTAAATTCAGCATATTTTTGCATGTTAATTTTAAATTGCAAGTAAAAGCTGCCAAAAAAGGTGGAATTTCATCAGTGTTTGTGCTACTTAGAAGAGCAGATATCACATGATTATACAGTTAAAAAGTATACTTTCAAATAAAAGGTGTATATAAAAGTCATTTCTATATACTGGTCTCGATTTCAGTATCAGACAAAATAAATTTTGAAATACGAAATACAGCATGTTACACAAAACTCCAATATTGTGTAGAGATGCATGCTCATCTGCACCTAAGAGCAGTTTAGAGTCACCAGTTAACCTAACGAGCATGTTTTTTGGTCTGTGGCATGAAGCTGGAGGACCCATAGAACCCATGCATGCATGGGGAGAACATGCAGACTCCACACAGTCCGGCCCTGACTGACGACCTTCTTGCTGTGAGGCAGCAGATAATCATCTGACAGTGTTTACTCCACATTAATTTGCCAGTGTTTGTAAAAGGCTGATGTTGAACTGATGTGCATCCCAACACCACACCCCCATGTTTTTTGTTTACAGTTTGCAGTGTTTTGTTCAGTCAGCTGTATTTTTGTGGTCCTCATTTCTCTAAAAATAATCTGTTTTATGTGGTCAAACATCAGAGTAGATGCTGTGGCAGATGAACACCTTCCAGAATAATCCACTGACTTTACAGAAAAAAAGAGATTATATCTTTTATGGTCATTCAGTACAAGATCTGGATTTCCTGGTCTTTTATGTCACATTTCAGAGGAGTTATCTCTAATTCTTTCAGTGACTATTCTCATAAATGCTTTATTTACTGGTTCATCACCTGAGGCCTGGCTGGTCATCACCTCTGCCTGATTAGAGACCAGTGTTTGGCCTTCCTGTTAGTTTCTTTCCCCTCTCTGTTTATCTATCCTTCCGGCCACCCGTACTTCTCCTGCTCCAACAGTTTCCCACATCAGCCCCCAACCAAACAACATTCAGACTACACAGATTCTGCCATTGACGCGCTGCGGCTTTTCTTCTTTCTCTTTCTTCCAAGATGATCACCTCAGAGTCCTTTGACTGCGTCCTGAGGCTCCAAACGGTGAAGATCAGCTTTATGAATCAGAGTTTGAGGTTTTCTTAAAAACTCTTAATTGCAGTGTCTCCATAAGATGACTAATACAGACCACAGAAGCTGCAGAAGGTGATGATACGGGCCTGGCAGGATCAGTCTCTGAAACTGGACCAGTTGTTAGGGTCTGGAGGAACCGCAAACACTTTGATTCTGATCATTTTTTACTATCAGGGTGCACACACGAAGGCTTGAGCTGGCTATGGAATTGTTTTTGAGTTTTTGTTGGAAGGTTAAATATGAACCCTCTGAATTTGTGTGAGAGTGTGACCTAAAAACGTCAACAATGTTGAATGGGAGGGACTGCCTGAATTTCAGCTTTGAGCCGATAATATTCGTTCTGCTCCCGTACCAACATCACGACCAGAGCACATTTGTTAGACTCCTGTGCTGCCTGTGAGCCCGTAGAGGAGATTTGTGTTTGTCTCCAGTTTTGCTCTGTTTTTCCTGCAGCTGATGCCATGATGTCACTCTTTTCTAAAGTCATGTGTGGGTTCTTACTATGAATTTTTGCCTCGAAATGACCAAATCATTTAAAAAATCATCTGATCCTGTGTTGTATATTAGGCACTGCTATTGAACTGCCTATTCATGCAAAAAGCCAACTCAGTGAATTTAGGCATATTTATGGTCTAGACAGTCGACTGAGATGAAACTGAGCATCAGAACTGAGGAGAAAGAAAATTTAAGTGACGTTAAAACCTGGTTCAGCAGTTAAGGGCTGGCCAATTAATAGCTAACTTATTGTTACTGAATTTTGAGACACTGCAGCTGTCTAAAAGTATTGCAGTAAGTCAAAATCAACGTTTTAATGAGGTCAGAAAAGGTTTTGCGGTTTAATGGCTCATGTTTACACATTGTGGGGCTGCTGGGAGAAGTCAAAGCTGGCTGTGAGCTACCTTTGAATTTATTAGTGCAAGTTCAGCGGGAAAATGTGAGAAATTATGTTGCAGCTGCAGGTGTATTAAAAAGTGAAAACAGCATAGGTGAGCACACTGTAAGTTAAATACAGTCCTCATATGCTCTCATAATCTGTAGTTAAATTAATGCAGTTTGTTTGGTTAATACAGTATTAAACTAGAATAGCTCAGAAAGCACAGACCTCAGCCACGGCTGTAAAACAAACTCTTGGTTAGACATGTCGGAAATGGAGTGAAATTATCCTTCCCATAGAGAAGTTTGTTGTGTTATTTGTTTTTCATTTAATTTAAAGAGATGTGGTCCAGATCTGATAAAACTGCTCTGAAGCTGTTAGCATCTATGCTAATCTCTGTACGAGCTGTGGCATCCTGCTGTCCTTGCAGGTAGCTGGAGGATGCTGATTGGGTCGAGCTGCTTTGGGCCGCTCACAGTCGTTGTAGATTAGAGCTTGGTAAGATTACTGCCTGATTACAGACATGATTCAGGCTGATCCATCTGCACTGCAACTTTAGAAAGGCAGGACTTTGCAAGAAAATTGTAGGGCAAATAAACAACTGTTTTGTCCTTCTCATTCATCATGAACTACTCTTAGGCTTGAAGTCACTTCTCACTTTTGGCACAAGTAAACCCGGCTTGTACTACTGCTTCTTTATCCTCAAAAGGAAGCGGAAGAGCTCAGTCTTTCAGCCTGAAGCTTTGCAAGATGGATCTGCCTGATCACAGACATGGATCCTGGTGTATTCAGCTGCTTGCAATGTGAACAGATCCTTTGAAAATATCCTGGATCTGAATCTGGACTTGTTTCAACTCAAAAATCCAATCACTTCTTCCCTGTGCCATGACCAACTTTCCCTGTAAACTTCATCCAAATCAGCTGCAAACTTTTTGAATTATCAGACAGACAAACAAATAAATGAATAAACAGACAAATGCCACATGTTTCCTATTGTGCAGACCTAACATGGTTGTTTATGTTGCTGGTGACGTCTTACATATCCTTGGACATCTCCAACAGCTCCAAAGCCAGAGGAACGTTAAAGTATGATGCTGCATGGTCACAGAGTTGCCATGATGTGTTATTATAGAGACACAAGGAGCTGCTTCGTCAAAGCTACCATTCAGTCATGTTTTGTGCCTCTTCTCTGTCACCAAAGACCTCCTGATAATTGTAATAACTCACAGGTTTCTCTGTGTTGACAGTGTCAAACACTTGGCACTCCTGATAATCTAATGCTGTGCTGTGTTGACAAATGTTCCAGCATGTTTCTGCTGTCTCAAACCTCTCTGAAGAGTTTAACCCTTACTGTGCCATAAATAAATCTAATGAACTGCAGGTGAAAACTACCTTTACATCTGTTTTGATGATGTCCATGTTTCTTTGTCCATTCTTTAGTCGCTCTGCACGGTGAGCTAAATCTGTAAACCATGCATGACTCATCCTCAGGCTCCAACAGCTGGTTTACAAACAGTTTTGCTAATGTGCAGCCCTGTCAGAGAAATAATAGACTTCATTGTGTCTGCGTTGCCTGAGTTCTTGGAGATGCTGCATACTTGAGGTCAGCAGCGGTGGCTCTCCCTGTTGTTTGTGTAGCCCACCAAAGCGCCCATGAAAAGCTTGGAGGTCCTGGTTCTGCAGAGGAAACCAGTGCATGTCGTCTACCCCTCTGGTTCTCAGGATGCAGAATGAGCGGATCAATCAGACCGCCTGCCTGCCCCAGGTCTAGACTCAACCATCCGATTTGGACGACACCTCAAAGGAGAGGCTTGGATTTCTTGGGAAACTTTTCCCTCTAGTACACTGTAAATATTTTGCCTCCTTCAGCCGCTCTCTCGGGCTGCTTACCCTGCTCGGAGCGCACACCCCGGCTCTCCGGCGCTCCTGTTTGATCTTTGATGCAGGCCTGAATGTTTGAGGAAAATCAAAGAAGCTCGGCCTACCGTCGATTATCCTCACCACTGGGACAAGTCCAGGCCTTCTTCAGAGAGCCTGACTCATGTTAGTTTCACACGGGTTTGACGGAGACTTTGGTCAGCGGGGTCAGCGGGACGATCTGAAACATTTAGAGCAAAAACCAGAAGCTCAAGCCGTGGCCTCGTGCTATGAAGTTCAAAGGCTGGAGCCCATCAAGTCAGTGAATTAATGAGTTACCAGGTGCAGTGAGTTATCCCTTAGTTGAGTGTAAACTGATGACTTCTTCTTTTGGCCTGTGGGTGCATCAGTAAACACAGATGTGGTGTGGTATCTCTTTGTTTTCTGATAACGCTGACGCTGAGGTTAACACAATGGAGATCACATGTTGAACAATTAGTTTCACTTTCTCACGCTTTGACAGAAGCATAGCAGTAGGTCTGCATGAAATGCAACAAACTGTTTTTATTTTTAGGCGTCCTTGTTACTGTTTCTAACCCTCTGTATTCTCTCCACAGGTGAGCCTGGACAGCCACCTCTGCTGCTATGGACGCCTGCGCTCGTATCAGAGGAGTCCCTCTGAGGACCAAGGCCTCAGTCAGGAAAGAGGTATGTTTCCTGGGACCCTGTAGTTTATAGAAAAATTTCTCCTTAAATGTTTTAGTTTGCCAAAATGACTCATCTCTAGATAAATCTGCTATTATCTAATTTATAAAAGATTGCCCCTTAGGTCCTATGACGAGCACTCAAATCTGTAAAGGGATAGTTCAGATTTTGTGAAGTGGGGTTGTATGAGCTCCATGTGGCCACGAAGTACATTAGATGCAGTAGAAAGTTCTCTCCTCTCCCTCAGTAAGCCACAATTTGTAAAAGTTTGTGACGCAGAACCAGCCCCATACAAGGAAGTATTGTACCAAATACAGAGGGTATTTCCTCTGCCTACAAGAACTGCCATGAAAAAATAATACCACAGTTCAAGAGTACACTACCTAGAAATTTTTTGAGTGCACTAACTTTTCAGAAAAATAAAGTTTATTTAATGGTTGTGACATCAACAAAAGGGCACAGAGACTGCTCCATGCTACATGAAGCTGCCATTTTGTCCCCGGGGGGCTGATCACACCGAGACATGTCGCTAAAAAAGTGTCGCCAACAAACTGTCGACAAGGGTTTTTTTTTCCCTCATAAACATTTTCATCTTTTCAGCTCCAGATGTAGAGTTACAGAGCTTCTTAATGTCACTGTTGACTGAAGCAGATCAGGGATAGGTGGGGATATTATCAAATCTATATTGGTGTTGGCAGATATTTGCCTAAAAAGCTGATTATTGGTTTCAGCAGATATGACAATTTTTGCCTTTATTTACTTTTGATATTCAACATATTGGCTTTAATATTGGCAAAAGGTAGAGTGTACCACAGTTGTTTACCTCATCATCACATAATGTCCACTTTTATACATCCAAAGTATCATTTATTGAAGAATAAAATCTTCTTCTCTTGCTTCACATCAGTTTCTTACGCCATTTGTCTGTAACCATGAAAGAAACAAGTCAGTTTTAGTCAAGTAGAGACTTTGTGTGATTGGTAGGGCTGGGTATTGTTAAGAACCTCACGATTCGATTCAATTTTGATTTTTTAGGTTCAATATTGATTTAAATGCGTCAACGTCGATTCAGTAAGAAGTAGATACAAAAATAATCAGAGTACCTGTTGACAATTTTTACATTTTTATTTTCATGTCAACATGAACATGTGTGGTATGTCACCTCACATTTTTGAGCAATAAAACATCTGAAAATTAAAAAAAAGCACAATAATAACTTATTCGAGCATATGGAGTACAAAAGCAAAAACATGACAGTTCTGTATAAACACTGGTGCATGTAAACTTAAATATTTCTTTACTCCTGGAAATTGTGATAAACCTCACGTAATCAGTCAATCAATCAATCTTTATTTGTATAGCTCCCGTCTCTTCCTGCTTTCATAGATGCCTATTAAGTCGAGCACATTCATTGTAGATCAAGGCTTGGCTAGATGGACATGCCTGATTACAGTCATTGAATCAGGAGGATCCAGCTGCACTGCAAGGTTACAGAGTATCAGGGAATCACTTGATTTCCAGTACATTACTCCAGTTTACTTTTTGTGTGCTTAATAAACTTTTTTATCTGTAAAGTCCTAAATTGGACATCAGATACGAGCTGATTTAGGCCGTTGTGATGTTAGCTTGTATAACGGCTGAGGAGAGAGTATGACGTCCTTATACTCCATGTTTCAAGCAGCCTTTTGTAATGTGTACATGACAAAGTAATCAATTTCAGCTTCCAACATTTGGCTGATAGCTGCCCTCTGCGGCTTGTGATGTTGGTGTTGAGCTAAAATGCTGGGTAACTGATGTTGGCTCCGTTTGTTTTAAGTATGACATTACAAATGTGTTTGTTTTGTGTGGATGTGGTCTGTTGTAAGAAGATGTTTACTGTAGACTCTGTTGTGGGGAGATGTGTTTTTACTGAAGATGTCTTTGGTTTTAGGGTCTTAATTGTTTCTGAATGTCATGTTTAAAAATAATTGTATTACACAGAATTATTCTAAATTTGCATGCAGAAAGAGGCAGCTCCATAAAAGTGGTCGCTCTAAATATGGTTTGATTTCACATTTATGTCTCATGCATGCTACAAATGTATGCCGGTTGTTTCCTGTTATTTCTCTTCGGTAAGTCCTTCGCGTGTTTGCAGACTGTTCGTGACACCGGGGCGCAGTGTGTGAAGAGCCTCTTTAGGAACAGAAAGGAGTTATGTGGCGTTAGCCTGGAGCTGCCGACCAGAGACACCACGAGACTGACGGAGGTTTGTCACACTAACAGCCGAGCGAACACATCCCAACATCAGGCGCATGAATACTGACGTCTGCTCTGCTCCCTCAGATTCACTTCGTGTGTCTGCCTGGTCAGTGTGAAGGAGAAGATGTCACCCAGCAGGTACGCCTCAATCATAACCAGCATCAATAATGACACAACAGTGAAAAAATACACTTCCTCAGACCAGAGACGGGCAACTGTGGGAACTATAAGGTCGAGTTATTTTATTCTTACTGACAGAGGGACACATTTTACGGATTTCCAAAACTTTAAAACCCTGAGATCCCCAAAATAAAAGTGCCAGTGGGAACGCCGACTGTCCACGGTGATTAAAGCACACAACAGAACATTTCCATATTTTTGATATATTACTTTTAGGGATGCACAATATTGGATTTTCACCAATATCTGATATGCTGATATTTTTTAGTTCATTATTGCCGATACCGATATTTCTAGTCAAGAGCACAAGCTCTGTACTTAACAAAATGGACTTGTCTCTTTCAGTGTTACAGTATATTTTTGCGAGGAACAAATATAAAACTAGAAAAACAGCATTTTACTCTTGCAAAAATGAAACCCTTGATTTTTAAATGTACCCATGCAGTGAGGAGACGGTGCATCAATATTGTACATTTGTGTAATTTGCCAATTTTCCAGCCGATATAAATATCTGCAAAAATTTCAAAATGCCAAAACCGATACATCATTTTTTACTGATATTGGCCGATACCGATATCAAACCGATAATATCGTGCATCCCTAATTACTTTCAATTAATTCTTCTTGCCCAAAGCACACCAAACATCATACCAAAATCTTAAGGCAACAAAATTCATTTACTGCCAAATAGCCCTTAAAATGAGCCATGGTGTCTGATTAATTGTATGTTTAATTTCGACTGAAATACCTTTTTGAACTTATCAATATTGTAAATGTCAGAAAACTAACTTTCAATCTGCCAGTTTTAACAACCTTTTAAATGTTTTTAAGCCTTTCTTGTTTTTACAAAAAAGGACTTAAATATATCAATGTTGTTTTTTTAAGCTGTCGGTCAAAAGGTACAGCGTTTTGGTTTGATCTGATACTCAGTGCTGATGTGCTGGGAGTTACAAAAAGTTACAGAATTAGCTTTTTTACTTACAGAAAATGAAGCATTAACAGCACTGACTACATTACAACTGCTGCTGCACAGCTGTTTAATAACACATGGTTTTTGGAAGATGGTTTGTTTTTAACCATCTTCTCATGTTTTAATATACTCGCTTTTTTAATTCTAATTTTATTTATTTATTTATTCTCTTTTACCAATCCTCTATCTACTCTCTTCTTTTCCATCTACCTATTGTGATGTTGTCAACTATCATCTGTCATCAATTTATCTATGTATCTATAAATCTGTCATCTATTTATTGTCTAATTGTCTCCTTATCAATTTATGTATGTATATATAGAAATACCTTCTTTTCTAATGTGACTCATATGTAGTACATGATGACATTTTAACTTGTACTAATGTAGTACTTCAGTCGTCTCCAGTTTACCATTTTCTTTCCTCTTGTTGATTTATTTCCCATGAACCTCTGTGCATTTTCTTCTGACTCTTTTGTCTCTGTTTGGCCTGATTGTTGATTTATTGTTCCCAGAGTTCTGCATTTTTCTGCCTTTGTTTTGTCTGTTAAAGCACTTTGTAAACATGTTTTTAAACGTGCTATATAAATAAAGTTATTATTATTATTATAATGTACAAATAGCCGGAGCAAACTAGTATCCCCGTCACACCACCTGAGATCCTCTGAATTAGTGAAATCAGTGTTGCATCATAACATTAACATTTTTTGCCAGGTTTTGTAATCGACTGTATCTTTGTGTTTCGCTCCTCTCCAGGCCCTGTCGTCACTTCCAGCAGGACTGTGCGAGCTGCTCCGGTCCCTCCACGTTCACGGCCTGAAGAACGACGAGGTCCTGCTGCTCAAAGACTGCCGCAGGCTGACGGAGCACAAAGACGCCGGGCCGCAGGTAGGTGTGAGATGGCTTCATGTCGAAGGAATGTGACGTCCTGCTTAAAGCAGAAGTGAGCAGGAGACGAGGAAGTGAAGGAGCAGAAAGGGGAAATGAGAGTGAGGGCTTGGTTAGTTTATTTTGGGGCAAAAGCACCAAATGATATTGTATCTGTAGATTTAAAGTTTTTAAGATTACTAAGGGGATGTAGTCTAAATTTCCAATTTCATAAACTTGAGAGTTCTCTGACATTTATGACTTTGTAATCTCAAATATTTAGATTTTATTATTTTTCTGTCTGAAAACTCTGTGTTCAAAATGATAAACTACCCGAGTGTGGTAGAAGGACTACATTTTGACTTTGTCTTGCACAAAATATCTTCCTCTGCTCATTATTTCTCTTTCCTTTCTGGCTTTAACTCTTCTCCTTCTGCAGCCCCTGTTCGTCTTGGCTTTACTGAGTGTTATTTCTGAGTTGCTCTCCTTTTGATACCATACCAAAAAATTTTTTAAGTCTTATTGTTTAAATTTTAGTAAATATGGTCCTCTTCTTGAAGGAGAATGCAAAGTTTTATTCTGGATTTTGGCTTATTCGTATGACTTAACTTGATTTATTTTTTAGAGCATTATCTTGATAGTCTGTGCAGGTTATGTGAGTAATGCTCCAAGTGTGAAGGTGATATTGAGATCAATTAAAACAGCAATACAAACTATGACGGTTGTTCCTCTTCTTTCACTCAGATGTCCAAAAAGATGAATGTCTTGACTTTTATCCGCAGATTTTATGAAGTCATTGCACCTTCTCTTTAATAAGATATAAGAGGGTCATGGAAACCAGAACCTTCTAAGTCCGTGGTGTGTGGTCTGTTTTTATCGAATCATTGTTTTGAACGATAATCATGTTTTTAAAGAAATGCAAGAGGGCTGTAGAGACAACTTTGTGCTTTTTCATGGTTGTCCTTCCTGATCCTGTTTGCCGTGTTTGGGTTCACAAAGACCCAGGGGCTCACTCTGTGGTTTTTGTCGTCATTTTGGACAGTGAGACCTCCCACTTATCTTTATCACAAAGCTGACGTGCACTGAGTGATTCTCAGTTCCTCACATGAAGCAGATCAACTTGCAGTCAGAGTTCAGACAAAACAATACAAACCTCTCCCTCCTCCGCCCTCCGGTCTGATTAGAATAAGAGGATTCCTGTGAGAATTCTGACTGATTTGCAAAGTTTTTGTGCACTATCAGCTGCTTTTGTTCCCAGTAAATCCAGTATGTGAAGTCCAAGACCCTTCACAGGCTCTGGTCTGGTAACAGAAACTCTAATTTATCTTTAAAATAAGTTTGACCTGTCCAAACTTCGCTTACTTCTTTCTCACATCACTTTCTTTTGTCTCCTTACTACCCTCTTCTCTCCCGTCAGTGTTGTTTAAAGGCTGTTTGTGTGCTGAGGCAGAACCCCGGCACCAGCGTCTACCCTCAGGCCGGTGTAGCATCTCTGGTGGGCTTGCTGGGATGCTACATGGCAGGCGTCCGCTATGCTCTGGAGCTTCAGGCTCTTCAGAGGGGCACAGCTGAGCCCAGCCAGCCTGAGGAAGACGACACCAACCAGTCTGTGTCATCGATCGAGGACGACTTTGTCACGGCCCTGGAGCATCTGGAGGAGGACGACACTGGAGACAATCCCTGTAGGTTTAACAGCTAATGCTCTGTGGCACGTAGCAGCCTCTGGATGGGTGGTAATAGGAGCTAAGGCCAGAGGGGAGACTTTAGATGTACCACTTTATGTTGTTTAATCAACCAGTATAATTTCCACATTTTAATGGTTCCAATGTAGCTGATATTTCATGTGTTTTGTGCCACTTATAGTGGGCGTTTCCTCAGAGTTTACAAGTTAAAAAAGTCCCTTTCTCCTGACTTGTTTTTATTAATTAAACATGGACGTACTTTGACGCAGGGGCTATAACATTTAACAATGTAGAGGTCCCAGATGCATTACTTTCAGTGTGTGTAGCAGAATGCTTATTTGCAACACCTGCCCTGCAAAATAGGGCTGAACGATTTTAGGAAAAGATCTAATTGTGATTTTTCTGGCAGATATTGCAATTTCAATTTGATTCATGATTTTCTTAAAATCAGGCTTAAGTGCAATATTCATTATGTTTACAGTATAGACAACAGCAAGGAAAACAATGATCAAAAGAACATAACCGGTAATCATGATCTAATATTGATGATAAATAATATGTTTTCATCATTTAAGGGATACTCCAACTTCTACTCCTAAACAGAGGCTTTGTGTTGTTGGCCTGCTTACCGGCATTTCCATAAATGCAAATTTCCTGCTAATTTGTAAAATAGTTGACACAACAGATCCTGGGTCAGTCAGGAGCGCTGCAACAAACTGCAGCTTTGGTGATCACATGATTGCATTGTCTGAAATTGCAATTTCGATCCGAAAACGATAAATCTTTCAGCCCTACTGCAAAATATGCTTATTAACACGAAATAAGCTGCTTTAAATATCTGCTATGTCCGATTCTAGATTTGGGAGGCTCTGACTCTAAAATATTGATATTAACAATATGTTTGAGGACTAGTTCGACAAATAGAAGGTTACAACAAGCCTTAAATCTGGCCAAGCCCTATAATGGTTGTTTGGGGCAAATTGGCCCAAATTCTGGCTTACGATCGTCCAGTGTGCAGCTATCCTTTGCCAACTTGGTCTAAGTCTTTTTGGTTTATCCTTTGTGTTTTTAACCACTTTCCTCTCTCTGCCTCTGCAGCTTCCTTTCGCCACTTTAAAAAGCGTGACGTTGCATCGCAGACAGTCCCGGCCCACAAGAGGAAAAAGGAGTTATCAGGTTCCCGTGTTATCATAGGCTCATCGTCTAAGAAGTATTCAGCCAAACATAAGTCAGGTCCGGAAGTGTCCGTCACTGTGCAGAGGTCTACATCAGGCGTGGAGTCCCAGTGGACTTACTGCAGTCCTGGAGCTCGTCTCCCCTCACCTTTAGTCCATGTGAGTGAATCAGAAGAGTCAGACTGCTCCAGCCCCAGCCCAATCATTTTCCTGGATGAGGTGGGATACCAGAAGAGCCTCCTGGCCAAGCTGGACATCCCTCAGGTGCCGGGGGGCCCCAGAGAGCGAGTGGAAGACTCGGACTCGGAGGTGAGCGAGTTCTTCGACAGCTTTGACCAGTTTGATGACCTGGAGGAGCTGAGCTCTGAGAGCTGCACTCTGGTACTTCCTCTGGACTCTATCAGTGCCCCGTCCACACAGAAAAAGTCTGACTCTAGCTCCAGTGGATCAGCGTGTAAATATGTTTCCAGGGGCTGCTCAACAAAGGGCATGAACCCTCACCGCTTTGACCAGCCCACCCTCCCCGCCAATGTGAAGAAGCCCACTCCTCTGAAGCCAGGCTCTCCTTACTCACCACACTCAGAGGTGCCAGACTCTCCCCGACCCATGCAGACCCCCTCTGATGAGAATGGAGGCCCACTCTTCAGCCCTGTGAGTGCCTCAGCTTTCAGTCCTTTGGTGGACTCTGGTGGACCGCTGGAGTACTTCTGGAAGACAGAGGAGGATGGACAGGACAGCTCAGAGCTGCGTAAGCCCCAGGATCTCTGCTCACTCTATAAGACCTACTCAGACTTTGCCAGCAGTCTGTCCAAAGAGATCCTGGGATCTGTGTGTGGCTACCAGTCTGCTGTGGACATCAGTGACAACAAGAATCTCAGCTGCGTCTGTCACAAGGAGTTCAAGAACCCTTCAGGCTACGTGATGAAGCTCTCAGAAATACAAGAGACTGTAACGGTAGCCAAGCTTCAGAAGACGTCTCAGTCCTTGAAAGATGGCATCCAGAGGTTTGCAACAGACCTGGTGGAGATGAGCTTGGGCAGCGCGCTAAGAGATCTTCAGAAAGGTGTTTCCACCTGTACCACCACCTTGTGTCACCTAGCGGCAAGGCTAACATCTTCAGTGTTCCAGATGGCCTTCCATGAGATAGGCATGCGTCATGCGTACGTGCTAAAAGAACGAGCTATCAACGGACTGGCTGGTTTTCTGGTTGGAGAGGCCGTGTCCGGGGCTCTGAAAGAGTTCTTGACGGTTAAAAAGCAGATTTTCCACAACACAGTGACCCGTTTTGCTGCCGATCTGGCTGAAGAGCTGGTGTTTGAGGGCATCATGGAGGTGTGTCAGTTCTCCCACCCCTCGACCCCTCGCACCCCAAGTGATTGGTCCTTTGGTCAGGGTCAAGAGGAAGAAGAAGAAGAGGAGGTTGTTTCCTCATATGCCTCAGATTTGTCAGAGTCTGTAATCCAGGAGGCCTTCATAGAGCTCTCTCAAGCTGATGTTGCCTTCACAAGCCAAGCAGCTATCAGTGTGTCCCAGGACAACGTCTGTTATGTCAGTGCAGAGGGCACTAGCACCCACACTAGTAGCACCTTTGCTAACCAGCAGGTGTTAAGTTCTAGCTCAGCTGCAGCAGGTCCAGGGACCTCAGGAGAGGATGCTTCCTGCACAGTGAAGAAAGCCCTGTTTACTGTCTCCGGCATGGCCAGCTGTATCCCTGTCCCCCAGGCGGGCCAAGCCCTCAACCACCTCCAGGACTCTGAGGAGACCTGTCAGTATAAGTCCAGTTTTTCTGAACAGTCTGGACACTTAGGGGTCACTGTATCTTCCTGTGAGACCACCACATCTACTCAGACTCCCTTTTACAGTCATGGAACTCAAACTCATGTTCCTGGAGGAGACCCCTCCCAAGGAAAATCCCACTTTCAAAACTTTTCTGGCAACATGGTGGACATGATCGTAACTGAGGCCTGTGAGCTCATAACGTCCTCGAAGATGAAGAGGAGCTTTGGTGAATGTGCTGATTTCTTCACAAAGACAATCGGAAGCAGACGAGACTCTTCTTCTGAGCCTCCAGACTCTCCATCAAATCAAGGAGCTGCAAGTTTTAGATACAGCTGTAGAGATTCGGGGTATGCTAGGAAAGGAGTGCCTGCTGCTGAGCAAGCTGACCTCAGCGTTCCTCACATTTCCTCTCAGAGCCAGGGAAGAGCCAGCTGTGAGTTTAACCCCAGAGTGAGAGCTGTGGCTGAAGCACATCCTGGGCTGATGGATACTCTGGATGTACCGGGGACAGACATGGCAGCACAAAGGAGGATATCTGTCCCCGTGGATGACTCGGCTCCCAGCTCCGGTCAGAAATCCGGTGGGACTCCTGGAACTCCCCCGTCTACCCCTCAGCAGCCCAGTGAGGTGTCAAAGGAAAAACAGATAAAGCAATTCTCTAAGAAGCTCAAAACAAAGCTGGCGAAGGAGTTTTCCCCTGCCACCCCTCCGCCAACGCCCCACTATCCAACAGAGCCCGGCCCTGACCCAAAAGACGCCACTCCTGAAGCAGATAAGGCCGAGTTCATGCTCAAGCTGATGAGGTCTCTCTCTGAAGAAGCAGAAGGAAACGAGGATGAAGAGGAAGAAGAAGCGGGAGAGGAAGGTGTTGTCAGCGGCTCAAACCGGAGTATGGATGCAGGGCGTGGTCGTCATGAAATGACCCAAGTGTCTGCTCGCAGAATGTCCAACAAGGAAGCTCTTCACTATGCTGAGCGCTTAGCTTGTCACATTGTCTCCATGGCAACAGAGATGGACAACTTGGGAGGGGCAGAAGAGGATTCAGAGACGAGTAAAGGCAGTGAGAGAAGGAGAGACAGCGTGGCTCAGTTCTCAGAGCAGACCCTGAACACCTTGTGGGTGTATGCCGGGGAGGTTGCCGGGGAGGTCATCAATGATGTGAAGAGGATGGTGAGCTCTGCGCAGCAATGTCCATATCACAGAAGTTTAAGAAGAAGAAGCTTTGAAAGATCAAACTCTGAATGTTCCCATCTACATCACCACCAGCACCTATCTCCACCCTCCATAGACCAGAGCAGAGACTCGAGGGTCGGACGGCTGGCTGAGCAGTGGTCCAATGACTTGATAGCCTCCGTCCTCAAGTCTCCCCCGTCCACTGCAAGCATGACCAGCTCCAGCTCTGGCATGTCCTCAGAGTATCCCAGCTGTGAGAGTGTGACTGATGAATATGCAGGCTACCTCATCCGGGTGCTGAAAAAGGAGGGAGGCAGCCGGGAGCTGGTCCTCGATCAGTATGCAAGCCGTTTGGCGTACCGCTCCATAAAGCTAGGCTTGGCTCACGCAAGCCGCAAGGTCAAGCAAAGATCTTCTACCAATCGCCTTCACTCCTCCCACTCCCTGCCAGATGAATGGAGAACTTCAGGTAGTGAGCCTTTAATGCCCAAGGACAAGACTGAGCCAGCAGTTCGTCCGTCAGGTGAGGGTAATCGGTGTAGCTGTAGGAGCCCTGAAGAGAAGAGCCAGAGGGAGTACACAGATCTGGTCAACTTTGCCGAGTCTTTAGCTTACAACATCACCTGTGATGTCACACGAAAGCTTCATCGTTCTTCTGCGCGGCTGCCCAAGTCTCTCACTGACTCCTGTCTTTATAAGAAATCCAAGCTAGAGGACATGGCTGAGGATCTCATCAGGAACTCCTTCTCCTGCCCCCTGTTGTCCAAAGAGAGTAAAAGCAGGCATTATCACAGCACAGGAAGCCTGTGTGACGGGGGCTACAAGGGCCGGGTGATGCAAGTGATCGAGCACTATGCCAGGAAGATCGTGGACGACACTCTGCAGATGAGCATGGCCTCCGTTGGATATTCATCCAGGGAGAACCCGAGGACCCAAGGCCACGACAGACACTCTCACGCCCAGAGGCTCTCTGAGGGACAACCGCTGCCACATGCTCACGGCGAGAGGACGTGCCGGTATTGTCAAATCCAGGAGTGCCCGTACTGCACCAAACCCTGCCGGCACCACCACCATCCCGTGCTCCAGAAGAGGAAAAGAGGGTCAGACTGTCAGGCCAGGGCCGAGAGGCTCTCAGGTCTGGAGATTCCCAAGATCCACATCGACCTGGACCACAGGGTGGCGTTCGCAGAGGAGATGGTGTCCATGGCAATGGAGACGGCCAAACGGGAGCTCAGCAACACCAGCCTGAATGCGGACAGTGGCATCGGCCATGATGGAGCCAGCTATGCCGAGAGCCTGACGGCTGAGATCATGACGTCAGCTTTGTCCAACGTCTGCCAGACCGCCAACAGCAGGTACACACACCCCGGTTTATAATGCTGCTTCTGTATCTGATCCGTCTGTCTGTTTTGGCAAAGTTAATGCAATATCAGGGCAGCGTGTTGACATAAGATTTACTGATACATTTTTAAGTTATATTTTGAGAGAGACAGTTTTCTTCTAGCACAGTTTTAGAATTAAAATGAAGTTAAATTCTTATTCTGGCTTCATCAGGTGAGTGCAGTGTAAAGTCAACTGACTTCAATAAAAAAGGTACCAGGCTTAATATTTGGTGAAAGACAGTAAGAACCACCAATAATAATATGATTGTTGACCACTTAATGAACTTTTTAAACTGTTAAGTCTGAGCAGGGGAGTAGCTTTTCATTTTTGTTATGTAGATAATTAATGCACCAGTCATAATCAAAGATAAAAAATACCTGTCAATACCAGAGCAACATAAAATGAGGCCCTTATCTCCTAAAAAACTGGCAATTTGTTAGTCTCTACCATCAGAAAACTCTTACACACTGTATAGATTGCACTAAAATGCTGACAGCATTGAGACAAAGAGGAAAAATCTGAGGATGAACCATTCTGGAATACACTGACATTGTATTTTCTTCTTTGCAGAATATATTTCAATTTGATGTTAAAAAAGGAAATGATACCAAATAAATCAAGTGTTTTTTTTTACGCACACTATGCAAACTTGACACCAAATTCTTTGTATGTCTTCCTTGGTAAGTATATGAAGATTTGACATCTTGATATTGACATTTCTTTTAGTAAAGCTTAATTTACCAGGGCTATCTTTTTGAGATAGATAATTTTATTATTAATAGTGGTTTCACCAAGACAGGCAGCAACACACTATCTGTACATATTAGGCACTGTGAAAGACCATTTTTGGCAATGTTTGACAATCATAAGGGAGATTTCTTACCAGACAAATATGAATGTATAAACTATTACTATTTAGCCAAAAGATGGCCCCACATTTTCCTGCCCTTGTGCTCTCACCCCTGTTGTACAAGTTTAGCATCTTCATTTATTTGTGGGGATGCACAACAGTGTTGGATTGTTGTCAGGATTGGCAGATAACTTCTACAAATGTTAATTATATCTTTTGGCAGGTATAAGAATTTGTCCAGATGTGAGCTGCCAATATCATTATGCCCTTATATATCTGTATTAAGTGTTGGGGGTATTTGCAAACGTGCTGTTCAGTCTGGGGAACTTATTTTTGTTTGTAAAATATGAGCTTCATATAAAGTTCCTGGTAGTTTGTGACATTGCTGTTTGTAGCTCTGTAAAGGACAGATGAAGCTTGGTTTTACTATTATTTTAAAATATATATTTCTCATACAATGTATGTGAAATCCAAGTTTAATAATAACTGCATGTAGAATATTGGCCATAACTCCAATATAATGCAGCTCTGTTTATTTGACCTTATGTAGAACAAACAGTTTTATAGCTGCCACTGTTTCACCATCAGAGGAATATATTTGGCCTTATTTGAGTTTTCTTTCTCCCTCCCTCTCTCTGCATTTAGCTGTCCAGGCAGGGAAGCCACCGAGTCGTCGGTGTCCCAGCAGCTGAGCGTTGGAGACGACAGTCTGGGCAGCTGGTCCAATCTGAGCTTTGAGGACGAACATCTGGACGACAACAGCAGCTTCCTGCACCTCAGTGACAGGTACACAAGCACTCTCTCCCTCATTCATAACGTTACAAACATCCACATATACACAGCAGTTCTTCCTAAGTGGGCTTTGGTACACCCCTAGGCGTTCATGCAAATCTGCACTACCGTACACCAATAATACGATCATACAGCAACTAATGAAGGAGTTATTACTCTATCAGTCCTTGTTGTGCATATTCCTTATAGTTTGTCATATTTTATTTGGCAGTAGCAGATACAAATAGACTTGTACACAGATTAAAAACATACTCTAACAAATGTTAGAGTAGCATGTTTGCATGGATTTTATCCTGGTTGTGCAATTAGTAAAAAAAGTTTGAAACCCAAAAGACTACAGTGCATTTACATGCCGGACTTTTAGAATTAAAACAAAAGCATCAGACTCACAGAAGCTCAAAAACATGATTAAAAATAAAAAAATAAGAGTCTACCACTGTAAAAACTTGGTGAATTGTGTCCTTAAGAAAGGTGTCTATTCACTTGTTTTTGTTAAAATATAAGTTGGATGTATAAATGAATGAATGTGAATTTGATTTGATCCTGGAGAAACACCTCATGTTGCTGTTACCTTGGTATTAACAGAATGACAAATCTCCATTTGAATTTTAATAAACCATTAAAATTTCTTTTTCTTTTGTTAAGTTGCTCATACTCAAATAAATGATCAATTATGTAATTGATGGGATTTCAGCTGCAGGACGTTCAGTGTAAAGCAGTCTAATGGTCTGGAGTTGATGATTTGATTATGTAAGATTGCTGAATCTTAAGAAGAACGCAGTAATGCTTAATGCTTTAATTTGTCAGGCTTTTTTGTTCTTAAGTGTGTTTTCTCTCAAGTTTTCTTGACTAAAAATAAAATGCAAAAAAAGATTGATGTATATTTTTAACCCTGTGCAGCAAGGTTGTTGGTGAAGAAGCTATTGGAGTTTAAGATCATTGATCCATGATTGAATACATTTATTTATTTATTTTTAAATACTCTTTTTTCAGTGTACCTTTGGCCTCTATTGCAGGAGTTGACTGTGGTTAAATCAAGATGGGAGGCATTTGGAGGTCATCGCAGGGTCCACTTTGTGGTTTTGGTTTTGGTCGAGTCGTCTTTACTGCCAGATTTTAGTTTGTGTTGCATTATATGTGGGTCTGATGTGTCTGCAGCCAAGGTTTTTTTCTAAGTCTAAGAATGTTTGTGAAATAAGTTGCACCACATAAAGACAATGTAGCTGTTGTGACAGAGCTGGCCTTTTCTGTTCAAATGGACATTGGATCTCTGTGTTTGTGTATGTTCAAAGTAAAAAAGAGAGCGTGGTAGGGCCGGAAAATGGGCCTCAATTCAAGTTAAAGGGCAAGTTCGGTTTTTTGACACCTGGACCTTATTTTTAGGATTAAATACGCTCGTAGACTCACCCAGACAATTTTCGGCGGAGTTCAGAGCAGTTTTCGAGCAGTTTAGATCTATCCAACGGCGTTTTTTTCTCATGCCATAGTAACAGACGGGGCCAGAAATCTAAGCCCCTAAATTAGACATTATCTGCTGCAAAACTCGTTCATTTCAGCTACATTTTATAAATGAATGGCCAGTGTTATCACCATGTCAGCCGAACAGCTGGCCAGAGAACAAGCAACCACTGCACGTCCACGAATGGGGGCTAACTGGTGGTGTTGTTGTGGACATTGCACGGCAAACACAACAGAGGAGGAGTGCCTTTGCTGCTCAGAGTGGGACTGTTCGGCTCTTTCCCTCTGCATCCTCCTTTCAAATAGCTCCTCGTCGGTATATTCTGGCTCAAAACGATACAGGCATCCATTATACTCAAAGTCGTCGTCAGACACTTCTACATCGGGTAAATATTCAGCCATGTTGCACAAAAATAGCCGTGTAGCCGTGTAGCCTAGCAACAACAGCGACTTTACTCATGTTCTTGTCTATGACGTCACCAAAAGTTACCCATCCTTGTAAAGCCCTGGATGACCATAACAACGAAGTTGAGCTGACATGGTGATAACACTGGCCATTCATTTATAAAATGTAGCTGAAATGAGTGAGTTTCGCAGCAGATAATGTCTAATTTAGGGGCTTCGATTTCTGGCCCCGTCTGCTACTATGGCATGAGAGAAAAACGCCGTTGGATAGATCTAAATTGCTCGAAAACGGCTCTGAGCTCCGCCGAAATTGTCTGGGTGAGTCTACGAGCGTATTTAATCCTAAAAATAAGGTCCAGGTGTCAAAAAAACGAACTTATCCTTTAAATAATGATAGAGGATATACAGTGAACAGAAGTGTTTTTATCAACAAAGATATGACAAATAGTTGCATGATCCTAGAATTACAACCCTTTTAAAGTGATATTTTGGAGCTTTTCCCTCATTGGAAAGGAGGGTATGTGGACAAAGTCAAAACTGGAGCAAGGCAGTGCAAGAACAGAGGCAGCAGGCCGGAGTCAAAGGTGGGCTTTCTGGATTGAGACAAGAGCGTTTATAAAATCAATTGAAAACACACCCATTCATGCTTTTCCAGGGTATCTCCAAATGATGGGGCTTCCCTCACAAGATGACATAGCCTAAGTTCCTTGGTAAATCAGCTGTCAGATCAACTGAGAGCACAAATTCACCCAAATGTGGCCTAGAGTTTACAATCTATGACTGTCAGGGTGGGCAGGCCCTGTCATGGACCTGTCATGGAAACAGTCTTCGTTTTGTTGACTAATTAATTTCGGCATAGTTTTCATCAACAACCTTTTTCCCCCTGACGAAAACTAGACAGTAACTAATAAAAACAAGTGCTCATGGACAAAAACTCAAACTAAATTAACTGACATTTTCATCAACAAATGAAAACTAGACGAAAATGTTTGACTTAATCCAATCAGACCTAATTTGGTCATGTAGAAAGTAGGGACAAGTTAGGAATATATCCAATCACAGCTGCTTTTGTTGTGTGGAAAGGTTGGATGAGTTAAGAAGGACATCTAATCACAGCTGCCTTAGCTTCAAGGTGGCTGGATAAGTTGGGGAGCGATCCAATCAGAGCTCCTCTCTTTATGAATTGATATATTCATGTAGAGCAGGTTCACTGTTTGTTGTCAGTTCTGGTATTGTAACTGAGATGCTCTGCCAGGTAGCCTAAATAAAGGTGACTGCATTTCACACAAGAGTTCAATTTGTTTCTGTTCATTTATACATTCAGACTTTACTAGCATTCAATAAAGGGTTATTAGATGTTTGATTTTATCCAAGTGTAAAACATGACTTCAGAAATTCAAGGAAACATAAAAATGCCTTACCCTTTACACTTCATATTTTAGTCGACTAAATTTACAGATTTCATCGACTAAAATGTTGTGGAATTTCACCAACTAAAACTAGACTAAAATTAAAACAATTTAAGTCTCTAAATTATGACTGAAACTAAAAGATATTTTAGACAAAAGACTATTACTAAAACTAAATTAAAAGTGCTGTCAAATTAACACTGCAGGGAAAGTGGGAAGTTATGAGTGACTGCATCTGTACATTAAATTTCAAAATACAGAAACATGGGGCGCTGGTAATGCCCCAGTTACACATTCCTGTTTCTCATGGCGGTTGTGTACGACTGTACATGATTGGCAAGGCTGGTTTGATCAGCATGATATGGGAAGAAATGACTGTCTCTCCTGGACACATCCCGTAAATACACTGTCAGTAACACTTCTACAGCGCTTCAGGGGCGTTCGTCCCGCTTCAATTAGGTCAATACAACGATACGACGAGGATTCCATGAATTTCCATCACGCTGAGAGACGTCAGCCCCGTTCAAGCCCAGTTTGCGTCACGTAAGCCCCGATTGAGCCCCATCGCTTGCGTCACCTTCAACTGGACACAGTCGGGGCACAAACAGATACGTCCTTGACAGTCGTCCTCGGAAAGCTTTCTGGCTTGAGCCATGATCAGCCCGACTGAGCCCTGTACATGCCACGCTAATACCGTTCGCCTTAGGACTGCATTAGGCTTCCACCCCGCCATACTGAGAGCGGGGATTCTCCACGACAGTTTTGAACGGTTCAAAACAATTGGGACCCTTCCCCGTTCCCTGGCGTATGTCCACGACTATACAACGCTGATCCAGATCAAGTAGCTCATGCACCACGACCAAAGCAAGTTTCATCAGGATTCTGACAATCGTGCACAATCGCCATGAGGAACAGGAATGTGTGACTGGGGCTTAAGGTGGAGTGGGTTGCAACCTTGCACTTATTTTATATTGAGGCTCTCACCTCATTAAGGCAGCCAGGGTTCGATCCCCACCTTAGGCCCATTTACAAGTGCCTTACCCTCCCTAGGTTTCCTTTTCCGGTCTATTCTCTGCCTCCCTATGTCTCTCACTGCCCTGAAGATATCTTTAAGAAAGATAGTATTGATCCACCAGCATGTCCTCAAAGGTCTACATCTCTGCCTTGCAGGGTGGGAGCTCTTGGTGGAGCCTGAGTTTCTGTTTTCTCTCTGGGAATCCGGTTGTTGACATTTCTGGAAAATTCTCTTATCTCTATGGAAGCAAAACTGACAACATTTGAAATTCTTTCCCAAGGCACTCAGAAAGCACATCGTTTTAGCAGCTCGTTATTTTAGCCACGAGGGCCGAGTTAATGTGTCATAATATTTTCTAAAGGTGTGTCTGAGGCGGCTCGCTGCTCTTCAGGCACTTTTCTTTTTCCTGCAGGAACAAAGTCCAGCATGTGTAATTCATTTGGACTTGAACAAAAAAACAAAGATGCTGCAACATTTCCGCAGATAATAAAAATAACAAAAGGTGGAATTCGCCTTCAAGGGCTCATCAAGGCGCTGAGCGTGATGATTGACTTAATGAAGAAGTTCTCGCCAGGTTTCACTTGGAAAAACCGCAGGGAGAAAGCAGCCGCTGAGGTAATGCAGATTAAAGGAGGTATTTTTAGATATCAGAAATGTTCCTCTCTGCGTGCCACAGTGTGCAGGTTCTAGCCAGCAGGCTAATTATTGACTAATTACTCAGAGAGAGTGCGATGTTGTGCCGCTGTTGCCAGCTGGTCGTCCTGGTGGAACCCGCAGCATTAAGCAGAGATTATGTGAGGACAAGAATGTAATGATCTCACATTATACTGCTTTAGCAACAGATTACCTCCATCAACAAATTAGAGATGAATCAGAGGGATTTAAGGCGGAATAATGTGAGTCTGCCTCTGTTTGAACGTCACCTGGTGGTTAAAGGATCACTCCAAATGCCAGAAATGGTCATAAATCTGAATCATGTTTGCTGAAGCTTCAGGAGAGATAAGGTCATTACAGCAGGAGGGAAGAGACCGCTTATTACATCCAGATCTTTGTTCTCTTGTTCTTTGTATTGCTCTGAAAAAAGTCAGAGTTATCCCTAAAAAATACAAGAATGAAGCACTGAAATGCCAACAGAAATACCAGAACATTTAGCTGAAAAAGGCGTGTCCAAGATCCCTTTTCTTAACGGGTAAGTGAACCGTGGAGCTGTGATGGAGCTGAAAATCTGCTCCTGAATGAGAGTTAAATAGGGCTCAGCATGTCAACATTTCACATGTTCTAAAACCTTTTTATACAGTCTGATAAAACTCAAGTTCCCTTTAGGCAACCCTCAGGAAGTGCGGTTAATTTGATGATTTAAAAGCTTGATTTATTTTGGATTCATGACAGTTATGTTTTAGATAGCTAACGGAAATGCTAATGAAGATTCCTAAATGTTGGTTTGATCATCACTCTTCTGATGTAAAGAAAACATTTTTAAGGTATCACCCCAAACACAGGAAAGTAGACTTCATGAAGAGTTATTCCTGTTGCCATAAATGAATCATGCAAAGCACCAAACAAGAATTTGCTGATTTCTTTTTAAATAAATAATCAGTCTAAATGGTTGCACAAGTGATGCAACTGCCCTTTTAAAGGAGGAATCTCCGGCAGATCTATTCCTCTGCCAGCTGATGTAAAAGTCAAATATCATTGTTGGGATATAACTGAGTTTTGCAATAGTTCAAATGACTCAGTGTGTTCCCCGAATATGTGAGTAACTGTCTCTGCTCTCTCAGTCTGCAAGAGGAACTTTTTCTGTGCTGTGGTTTCAGATTGAATTGCATAATTTAGAAGCTTGAAATAAGAAAAAATAAGATTTAAAAACTAAAAACTGAGATTTTTTTTCTTGACTCGCTCTTACTTACTTACTCTTATTGTAAGTTGTTGCAATGTTTGAAAACCGCAAATACTGAAAATGTACAGTTTTCATTGTGGAAGGCCGTGCCAGGCTTAGCACAGGCACGTTAAGGCTTTTATTTTATTTTTTTTAAATGAGATTTAATATTAATTAGAGAGTTCATGTTAATATACCGTAAAAAAAGCTCAGATTTCAGTGTTCATGGAGACAAACCTGCCTACTTTCAAACTACATAATCAACATTTTGTGAAAAAATAACAACATGCAGCTTAACTATTAGAGGGAAATTCTGTTTAGTTTCAGAACATTTTTAACGACATAAAGCAAAACTTGATTCTCGTATTTTTGTGTCACTTGGGTTTTTTTCTTTGAGAGGGAAAAAATCGATTCAAATCATAAATCAAGTTGTGTGAAAAAAAATCAGGGGATTTATTTTTATGCCATATTGCCCAGCCTTAACTTTAGCTTATGACAGAGAGCTTTGTAATGCTGGTTTTAAATATTCACACACAGATAATAACTAAAAGCTAAAGTATCACCTGCTTGATTTATCTGAAGAGAATAACCCACTTTTCAGTGTTGTGTTGTGATGCATCCTCAGTTGTTTTTAATTACTGTATTTATTCAGTAAATTTGGGGTTCATAATGAGATAAAGAAGGTACCTAATCCAGTCCTTTCACTGATGTGGTTGTGTTACCTCATGCAGAAAGCTTGTGTCGGTGTTTCAGCGGTGCGTTACCTTCCTTCTCTCTCCAGCAGCAATGGGAACAGCAGTAGCTGGAGCAGCCTGGGCCTGGAGGGGGAGGCGTGTGAGGAGCGCATGTCCTTCTCTCCCTCTGACAGGTTGGTCAGCTGCTGGATGGCGTATTTAACCCTCTGTGGGAAGTGGTGGTTCTCCTGGAATGAGACAAAGGCATAGCTGAGGCACTATAGAAAAGAAGAAAGCACATAATAGATCCATGAAAGTCATAAAAACAGCTCATAATGGACCCAGAGAATTGTTCCATGATGTGAGGATGATTGAGAGGATTACACAGCGGCAGTTAAATTTATACTCTGTCTCATTCGAGGAGCCGCCGGCCCCTCTGCATGACCACAGTAAAGATGTGAATATAAGAAGGCTTGACATGGCATAAGCTTGTTGATGTCCATGTTTGCTGCTTCTGCTTTCATGGCGTGTCCTTTTGTCTTTTGCTTTATTCAATCATTTTGAAGTTCCTCTATGTTGTGGTTTTCCCTGCCTGCTTGGGCCATAGATTTAGACGTTAGATCTGCATGTGATTGTTATGTAAGAAGAAAATATGTGGAGCACAACATTCATGAACTGAATCATGATCCCTGAAGCCTTTGTTTGACTCAGAAGTTCAGCAATCATGGACTGTGGAGTCTTTGGACCTTCTCTCAGCACATTTCTACAGCAGCGATATAATGAAGCTCTGTCACTGCTACACCCTGAGACAAATAATAACCCCAATTCCCACGCAGTTAGGACGTTGTTTAAAGTATAAATAAAAACAGAATACAGTGATTTCAAGTCCTTTTCAACCTAAATTCATGTAAATACACTACAAAGACAACATATTTAATGATGAAGCTGATAAACTCTATTGTTATTTTGCAAATATTCACTCATTTTAAATTTGATGCCTGCAACATGTTCCATAAAAGCTAGAACGGGGGCATATTTACTGCTGTGATTCATCACTTTTCCTTTTAACAACACTCAGTAAGTGTTTGTGAACTGAGGACACTAACTGTTTAAGCTTTGTCTGTGAATTCTTTCACATTCTTGTTGATGTTCGACTTCAGTTGCTCAACAGTCCGGGGTCTCCGTTGTTGTATTTTATGCTTCATAATGCTCCACACCTGTTCAGTGGAGACAGGTGTGGACTGCAGCAGGTCAGTCTAGTCCCTGCGCTTTTTCACTCTGAAGCCACGCTGTTGTAACTGGAGCAGAATGTGTCTTCATTGTCTCTGAAATAATCAGGGACGTCTCTGTTGCTCCTAAACCTTTATGTACCGTTCAGCATTAATGGAGCCTTCACAGATGTGCAGGTTACCCATGCCATGGGCTGTCTTTTGACCTTTGCTCTGATAACAGTCTGGATGGTCCTTTTCCTCTTTAGCCCTGAGGACACCACATCCATGATGTCCAAAAACAGTCTGAAATGTGGACTCAGACCACAGCAGACTTTTCCACTTTGCCTCAGTCCATCTCAGATGAGCTCGGCCCAGAGAAGCCGGCGGTTTTTCTGAAATGTTGTTGAGCTCACGTGGTCTCTTACAGAGGGAGGGATTGAAGGTCAGCGGGTTGAATGTTTCAACAGGAGCTTTCTTAGCTTTACTTACCTGTCCCAGTCTTCAGTTGACCCTGTCCCAGTCTTCAGTTGACCCTGTCCCAGTCTTCAGTTGACCCTGTCCCAGTCTTCAGTTGACCCTGTCCCAGCATGTTTGGAACATGTTGCAGGCATCAAATTCAAAATGAGTGAATATTTGCAAATAAACAAAGTTTATCAGTTTGAACATTTATGTCTTGTCTTTGTGGTGAATTCAGTTGAATGTGGGTCATAAAAGATTAAAAATCATTGTACTCTGTTTTTATTTATGTTTACTTTGCGCTCCAGCTTCATTGGAATTAGAGTTTGTATTTTGATACTGTGACGCAGCTGAGATGCAGCATGAAGATCTCTGCTTGTCTAAAATTTTAACAATCTTTGTCGGATTGGTAAAAAAAATATATATATACAAATATTGCCATTTATAAGCCTTTTTTAACTAAAGAAATGGTAAAGCACATAATGTTTCTTGATTAAGATATCAGATCATAGTTATTTGCTTTCATTCCTGAACAGAAAAAATAAATGTTTATGGGTTGAATCTTCTGCTTGATTAATTTCTGACTTCTCAGAGAAGCCCAGTGAGCAGGCTCAAAATTGGGTAATTAAAGGTGAATTGAGCTTCAGTAGTTCTAATTTGACTTCGTTACAAGGAATTGAATAAGGGCATTGTGTTACTATGTTAAGTTAATTTGGTCAGCAAATTCACAGACAGTTTCCCACAGTCTTTTGCATTTTGTCTCTTCATAATTACAAAAAATCAGTTTACCAAAGCTTAATGGGACATCTACAGATATGTTATTTTGTCTTGTTCAAAGTATTTGTCTTGTTCACTTTTAGGAAATGTTTAAATAAACCTAAAAATGTCCACTTTTAATGAAATATATATTTTTTAAGAAACAAAAGGCTCAAAATTTTGACCCTCAGTTTATTGAATTAGCCAAATTAAAAATTCTTGAAGCTCTACAAGCAATTTGATAAAAGTGATTTATCAGACCTGTGCTTTTTTTGTTGACTGCATTATATTAAGGTAAATACAAATATGACCACTTACAGGCCTCTTTCTCATGTCTTTAGTAATAACGTGGCTCTTAGGGATCATCAGACCGTAGACGTCATATCACTGCTGACCATTAGGTGGCAGGTTTCTTTCAGATTCAGGCCGGTAGTTCAGTTAATTCCTCTCCTGGGAACAAAGATTGTTCACTGTGTCATGCCTATAAAGACCCACGACTTTACCAGCTGTATTTATTAAACTACAGATATTGTAAGTGGCATAAAACTTGATATGTTTGACTGAACTTTGCAGAAACTTGATTTACAGCCACAGATGAATAAAGAGTTTAATGTGGAGCTTTCCTTGTTGCATAACTTCAGTTGTTTCTGCATTGTTTCCTTAAGTCCTTCATCTCTCTCAGCTCAGCAGTGAAGTCTCTGCTTTTTGATCCTTTTCATGAAAATGTGAAAAGCCTTTTCCTCAAGAGCAAAGAAACTGATTCTTCATATATGGAGCAGCAGGGTCGCTCCAGCTGTGTGGAGTGTCAACACGACTGTGATTAACAATCGTCTAAAGAAGAGAAATGACTGTTTATCTGTAAGCACAGCACTCTGCAAATATTTAAACAATTGTCAGAATGGATATGAAGCAGATTTTCAGGAAAGAAAAAGTCAACTTTCACACTCATTTACTCTTAGTCTCCGAGTCTTAGCAGACAAAAGAGTCTGAGGCAGAAAGTCAGCTTACTGGAAAAATAAAAGAAACACTGACTGGAAATCTGACAGGAGGTTTCCTCAGTTTAGGGAAGATGCTGTTAGGGACACTGGAAATAAAAATAATCACGTTTCATTAAAGTAAGAACAAGGAAAAATAATAATGAAAAATTAAATCATCTGTCCATTACAATACCGGGATCCTTCTCAGGGTCTGACTGAGCAAGACGCAGGGTACACCCTGGACTGATCGTAAGCCAACCACAGGGCTGACATGTAGAGACAGACGACCATTTTCACACACTCACACCTGAGGGCAATTTGGACTCACCAATCAACCTTATGAGCATGATTTTGGTCTGTGTGAACAAAGGCATCATGCTACTTTGTTAACAGATTCATGTTTTAAGAATGGGATTTCGATAGGGGGCCAAAAAGGTGATCAAGACGTCCCTAGTTGTGAGGCTTCTCTCTAATATGAGTCATGCAGATCTGCATGACTAAAATAGGGAGACAGTTTTCTACCTAGGATCAGTTTCACGCATGTTTTCATGGACTTAAACACAGAAACAGGCGTCAGAATGAGGGAACGTCATGCATGGTTACTTCTTATCAAGCTTTGCCTCAACTTTCTTTCAGTTTCCGGTCATGGGATCGTCATTTGTGGGTATCAGAAGCTAACTGTCATTGGTGTTACTAATGGTGGTTGGTTAAACAGAGAAGGTCTAAAAAGAACATTGCTCATCTTCACAGTTCAGTACATGCTCAATGAAAGGGGAATGGTCGAATGATGGAGGGCTCACTGATCTTGGCAAAATGGCTGAATGTGTTTGTTGTGTTTGGGACGTGGATGCACAGAATTTAGCCGATTATTGACAGTCAGATCAGAGAAAGAGCATCATGTTGTACATTTGGATTTGCATGTAAATGCATGAACCATCCTTTTGTTTGTTTGTCGTGCTGTTGATCCTGAATGGCCAAACCTTTGCTATACTCATTAAAAGCAGATGCTGCTTCTCCCGCAGTGCATCTGATATTTTCCTGCACTTTGGTCACTGACTTTCTGATCCCTTCTTGCTAATCTGTGTGATATTTCTCTCCAACAGCGACAACACGGAGGAAAAGGAAGCCGAGGTGAAAGAGGAATCCAGCGGTGAGAATGTTTTACTGCCTAATCTTCACTTTTGACTCCCCTGCAGTCTGTCGTAATTCTAGGTTCTCTAATCCAATAAAATCTTCGGTGAAGAAGACTTTTCCCTAAAATGTAGATTTTGGCGAGTGTGAAAACCTCAAATTTACAGTTTAACAGATCAGATATTTGCACAGCAGCGGGTAAGAAAGGACGGACAGGCTTCTCTTCCTCCTCTTTCCATTTGTAGAGATTTAGAGAGTTTGGCGTCGACTCCAGCCGTCTGTGTTCATCTGTCCGTCTGTCTGTCCGGGGTTATATCCCCTCATATTCAGCCACACTAACGCTCATTCATACACTCTCTACACGGCCATTCATTATTCTTCATGAGTGTCAAATCAGAGCAGATGCCACTGAAGGAGAGGCCAGAGGGGAGCCATCATTGTAGCTCCTCTATTGTGGGAGTGTGGGAACTGCAGACTGCATATAAAGACCTGAAGTATAATAACATTAGAGGTCGTCTTCTGTCTCAGAGATGTGCCATCAAAGAACGTTCAGGGCTGAGAATAAGGAAAAAAACATCATGATAATGATCAGTCTCATTTTTACCAGGTTATGTAATCAGGGGCACTGCCAGAAACTTTGGGGCCCGTATAGAGATAAAGGATTCCCCAGCTTTTGCACACTTTCTCAAACCAAGCATCTGTGATGGAAAGTGATTAATAACTATGACTTTATATATATATATTTTCCAATCGATCACTTACTGTATAGTTATTACAACCAAGTTATTCCACTGCTTCAAACAGTGGAGAAAACACTCTTCATATGAAATTAAAGAATAAATGACGAATTAAACTTCGTATTATACAGATTTTCCTGACATCTGGAGCATTTTAAGCATTGAATGTTTTCTATTTACCGTATAGTCAGTCTTCATGAATCCGTGGTCTTTTAACCCTGTTGAAAATCCAAATCTTGTGCCGGTTATACATCACTATTGATTTATACTTGTGTTTTAAAGACTCTGTCTAGTACAACAGAGGCACAGATGAAACTAATGTAATCTAATTAATGCTCAAAAAGCCCTCTTTTTTTAGTAGATGATACCTTATTTTGATTAGATTACGTCATAATATAATCATAAATTCTTTATTTCTTTCACCCCTGAAGGGTGCTTGAAATGTTTGAAAAAGCACCTTGAAAATGCTTGAATTTTACCTTTAACTTGGTGCACAAGTCCCTCTGACTGAAGACTACAATGCACAAAAGACTAAACTCCTTTTGTTTATATTTCTGCCCTGTGATTGTCTTTCAGAGCCACTCAAAATAAAGTCAAAATCCAAAGAGATTATTTTAGGGTTTGTTAAATTGCTGAGTCTATTAATATCACATTAATGAGCTATAATTAGGTCATGTCAGAACAAAGACTCGACCAGCGCTGATTCACCTTGAATTAACCCCCGTGTCCGTGCTGCAGGGACCCTGTGCGTGGACCAGACCCAGCTGCAGACCCCCAGGTCAGCTCTCGTGGTGGTGAACTCAGACTTCCTCGGCCCTCGCCAAGTCAGCCTGGACCCTCAGCTGAGGAGCCTGCTGCAGTGGGTGGCGGCCTCCATGAACGACATCCCGGCCATCGCTCTGAGTCCTGACAGGGAGCTGCAGCAGGTCCATGTCTGCACACACACACACACCAATTATGTTAAAACAGATATACAGTGATGTGTTTACGACTAAACACAAAGTCATTCCTCATCGGAGTCGGGCCCCTCATGAAAGAGCTCTTTCTCTCTCTGCTTGTTGATGTTGGTTTTAAAGGATACTGATCTTGTTTTGTGGTATTTTGGCTTCAGCTACAGTTATCTCTGCTGTGGAGACAAACGAATTAGCTTATGCAACGATAAATTAAAAAGAAAAATGCAACCATATACAGTGAGGTGGTTTTCAGCCTTTTGTTAACATACCCACAAACCCCTGTCAGATTAACTCAGTTCACCCCTCACAGCTCCTCTCAGTTTACTAAAGATGAATATTTAACTGCTGCTGGAAAAATACGAACATTTTCTCAGAGTGAGTGTTCATGCTGCCAACTATGTCAAGGATTTTTAAATAATGTGTCCTTTTATTTGAGCTCTTATGATTAGTGCAAGCTCATTATTTCTGTGGAAAGTCGATAATTTTTAACGTGTTTCAACATGAAGGAGCAGCCTGGAAAAGCCTCCATACAGCCCTGGAAAACAGGCTGAGTAATATCACTGTGACAGGCTCTGATGAGTGAAAACCAATCCTATTTGAAACAATAGCTCCCAGTTTGATATTATTCTAGCCTTTTAAAGCAGCTCTTTTTATGTATTTGTTCACTGTAAAGGAGCTCTGTGAAAAAATAATTAAAGTGGTTTTGACACTCACAAAACTGCTGCCATCGGTGTGACCATGACACCGCCATCATCCTAAAGTGTTGATCCACGGCAGGATGGATCCATGCTTTAATCAGTCATCAATCAGTCAATCTATTTGTATCACGTCAATTCATAACAAGTGTTATCTCAAGTCACTTTACAAGAGAGCAGGCTGAAGACAATCTCTTCATTTTCTGGATACACATATATGCATACATTTATATATATATTTATATATATATATATATATATATACAAATAGATGCATCCAACACTCAACATGAATCCATACAGCCGTTCATGAATCCCTCCATCATGGCGGCAGGAAAAACCTCTGTTTAGCAGCAGGAAGTCTTGATATTTATGATATTCACGCTAAAATCTGACTGTGGAGCAGAAATCCAGACTCATCAGACCAGGAGACATTTTACAATCTTCTATTGTCCAGTTTTGGAGAGTTAGACCTAGGGCTGGGAAATTAATTGAAAAATAATCGAAACTGACATTTAGATTCTCTAATCGAAGTAATTTTACTCATGTCGATTATTTTGATTATTTTCCCTGTGTAAGTCATGTGACCGCGCCCCCTCCATACAGTCTGCGTTTGCTTTCGCCAAGAGCGAAGGACACGCTGCCAACATGGAGGAGACAAGCGCCACTCATCAGAGGACCTTGTAGCCAAGAAAAATGTCGTCTCTGTTGTTTGGGGACATTTTGGATTCTGTGCAGAGGACATCGAGCAGAAAGAAGTTAAGTGTAAATGCTGCAGGAAGACCGTTGGTAACACCACCAGTTTGTTCCAGCATAGCATAAAATAATTGTTCATTAATCATAATCGAGGTAAGAGCTTCAGTTAATCGTGATACTGAGATAGGTAATACCCTCAGTTCCCTGTTCTTAGCTGACAGGAGTAGCACCTGGTGTGGTCTTCTGCTGCTGTAGCCCGTCTGCTTCAAGATTGGACGTGTCTGCAGACCTCGGCTGTAATTAATGGAGTTCCTGCTGCCTTTCCATCATCTCCAACCATTCAGTGGCTTAAAAGGCATTTTCAGCCAGAGAGTTGCTGCTCACTGGGTATTTTCTCTTTTTCAGGCCATCCTTTGTAAGCCCTAGAGGTGGTTTTATGAGAAAATCCCAGAAGATGAGCAGTTTCTGACCAACTTCTTTCAAACTCTCTTAAATCACCTTTCTTCTCCGTTCTGATGCCGTGTGTGAACTACAGCAGGTCATTTTGATCATGCCAGAATGCATTGAGTTGCTGCCGTGTTATTGGCTAGTTTGCCACTCGTGTTACCAAGCACTTAATTGTGATGTGACGTAATGAAGTGGCTGGTGATTGTTTATTGCAATGGAAAGTGAAGTTCCTGGTACCAGATTGGAGTTGAGTCAAATGGAGCGTTAGCGTCATAAAAAATGAAAATCAGCTCTGAAACCAAACCGCTGCTTCATTTATCATGTTGGTCTGTCCTTTCAGCTCCCGGCCGTGGTCCAAAGGCTCCGTGAGCGGAGGTGGAGGGTTGGCGAGCTGCTGCACACGCTGCTGCGTTACTGCGAGGACGCTCAGACTCACAGTCAGCCCAGAGAGGAGACCCTGCAGGCGGGCAGAGACCCTCACCGCACGCCCCTCTTCCAGTGGCTCCTGGAGCACATCTAGGACCAGCGCTCCTCCTCCTCCTCCTCCTCTCCTCAGTGTCAAACAGGGCTCTGCAAACTCCACAGCCTCTAGGGGGCGCCATATTAATCAGCTGTTGCTCTGATGAATGTGGGCGGTGTGTTTTTGCATTGCATGCTGTGACCGACGGTCCCCCGGTTGTGATTTATTTCTCTTTCCACCTTGTGTTTTTGTTGTTGCCGTCTCCTTTATTAATCAGGATGATTTCATACGTGTTGATTTAGCGAGCTGTCATCCCGCCCACCCGCTCCTCTGATCCAGGCCCGCACACCTTGCTGCTGTTGTGCTCGAGCGGCAGAGAGACGGAGAGATGATGCAGAGAGAGAGAGAGGGAGAGATCCACACCCAGACAGAAACGCAGTGAGTCTGGAGAGACGGAGAGAGAGAGAGTTTTCTGTTAGGGAATCCCCGTCACCCTGCTGGGCTTGCTGATGTCATCACACCCACCACTCACCTCCATGGTGCTGTTTCCACATGTTCAGAGACCAACTGTACGCACACATCAGCAGACAACACCCTGGTATTATCAGAGGGGGTCAAACGACACTGTTACACAATTACACCCTCCTATAGTATTCTGTATAAAAAAGACTGTATTCATTCATGCTCAGTTAGTGCTGGTGTTATGGATCGGACCGACATGCTGCCATAAAGACTGAGATAATGTTGAATTTGTAGACCCAAATCTGAAAGTTGGATGCTGTCATTTTGCATTGATGATCATAAAAGCCTTTACATTGGCCTAAGAATGATGAATAGTGATAGTTGATGAAGTTGCCTCTTGCCAGTATTGGTTTTCCTGTTTTCATCTAACACTGAAACTCTGACCCTGTTTACATTTAACATCTGTGCTGGATGACTGGATACTAAGCTGTCTGCAGATTGAAAGTGTGCATAAGTGTTTACATCATACATTACCAACTCAAGTTCTACGACAACGTGATTGAAACTGACTTTCCCAGCTCTTAAGCTTACTCTCGGGCTTACGTTGGCGTGTTAACATCAGCCCAGCCTCACTCATCACCTGCTATCTGTCATTTTAATGAGGGATGCTACGGTTCTCAGTGAGATATTGTGCTGTTCACGGTTCAGTATGAGTGTGTAAATTACGGTAAATTGCTGTCATTTTTTGTTGCTCTTCTGTCTCTGTATTTGCTCTGTGTTTGAGAGCACAGACACTACTCACACTACTGCTTTGAGAGAAGAGGCAGCAATATGCACCCTCACTCAAAATATGAGGGACCCCACATTCTTCTGTCCATGGTAAAGTAGAGGAAAAGATAGCCCTGTTACATAACAACATCTTTGAACCACTGGTGCACAAACGTTCATCAGGTTTGCAAGAGGAATTTAAACTGGAAGCACATCAGCACAGTGCATCAAATTAAGCAGAACATGTCGAAACTTTTCACTGCAGCCTGGAATTAAAAAAAAGCACTGCTAACTCCAGAACAGACTAACATACCAACCTCTGCAGCAGGAGAAATCCTCCTCATTGGTTCAGACAGCCGTGCACACACTAACTTTGTCAAAGTATGGATGGAAATCGATGAGATTTTATTGATGCCTATGCCATTAGTGATTCTGCTTATCCATCCAATTCCTGCTGATTTTCTGCGTGGAAAAAGTAGGCCTAAACAAGTTTTTTATTTGTAACGATGTGTCGTGAGAGATGAATGCTTCTGCAAGTTGCTGGAGTTTTACTGAAAGTTGTGCTGTTAGGGTATTATTGTCGAAAATTAAGACACAATTTTGTCCGCTTCTGCCCGCTGTCTGCCTTGATTTTTGATGCCTTTGTTATAATTTCTGCTGACTGCCTCTGATGAGAGCATGACATCCTTATTTTGCAAAGCTTGTAGAACGAACTGAAAGTAACTGTTAAGCAAAAACACTGTGATGTTGATTCTTTGAGGCAGTTGTTCTCGATTCTCTACTGGAATTAGTTTTCATTGCCCATCCCAAAGATTGTAATTCGTTTTTAAAATCCTTGGCAGGGTGACCACAAGAAACAAACTTAACGATCTTTAACAGGCCTTAACGAATGGATTTCTACGATTTTATTATGATGAGTTAAATGACAGTTTGAAAAACTGACAGACGAATAAGTAAAATATCATGATGTGTTCAAGTACAACATCAAGAGAAGGAAAATTAAATGTTTGTCTAAAACCTTTAATAATTACAGCTGTTTCCAGTGTTAGATAAAACAGATGTTCCTATAGGACAAAAAGTGTCAAAGTGTTTTTTTTCTACATGATTATTTTTTTGATTGTTTCGTCATAAACTGCATCAACTGTGTTTAAGAAAATGTCTTTTTGCATAAAAATCAAATCAAGAAACTGTTTAGGAATGAAAAATTCCCCTTACCAATCCCTTTCTGTTCTAGAAAAAGTTGCCTAAACCACTTCAGAATGGAAAAGATAAATATTTTTTAGATGGCTTTAATGGTCAAGTTGCCAAAACTGGATCAAACCAAAAACTGTGAGCAAAAGTCTGAGGTTCATGCTGAACAGTGGGTTTCGGTTATTGTTGAATTCCTTCTACACAACCAAAATAGTTTTGATGAAGGTGCCCCAGATCAACTCCAAATGCAGTCTGAGCTATTGAATATTGAATATCAGTATGCACTGAGCTGTGTTCACATCGAGCGTTAAGAATTATCTCTTGGTATCTGATCACCCAGCACAGATCTTAGTATGAACAGAGTCTCTGCTTGCCTCAATCTCCTTGATGGTCAAACTTAGTAAAAGATTAAAAATGGATGATGTTTACTTGAGTGTTCGGTATTTAAAAAAGAGAATAAATCTATTTTTTGAAGGTAGAGTTTGTCTAATCAAACATGAAATGCTGCTCAAAGCTTTGAAAGTAAAGCCATGACGAAATCGGTTGCCAAATGTAGCTGAGAAGGTGACTCTGCTGCCCTCGGGTCATCTTCATCAGTGGTCCAGTTTAGGGAAGATCCAGTGACGCAGATGGAGGATCTTGTAGTAATTAAAGACGCCGCTCCGGTCTGCACCTCCACAACCACAAACCAAAACAGCGTGTGCATTGCTCAACCCTGGCCTGACACATTCAGGCCTACGCAGTCACCTTGTGGAGTGCAGAGCTCCAGGATACCACAGCTGATTCCTCACACACACTTCCCTGGTTACTCACCAGCCCATACTTCTGTGTCTACGCGCACAGCACTACCAGCTTCTTGCTGAGATGCACTTTTTTATGATTTATCTGAGGGGAGTCGGGCATTTCCCGCCGTGAATTTCCTCCTCTGTGAAGTTACTCCGGCGTGCTCGTTCGGCTGTGCTGTCCGTCGATGTACGCGCACATTAAACCCCCCCGCTCCTCCTATAGGAACATTATTGGGATTCATTTTGGTGTTTTTATTTATTTACGCTTCATTAAAATAGGGACCTAAAGGATGAAGCAATGCTGCAGCTCCTCAGACTTCTATCAGGACTTTCTGTTGAGATCACTGTAAGATACCACGGCCTCACGTCTCCTATTATAAACTATTATAAAGTGTTGGTGGTGGTGTTCACCTGCATGGCTTCATCTTGATTAAAGCTCAGCATTCTTCTTCTTCATGTATCGGCCTATAATAACTGACCCTTCATTACGCCTCGTCCTCGTGGTCTGTCAAGCTTTACGGCCCATGTTTGCTTTAATGCTGATATTTCTGTAAAAACAAGCGGTTAAGCATCTCCACTGCAAGAATGGCCTTACAAAAATATCCCAATTTTGAGTTTACAGTGTTTTCAGTTGAAAATAGCTCAACTTCAAACATTTTCTCCATCATTTACAGACAAAATCAAGATAAAATGAGAGAAATAGAGAAATAAAGTGTTCTGGTACCAAGAACATATTAGCTTATCAATTAGTTCAAGTAAAAAGCAAATATATCTGCATATAAAGTACAAGCAGTGTTATTAGTCGATAAATAAGGAAGTTAGACCACGCTGAGGCAGCTTTCTTAACTTAGCATCTCTAAAAAGCACCTTAAAATTGAAATTTTTGGTGCCATTTGCATAAAAAAATGCTTTTTATGTGAAAGTCCCCTACACTTTCCCCTTTGTGGTTATAAGAGAAAAAAATGTCTGATTTTTGAGGATAATGACTGGTTTTCTAAGCTTTTTTGAAATTCCTAATATAGATTAAACACAATAAGTGATTTTTTTATGTTCTTGAACATAAGCTGTGATCATTTACCTTGTTTAACGTTTATAAGGAGCCATTTTGTTTGATGAGATTGCCTGAATTTTTAATTCTGCTTAACTGCAATGAAATGTATTTTAAATGCTTCAATGTCCATTTTTTTGGGATTAGTTGTATTAAAATGGGCGCTACAGCTTTTCAGAGCTTTATTAGTGATTCATGTCAGAGGATTTATTATCAGAAATTGCACGCAGACTTTAATAGTAAAAAAAAATCAGTTCAAACATTATGACAGTTTTGTGCCAAAATGTTTTTAAGCAATCCAGAGTCCATTACCCACTTCATTAGGCACACCTTACCAATACAGGGCTGGACCCCTTTGGCTCCAGAGCTGCTGTGCTCTATTGGATTGAGGTCTGGTGACTGTGGAGGCCACTGGAGTGCAGTGAGCTCATCGTCATGTTGAAGAAACCAGTTTGAGATGATCTGAGCTTTGAGACGTATTCACTCCAAACTCTGAGCCTACCATCTGAATGTGGAGCAGAGATCCAGACTCATCAGACCAGGAGACACTTAACAGACTTCTGTTGAGCCTGAATGGTTGTAGCCTCAGTGTCCTGGTTTTATCTGACAGGAGTGGCACCAGGTGTCGATTCAAGAGTCGACGTGCTGTGTGTTCAGAATGGTCAAACCACTCTGGCCTTTCTTCTCTGATCTCTCGCATCAAGAAAGTATTTTCAGCCAGAGAGCTGCCTCGCACTGGAGACTTTCTGTCTTTTGGATTAGAGAGTAGATCAGCCCGTCTTGCAACAACAAGCATGCCAGATACATGGATTTGCTGCCATGTGATTGACTGGTTGTTAGTTGAGTACAGGAGCAGTTGAATAGGTGTACCTAATGAAGTGGCAGCATTCTACAGGTTTTTTGGGGTCAGTGTTTATCTTGTTGCTGTTTAGTTTAAAATGGTTGATCTGCAGAGTTTGATCTTAAGCTGCATTATTCACCGTGCTAATAAAGCTTGACAGGCGTGGCCCGTGAAGGGGGCGGGGCTTATTAAAAGGTCAGTTAACCTGCAGTAACTCACCTGAACTCACACTGCCTCTCAGTATGTTCCTGCTTCATCTGTAGGCTGCCAAATGATCATATTATATTCCAGGTGTTTGTCCCGTATGATTTGTTTACACACTGAATAAATATATATATATCAGAAAGTAAACTATTTTTTAACAATCAAAAGATTTACCTGTGATATAGTGTAACCGTAGAGGGCAGAGTGAAGTATTAAGATGAGAGATATGGACGTGAACATATCCTGGTTTACATAAAGGAATGTATGAAAGAGAGCGTCACGCTGTACAGATCCTCTCCTCAGGAGACGTTTTAGTTAAAGTAAGATTTGATTTCTCCTCCCGCTCCTCTTCAGTTTGATTTCTTTCTTCCTCGACATTCCCGTGCATCCCGAATAACCTCCAGTGCTTTATCGTTGTGTTCGTGAAGCTGAATGTTCACCTGCGATATCGAAGCTCCATGTAGAAGCAGAGAGTGTAGATCTGTTGGCTCCCCTCGTTCCTCGTGTTCCTTTGGAGAAAAATCAAAAAGAGAGACTTCACCTCCACTAACTTCTGTATTTTTCCTGCTTTCCTTGTGAAGTCCTGCCAAATAAAGATATTTAATATATTACGTAAGTTATATAACAGTGAGTTCACTTGTTCTCCCTCGTGGCATTGCTGAATAGTTTACACATTCAGAGCTTGAAGTCAGAAACTCAGAGTTTGTTTATGTTAAAGCTTGGTGTGACAATAAAGCTTTTTCATGTGCTCTTACATCCGTCTTGGTCCAATTATTTATTCACATCATCCTTTAAACTTATAGAAAGAAAAATGTAAAAACACAAAAGAAAACTAGAGCATGATTCTTTGGAATTTGTCAGCAGGTACACAATTGTTTTTGTTGTGCCACCAGCGCCCCCTATTTGTTAGTGTGAGCATCTGTGCTTAATGCATTACTCCAGTAAACATGGCAGATAAACTTATTTTTGTATTAAAATAGAATTTTGCAAGTTGCAGACTACCAAAGGGACCATACGAAGAGTGGTGCAGGAACATGTCCTAAAAGGCGGAAGTGAGTTCACATTCAGCCCTTTCTGGTTCCCAAGCTTGACATCTAATGGGATTTTAGATCACCAGCTTCAGAAAAGTGTCTGAAATAAGGTTTATGAAGAACACACACATGAGATTTTAATGTTTAATAGGAAATAATAAAATACGTCTGTTGTTGCCTGCCTTTGAATCCTAAACGCTGTTGTGTGTTCACAATAACAGTTGCTAACAGACTACAGAATGGCTGGGGACCCACTGACAAGCATGTCTGATGGTTTTGTGATAATCAATTATTCATTCACTACTGCCACAACCATGAGGACATCTGAAGGTCATTCAATTAGGAAATTCTCAAACAAGAGGTCACACGACAGCATTCATTGGAAATGTTGCTTTTAACCCTTTACCCCCCGGGGCTAAAAATGGCACACACAGACACGCACAGACACACAAACATGCAACAATCTAACGTATTTGATTTTTTGAATAAAACGACACTCTTTGGATCTGTCTCTTTTTCCTCTCTTCCTTCGCTCTCTTTTTTTCCCGCGTCTTCTGTCAAAGCGGTCGTTTCGGCAGTACTGTTTCACATTACTGTAATAAATAACATACACAACATATATTGACAGAAAGCACAGCTTCTCAGCTCTCTGTCAGCATTGGAATTTTCCAAATTGAGCAAACTTTTGAGGCATTACAGTACTGAATATATCTCGCAATATTTCTGGTGTTTTCCGATGGGTGCCTACGTCATATGGTTGAGACTCCCGTAATAAACCATACGTGCATGCCCACAAGTCTCAGCTTTCCAACACTGTTGGAATTTGTCGAATCAGGCAAGCGTTAATGGAGTACTATTAAATACTCCGGACATAGAAAACATAGCGCCTACGCTATGGCAGTAGGCAAATGTTTTAGCTTTTTGGAAGCTTATTAATAGCTTTTCACTCTAATCGATTGGGTTTAAGCTCAAAACATCATGAAAAGTTGGTTAATTTGTTAACATTATCACTAAGAGCAGAAAATGCAAGTTTCAGAATGTTTTGTTCGCTACAGACCTTATTATCAGCACAGATCCAAAACAGTGAAAAATTCCGACTTTTTGTGGCCTTGCAATGCTCACGTCCACGTTTGCCTGCAAAAAATGATGCAATATGGCTAATGCAGTTAACAACACTTTAAGTTTTTCACAGAGAATTCCACAGGATTCAGCTACATTTGCATTTACTAGTTTTCAAAGTTTATTTTACTAACATTTTATTTTTTTTTGACACATGCATAAAAGGGAGTTTCACAGGAACAATAGAGGCCTATCGTAACTCTATTTTCTGGTAATATTATTTTTAATGTGTCAGGTTTTCTTTATTCACATTTATTTAAAATCAACTAACAGGACAAATAAAGTTTGTAGGAGGACTGCATGGGGGCCACCTGCTCCCCCCCCCTCAGTCTAGATAAAAATACAGCCAAACTGTGCTGCTTGTCACGGTAGTAGACTCCCTCACTACGAGTGTTTACATCCAGGCAGAGGAGCCAAAAATGAGGGCTCAATGCAACAGTCCTGACAAACAGCAGATGGCTGCAGTGCAATGATTGCAGCCACAATGACCGGTAATGCGTGTTAATATACAAACATTATATTTTTTAACTAGCTGCTGAAACATTTTGTTGTAGACTATGAGATGATCAGCTGAAGGTGCCAACATTGTAGGGCACTTTTTGTGAGGGTCATGAGAGGCCAATCTTGACTTCAGCCTGCAGTCTTCAGGCATTTTCTTCAGTCAATTTAAAGAGATTTGATTATGTTATTTTGAGTTTTGTTTGCCTTGGGTTGGGTAGGTTTGGGCCAGATTTAAGCTCTATCCTGAGGAAAGACCCTCTGTTTGCTGCACCTGTGCAGGCAGATGGCAGCAGTCTAAAAATGATGTAAGGTGGTTATATACCACAGTGGGGCTGAAAGATTAATCATGTTCGGATCGATATCAGACAATTTCAGACAACACAATCGTGGTCGCCAAAGCTGCAATGTTTTGCAGCGCTCCGGACTGACCCAGGATCTGCTGTGTCAACTGTTTTACAGATTTGAAGGTAATTTGCATTTATGGAAGTGCTGGTAAGCAGGTCAACAACACAAAGCCTTAGGAGTAGAAGTTGGAGTGTCCCTTAAATAATGAAAACAGATTATTTATCATCAATATTAGATTAGATGATGTGGTATGTGATTTTGATCACTGATTTCCTTACTGTTGTCTGTTCTCTAAACATAGTGAATATTGCACTGAAGCTTGATTTGAAGAAAATCATGAATCAAACTGAAATCTCAATATCTGCCAGAAAAAACACAATTAGATCTTTTCCTAAAATCATTCAGCCCTATGCCACAGTGTCCAGGAGGGCTCATCCCGATTTCTAAACTTCAGTTTTTGAGTGCAATCACAAACAGGTGCTCAAGTCGAGTGCTATGAATTTGTAAATTTGTCTCAGTTTTACTTTGATGATCACTCCTTTTCTTGATCTGCTTGTGAACTTTTAGAATCATAAATAATCTGAACCTGAAGAGAGTCTCCCAGTGATCACACCACGATGATACCTGAGGTGATTGTTCCTCAGTCATCAGTTTGGTTACGAAGGTGTCCTCTCCCTCTTGCAGTTACCTGTGCTGTAGGTGCCAAATAAACTCAGAGCAGATGTGTTTCAATAGGAGCAGGCTTCAGTAACAGACCTACATGTCTTTGAGCAGGCACACAGCTGCACAAAAACAGCCTTTGTTTCCGTGTGATCAGAGAATCTGTAATTAGGTAATGCTCTGTGCAGAGGCTGGAGTCTGTGAGGGAGCATGAATGGAGGTGTCTGTCTGAGAACGGCGAGGGAGAGACCAAAAACGAGGAGGAGGAGGAAGGTGGGGATGGCTAATTGCAGGCTGTGTTGTGATACACGAGGCGAGGAATGTGTCTGACGAGCACATCTCTGATCTTCAGAAGCTCTGCTGACGGACGACAAACCGTCCATACATGGACATGGGGGTTGACTCTGTGGGACATGATGGAGTGAAGTCATCTCCAGAAGACTTCAAATTAGATGACATGAGCCGGGGAAGTTTGGATCCAGATCTTTGTAAATTAGAGTCTCAGCTCAGCTCGGGAGGGGAGTTCCTTTGCAGATTCCTAAGAAATCAGAATGATGTTTACCTTGTAGTGAGTCGGGAGTGGCCGTTTGTGTCTTCGAATCACAAAGTAATGTTTACGTAAGTGCCTTATAATTTCTCTGGAAGTTAGCCTGTCATTGTGTCTGCACTGAGGCGTGAACCTGACTTAGAAATTAGTTTGAAACTCCTGCAGTTATTTGGGTAAATCCCCCTCCAGAAAACTGGAAATGTTTGGAAAATCTGTCCCAACTGGAGGCTCAAGGAATCAGGATGTCAGTATCAACACATGCAGATGGACGTTCACACTAATACAGACTTGATCGGTTGATGTTATTTTGGACTTGGCTGCCTCAAAGCTAGAGGGTTGCTGGTTTGACCCCCTGTGTCGGTCAGGGCCTTTCTGTGATGAGTTTGCGTGGTCTCCCTGTGCTTTCATGAGTTTTCTGAGGGCGCTCTGGCTTCCTCCCACAGACCAAAAGCATGTCCTTTAGGTCAGGGAGTGACTCTGAATTTACCTGAGGTGTGAGCCTGGATTTCCACATAAACCTTCAGCTAAGGATCCTGTCTGCGTTGTGGCTTTGCTCTGACCCATGGCACACATGCCCTCCTACTTGCTCTAGCACTGCACAGTTGAGCACATCCCCGAATAGTTTGAAAATGAGATCATAAGATTTCAAGAGAACCACAACTTCACGAGAAGAGCAGCATGAAACCAACCAGGTTATATTTCCTGGCTGACGTTGAGTTGTCGTCTGCATTGATATTATTTCTATTATTTCCATTCTGGAAACCCCAAGCTCTTGTTTTGCGGTTTTACGATGATGTGCTTGGCAGATATTGCTGCAGGGTTGCAACGGTTCCCACTGAAAATGACTCAACACGTATTTTCAGTGAACCAGTGCGGAGGTGTGCTGTTGGCACTCACCAGAGACAGATGCAGGCCCAGGCTGTGGGAACCAACTGACTGAAAAGCCAGTTGCCAAAAAAGGGTGATGTGGTTGTCCGTCTCTCTATGTGGCCCTGCAGTTAGCTCATGATTGGTCCAGACTGTAACCCTGCCTCTTGCCCAATGTCAGCTGGGATAGATAATGGATCATCTGTGGTAGCGTTCAATGTCCAGATGATAAAAAATGTTTGGATGTCCCTCTTCACATGTGTAGTGTTGGGCAGATTTTCACTTGACAGTGCATGTTCCAAAAATTGTAAGACATAGAAGCAGATAACAACAAAGTGATTTGTAAAATCTTCATAAACAGGCTAAAGATGTTTTTTAAAGATATTTGAGCAACACTAAACTGACCAATTTTCACGGAGCTTACCTGTAAACTAGTCAAAACAGACTGGACCCACGTGGAGAGGGGGACCTTAACCCTTTAACTTCTACAAAGAATAACCATGAAAATGTCTTTTTTGACAAATCAAGGCACTAATGCAACAATTAATTTTATTTTACGCCCTAAATATTTATAAATCATTAACCTCTGCCAAATGGCTGAGCCGAGAGTTTATAGTCGAAGAAGTAATCCCATTGTTAAAGTGAAAAGAGAACAAAAGACAGGTAAAATGTCCTTTTTTGAGAAACACTTTTAACTTATGGAAGTCATATTCATTTCATATAGGCCATTTTTGGTTTTTATGACTGGTTGTATTATAATGCTGGGTTTACCTATCTGAGAAATTCCCCTCTTTAATAAGACATTAATAAGACATGATGCTTTTTCTAGCAATATAGATGGCCTAATCAGGTTAAGAAGTTTGATGCATTTATGAAGAAGATACAGTTACTCAAAGTTTAGTCTACCAAGCAGCTGATATGGGTTTTAAAGGGTTAAAGGGACAGGAACTCCGACAGAACATCTGAAACAGATTGAGAGTAAAGGTGAATCAGGCAAGTGCTAGTCTTAAGGACTACCAAATAATTGGGCCTTTGCTAAATTTGATTGGAGGCAAAGGAGGCCAAAAATCTGGCTGATGACCTTGTAATGTGTGCCCGGCCTTATTAAGAGTGCAGGGCATCAGTTTGAGCAACAGTGTGGTCTGAATAGTGTGCTGCAGACATGATCCTTGGGGACTTTGGGGTCAGCCTGCTAGGAGACCCTTGATTTGTCCACTGTATGCCTAGTCTTTTGCAATACCTTAAGGGGTTGGGTTGGTTCTCCCAATACCTTTTAAGAATGAATAAGTGATTGTTGAACCAATGGAGCATTTATGGAGAGAAAAAGCCCGTCTTTCCTCTTTTTGTCCCTGTCTTTGTCAATTTGTCAACAGCATGTCCAAAAACTTGTGAGACTAAATTGTCACGGCCAAAGGTTTTAGGAACTTTAACCAACCCTTAATTTGGAGTGTGTCAACTGATGCTTTAGGTGTCCGCAGCAGAGCGAGCATCAGTCCAGGATGGATCTGTCAGTGAGACATGACCACAGAAACCCTAAATCCAAGATGGCAGCAGCTCCACTGAAGAGCAGCCGCAGGAATGTCACAGCAGATTTACGGGGAAATGAGACGCTGTTCATTAATCTGTGTCGACAGGCAGATTACTGTGTGCACAAACACACACACACACACACACACTGGGGCTTTAATCAGAGCTGTGAGGCAGTTATTGTGCAGAAAACTATCAGTCAGCATTAGAGAGAGACAGACAGGAGCCTAATAACACACCACCCTCAGTCTGGTGCCACACACACACTCTGACATCAGATAGGCCCGGTCCCGGCCTCGAGGATCCTCCTGCTGCCTCCCCACGCCGTGACTCGCTGACATCACTTCCCCCTAACAGAAACAAACGTCGGGTTGTTGGGAGAGTCCTCTGGAGTTTGAGTCAGACCGGAGGAATCTGTGATCCACTGTGCGGGGCTTTGTGTTTAAAAGGGGAAAACCGGCTACATCATCCCTGCTCAGCTTTTGTTTGGACCGCGCTGAAGAACTTCTCCTTTGTTTTGTTTCTTTGTGTCCTCCTCCTCCTGATGTTTGACCTTTTTCTTTCATCACCCAGGACGGATAGGTGTGAGTGGTTAATGAGCTGTGGGACTGACTCACAAAGGACGCTCTGAGGTCATTCTGGATGACTGGCAGTCCTAGAGCATGGCTCGGTTAACCGTTAGGCTAACGTTGGCATTTTCTGTGAGTCCTGCTCCAGGTGCGCCAAGATAATAGGTTAGCATCAGACATGAGGTACTGCCATTTTCACAGTACAGGTCTATCTCGATGTCTTGCCTTCACTATGAACGCAAGTAAGCTGTAATGGGATAACAAAGTGATCCCCCCTCTGTGCCAGCTCCAAACAAGAGGCCAGATGGAGTTGGTGAGATGGGATTTGTGAAACAGGAATGACTATGTGGAGCTCCATCTGTGCTTTTAAGTTACAAAGTTCACTGACCAGCCACTTATTCAGGACAGCTTACTATCACCAGATTGGCATTTTGGCCCAGAAAACTGCCGCTCACTGGATCATCCCTCTTTTCTGGACCATTCTCTGTGAACCCTAGGGCTAGTTAGTTTAGTAGATCAGCAGTTTTTGACAGACCAACAACCATGCTACATTCGAAGTATCTTAAATCAACTTTCTTCTCCAGTCTGAGGCTCAGTTTGAACTTCAGCAGATTGTCTTGACCATGTCTGCATAGCTATATGTATTGAGTTTCTGCCATGTGATTGACGGATAAGGTATTTTTGTGATAAAGCAGCTGGTGGATGTTTATATGTGTCATTAATAGAGCTAAAAATACATCTTCCAATGTTTTGAACACATCACCACCTCTGTAAGTGAGGGTCTCACCCAGGCGACCCGGGCTGCAGCGTGGCACAGACATTCGCTTTGGTTCCAGAGCCATGTTGAGGCTTTCTCAGCTGCTTTGTAGTTCATGCTTCGGCCCCAAGGGATATGTAATCCCACCAGTGAGTTCTTGGTCTGGTTCGATGTGCCTGTAAGACCTCCAACAGCTTCCTAACCAGGTGCCTGAACCATCTCAGCGTCCCTCAGATGCCTGAGCTCCAGACTCCTTTCTCTGAGGCTGAACTTGGCCACCTTTTGGAGGATCACCATTCAGATGATCCTCACCTGTGATGTTTATATCTTGAGGCCCTTTGGAGCATGAGGCCCCAGGTAACTGCCAACCTCTGCCTAAACTGACTGTAGCCAATATTGTGGCCTCAGCATGACCATCATATCTATGACTTTAAGCCGAGGTCAGAATACAAGATTTATGCACGACTACGGCCCAACCTGATGGTCGAAGGCATTCGGGACCCATCAGCCATGAAAATCGGTCTTTCCGTCTCATGTAGTGTGTCAAAATAAAAGAGAACATCATGTCAGTGGAGGACACCTAAGAGAGTCTCTAGGTTTGATGTTTGTCTCCTGCCTCCTGTGATTCGTCCTCCACATCGGAGGCATCAACCAATGAGAGCTCTGCATGTGAGACGATCACAAATGTTTGTGCTTAAAGCGCTTCGAGACAGAGGAATAGTTTGTCGAGCTCCGAAAAAGCAGCATCCCTGTCCTTATGATGTGCTGTACAGGAGCTACTACAGACTGTGAACAGAGAAACAGCAGAGGAACATGGAGAGAGAGACTGCATTTATCAGCAAACTAACATCATTCAACATCACGTTTGGAGACACAAGCAAAAGCCCTGTCCTCTAAAAACTGTTTGTTTATCTTCGATGTAGCCCCACCTTCTTCCAAAATTGTCACATTGGCCGTTAACTGCAGTTGGTTGTAGTCGTGAAGTCTGTCAGGCCTGTTGGACAAGTCTCAGCACAAACTTAAAACTCTGTTGTGGCCAAATCTGACAAAGCGAACGTCGTTACCGTGGATAAAAATCATGAAGTCTGATGTCTGTATCAGACGGTGCTGCCATCTTTGCAGGTTTGTTTTGGTTATAATTTTTTTCCTTGCATTGATGTGACTGATGATCCTTCAGTTTCTTCTTTATCACTATGGTTGCTTTATGTAAATCAGTGGTCTTGCACTGGTCTTAGTCCGGGGCCTCCCCTGACGGGTCTCCCCTCCACAGAGTTTCATATTAAAGCTGACTCAGATCAGATTTCCTCCTGGATCTCGTGAAAAACAGTTTTAAGGCGGAGGTTAATCCTGCAGTCCAAAACTCTCCAGAGCCAAGTGTCATAATGAAAAAGTGAATGGAGTGGAAAATCTAATATCTTAAACCCTTTAACCAATGAATAAAACCTCCCTCTGGACTCAGTAATGAGGGAGTGTCTGAGTCATTTTACATCACAGCGGACCACCTGCTCCCCCAAACACATCTATCCTGTTTTTCTGTTCAGGACTGTTTGTGATGGACCTCTGAGTGAGCCGCAGCGCTGTAATGTTGTAACATGACATCATTGGACAGCGAGTTTGTTTGTCTGACGCACCACATCAGAGATGTTGGTGAGCAGAGCTGGACTCTGGATTACTTCATTTGTCCACGGAGAAATTTGTCTTCAAGGTGCGTCAAGAGACAAACAGGACCAGAGCGAAACTCCCCTGAAGTGACGGCATCCATTCTGATCCTTGTTGTTTTGGGAAGTTTTTAAGCAGCATGTTATTTAATTTTCATTCTGCACAAGCTGTTACAGCTGCAGTTCTTTTATCTTCCTCCTGGAAACTGTTGCTGAGTGCATTTTTGTTTTAGGACATTCATCCATCACCTATCAGTTCAGGACAGAAACATCTCAGGAGTGCATTGAGAGATTTTCTTTAAGCAAAATGTCCACTTTAACTTTTGGACAGACTGATTAGATTTCAGAGGGATGAGGCCCAAGGTCACTGGGTCCACATTAATCCTTTGCTTGAAAGAGAAATATCCAAAGAACCCTTTACAGCAGGGCTGTAGACCAGTGCCAAGGAAAGAAACAAAGTGGTTTATTACTCTGTTTTTAATTACTAATGACATCGGGTGTTTCATTTTGGAAGAATTTACTAGTTTTTGAAGTATAAATATTTGACTTTTATTTCTTTTTTGCATACATATTGATGCTTTTATTATATTCTAATGGATCTTAAGTTTTAAAGAACCAATCACAGCAAAGGTCACTGCTTCTAACTGCTACAGCTACTCTTTGCAAAAACATCCATTCATACATTATCTATACCGCGTATCCCTTTTGGAGTCGTGGGGGCTGAAGCCCATCCCAACTGTCATTGGACGAGGTTGTCAGCCAATCACAGGGCCACATAAAGAGACAGTCATTCATCCTCACACTCATACTTTTCAATTTAGAGTCACCCGTTGACCGAATCAGTATGTTTTTGGTCTGTGGGAGGGAGCCAGAGTTCCCACAGAAAGGCCTGATCAACATGGGGAAACTCTCCTTGTTCCCCTGAATGCTTTCATTCTGCAGGTTGAGGTCAGCTGTTCATGAATCAGTTTCCTTGTAGGGAGGTTTATGGAGGTTTATGGAGGTTATGGACTGAGTCAGTTAGGGGATGAGAGCAGATGGAGCCATACGGGATAACGGCCTCAGGCTAGAATCAAACCTGAGCTGCTCTGCTCCTCAGCTCTGGAACTTTCTGCAAGCAGACATCCAAAGCTGCGTCTCCCTCCCAACCTTCGAATCCAGACTCAAAACCCACCTGTCAAGACCACCTTCTCACTGTAACCATCCTCTTCTACTTCCTTCCTCCTGCAACTTCGTCCATCATTTCTGTTATTGTAGATTTTATCCATTGTTGTTTTGATTGTTAGAGTTTTACACTGTCCCCTAGTGTCAAGAAAGGAGACACAAATAAAACTGCAAAAAAATAATTTCTTTGCAACTTTTTTTGTCTTAATTCAAGTCAAATAAACTTTATTATACTTATATTCCAAATTAAGCCAGCATACCTAGATAAACACATCATTTCAAGATATAATGTGGAAAAAAATAAGGTTTGTATCAGCTGTAATGAGTTATAATTATCTGCCAATCACGCAGGCAAAATGTCATGTTTTAAACCTTATTCTAAGATTCTACATTTTGAGTATTTTTCTTGTTTTATTGGCAGAATTTTTCATCCCATGCTCTGTAACTCTTATTCAATATTTTACCCTGGCATGCAAGTTGCACACACAAAAGTGAGGGCAGTGTCATATTTTGAAGGGAAATCAGATTAATGCTTTCACTTTTAAAGTTTCCACAGTGCAGACTTTCGCCACTCCCTTCAAGGTTTATTCAAGCTGATCTGGGCAACTCCACACAATCTCAAGGGGGAATTTTCATTGCTGGGAACCGCTGATACAGAACGATATCAAATATCCTGCTGTGATGTTTATGCTGTTGTCACGGTAACAGGAGCTGAGGTGGACTTCCTTAATCTTGTTGACTCTGTGAGCGAGGCCACGACTAATGAAAGATCCCACGGAGTCGCAGCGGGCGCAGTCATCTCTCAGAACGTGAGCTGAACCGTGCCCAAAACATTTCCCCGCTATTGTCTGCATGTTTCCAGGAGTGACCGCACGCTCATGCTGTAACTGTGAGAGAGAGCCCAGAGTATGCAGGGACAATGACTCCCAAACACTCCGGGGGCAAACGCAGACCTCGGCACAATGAAAACCATCAGCGTGGGAGCGACGGGACGGAGACAGCGCTGAGAGAAAGATGTTCAGAGAGCAGATAAGAGTTTATGTCAGAGGGAACAGCTGAATCACATCCAAATTATGACTGTTTAGATGAAATGATTGGAGGGGAGCAGAGCGGAGTGGACTGTAGGCGGAGAAGGGGAAATGTTGGAGTCAAGAGGGGCTGCTGGTGTTTCCCAATCCGTCAGCTCTGTTTTGACTTTTCAGGATTGGAAACAGAAGTCGGACCTTGGTAACGTGGTAAATAATGTCGGGTATTATCAGCGAGCGGGTCAGGCTGACTCACAAAAACAACAGGCAGACCCTCACGCATCACCTCTCCCACACAGCAGGAGCAGAGAGCGGCAGATACGAGCCCATGGTGTTTTTATTAGAGCGGCCTTGTTTCATCCTTTTTGCTCATCGTTTTGTCTGCTCACACCCACAGCATATTGACTCAGGTGCCTGAGTAAGTGGGGATTTGAGTGATTGAGGAAACATCTTCTCTCTGGATGACCTCAGGGTACTTCCTCTGCACTCACGCCCTCCTCGGCGATGACAGTGTAGGTCGAGTCTTCAGGATGGGGCTGGGCCACTTTGTTGTGACCACAGAGAGGAAGAAGAGGTCAAGTCTAAAGATCCTGACACCGTGAAGTGAGTAGAAGACGTCTTCTGCTGATGTCATGCTCAAATCTACCCGGGTGGTTCCCTGCCCCCTCCTGCACCGTGATGAACTTGAGTGCATTTGTTGAGGGTATTTCTTCTTTATTTGATCATAATTTTTTAGGAAACTTGTGACTTGTGCTCCACTAGATCTAAAATACAAAACTTTTGTCCCAAGATTAAAAATCAGACAGGGGTGAGAGGTGAGAACAGAAGTAGGGAATCATTTGGAGTGAATAAAAAGGTGATCTCTAAGGATGCTTCAGATATTATGTCTGGCAGACTTCATTTGCAACTTTTTGGGGTGAGGTTTCAGCATTGTAGAGTTATTTTATTTAATGCCAAACAGCCTCACAATACCTGTACACAAATCACCACAATGAGGCTTCATTATATTTTTATATTTACACCTTAAAAAATTCACAATAACTCCATGAGGCCTTAATATTTGTGCCAATTCACGCTGCAGTACGACTTGGGTGTGCACAAACACACAAAGGCAGAGAAACTAACTTGCAGCGCTCCTGTCTCCCACCTGTCTCCCCTCTCTATTTGATATCATGCCTCTGGAGACGGAACAAAGAGGGGATCAATTCGTTCTCCCCATTCTGTCTCCACAATGTGGGTGTGAAACGTCACGGGGCATAAATACTGACATGACAGTCTGAATTAGGCTTGTAGGCAGTACTGGACTGATCAGCAATCTCAGCGCTGACACAGACAGACACAAACTTTAACACCCAAGGACAATTTTAAACCCATTCACACTTACAGAAATATCCCAAAATTGTTCGGTATTTCCACATTTGAGCTTCTTTTGTGAATGCAAACAGTTCAGACGTGCAGACTGCAGAGGATCACCACCAGTCTCTTCGATAAGCAGGTTTCCACAGCCTGTGCCTCAATCCACGCTGCGTGCCAGCAGTGCAGCTCCACACTGGTTTGCTGAAAATACCTGATCAGTCTACTTATCAGCAGCCACCACCCTCCCACAAGCACATCACCCCAGACCAGGAAAACAAGTGTAATGAGAAAAATGTATTTTGCAATGCTCGTGCCCACAAGGATTTATTTGTCCTCAGGAGCAATGAGTAAGATCTCTTGTCTCTGCAACTGTAGTGCCTGCTTTGTCTTCGTTGAAGTTATTTACCAAATATGACGTTCTTGTCCTTGACTGTAATCTGTCATGATGTGATTTTCAGCTAATTGTATGATGTGTATATAACTCAGGTTGGGACTGTCCCACACTGAGCCTTCTTACAGACTGATCTGATACTCTATGAAACTGCTTCTCTCCCCAGCAAGACAGAATAAAACTCATAAAGACAAGTGATTGACTCAAGATCCTTTTTTTTGCCTCTATTGTGCTCCAATATACAAATAATTCTGTAACACATCTTTCAGAGTGTCCTGAAATTTTGATGTACAGAAGATAATGGTAAATGATATTGATGCAGACAGCAAACCAATATCAGCAGGTAGTATAACCGTGTATGTTGCTCTTCCTGTTATCTCGTCAAATACCTATTTTAATGCTCAGTGCTTAAATACACTCCCAGTGGGCGAGGACTCCGTCATCAGCCAAAGCTGCAGCAACACTGTAAAGCTACATATGCGGTCTATGTTGAAATTTGGGGTGACAAGCAGGTCTGGGATTTTTCTGGGTAGGTTACCCAAGTATTTTTTTAGGATATGTCAGGGTTGCATGTGTGAATGCTGTCTTTACTTGAGAGTTGAGGTGATTTTGATTCAGTACTGGATCTGATTTGTAAGTAAGGGGCAGGACTAGATCAGCTCTTTGCCTCTTTCTGTCCATTCTCAAACTGGTTGTTGTGTTGACATACATGTGTATGTACTCACATGTGTAAAAAAAATTTGAAGGACATGTACAGTTGTTTGATGTACATATGTATTATGTTTCTTTATAAAGAGGTGATTAATATCACAAATGAATTAATCCTGAGCTCAATAGCCAGAAATATCAAAGAAAGTAGACCCTTCAGTAACAGAAGACAGTAGTTAGATAGCTAAATGACTGCAGCCGAGGAGTAAGGTCTCACCAAATTATGTAGGACTAGGAGCAACCACTTCTTAAATGCCTGAAGCATCTGAGGAGATTTAGTGGAGCAGCTTCATTCACATAATATCAGACCAGGATCACGGATACTCTGCCTCAGGGTGTCCGGTCCAGCAGAGCTTCTCCATCTTCCTCTCCTCATCTTTGATGGCAGTGGAGCTGGCAGTGGACCTCCTGTTGGACTGAATGCTTCACATGAGGGATGTGGCTTGGAGATGACTGAAGCTGAGAGGTCGTCCAAGAGGGTGAACACTAAACATTACTGACTGATCTGTTCTAGAGCAGTGCACCTCTTTTAGGCCTCAGTGTTTAAACTTTATCAGGGCCTCAGTGTTAAACACTGCAGAGGCCTCTACTTCTGCCTCTGCATTGAAAGGAAGATCCTCTCTCTGATGGGAGAAAACTTTTATTAATATGATGTAAGTTTGAGGAAATAGGATAAGGGGAAGCAGCTGGAGTGAAGAGGAAGGAGCAGAGGATGTAGGAGCTCCGGGGAGTGATGACAGACCGAGTGTTTAACATGTGGCCCGAGTGTTTGGGAAGCGACATGTGTGTTCAAACAGGGACAGCTTACCTCCCACCTACTGAGCTCTGCACTCACAGCAGAGTGTTTCCACGTGGGTGTGTACTGTACGTACGGCATGTTTTCCTAAATAAGAGACTCTTTATCGCACTATTTATAGACGTGCTCGCTGCATTAGTCATGGAAATGTCAGCTTGTCAGTCTGTCGGTTGGTTGGGTTACTACTTTGTTTTGACTGAAACTGCTTAACAACTACTGGGCAGGATGCCATGACACTTAGTGAAGACTCACGTTAGGCTCTAGAGATGGATTCTCATGACTTTGGTCGTCCTTTAATTTAAAGTGGAGCTGAAGTCCAAGGGTGTATCTTCATGCATTTTCATCATGTCTATCTATATATAACTTATTTTCTCTTTTTCCTGCAGGAATACAAAATAATTTAGTACACCTTATCTCATGACTGTGGCTCCTAAAATCCCCTTATTATCCTCTTCAATATCTGCAAATCTGTGGTAAAAAACTATGCTATTCAATTTCTTTTGGAAGTGTACTTTTCATGCTGTGCTTAAACATGTAATCTACCAACTTATATGCCGATTAATTGCTTCAGAAAATGGAATTTTGATGTCACTGACTCAACCCTCATTAAGTGAGACTAGATATTTCTCTTGTTACTGGAAACATTGGAGTAACTGTATCTTTATTTAATTATTTTATTATCAACATTTATACTTTTATATGTTGATGATATAGATATTTAAGTCTGGAATAAAGTGTCTATCTATCTTTCTAAATCCCAGATGGTGGGGGGCGCCACATAAAATCTTGCCTAGGGCATTGCATTGGGTAGGGCCGGCTCTGCACCAAAGCCTCAAAGTTACCCCACTTTTAAAAAACTACATTGTCAGTTAGATGCTACAGTATGTGTTTTGAACTATTTTGTGATGCAACATAAGAGCTACGTATCCTTCCACCAGCTAGGGTCAGTTAGCAGAGCACAAACTGATGAAGTGAAGTGGGCCTTTGCCATCTTTGGCTTGTGTTGAGTATGGACATCAGTGTTCCCGCCTCTGAAGCAACAGATCATCACCTTTGCAGTGCCCATTTTACCAATCAAGACCAGAAGGGTCCAACTTGTAATATCAGTTGACCTCATTGTCTCACAGTTCATGTCAGAACTGGTCTCAGCTAAAGCTTTTTGTTCCATTTTAGGCAGTGAGAACCCTTTGAGCAATTCTTTTCCATATTTATTGTTTGTGATTTATTGCCTAAATCTTTTCTTGAATTTGAGTGTTTTATGACTTGCGCTGCTGACCTCTTGGACAGGTCACCCTTGTAAATGAGTTCTTAAAGGGAATTATCTGGTCAAATAAAGGTTAAATAAAAATAGTCACCAGGTACCTTGTGATCTGTCCTGCTCCTCAGCTTCCACAACAGTTTCTCCATCCCTCTTTCTACCCATGTCGACTAACAGCATGCCATCCTTACTTAAGTCAATTTTAGTGTTTTTAGTTCAGTTTTAGTGAAGTTAGTGTTTGTCGGTCCTTCTGTAGATCAACAACCTGAACAGCTGATGAGACAAAAGCAGTGTGTTGCTGGAGGAAGGATACATAATCCATGTGTTGCATCACTAAATCGTTTCGAACACAGGGGCTTTATCGAGGAAAGTGAAAAGGTGTAAGGAAACTTACTGCAGGGTCTAGTCAAGGAAATAGTTTATGTGTAGGCAAAGTGGGATAATTATGAGGCTTTTGGTGGCACCATTGACTGCTATGTATCTCCTAGTGTCTGTGTCCAACTACCTTCCATAAGGACAGAGCTAGGCAGTTGCTTCAATCATATTTACCAGACCCATGGGCCTTCAGCAGCCCCACTTCAAAAAACCTGAACTATCCCTTTAAAGGATTGTTATTTCCTAAAAAATTACTACTCATCATATTACTGCCTTACATAAATAAACTCTGTCTTTGCTTAAAGTGGTCAAATTGGACAAATTACCCTGAGGACCTCCTCTTCCTCTCTTGGCTGGAGATTCGACGTCCCCTCCCACAGCTGGTTTCCACGTGCCAGGCCCCCAGAGGAAACCCACAGAGCTGCATTAATATTATAACACTTTAATAATGACTGCAGAGTCAACATTATTTACAGTATTCGCCAACTCAGGCCATGTCACATCATTTGAAGAGTTTTCTCTCCACATAAACAGGAGAGTCTTTGCTTTTATATCCCTCTCAGCGTTCACCCTCGCTCTCCCACACTCCCCGACCCACACACACACATCAGCTGAAACAAGAGCCGCCTGATGGTCTGGAATATCCCCGTTTGGACCAAGTATTGCTCCAGTTCCCCTCTCAAATATGCACTTCTAATAAAACCGCAGGCCGGTGTGATGTGACAGGAGGGCTGGACGAAGACGTGGAGGGTAGGGGAGTGTAAACATCAGGGTTGCTATGACGGCAGAAGTGTTCAATTTGATTGAGAAGAAAGACAGAAGGGGAGATGGTGTGTTTGTGTTTTGTTGTAATGGCAGACTTTGAGGGACCTTCCTACCACAGAGGATGTGGGAGTGAGGGGGAGGACAGTCCTCATGTTTTCATGCTGCTTGTCCTCAAAAGCAGTCTTTTCATTACATAAATAAAAGTGATCACAAATGGGAAAAATTTGGGATTACATAAAAATATATTTCCAATCACCCATTCATCAAGTCCGTGTTCAGCAGCTGCTCACTACTGGTTAATATTTATGTCAGGCAGCAGCAAAAACCATTTCCTCATATCTAGTTTCATGCATTTAAGCCCATTTGGTAGCCAAACAAGCTGAATCCAGTGGAATCATGCTGGTTGCTTTGAAGCTGGAATAACCCCGGGTTGAACCAAAATGACCGGATCACTCTCACCGTGATGCAGCAATCTCTCTGAATCCGGTGCCGTCATCCAGCGGCTGTCCACAAGCTCTCTTGAGCTTTCACTCTTGAGTCACATAAACAACAAGCAAACTCTGAGATATGGGCCAAAGAAGTGCAGAAATTGCAGTACCAAAAGTGGCCACTAGAGGATGGCACCAAAAATGAGCTAATTCCCATAAAGCTTCATATTAAGATGTTCATCTTAACAACAGAAGTAGACATGATGACAGTCTTGTACAAAAATAGTTTGGGTCTCTAAAGCTCATTTCTTTATCCCACAGACAAGTCAAAGGGGTCATGAGGTCAAAATTCAAACTTTAAGCTTTTAGGTAAAGATTCAGAGCAACTGAAGTCCCCCTTAAATCAAAAATGTCAGAAACGTGATCTTGGAAATATTCTTTGTGGTTCATAAAAAGTGACATGAATGTCTCCTCGACTTTTCATGGCCCCTCCCTCTCAGTGATCTATAGCAGGGATGAGTCTCCATCACTAGCACCGCTGTTGGCTTGGTCTGCGACCAGCTCAAGTATACGCGACCATGCTCCTCCTGCCCATTGTTTCTCACTCTCCCCCTCTTTCTACAAATCATCTCAGTCTGAAAAAATGTCTGCAGTATGAGGGCATTGAGGAAAAGTCAAAGTCAAAGTGACAGCTAGATATCACCTGCATCAGAGCACCGGTAATGGCCTTTTGGAGCCATTGACTTGCATGAAATGTCACTTAACCTTTCAGTGCAGCTGGATCTGCCTGATTCCATATCTGTTATCAGGAAAATCCAATTTTATCCGAAGCTTCAAGCTGGAATGATCATGCTTGCCCACCAGTATCCTGTCTGAAGACAGTAAGAAATATCACACGTGTTAGACTTTCTGTCAGGAGGTCAGAACCCCAGATTCGGTTTTGATTGTTGTTCTCTATATCAGGTCAGCGGGTCCCAACACCGTACAACTGCCATGACAGCCTCTTTGTACTTCTCTGCCATTGAGGGTATGCTTTTGCTGGTGTTTGTCCATTTGTTTTTTTTGTCTATCCATTTGTCCATCCATCTGTCCATCCATGTGCTAGATGCCTCAAAGGTTTTCAAAAGATTTTGATGAACTTTTCAGGGAATGTTGGTCATGGCACAAGTCAGAACTAACAGGATTTAAGTGGGGATCCATGAGCAGATGAGGATCCAGAAGTTGTTAAAAGGATTTGTTAACATTGTGGAAAAAGGTGAGTTTTCCACATTTTTGATAATAACTCTGCAAAGATTGTCAGAAATTTCTTGGTGGAGATTTGTGCTCTCAGGGCACTCCTAGTTGGTCACGCAGCCTGTAGTCTGACCTCTTGATGAACTTTGTCTTTGCTAATATTTTGCCCTACTTCTGCTCTGCTACATCATCCAGTTATGGAGATTTCAGCTCCAAAAAACCAACAAGACAACAGCCAAAACACTGAACATGAGGGTTCAGAGGAAAGCTGACAGACGTCACAGCAGCTCAACTTTTATTTATTGAGTCTGCAGATAAAAACTGCTGACGTAACATTTCACACATGTGTGAGGTTGTCGAGTTTAACATCAGGTTAAAGAGTGAGGGGCAGGGTTAACAAGGAATGCTCTTAAAAACCAGAGATAATCAAAGGCTCAGAGGTTCAGGGGACGGCCTTAAGCCGGGGTAAACACCCAGGCTCAGGTTTTATCTTTGCATGCAGTTATTCGGGCACTTTAGCATTTCTCCTTCTAACTTTACCCCTCCTCGCCCCTCCATTCTCATTCATCAGTTTCCTCCCCTCCCTCCTTGGGCTGAAGGGCTTTTGGCTCTCTGTCACCGTCTGAAAAAGCATCAGGTTCCACTTTTTGGCAAGCTAGCAAAACGCAGGGGCATGGAGAGTGTCCAAACACACACTCACACATTTCATGCACATGGCTTTCTAACTGAACATGAATAAAAAGTGTGATACAACCCAAACAAACACACCTGGACACCACACACTCCATGGTTCTCCCTTTGCTGCAGCTCTGAGCGCCTTACTCCTGCAGGAAATAGCTGAGGGCAAAGAAAACCCACAGCTAAACACGGGTTCTCACGGTGTATTAACCAAAAGACGAGCACTTTATAGTACCACATCCAGGGACGGTGCCAAGACCTCGCCACGGTCTGCCAAGTGCACGAGGTTGAGAGTGGGGTTCAAAAGGTCTCCTGGGAAAGATAAGTCTGCATCCTAAGCAGGTCTGCTCCGGGGAGAGCCCTCTGGTATCAGACTCCCGGCAATGTGCTGCCGCTCTAACTCCAACCCTCAGCAGGGGCCGATATATACGGCAAGGTACAAACAAAGAGTTATAGTAAAGAGGGGGAATGTGGTCACCCTACAACATAACCAAAATCATGTGTGGTTTTATGAAGTTAGGAGCCCATAATGATGGAGTATTAAATGATTGTAGCGCCATGAGGTTTGATGGTTTGAGAGGAGGGGGGAGGCACATATAAAAAAGCCAGCTTTCTCCCATGAACTCCGCTGGCACCCGGAGAATTCGCTTGTATTTCGCAAACTCACAACCAGACCTACTACAACCACCCACCCCTCCTTTCCATTGTCACTGCGTCGACTCAAAATAACTCCCGCTCCTGAAGCAGGCTGCTTTTTCTGCTGGTCTTGTCAAACGCTGCACTGTTGTTCTGCTGGCACCGGGGGAAAAAATGGAGGTTAGGGAGGTCACACTCTGGCCTGACGGGAGCCGCTGCCGTGTTTAGATGCTGCAACGGCCACGATGCGTGACCACGGGAGGGTCTGTGGACAAACGGCCTTAATGAGGTGGTCCGGCAGTCTGCACGTGACAATATCTTGGTGTGCGTTTTTGGAGAATGTATTTGTAAGCAGGTTAAATAAGGAGACTGTGGGGTTAATGGCAGCATCTGTCATCGGCTGCATTTTTAGGTTATGTTGCTCAAGATGTGACTCCAAGTTTGGGCTCAAGTGACGTCTTTATTATACGAATGCACGAAAAAGCTTTGGCAGATTGTAAAGTGCACAAGACTGAAGGTAAAGCTGCATTATTTGATTATGCTCAAAACTAGAAGTGCTCGAGGGCACAAACATTGGCCAAGGTATTTCAAACATTATAAAGCCAGAATTTTAAAGAATATGGAAGACTGCCTTATCTCACACTGTAAAGAAACCCTTTAGAAAAATTCCTGGATCCACATCCAGAACCCGATCACCACCAAAATGTGACCATGTCTTTCCTGTGCCATGACTAAAAATCCAGTAAAATTTCATCCACATCTGTAGTTTCTGAGTTATCCTGTTCCAGCACACAGAAATTAAAAAAAATCCCTCTTGGGCAGAGCTTCTGTCAACTCTGGGGCTGCATGATGGTGCAGTGATCAGTGCTGTACCCTCAGACTAAGAGGGTTCCTGGGTCAAATCCCTGTCAGGGCCTTTCTGTGTGAAGTTTGCATGTTCCCCACGTCCTAAAGAATTAGTCGACTGTAAATCGCTCATAGATGTATGTGCAAATAATTGTCTTTTCATTTCGTCCTTCGTATGATTGACTGGCAGTAAGCTTTGTTTACTGTGACAGGTTGGTGACCTCTTGACCCTTGAGTGTCAGCTGTTGGATTAAAGACAGGTTTAGAAAGGTCACCGTCACAGATATTGTGTTTGGTGAGAAAGTCTCTGAGCAATGCTGCTCTGTCTGTCCCAAAGTCTGACACCAGCACCCTCTCCAAAGACACCTCACCTGACAGGCAGGTATCGACTCCCACACATTTGCAGCGTATAATTTACAGCTGAGAAACAATAGCACAAAGGTTACATTTCCCCATCGCCCTAACAACAGTCATTGTCATCATGACAGCGATGAAAGAAGAAAGTGTTTGTTTGCTGTTGGACTCCTGCTTCACCCTGAATGATGGGTGTAAACCCCCTAAAGACAAAGGGCTGATAGTTTCACTGATGTCATTCATTAAACCGGGCTGCCAAACTCCATCTGCTCAGGAAAGAATTACACTGAGGTGAGCGGAAAAGACCTTCACCTGTTCATAAAGGAGGGTTTGTTGGAGATATTTGTGGGCTGTGACTGTGACTCAGTATGTGGTTTAAGGTTTGGTGTGAGTTTCCTCACTTGTCTTCACAGTGGCAGTCCTGATTTGCGGTCATCTGTTTTAAGGATGAATCTTTATCAGAATGTCAATAGTCGTGTGTCATTTATGTTCAGAGTGAAATTTGCCTTGTCACTGTGATTTTGTGAATAAATGATTGATTAAATGAATCAAACGAGGCATGTTATCTCGTTTTACTTGGAAGTTCTCCACTATCCCTGGTGTAATCTTTTGGTTCCCAACCGGGGGTCCAGGCACCCGGGGGTTGGGTGGGGGGAGCACAAGGGGATTGCAAGGCTCCGACAGCTTTGAGGCTGTATAAATTTGTTTGACATTTATGATAAAACAATGATAGCACACAAAAAGCCTTTACAAATGAAGAGTGATGTGAATTAACAACAAACAAATATGATTATTTCTCAGGCAGTTTTTGTTGAGCCTTTCAACTCACATTAAAAGTGGCACACAAGCCCTTTTCACACATGCAGCCCTGATATTATCAGGATAATGTCTCTTTTGTGTGGAGTTTGCATGTTCTCTCCATGCATGCATGGGTTCCACAGACCAAAAACATGCTCGTTAGGTTGACTAGTGACTCCAAATTGCCCTTAGGTACTCTACAAAGACTTATATCTAGGCAAGTTGTTTGTTTATTTAAGTCGGAAACATCAAAAACACTTCTTCTTATTCATAATCATTTAACAAATCAAGATAAATATCTTACTTCAGGGAATGAAAAGCAAAAATAAGACATGGAATTGCTTGTAATGACAAGAAAATATCTGCCAATGAAACAAGAAAGTTTGACTCAGTGAGGGTCTTAAATTCAGGTTTAATATCTCTGGAGCTCTGGAGAGAAAATTTCATTTAAAGACACCCTTTAAGTTAAATTTGTCTCGTCTGATTGGCTTATTACTTTACTTATTACAAACAACTCAGGCCTTATTTTTAGTTTTTATATCTTCAAATAAGATCTTTATTCAGACATAAAGACAAGGACATTACGGCTCAGAATAAGTCTAGTGAGTTTTTTTCTACTTGAATTTGGACAAATACTTTCGGCTACATCTGAACTTTTGCAGTGTATGGGTGTGAGCATGAATGGTTGTCTGTCTCTCTATGTGGCCCTGTGATTGGCTGGCCCAGGGTGTACCCTGCCTCTTACCTGATGTTACCTGGGATAGGCTCCACCCCCCTGTGACCCTGAAAGGGATAAGTGGTAATGATAATGAATGAATGGATGGATAGCTAGCACGGATAAGTCCCTGACATGGTTGTTCACACCTGATTCTCTCAGCGGGGAGCATAAGGAAGAAGGGGTGGAGGAGGCCAGGGGTGTCACAGCAGAGCTTTATGCTATGATCACAACTTACAACTTAACTTCAATGATACATGATAAAAAGCATTTCAACTGTATCAGTGAAAGAGTTGAGAGAAGTGTTGAAGCTCGCAGACATGAATTTGAAGCAGCAGCACTACGTGCATGACGATTACACTGGAGAAAGAAAGCTGTAGTGTTTTAGCTCCGTATCCAACTGCAGCAGGAGACGGCTCTTTGGCTGAACGTGAGACCTTGTGGTGATCTTTTCAGAGCACATGATCTACAGAACTTTGACGGTGTGCAATGGAAACATGTGTTCAAATGTCCAGACGCACGTTTGAGTTTGTGTTACTCTCCATACAGCGGTTGTTTTCATCCATCCTGTCAAGTCTCCCTTTTCTGATTTTGTGCACAGGATGATGTCATCACCCCTCCTCACCTGCCAGCAGGAAATTCCCCGGGCTATTTACTGCTACGTTCACACTTCAGCTTCCAGATTTAACACAAAAATAACTAGGGGAAGCACGAGGAAATTACTCTGGTAAAGTCCAGGTGAAAAACCTTGTCTTTGCATTACATATACAGCTCACCTGGTAAAGTCAGGATAATTTCAGGGTTTTTACAAGTCTGAATGTGGTTTTATTTACATACATTCTGTACATACTGAAAATAATTGTCCTGCTTTACTCAAAATAGATTTGAGAGTGAAGCAGAGCAGAGTGGTGCTTCAGACTCCTGATGGAGACAGACTGCAGTGCAAGGTGGACTAGAGAAGGCCTGATTCCTGAGATATGCAGGATATGGATGCATGAGCTGACCGAAGTTTATTAAGAACTGTACGGGACAACAGGACCCTGCAGTCAGCTGTGGGATTTAAGAGTTGCCCCAGTGCTGACCAAAACTTGCTCCTCACCTTCGACCTTGCCCCGGCCTGTGGAGTATCACTCAAACAGACTGTGAGGAGTGGTAGAGTTTTATGACGCATCCTCATTGTGCAGAATTACCTGGAGATTCTTGCTAAACTGTGAATTTCCAAGAATTCAAGGTTTTGCAAGAAGAAGGACCATAATTTCCCAGATCTGTCACCATTATCTGAACAGCTGCTTCTGTCTGACCAAGCATGAGGCATGTTGGGCTATTTCTTTAATTAAGTCAAGTTGTCTGGACATCCCAATAGGATATGATTAATGCATGATTAATCCCTAAGGCTATTTAACACAAATAGGAGTGATAAAACTTTCCAGAGAAACCACCAAATGAGCATCAGTCACAGTTCTTCAGACTGTGGCTGCAGTCAAAACCACAAATCTACATCAACATGACCGTCATTTAATTACTGAATCATATTTTTGGTCTGATGTATATCAGAGCAGCTCAGGATGGAGGAAAATTTTGAGCTCTCCAAAATTCAGACTGTTGTGTCTTTAGGGTGACAAAATACTGACACAGTTGATTAAGAAAGTAAAATATAATTATGAAACTGTCAGTATTGCATTTTCTGATATTAAGAAGAACATTTTGTCTCCATATTTTTCTCAAATCATCGATCAGTTAAAAATAAAAAAAGACAGTTTAGTTCAGATGTCTATTTTGTCATTGAAGGAAGCGAAAAGTACACCAAACCAACCAACCAAACACAAACCAATCACCCACCCAAATAATCAACAAATTGACCAACAAGGCCAACAGGTAACCAATGAACCAACTAGTGAAACCAACTAGTCAACCAGCTACCCCCCCACCCAGTCAACTAAGAAAACAACCAGCCAACCAAGCAGCCTAGAAACTAACCAACTTCCTAACCAACCAACCACTTAAACCAGTACACCAACAAAACCACCCAATAACCAGCCTACCAACAAGCCAACAAGCCGACCACAAAATCAACTAACCAACCATCTATCCAACCAGACTACCATCAACTCTTTCACCCAACTAGCCAACCAGTGAGCCACCAAAAAACCCTAACAATCAATCTACCAACCAACAAACCAACCAGCTATCCATGCACTCAGCCAACCAAAAAACAACCCAACCAAGGCACCAGCCAAGGAAACAACAAGCACACCAACTTGTCAACCAGCTATCCATCCACCCTCCCAGCCAAAAAAATCCAAGAATTCTAAACGAGCTGGCCACCCATTACAAACAACCTTCCAACCAACTGGTTATCCAGCTACCAATCCACATAAAAAACAGACAACCAATCAACCAAGCCATTCAACTAGAAACCAACTAGCCAACCAACCATTCAGCCAGCCACCAATCCACATGACCAAAAAGCAGGCAACCACTGAACCAACTAGTCAAGCAACTGATCAACCAATTAACCACCCAACCAACCTGTCATTGACCCAACCAACCAGGTGACTATTTACCCAGGCTACCCACAAACTAAATGACAAGCCACACAACCAACCACCCATTTATCCAATCAGTTACTTCCTTATTCATTATCTGGTTAACTGACAGTAAACCCCAGCATAGGCTATTCATTGATCCCCTTGCTAATTAGCAGTAACGTTATTTGTTCCTTCGTTAACCAGCAGTTGGTAGCTATAAACTCTTGCCTTAATTCATTTGTAGATAATTATTAATTCCATGATAAACTAGCAGAAAGATACTCATTTTTATGTATATTGACTGCTTGTTGGTCATTCATTTGTTAAATGGTAACTTTTAAGTGTAATTGTTGTCATGCATCACTTGTTGTTTGTTTGTTTGTTGTGACTCAGATCGTTTGTTTGTGTCTGTAAACTACAGTGACGACTTCTCCACAGTTTCTTCTCTGCACCATCTCTGTCAGGCTGCAGCCTGTGCAGTGTGTGTCAGAGGGGGCGTGTCCACACAGAGGGGGCGGGTCGTCGGAGTGAGTGTTTCGGTAAAGAGCTCGTGGAGCCATAAAGAGCTCACTCTACCTGTCGCGCGCTCAGGTCGATCCGGTTCACGTCGCTCCTCTTTCTCTTCTTGTCCTCTCGCTCTTGTCTTCCTCTCCAGAGCGGCGCTGTGATTGGCTGCGGCTCCCTCAGCCCTCCCCCTGATCAGAGGACCTTTTCGGTTTGTTTCCTTCCTCTCTGAGTCTGTCTGGGACCTTCACACTCACGCTCTCAGCGCGCACCATGGCAGCTCCTCACGCCGAGTACCGAGGCTACCTGCGGAACACCGTGGACATGGAGGCCGGCCAGCACCGCTTCCACACTGTGCACAGCTCGGAGCCCACCTACAGACCCCTCCTGTTCGGGACCCTGGCTGTTATGGGATTGCTTCAGGTTGCTTCAAGTGTGGCCATCTTATTACATCTGACGGGGTATCTGCAAGAGGTAAGAGCCTCTCTGGGAGTCTTCCTGCGGGTACGGAGGGCTGGTCAAGCCCTGGATCTGACTGTGCCTGAGTGTTTATCTGCAGATAGGGCTGGGGAGCATTTACAGTTCTTAAAATGGCTTTTATCAACTTGTCATCAAGTTGGTTATAGGGTAAGAGAATACTGTCAAGGCATATCAGTGTCAATGCTGATTTTCAGGAGATATCAAGTGTATTATTTTTATTGAAGATTAATATTATCGTCAGAAATCAAAATATATCTAAACTGTTTTTATAACATGGTGCATGAGCTAAACACTCATTATTGGCTTAGTATTTGTGCAACATCACTGACAGTTTAGGACAAAAGCAAAACTCCTGCATGTGTTTTAAATTGCAGTCATTGTCAGAGTTTGTCTGGAGTGCTTGAGGATTAAAAAACAATAAGTGACCCAATATTGGGTCTCCAGGACTGCGAGAGCAGGGCAGTTCACTGAGTTTCAATTACAGTTACAAAAATTGGGGAAATGTAACACTGGAGGAAAAATGAATCCTGTGCTCAAGGACATGTTGCACATCATTATTTTAATATATTTCCAACCTTAGCCAAGGAGATTATGTTTCTATCCTATTGTTTGTCAGATAGTTATCAAGATAATTAAAAAACTAATGAACAGATTTTAATGAAACTTTCAGGGAGTGTTGATCATGGCACACGGAAAAGGGGATTCGATTTTGGAGGTGATCCGAGTCTGGATATGGGTCCAGGTTTTTTTTCTTCCAAGGATTTGTTAACAGTGCAGTTTTCCTCATTTTTGACAGCAGCTGGCCGACAGTGTTGGAAATGCCTTGGCAGATGTTTATGCTCTCTGAGCGCTGTAGTTCATATACTGTACATTTTCATTTATTGCCTCTTCTTTACTGTTCAGAACGATGAAAGCATTGAAGCTCAACCACTGCATGTGGTGCATGTAAAGTCAGTCAGTAATCCTGTTTTAGGATCCGGATCTTAGTATCTTCAAAATAAATAGGATTTGATTTTTGCCATAATCCAGCGGCCCTAAGGACCACTTTATTTGTTTCCGTGGTGTCAACTTCTTTCTCAGTCATGACTTCTTTTTACAGATGTTCCCGACACGTTTTTGCAGTTTAGATCCTTCACTGTGTTTCTTGGTCAACAAAATAAAAAGATCTTTACACCTAATATCAGTGTTTTCTGTTTAAGTTCCTGAGAGTTGCTGTGAACTCCTGGATATCTACATTTTTCTGTAACACGTCATGATTATGATGCAGTTTGCAGTTTTTGGCAATCAAAAGCTTTAAATATCAGGTTTCATGAGAAGGATAAAAAAATTGCAACAAAATCGGAAGTCTTTTTCGCCCAGTTTCAGTGAGACTTTAGTTTTTATTTCTGAAGAATTGCAGGTAACTCTTACAAAATGTCTGAATTGCACACATTTGTTGGAAATATAATGAAAAAAGAAATTTTTTCTTCACTTCTTGCTAGTTTCACCCATTTTCCCAAATTTGGTCAGCATATTTTGCAGTTTTTAGGACACTTTTTAGGATTTTGGCTTCAGTCATGGTCAATCAAAACCAGTGTTTTTCCAGTGCTGATTGTTCAGGACCAGTGTTTTTGTTGCTGTAGTTTCAGACATATTAATTTTCCACTCACTCTTTGCCCATTCCTCCCACTTTCAAACATGTTGACATCATATTTGTCCAATTCAGACTGGGCTCTCTTCCTCTGTGGTTGAAAATATAAAACAGTGATACTCAGTATACTATTTTTTTGTTTTTATTTATCAAACATTGCAGCACATTTGTGCTTAGTTCTTTTCTGTTTGTAGAGTTTGTGAGGGAGTTTGCCTGCAGTTTTTGGTAATCACAATAAAAGTAAATATCTCAATATTGTCCAGGTTGAAGTTATCTGGAGGTTTATTTTGTCACTTTGGCATTTTAAATGAGCCGCCAATATTTTTTGCAATTGATGCAGTGTGCAGATGTTTGCCTGCACTTTTTATGAATGACAAATAATTACTAACCAATATTGCGTGATTAAGTGTACCATATTTGTCTGTATGAAACACGTGCCCATATTTTTATCATTCCTTTCAAGTTCTGACAATTTTACCAAATATTGCCCACATATTTGTGCAATTATGGCCGTAACCTTGCAGCTGTGGTTACAGCTCATACTGATGATGGTAACGTTCTGTGCTGTCTGATTGTTATCATTTAAGTCGTGGTATTCATTAGTTTGAGTGATTTTGCCGCCGCTAACATATGCCAGTGTTGACAGTGTTTGTACCCTGAGGACGGGGAGGAGTTTGTCTGCCCGTCATTGAGGGTTTGAGCTTCTGTTTTAGTTCCTGTGATGTCGAACAGGCTTCATTATTGTTTGAGTTTTGTTTGAATCTTATCAAAGTTTATACAGCTTGTATTTCACAACCATTTTTATTTCCTTACAGATAAATCACTGAGATATGAATCATGTGTTTGCATTCAGCTTCTCAGTATCAATCGGAGCTTTCTTATATCTATGACTCCTTCCTATCTCCACATGAAGCCACATTTCTCCCGAGCTCAAAGCGAGCTGAGCTTGTGCAGCATGTTTGCGCAACTTTTCAGAGCCATAAACTGTCGGACGAGTTCTGCTGCTCTGTGTGAAGTCGGCGGCTCACTCTGAAGTACAGTAGGTGGTTTTTTCAGAAGCCTGAACGGTGAGCCAGTTCTGCAGATCTGAGCGCCAAGATTTCCTGCGCTCTGTGAAGGCAGCGTGCTCTTACAAACATCTTCAGCTCGGTGTGAGAATGCACGAACGTACTGATAGTAATCTCTCAGCCACTATGAAACTTTCCAAAGAGATTGTTGCAGCAGAGATTTGTTTCCACGAGTCAAATCATCTGCTGAGGCTCTGATAGGGCTGGGAAATGAAGACAATCATTGATATCCACACAGTTTACGCTGATGTTGATCCCCACCACGATGGGACGTTTTGTTATCTGTCACTTATGCAACATGTCAAACATTTCTGAACTCGGCCTCAGGGGCGAGCTCTGCTTCTGCTCCAAAGTTTACAACATCTGACATGAATAAATGACAAATATAAGCTGAGATGGCATGTAAACACACACAAGAGGAACGGCAGCCAGGAGCTCTCAAGTGAAAACATCTGTACACGACAAACAAGACGGCACACACCACTGACACATGGAGGGATGTTAGAGGCTAGGGCTGGGAAATCAGGACCAAACATCATAACTCCAGGTGTTATGAGCTGAATGGAAAACCACAATAAATAAATATGATAGGGATGCACCGTTTTAGCCTTTTTACAAACAGCTACCATACGCAAATGAAGGTGAATAAGCACGTCGTAGGGTTTTAAATGTTCATTTGTTGTGACATATCGGTTAAATGCTAACATCAAGCACATCTAACAGCTTTAATAAAGAGGTTTCTTATCAAGCAGAAGAATGACCTGTTTCTGTGGTCACATTTGAGAGGAAATGTTGGCATTGCAGGAAAAAATTGCCAAAAGAAACAATCAGACAATCATTGATGACATCAGTCCTGATTATCACAGTCATTGCATCACTAATAGACGTGGATGTCTTCTGCTGTAACCTGAAACACCAGATGGACTGTTTCCAATATCCATGTGATATATTTCATGTCTACTTCAGGGTCATCGAATAGAAAGTGATTGAAATGGGCAGAACCTTTTAAAAGAAACTTGACAGCTGATTGGAGGAATCTTCTTTCTGTTACTTTATTAATTAATTTATTTATTTAAATAGAGAACAGTTAATGAACATTGACAAGTAAATGTGCCAGATTATAGCCACAGGCTAATTTCCATCTGTAGTCCCCGGCAGGTTGATGTAATGTATCTGTACAGGTGTGTAGGATCTTAAAATACAGAAAGTACATAAAACATCAGTAACAGGCAGCACAGTCATTACTGTCTCTTCTCACCTTTTGTTTAATGCGGCCTAAATGTAGCTTTATCTTTATTCTGCGGCACAGAATACTTCATTATTACTCTTAACTGTTGTAATGCAACAGTCGGCCAGATGGCGAGAAAAAGGCCACAGCTAGTGGCTTGTGACTACATTGTGATGCAACTAAGGTGTGAGTATGTGTGAATGGTTGTCTGTCTCTCCATTTCAGCCCTGTGTTTGGCTGGCAACCCATCCAAGGTGTGCCCTGCGTCTTGGCCAATGGCAACAGGGATAGGCTCCAGCCTCCTGCTGATAGGGAAACAAGTCCCTCTCTCTATCAGGAGATTCAGTGACTTATGGATGGATGGAATTTAAGAGTAAAGAAAGTTTTGACTCAAATCTGTAAAATGTTGCCAGGCAGTTTCATGCTCATGTACTCTTTATTTTTCAAAGTTTTTATGAAGTACTGTGTAATTATATAAAATCTATAAACTACTAATCAGTCATTTATATTTGCATTTTCACATCAACCAAACACTTAAATATATTATTATGTTGAATATTAAATTTATTACTGTTAGTGCTCCTTCCCTGTTGAATATCCTTTTACTTGACTTTACATCATGCGATGCATTTGTTGTTTGTTTTTCTTTAATTCAGCATCATCCTCGAGCTTGTCCATACATTTCCAGGCCTGCTTTCTCCTGAAGCATGTGTCAACATGTCTTTAAAGCCTGTCATCTTTCCCAGCCCTACTCCATGCTCCATTTATTTTCATGTCAGAGTCCCTCTCTTGAAAGTCGAGCATTTGTGATCTTGTAGAAAAACATTTACATTCTGCCGTGGCTGTTTTTGTTACTGGATGGCGGTTCTGCAGTTGAATAATTGTCATGTTTGAACAAGCCAAGAGAGCAGACCGCATCCCGGCTCCGTCAGGATGCTCCGAGGTCACCTGGGGAGCATCTGTCTCCCTCTCTCTCCGTCTCTGTCTCTGTGTTTGTGTGTTAAATTTCTCTGGCTTGTTTTTGGCATAAACACGCTGCAGTGTGGTGGTAGTTTGTTATGTTACTGGACATGAGCCAGAGGGGGAGAAAGGGAGAAAAAAAGGAGGGAAGAGAGGGAGAAAAAACCCCGGAGAGAATGAGAGAGGGACGAGAGGGCTGTGATGGATCAGCGTGGTGAAAGGGACGCAGGAGAGGGCTGGAAAGTCATTTCTGCACTTTTACATAAATCAAGATTTCTTTTCTCTGTCCGACACCAGAATTCAAACTTGGATGTGACTGAAGTGAAAGTTGAATAATGATGAAACCTGACTCATGCCAACGTAGACATCCTAGACACACCCAAAATTAGGCATTAAATGTTCAGAAAGGTTTGGCAGCATTTGGTGAAGAGGGTGAGCCTGGTGAGACCGGTTCAAGTGCCAATCAAAAACATGCTTAGAAGCTGGTTTGGTAGTTGGGGAGATGCAGGCTGACTTCCTGGAGCACTGCAGCAGCTGAAGGGGCTGGCATCCCTTTCCTCCAGATCCTCAGGGTGTTGGGTTTGCTCTCTTGCACCCTTAGATTTCATTGCATGTAAAAACCTATGAATGAAGAAGGGTTAACGTTGCTAGTGGTGCAGGTGAGTCTTCAGGAATGATGAACAGGGAAGTGCCAACCCGGCATGTGCTCCCAAACCTGACCTGACAGCATTTAGCACCACTTAGTTTCTAATAATCAAAACTTCCTGGTGAAGTCTCACTTACTGCAGAAGCTGTAGGAAAACACTGACAGCATCTCCAAACAGCCGGAGTTTTAGCATTTTCTTTACTCTCAAATGTAGGGGTGGGACAAAACATTGATATAACGTTATTTGATAACAGCGCTGCACTTAAATCTGATTCTTCTGCTTTGACTCAGCATGGTAATACTAAATGGCTCCATGCTTTGGCACCTGTTCGATGGATGAGGGAACTTTAGTAGATGATGATTGGAAAGAAGGAGAATATTGACAAGCAGGTGATGTTGGAGGAACTTAGGTGCATCAGTCTCCAACCTTTTTTAAAACAGTGCAGCCGCGGACCGGCCTTTGACGAGGGGCAGCGGGCGATATTATAATGCAGGATCAGAGAGAGCCATGGGCTTGTCTCTAAACCCAAAATAAGGAGACATTCATGAGGACCCACTCTGTTTTTATCATCAGCTTAAGTTGGCTGAAAGTCACCTGTTGACATGGTAACTGATTAAACCGCTACACCCTCTGAATATACTGCACAGGGGGTGTTCATATGTTGCTGACGGTGTATGAGCTGATGTGATGTTTTAATTGATTGTTGATGGTATTTTATCAGCTCTGACCTCTGAACTGATTCCTTCCACATCAGAGTTAAGTATTTGCTGGAACATTCAGAGCACAGGTGGAAGAGAGCATGAGCACAAGGTGTAACAGTGAGTTTATCTCCAGTCGTACTTTTTTCATCATCACAGTGATTAAAGAGAGCCTGTATGTGCAGTCAAGCTACACAAACGGAGATGTGAGGATCTGATCATCCTCGCAAAATAATGTAATAAATTTTTTTGATATACTACGGGCCGGTACCAAATGATCTTTGGCGGGTCCTGTTCCTCGCCCGGTAATGGGGGACCTCAGACTTATTTAACATACTCCAGTTTACATACTGTGTGTCTTAATACCCTGAGTTTTAAATAAAAACATTAGCACAATCAAATCAGAAACCTATAATGGAGAACATGTTTCAACCTGAGGCTCAGGCTGATGAACAATGCAGCAGAGATATTTCTGACTCAGTTTAAGGGACGGGGATCTTCATTATTTTGGTAAATTGATACCTTTATCGATCGTCTTTAAAGATCCTTTGTCGTCATCCATTCTTCTATCAATACTCTCCTATTTTTCCAGTTCTATTTGGACTGAAACACTGGATTTATTTGAACCCAGAGGACGTACTGAAGTATTTTTTCAGGGAGATTAGAGCAGGTGAGGAGGATGTCTGTCCTGCTGCAGCCAGTGTCCTGCACGCTACCTGCAGCAACAGTGGAGTTAGCGTGAGGTTTATTCGTGGTGATGATGTAGAGGTAGTCCAGGGCCTTCTCATTTCTTGAGATGCACAAATGGGTGAATTTTTGTGCTCCAGTGGCAGACCTGATGCCATGGAACAAGACCCAGGAGACTGCCGTAGATAACAGAACTGACTTTGGGGTTTAAGAAAAGCAGAATTGGTTTGTGGGCACCAATGTCCTGCAGGAGCTTTTGAGCGCTGCATGCCAGTGTTGTTTAACTGATGAATATTTAGGGTGCTGTCGGCCTTGTGGTTGTGTCTATGTGCTCAGTGTGCAAAGGCTAAAATCCTCATCGTGAGCCGAGCTGGAGCTGACACCTCCTTCCTGCTTCTCTTCTCTGTTCTACAAGCACTGAAACAATCTTTTAACCAGAAGGAAGAGAGAGCATCGTCCAAATCAAATACATTTTAGAGCATTAAACTAATAAGGAGCGTATTGTTAGTGCCTCTGTTTGTAACCAGTCTTCTCACTCAGCAGTGGCAGAAAGTTGGAGTCAGAAGAAAAGTCCAGTGATTTATAAATATACAGACCTTACATCTCATCCTAAAATACACAGATGTCATCTTGATATGTTTCCCAGCCCTCCAGGCGTTCCTCTGCAGCAGGAGATGCTCTCTGATCCTCGGAGGCGTATCTGGATGAGGAACAGCCTTCTCGTGCTGACAGCTGCATCTGGTAGCACTTTGAGTGTGACTCAGCAGTTATGTGTGGATCGTAGTTTGGCAGCGGACCATCATCTGCCCTCAACACCTGTAAGAGCTTCCTGGAGATGAATCTGCACAGCGCCGTGCTACAGAGGAATGAGCTGATCTGGGAGATTCAGAGATGCTGCTCTGATTCGAGCATGAGGGGGGAGTAAATGAGTGAGGGTATCATGGTGCATCGAGGTTTTTGCATGCATTTAAGTCTTTGTAGCTATGCTAGGAAGTGTTTTAAGTAAGTAAAATGAAGCATCTCGACAACATTTGTAGGTGAATGTTTCTGTAAACCTTGTGTAGGCTTTTGTTTGAATCAGTTTATCTGAATATTTTTGACATCACTGACCTCTTGCTAAGCTCCTCTGCCTTGTCTGCAGTTGTTTGGTTGCACAAACTCTTCATTGACTGATTTTAAACAATTAAAATATCCAAGCAGATTACTAACTTTAATGTGCATTTTATTGAATTAATTCTGATATAACCTTAACTGCAGTGAAAGAAAGACAAAGATGCAGGAGGTTATAATTAGGTTAACTAAAAATTAGACAAAAGAATTGAACTTTCATTTGAAAAAGATGCTGACAATTATCTGACTAGCATTCAAAGACCAGCCAGATAATACTTGTTTCAGTGTATTAGCTTGAAGCTAACACATAACAGAAATTGCCATTGACAGGCTAACACAGTCTCAGATCACACTGACTTAAACTCACGGTGCACTCACACCTCACTGGGTCACCTCTCTGGTCCTGGAACGCTTGCAGGAGGTGGACTTCGGCTTTGCTTGAGCACAAACACATGCTGGTGCACGAGACAAGACCCTTCCTCACATTAACATCTCCTCCTGTGTGGACCTTTACAGAATTTGTAATAATTATGGAGGACTTTTGTATTTCTTATCCCATGGGGATCAGTCATGTCTGTGAGATTTAACATTAAATGTAAAGGGTGCGAGGGTTGCTGGTTTCACTCCTGGGCAGGCCCTGGCAATGTATGAAAGATTTAAAGAATAAAATTAGATTTTTTTTCTTCCACAATGTTCATTGTGCTGATATGAGCTCCAGAAGTTACCACCTTCCTCCATGTCACCTGCTGACGGAGACACAACAGCTGGAAATTTTCACTGTTCTTGCCACGCGGGGGCCTGACATTTTTGCACAGGCACATTTTAACCTCCTGTTTATTCTGGATGGAATTAAAAGCTAAATTGAGAGGGTTGAAGTTGCAGGTGCTCAGATTGCACAAACCCCCGCCAAGCCATTTCTGACACCGTTAGCCAAGCTATAGATAAACATGTGGAAAACTGCTGTCTCACAATGTTAACTCAGCCTTTAATAATTCCTGGATCCGTATCTCGTTTGGATCGCCACCAAAATCTGATCACTTCTTCCGTGTACCATGACATATTTTTTCTGTACATTTCCTGGAAATTAATTGATATATTTTTGTAATTTTGCTCTCAGACAAACAGACAAGCACCAGCAAAGTCATAACCTCCTTAGTAGTGGTAAAAAAATCATGTGATTAAAATCTTGGAGGGAAATTCAATTAAAGTAAGTGACGTACAGTTTTCTGAATAAATTATGGCAAAAGTTGTTTTGTGCCATTTTAGTGTCATATGTGTTTTTTTTTTCTTTGAGAGGAAATTAAATTGATTAAAATTGAATTTTGTGTGAAAAAATCAAGAATTTTATATTTAGGCCATATCGCCCGGCCCTTCTTATGGGTCAATCCAGGCCTTTCTGTGTGAAGTGGTGATGGCTTTTTGTTAAGATTTTATTGGTACCAATGCAGTTATTGATTCTGCTTACCAATCTGATTCTTTAATGATTCCCTTATGAATTTTCCGTTCAGGCAAAAATTGACCGGCCTAAGTTTTCAGCAGCATCATTGTCAGACACTCTGAGAGTCAATGCTGCACTGCACGCATAAATGCCTCTGCAAGTGAGCAGTGAGCATCTTTTTGTCAAAAATGAAGCCCCAGTTTTTAAGTTTATGTAAAAACAATTACGTATTTGACCTCCTTGTTATCATTCCTGCTGACTGGACATCCTTGAGAACGATGTGGAAGGAACTGATAAGGGAATTGTTAAGTAAAAGGACTTATATTGATTCCTTTTGCTATTTGTTATCGACTCTGAACTGGACTTGGTTTTTGATTCCCATCCCGAGTGTGGACTTCACATGTTCTCCTCATGCATGCTTGGGTTCTTACTAGGAACTCTGGTTTCCTCTTACAGACTGAAAACTTGCTCATCAGGTCAATTAGTGACTTTAAATTACCGTTAGGGTATGTGTGTGAATGGCCAACTGTCTCTACATGTCAGCCCTGCGATTGGCTATCAACCAGCCCCCCATGACCCTGAAAGGGATAGTTGGCACAGATAATAAAGGGACTGATCGGTCTGACACCCCAAACAGAAGTTATAACCATGTTGAATGAGCCAGACTGAGGTCACAAGGTCACCACATCACACTGAAACAGGTCAAAGTTTGTTTTGTTGTATGAAGCCCTGGGACGGTTGATAGGAGAGTGGGCTCTCTGATTGGTGGACGAGGGGGCCAATCAGAGAGCTCACACGGGGTCAGTTATATAAAGTCTTATAAAAGAGGGCACTCCTCCACAGGACAGAGAACTGGAACAGAGAGCCAACAAATCATTTGTTTTCACGTGGATTAGAGCACTTGTTCATGAGATCTTAACACTGATACAGTCTCAAACCCTCTCTGTAAACCCTCGAAGGTTTACCTCCTCGGTTTCTGTCCTGAGATACTCTGCCTCTCCTGCAGCAGAGGAACGCAGACCGACGTGGAAAATAAGCTCCCACTCCCACACTGACCAACTTCCTCTCGCTCACCTGTCAGAGAGACCGGCTCAGAACAAATGATGCTCATAACTGAGATGTTTCTTCTAAACTTTGACCTCTGACCCATGCTCCTGTGTTTGTGTCTGCAGGTAGACTTGTCCACAGCACCGCATCGACCCATCGAGGTGAGTTTGACCCTGAGTTGACCTCAGACACACATCATCAGAGCTCAGTCTGTAAGGATTTAGGTTTGGATCTGGGGGGGGAGCAGCTGAAGTCTTGATGTTGGTCTGGTCTTCAGAGAGGTGCATGAGTGCATGTTTGAGTCTGTAGACTGAAATCGATGGACGATGCAGTCACGTAGAGGTCGGGCAGGATCAACAGCAGGTTGATGACGGCATGAAGTCCTGGTCCTGAGCAGATGAGGAGGCCAGGAAGATTTAACATTATTTGTCTAAAGCAGGGGTCACCAGCCTTTGACCCTGAGAGCTCCCCTAAAGATAAGGAGTATTATGGAGGGTGACTTGCTTGATTTAATGTTCTTAAGTAATAAAAATGTTATAAATTAACATTAAATAATAAATATCATGCATTTGATAGGCTACATACGACACTGTATCTTTACTTTTTTACTTTTAATTATTCTTAAGAATAATTTTTACCACAGATTATTACATTATCTGAGAACAATAAACTTGCATGCATCTTCAATACTTTATTTTTCTGTGTCAGCATCAGTGTGAACTTTGACCCTAATGCAGATCAAAGTTTAGGAAAATTAGGCAGTTTTACATTGTAGTGCACATTACATTTGTTTTTTTTTATTTATTAAGTGTTATTTATTAGCAGAACATACAATTAAAAATCAGAATTAGAAATACTTGATTAAGCCCAAAGGGGAAATTCAGTTGTTTCAGTTGGTCTTATACACAGTATAGCGGCAGAAATGTCAAATACAGACATTAAGATAGATAAGAGCATAAAAAAATTAAGCAAAAAATTAAGAAAGCAGGTTACAACATGCAGAATCTTGAAGCTATATCAGCTTCCATATGAGACAATGAACAAGGCCAAGGAATTAACACTATTGATATTAACAATATTTACAATATGAATGTAATATGACAGCACTGTGTGACCGTAGACCACATTTGACTGTGTGTTGGACTGGATATATTATGTTTGCTTATTAACAAATATGAACAAATATCAGAGGTGAAAAAGGGGAAAAATGTATTCTCCAGGACCTGACAGAGCAGTGATATTATATAAAAAAATGTCTTTTTAAGTTCTGTGATGGTAGCTTGTGTTATTTTTTTTAAAAGTCCCTAAGAGCACCTCATTGGCCCCCTGCAGCCTTGCTGGGTACCCCTCATCGAAGGGACTCTGATGTGCTTGGATTTATGTACAAATGTTGTGCACCAGCGGTTTAATAAAATAAAGCCCTGTCACAGAACCCAAAAGACTCAAAAGCATTTTTAGTGAGGGCAAACTTCGTTGATTTTTAAGTTTGACGAACACTAAACCATCTTCACTCCTGCTCCCACCTCAGTTTAGAGAGATATTCCCCTCATGATGTGAGGGTTGTGTCTAGCAGTGGTTAGTAGTGTGATGTCTTTGCCCCAGTTGTACTTGCAGCTGGAGTTTCCTGACTCCTGTGTGCTGACTCACAGGCACAAAGGAGTGAAACAATCAATGAGAGCTGATTGCACTCAAAAGTAATAAATACCACAGCTCACATGCTCATATCGAGCCATGGACGTCACCCTGAGCGGTTCAGTATGTTATTGAGAATTGCTGCTTCCCTGATACTTCCAGTAATCAAGTTAAAATCTGGACTCCTGCCTCATTAAACATCTCATCTTCATCAGAATCGACTCAAACTCGTCCTTAACAGACTGAAGTCCGCAGACCTGTTCTGGCTCTGATCAGTCTGCTGTTAAAGTGGAAGCTGTGGTCAACAGAGTTTGCCAAAAATAACATCTCAGGTGCCAAACAGCTCAAAAATGCTCTGAAGCGTCCCAGGTATTCTGTCCCAGTGACGGGGTTTGGCCGGTGCGTGTAGAGATGAGATGTTTTCAGAGGAGAGGAGTTAAATAAGTAAATAAGATTGCTCTGACAGTAGTCATGACTTCCCCCTGGGTGTGTTAAGCACATACCACAGCTCCTGTTCACATAAACATGCAGCTCCAGGTGGTCAAACACGCTGATGAGAGGTCGCACCGCAGAGGGAAAACACCTCGACGCAGAGGAGGCATCATTCAGCATTTTTAGACTAAGATTATTTTCTCACTGACTCTGCACAAAAAGAGCAGAGCTGGACGAGCGTTTCAGATTTACAGAAATATTTAAAGAAGATCCACAAAAAGACTGTGATCATTCTACATCCTTCTGTTGACTCTGCGTTGATTTACTGTATTCTGTGTTATTGCTCAGTCTAAATGGAGAATTATCATTTATTTAGTTGATTTGATATAAGCAGCATTCACATCGCTGTTGAAATGATTCATAGAAATATCTGTGTGATTACTCAGCAACAAAAATAAACTCCTAAACACCAAGTATGTTCACCACAAGTGCTCACAAATTTGGACACACTGTCGGAAATGCATGAATATGTCGACAACGTTTGACAAAGTAGATACAACCAGAAAAAAGTGATGCACACTTTTTGTTCCTCAGCAGCTGCAGACATTTTGAGACGCCTGCAGAGGGAATTAAAAAAAAGTAAAAAGTTTGAATATGTTGCAATGATTGGTAAACAAACACTTTAATTACCCAGTACTGAATATGTAGTAGGGATGTACCGGTATGGGTAGATATTTGCCTAAAAGTTTGATTATCAGTTTCTGCAGATATGAACATTTTTCTGCATAAATATCACAAATATTGGCTGTAATATTGGCGAAATTTACAACCGTACCATGATGGTTTACCTCTCCATCATTAGATGACCTTGGTAATTGATTTAAAGTGTAATTTATTAAAGAATCAAATGTTTTGTTTTCTGGTTTCACATCAGTTTCTAACACAAATGGACTGTCCCCATAAAAGATCACAGGTCAGTTTTAGTTTAGTAGAGACTTTGCATATTGGTATCAGCAATAATGAGTTTGCAAATATCAGCATATCAGAAATCAGCAAAATCCAATAACGTCAGTTTTTGTCGTCATATTGGTATGATGTGGTTTTCACCCAGATCATGTCATGATAGATGGTTCTGGTATTGGAAACACAGAAAAACATCTTTGTTTTAATGCTGTTGGGCTAAAACACAAACCTCCAAAATCCTGAATGTAATTAAAATGTTGGTGTTTTAATATTTATAATTACTGTTTGCTCTTAATTAATGATTAATTTGATCCTTTAGTTTGATTGAATTTGATTAAGCCCTCTCACGGACTTAAAGGGTGACCTTAGCCCTGTTTAATGAGGAAAAACCAAGGTGCAGGTTTTCCCCTGACAGCTTGGATACTTACTGTATCGTCCCTCAGCCAAGACATCCAGAGACACGGCCGCTGGTCCATGCAGCATCTTCAGTGTGTGAGTCACGCTCTGGCGTCAGTGGTTGCTGGTTCCTCTGATGATCAGCAGTAGCATGAGGGAGTTATAAAATCTAAATTCTTAATCTCTGAAGTCATATTTCTCTCTAATCCCTGTTTGGAAGTTGCCGCCCTGTTTTTGGCACAGGTCTGCGTGTGCAGAGGCGAAGTCCATCCAGGAAGTAAAACAAGAGAACGAGGAGCCGCTCGGGTGTTTGCTTTCCGTTCTCATTTCATTTCCTTTGAAATGAAGGATTTGTGTTTGACCCGGGATCCCCGCTGGAGTTCTCGCACAAACCACCCAGCCTGACGCTAAACTGAGGAGCTCATTGTGTCGCTCCCCCTCGCCTCTTTCCCATGGTGCTCTGGGAGGTTCTGGGAGCGCTCTGAGGTGTCGGTGTGACGGGTCCGCTCGGCCCACGCTGTGTTGTGATTGGGTCAATTCTCAGACACTTCAGAGGGTTTGTCAGAGCCGGCCTCAGGCGGCGGCTGTCAGGTTTGATGAGGGAGAGGATCAGGGTGGTTTTTGGAATTTAAGGCTCCAGGCGAAGAGGTTCCTCCTCGGGTCTGTGAGGATGTATCTGTCCATCATTTGATTGATATTTCACCATGTGGAGGCTTTGTAGAGATGTTGTAAGTGCAGAGACTTAATGGTCATATTTTGATCCTTTAGAGAAACTAGCTTTGTTTAAACTGCACAAACATGTCAGCGCTGTTTAGAAATATTTGGACAAGAGGGTCAGACTGGAGAGGAGCGCCACTTTACTCACTTTTCATGCAGCTCTCCTGACGCTGTCGAAATCACAAATAAGTCAGAAATATTTTGATAGGAGCTGCCACTTGCTGCCACTTTCACCCACTTGTCCAAATACTGCCAAACACAGTCAACCTGTTCGTCCAGTTATGACTGTGTGCAGGAATTTTCACACAGTACTTTTAATCAGATCCGCAAGTCTTAGATTTTTAACTCTGTTACTTATTTTGGAAGAAGTACCTCTTAAGAAATCAAGTGCAAGCCCAGCCAATCCTGATGCATCCTGCACAGCTTTGCAATTTTGTCCGATCACTGCACCTTACCCACAACAATGAGCCCTCAGCTCCAGGTATCAACACCCCACTGCAGTCTGACTCAATAGTTTTTGGTAAATGTATTTTCTATTTGTATTTTACCTTTATTTTACCAGGAAATTCCATTTAGATTAAAATTGTCTTTTAGAAAAGAGACCTTGCCAAGGTAGGAGCCAATACAAGACTGCAGCTTTATAAAAAACAACTAAATATTGAACTACACAACTACTGACACTTTAAAACAGGCTGTCAGATCTACAGAGACCTTTCAAGAAAAACAGCAACACTTCCCTGTAGTAATAGTAGTTTATTTTGAACATATAAGAAATAAATCTTATATTTTATGTACATGTATACACATGTAGCAAAATAATAGTACAAAAGTAAGCACACAAAGATCACCTTGGAGTGGGAAGAAGTACAAACTTCTTCAATGCCACCCCTTCTCCATCAGGTATCAAAAGTCAATTATTCCATTTCCTGATTGATATGAATCCAATTACTAAATCTCATACAAAATAACCAACATTCATATTTGCTTTATGAAAATATATTTATGAATAACTTCCCCCAAATTTGTCACCTTGCTCTTTATGATCCTTTTGAATTTTCTCAGAGAGTTCAATCAATCAATCTTTATTTGTATAGTGTTAGTTTGATGCTAGGGATGTACGCACAGACACTCAAATAAACAACAAAAATCACCTCTAAAGTCTGTGAGGGCAGCAACCTGATGAGAGCAGGGGTGCACCAGCTTCAGTACTTGCAGATTTGTTGCTGTAGGAGCTTCATTTCTCACATCATAAGCTCCTTCTACTGTGAAAACCATCCAGAGGATCACTTCAGTGTGCTGGTGAGCACACGAGCAGGTATGGAGATCACTTCTGAGCACTTTCTGAGCAGCGATGGAGCTTCACATTGTGGGTCAGGGTGATGCAGGAAGCTAAATCAGTTGCCTGCATCTCTCTTCTCATCAGTAAAAACCTCTGCGTGCTGAAGGAGGCCTGTGAGGGGGTTTGTTTGGTCAGGCAGGGGTGAAACCAAGCCCCTGTTTGGGGTGGTCCAGTCCCTGAAAGCAACACAATGATTTGTCTAGTTTGGGTTGGACAGGTGGTCATTTAGTGACTACAGGCATTGATTTTGATTGGCTGGGCATGTATTTATAACAGATATTGGCTGAGAAACACCAACTTTTGATCACTTTAGTACCTCGACTGAAGGTTTGCAAAAGTTTCTTCTGTCGTTGAAATTGCATAAGTAAGTTTACAAAGTTTTGACCTGCCAAGGCCTTCCCAGGTCAGTGTTAATTTTGTCGATTAATTATTTTCTTCATAGTTTCGTCAACAACCTTTTTTCCCCTGACGAAAACTAGACCTTAACGAATAAAAACAAGTGCACATGGACAAAAACTCAAACTAAATTTACTGACATTTTCATCAACAAATAAAAACTAGACTAAAATGTTTGACAGAGACTTAATCCAATCAGACCTAATTTGGTCATGTAGAAAGTAGGGACAAGTTAGGAATATATCCAATCACAGCTGCCTTAGCTTGGTGGTGGTGGGATAAGTTGTGGAGCGATCCAATCAGAGCTCCTCTCTTTATGAATTGATATATTCATGTAGAGCAGGTTCACTGTTTGTTGTCAGTTCTGGTATTGTAACTGAGATGCTCTGCCAGGTAGCCTAAATAAAGGTGACTGCATTTCACACAAAAGTTCAATTTGTTTCTGTTCATTTATACATTCAGACTTTACTAGCATTCAATAAAGGGTTATTAGATGTTTGATTTTATCCAAGTGTAAAACATGACTTCAGAAATTCAAGGAAACATAAAAAATGCCTTACCCTTTACACTTCATATTTTAGTCGACTAAATTTACAGCAGATTTCATCGACTAAAATGTTGTGATATTTGATCAACTAAAACTAGACTAAAATTAAAACTGTTTAGATGACTAAATTGTGACTAAAACTAAAAGATATTTTAGGCAGAAGACGATAACTAAATTACAAAGTGCTGTCAAATTAACACTTCCCGAGTTTCCAAACGTCTCCTCACATCGACGACCTTTTGAGGTTGAGACGTTCTGCAGTGAGCGTGCACGTCTTCGTCACTCTGAGGTGTTTCAGATGTATGCCTCAGATCTGATGCCCACCTACAGTGATGTCTTGAGCCCACGGGCAGGATGCTCAGGCCGGGCTCCTCCTCTGGGCCGGGCCTGGTGTCAGTGCGATGTGGGCAGCAGTGAGAACAGGCCCGTGATTCAGTCCCGGCTCCTGAACCGGTGTTTACAGTCTGTGGAGGTCTGCGAGAGACGCAGATCTGATTGATGGAAAACAAAGAGACAAACTGCTCTGGTGGCTGAGCCGTGAGTGAGAGGACTTTTGTTCTGGAGCAGCATCCTACAAACCGCTCATCAGCATAATGGAGACGTTGACGGATGAATGTGGTGCGTAGTTAGAGGGCTGAGCTGAGGCCTGCACGCTCGGAGGAATTCAAGGAGCGAACATGTGAAATCAAGTCAGCCAGAACGCACGTTTATTCAGGGACCATGTTTATGCTGCGTGTCAATGCATTTAAGTTAGGGCTGGGAAATACCCTGGGTTTGGATGGATATGCAAATGAGAGAAAAACAAACACTGATAGCCGTGCACCGTGACAAACAACCTGACCCTGACTGGACCCCACAGGACCAATAGAGACGTCTCTGTTCATTTATGATGTCACTGCTGATATTATTGATGTTGATTTGGAAAATATGGATCAATATCAGGCTGATAAGCTGTGAAATACATGAACAGCAGGAAGCGTTAACAGATATGAACACAAGATAATCTGTGAATAAACATTTTAGTGATTGGTGGTATGAAAAGTGCAGAAACGTATTAAACTTCGGTCATGATTTAACCAAAAATAGAGAGAGCCGTGTCCTCATCACACAGATATGATGGTAACCTCTGTAAAATGCTCAATGTGGCAACTTGCAACTCCAGCTGTGAACTATTTTTGATGTTAACATTTTCCAAACATGCATTTTTGTCTTTGAAGTCTTATATCAAAACTCTGATTAACTGGTTTGTTTATTGAAATATTTTGTCAGTAATTCAAAATTTCATAATTATTCATTTAGGCAAGCTAACAACCTTTACATTCCAGTATATAAAACACCTCTTTGTCAACTTTCAGTTAAATATCAGGGAGTTATCTTGTGGAACAAATACATTCAATTGAACGCCTGTATACAAAAATTGGGAATTTTTTGTTGACCTTAACATGAACAGGAGCAGTATCCACATCTCTATTAAAATGTCATTCATGTATTTCTTGTTCTATTCTATTACTAAATTGTTCTTTATTTCTTTGTATGAAGTTGTTGCACTTTAGTTTATTTAAGCCATGTACAGGCTCCTACCACTCCCACACACATGCTTTTTAAAATATGTTTTTATGTGCATTGTTGTTTCTTTAACTGAGTAAAATAAATAAATAAATAAATAAATATGTGCAAATACTTGTCCATATTCTTGTCTAAAGTGCACAAATACAACGGCAGCATTAGGAAAGTGAGTGGAACAGTCGAGAAGCCAGGGTTTTTCTGAACTAGGTTACCAAAATTTGGGTTATTAATGATTTTAATTAGCAAACAGCAGAAAAGCTCATAAACACTGCCCTAATTTCACAAATTAGTGTTCAAATACTGCTAACATACACTAACCAGCCAGTCTGTAGGTTCACCTCTTTAAATGCTCTTCATCACAAATAGTTCATCAGCCAATCACAGGGGAGCAACTCAGTGCATTTAGGTGTGAAGCCATGGTCAAGACGACCTGCTGAAGTTCAAACTGAGCATCAGAATGAAGACGAAAGGTGATTGAAGGGACTTTGAACGTGGCATGGTTGTTGGTCCGTCAGAAACTGCTGATCTACTGGGATTTTCACACACAACCATCTCCAGACTTTAGACAGAATGGACCAAAAAGAGAAAATATCCAGTGAGCAGCAGTTGATGCCAGAGGTCAGAGGTTCGAGGTGATAGAAAGGCAGCAGGAACTGAAGGAACCAGTCAGCCGAGGTCTGCAGAAGACCATCTCTGAGCAGATCCAGTCTTGAAGCCGATGGGCTTAGGTGTTTGGTTTGGCCCACATTTCCCAGCCCTATCCCTCAGACGAGGACGCCTCCAGGCTGCTTCTTCTTTGTCTAAATGATCTTCTCTCTGGTTTAAATGGTACGAGGCGGTCTCACCACAAATCAAGATAAATCCCACATTTTAGGGCTGGTTTGGAGAGCGCTCCCCCTCCCTCTGCTGCCCTGACAGCACCATGTTTACCCCCGTCTCTCTCTGAGACACAGCACCATAAACATGTTTGTGCAGTGGATTGTTTTTGGAGGACAGACGGAGCTAATCTTAGTCCCAGAGCTGACTGGGTTGTTGAATAAATACTCCACAGTAATATTAGCATGGCGCAGGTGCAGGTTGCAAAACGTTGTTAATTATGTTGTTTGGCTGGAGTTTGTTTGGGGGTGAGTGCTTGGAGACGTCGTGTGTGGTTCAAATGGTGGCATGTTTAGATTTTTATCCATTACAACACTTTCCATTTCGGGTTTTCCTTTTTCTAGCTGCTGGCTCAAAGTCAGACGAGATCGAGACGCCTAAGATCAGGGGGATGACTTTACAACCATAAAACAAGTTTGAACAGCATTCGTAAGTCATGTAAGCGTCTGATTGTTCTTCAACACTTCAGATTGATTTCATTCAGGTAGAGATTGGCTCCAGCTGTGGACTTACTGAATGGATGGACATTAGTTTAAATCCATAGCATTCATTAATCATACGTTAAAGACGGTTTAAAGACAGCTGTACAGATGATGTGCATTTGCTGACATACCGAGGGTGGTGGAGCCTGAAATCAGGACAAACCAGTGTGCTATCCAGCCTTAAAAAAACTTGTTATGCCTGTGGTAGCTTCAGCCTTTTTAAACACAGTACAGAGAGGAGCAGACTGCCTCTGCTCTCGCTAACTGCCTTTCTGGAGCTGAGCCTGAACTCGGCTTCCTGCCAAACTTACATAGTGCTGTATGCTGGCAACCAGAGCGCTCAGAGGAAATGACACCCAGACAACATTAAAGCATTGATTGACTTTAAAATGACTCTTTCAAGGTGGAAAAAGTACATATTGTTGATATAACTCCAAGCTCAAGATCTTGCTTGACCAGGACTCCAAACGTTTTAGACAACAGGTCTAGAAATATCTTTACTAAGGACGGCAGTGTCCCTGGAGTCAGAAGTTCACTGCTGTGCAAAGACAAGCATCACACATTAGTATTACTTCACTGTAAATCTAACTTCACAACTACGGGATGGATTTAAATTACTCTAATGGTATAAATGGGCTACATTTGCATAATAATGGGGAAATATCAGGGATGTATGATATTGGATTTTTGACAATATCCACTATACTGATACTTCTGAACTAATTATTGCTCATACACACACATATATTTTTAAACTTCTCTTTATTGTTGTTTTTTCTTTTTCAAATGCAGATAAAAATAAAATCTGAGACATGTTCATCCATACCTCAAACCAACACAAAAACCAAATGATATAAATAAATAAAACTCAAAGATATAAAAAACATAAGGAAAAACAAATAAAATACAACAATAATAATAATAAGATCAAAAAACTGAAATTTCAATAGTAATAATACAACTTGGAGGATGTCAGGTGCTCTAAGTTGTTATTTTTTCATGGGGTTGTATTTTGTTATAGTAGTCCATAAATGGTTGCCATATTGAGTAAAACATTATCTTTCATCACAGGTTAATTTTTTTTTTTTTTTCTAACTGCAAATGTTTCATTACATCATTAAAGGAGTATTTTTTTGTTTCCATGATATAGATATTTTTTTATAGATATTTTTTGTCAACAGCACAAAGTCTTTACTTTATGAAAATTAAATTATTGATTTAATTTGAGTCTGTGTGGGGAACAGACGTAAAACAAGAAAAACATTTAACTCTTGAAAAAAATGAAACACTTGATTTTGTTCAGCTGTAAATATCTGAAAACATTGCAATATCTGCTGATATTGATATCAAACTGATAGAAAATATACTCTTTGAGATTGAGTTAGATTTTTTTGTCATGTTGTACGGTAACCCCTCCTCCTGGTGGGAGTTTCTGACTGTGTTTCCATTGACTAGAATATTATATATCCTAGTATTTTGTAGTGTAATACTGTAATGATATTTTTAGTACAACACTGTGATTTGCAGCAGTTCTTGTGTATTTTAGTCAATCCTCTCCATTAGTTGGCAGCAGACATTCAGTCGTTTAACTTGTTCTGTCTCTCATGGGACACGAAATAAAATGTATAAATGTTGCAAGACTATTTTTTTAAAGATATCATAGGGATCATATATAGGGAGCTGTTCTTCTTTGTTCATGCTACTAAAAAAATTAAAGACTTTTTAGAAAGAAAAATTGTGATGCTTTGCCCTGGATATGGTATTGTGATAAATCCTATTGTTGCCTATGTATCAAAATACGTATCTTATTGCCATATTCTTGCCAGTGCACACCCCTATTTGTTATGACCACGTTTTTTTAAGTATTCTGGTTTTGTAGTGGTGCGTGTAAATGTAACATCATGATATCAGAAACTAAGATAATGCCGTGTTACGGTCCGACCAGGAAGATCTGGACACTGGACTCAGTGTCATGTAAACATCTCCTTGGAAAAGTCTGCAAACCTCACAGTTACCATGTCAACACAAACCAGGATAATAGTTACCAGTACTATCATGTACACACAAAAAACCAATGACCAGGTATCCCTGTGTGCCTGAAAACGCCATATCCTGACCCAGGATGGTGCTAGTATTCAAGATACTCCAGTCCATGTAAACGCTGTTACTGTATCTAAATGCATTGAGTTGGTATTAATCTCATTAGCTTCATTTCAGTGTGTCTGCGTTTTTTCTTATTCCAAATAATATTTAACGATTACATAAATACTTCACACAATATTCAATTTGAATATGAAGGCTTGTTATCAAGAGTGCAGAATAAAATCAGCAGGATGCAGCAAATCGAGCCTGTTTTACACCAAAGATGCTGCAGTGCAGTTGGTGCATTTACTGTAGAAGTAGAAGTATATCGGATGCCTCTCAGATGGTGATTTTATACCTTTTTATAATAAGTTTGATGGTCTGAGCCATAAAAGTACGAGTATACCTGAGTGGACCAGCCAAGCAAGGCCACACATAAAGAAAAGGCCCGTAGAATTCAAATAATTGGTCTAGATCTTTTATTCAATTAATGATAACAGAATTTAACTTTTGTCCTACATGCACACAAAATTCACATTTAGTCATGGTTGCTTTGGGAACATACAATGTGTATGGAATGCAAACCATTTTCTAAAATGTTATGTAAAATGTTTTTTGTCAACATTTTGGCTATGGGTGGTGAAAATGTTTGGCTGTTTAGCCCTTAATGTTGCATATCCACTTGCAACTTGCATAAAAACTGGAGTAGCTGAAAACAATGACGAGGAAAAGGGGATCTGATCTCAATGATAATGTGTTGACAAACTACCACATGTAAGGATGCCAGCAAAGGAGTTGGCGCTGGTCCCTCCATTCAGATCTCAGGTTTATGTTATTAAAGATCTTCTGTGGAGCAGCCCTGCTGGATCTTTCAGGGGCTCCCAGGTATCATTTATTTATCACTGCATTTCAGCTTCATGCAGAGACATTTGGGAGGCACCAAAGTGCACCATCCATAATGTTTCCTTAACATTTCTTCACCCTTGCTTGCAGCTCTAAAGGCTGCAAGCCCGTGTAACTTAAACAGCTCTGCATCTCCAAAAACAGGCAGTTTCGCCATCCTGAGACCTCCAGAGTGAGGCTGTCAGAAAGCAAAACACTGGTCCCGCTGCAGATGTGTATCAGAGCTGGCAGCTCCAGCAGAGGAACTGTTTACTTGCTTGGAGACCATGTTTCCTCTGAGTGTATATGCTCCGTCTTGCCTGAGGACGACAGACTGTGAAATGATGGTGCCTTGAATAGAATCAGCTCCTTGGCGGCTGAAAGCCATCCAGAAACTTTTGGTGCCAAAATCTGAGAGAGGGGAGCAATCAGTCTGAGAGGGAGGACTCAGCTGGAGGCCTCGGTGTCGCTGCCGCCAGCTCCAAGTACGACCGGGGCTGAAATAAGATGTTTGCAGGTCATTTTTAGTGTGTTTGGAAATCCAGCCATGGTTTCACACAGGCAGACGGGTACTCGGAGACAGACCAAGAAAGCAGTGGTCAAATATGTCAAAATCTTATGAGTGGGACCGTTGTTTGATTATTATCCTTCTACCTTAAACGGATGTGGTCGGATTTTCTTATGCAAGACAACGACTCAGGGAAGAGGAAAACTCTCACGCTCAACCCTGAAATTAAATCATTTATATTTGTGACTCTTGTTTATGCTTTGGCTGATGACATTTTCTTGTTTTGTGCAGGAAGTGCAGACAGAACCGGTGCTGAACGCTCTGAGAGACACGAGGAAAAAAGACAGGCGATGCAGAACATCGAAGGAGAGCCTGCCATCGGCTCATCTACCGATCAAGACACACCAAGAGTATGCAAAGAGTGAGTGCAGATGAATTTATGTTTTTAAAGAGATTCATGGGTTTATCTCTCACTTCAGCTACTTCTGTTTCAGCAAGGGATCAAAAACCAGTCTCAGTTAAATATGGTTAACAACTCTAGGAATCGATCAGTGGCCTTTTTGCTGATCAGTTCTTTAAACTTTGCTCTGCACGCCTGCAAACTGAAGATGTCACTCTCTCATCAGAGGCATGCCAATGAAAACCTATTGACGCCAACTTTTGCCCACAGAGAACCAGCAGGAGTCGATTACGGAATTGGTATCAATAAAATCCTATCAATTCCCATCCCTTGTGTCAGCTTTCTTTGGGAAAAATCAATCTTTAGTGCCTTCAAATTTCAATTCCTGTTACTCTCAGTGAAAAGTAACAACACCAAAGTAAGCTGCATTTTCCAAAGTGTTTAAAACAATCCCTGGTTTATGTTGTCTTTACTAAAAACCTGGCACATTACTGTGACACAAATGCATCCAGTGTTAGTAAAAAAAGCGGTAAAAAAGGATGACCCGTCTGATTTAAGTAAGAAATTGCATAACACCTTGAGGCAGTTCACACCTCACATTAAAATTCCTCCTGTGTGATCTAATTACCTGTGTTTTGGGTGTGAACACACCTTATGCATCCTGGGAGCAAACTGAGATCCCATGCAGCTCAGACCACCCACAGAGGTAGTCCAAGACCCTATTTATACCCAAGATTAGCATCAGATCAGGGTAACATGAAACCCAGTGGTGACCCTAATGCTCGATGTTGATTTGTCGTTCTGAGGACACTTAAATATCAGATATCTGTGAGTTCACACACAGGTGGTCTTCATACATTCATTTGGTTTGATTAGACTTCCATGTGTAATTGCACACTGTTGAGGATGCATGGCTGGTCTCTTGGTTTGTGGAGTGTTGTAACATCCATGCAGTGAAGCTGCTGGATATACAAATAGCCTCCAGCTAATTGACCAGCAGTGCCCACCCTCATTACACTTAGCTTCGCAGTGAGTTGATATTTTAGTATAACCTCAAACCCTCAAGATTTATGGCTAAATCATGTGCCAAAATTTCCTTTAAGATCATCTCTATGAAAAATGAGAGAGGCGGTAAAAGAGGCATTGTGTAACTAATTTGTGTTACAAGCAGCCTCCGGTTACAGGGTGTGCAGGGGTATGACTGATCTAAAAGGTCTGCAGCGGTGCTTTAACAGCTTTTCTCCCTTTCTTTGTAATAAACATGCATCGTATGGAAACAGTGTAATGCCATTAAACCATGCTAGTTATTTAAAAGCAGGTTTCCTTGCAGGTTGTCAATGAAGACACGCATAAACCAAAGTGCTGTCAACATGGTAGCCAATGAAACAGCATTTATGTTAATGCATAAGAAGTCTAAGATGCCATCCTTCACAGTAGCTGCGTGTTGGACCTCTTTTGGGTCAAAGGGGGCTGGAGTCCAGCCCAGCTGAAGAAGAAGGGATCACCCTGGACTGGTCACCAGCCAGTCACAGGGCTGACATAGAAAGACTAACAACCATTCACATACACTCACAGCTAAGGGTTATTTAAAGTCACCGATCAACCCAATGAGACTGTTAAAGGAAACCAGAGTACTTGCAGAAAACCAAAGCATGCACAAGGAGAACAGATAAACTCTGCACAGAAAGGCTCTGACCATCTCAGGGGGTCAGACCTTCTTACTGGGTGGCACCAGCACTTCCTGCTGCACCACTATGCAGCCCTAGCAGGTCTTTAATGGTCTTTAATATTTGTATCTGTTATCTAAGCATTGGTGAAAATGTAAGGAGTCTTTAAAGCTGAGCAGCACTAAGATTAATCAATAATAACCTTTAATTATGTCAGATGTTGGCAGTCTAAACTCAAATAAGAATATGATGTCAGCCTGGTCTTTTTACATATTGAAGTAAAATCGGTGTCCTGTCAAACCTTTTACTGCGTAAAAGTTCTTTGGTTCATAGGGATGAAATAAACCACATAACTGCTGCAAAAACTCAGCTCTAAGTGAGAGTATTTGTCCAATTTCAAGACAAAAAAACTCACTAGACTGATTCTAATCCACAATTTCCTGACATGTCTGGATTAAGATCTTATTTGAAGATATAAACACTAAAAATAAGGCCTGAGTAGCATGTAACAATAAGTAAAAAAATCTGCCAATAAGACAAGACAAATTTAACTTGAGCAGATATTAAACCTTAATTTAAGACCCTCACTGAGTCAAACTATCCTTGTTTTATTGGCAGATATTTTCTCTTCACTACAAGAAATGCAGTGTCTCATTGTTGCCTTTCATTCCTTAAAGTACGATATTTATCTGGACTGATTAAGTGAATGTGGGTTAGAATAAGTGTTTTGGATATTCTTGACTTGAAGATAGACGAACACACTTGCCTAGATCTGAGTTTTGCAGTGTGTTGCCTTGTTAGAGACAGATTGAGGTGGTCTGAGTTAAAGAAATGACTCTGCCGCGTCTGTTGTCCATCAGAAGGATCCTGGCACCGAGATGATCTTGGAACCAGCGAGTTGGTTTTAGTATTTTAGTTTGTATTTTAACCAAAAGCTGTCGGGAGTAACCAAAACCTGTCTTGTTTCTGTTTCTGCTTTTTCCAAGAAGAGGGTGAGAAGAAGGCCATCCTCATCGACTGGGAAGAAGTCCACGCCTACCGCCACAAAATGGGCTACCAGAAGGGGAAGCTGCTGGTGGTGGAGTCCGGCTTCTACTACGTCTACGCCAAGACATGTTTCCGCTACTACTATTTAACACCGGAGGACAGCGGCAGCCAGGTCGGCACGCCGGCGGTGGACGTCAGCAACACGCAGCTCATCCAGTACGTCTACCAAGAGAGCATCAAACAGAACAGCAAGGCGGTGCTGCTGATGAAGGCGGGCAGCACCATGCGGTGGAACAACATGAGCTATAACATGTACTGCGCCCAGCAGGGCCGGGGGGTCCGGCTGGAGGAGGGGGACGCCCTGTTTGTCAACGTGTCCAACGCTTGGATGTTAGACCCCGAAGGAGAAGGGACGTACTTTGGGGCCATAAAGTTGGGCAACTGAGAGTGGACACACGGGGAGCGGACATGCTACTGAACATTTGAAATGCCAAAGAACCACTGATTTATAATGTCAATTTGTTAAAAAAGTGTTTTTATATTGTAAATGTGGTTTTTATTTTGTTCTCATCAAACCGCCTTGGAGTCCTTTCTAAGAGACACCTGGAACAGGAAGTCACCTTTAGAGACGTTTTAGGCACTTAAACCCCAAACATGAGACACACAGCTCTCATCTAATAGCACTGGACTATTTTTAGACTTTTTTATGGCTTTTGAATCTTCTCACTGCTTGTATTGAACTTTTCAATACATTTCAGCTCAGAGTGCAACAGTTAGGCTTAAGCGTAGACATATGTTGGTGCACTTATTAAATAAACCGTAAAGGGAGAACTCGAGGAAGTGAGAGTGCTGGCTGGAAGAGGCAGTGGGGAAGGATTTAATAATGATGAATGTTGGAAATAAATGTCCAAATAGAGCACTGTAGAGGACGGAGCATCTGCTTACACTCAGCAGATTATCGGAGAACAATAATAAGGAAGTCCCGGGTCTGAAATGAATGCTCAGATGTTTTTATGAAAGTTTTGCAAGTGTGAACAAGACGAGCAGAGAGGCTTTCTTGCAGTAAGTAACTCAACAGTGTGATTAAAAATGGCAGTTAGATCCAGATTTACAGCAACCACAGAGTCTCTGAGGCTGGCTTCACACTAGACAATCTACAAATCTTAATTCTTAACACGTGGCAGACCGAAGACGGGGGACAGTGTGGAGCTGTTCAAGGATCATTTTAAATCTGGATAAAAGCCATGTATAAGACTTAAGCACCCACTAAAGGTCACCTTTAACCCTTATTTATTACAGGATCGCAGTGCAGGGTGCTAATGCCTCTGTTAGCAGTGCTAGTTATGCTAGCCATTGGTTGTCCTTGTGCTGAATGTGGTTACTCGCTGCTTTGGTTCACGTGGTCACGCATGCTGCTGGAGCCCAGCACAGCTTCAGTACAACTCGGTCTAGAGATTCCCATAAGCCTCTGCTCCTCCAAGATGCTACCAGTGCTAGATCCATATCATTTAATGTCCTTTGTTTACATCCGGGTTGGAGGGTATTTGGGCATCGAGCTGGCAACAACTGATCAGTGGGAGTCTCTGTTAAAGTGTTGACAGAGTGTTTGACTGGGATTTCTTGCCTATATAGAGAGAAAATTCGAAGAACTGATGAAACCAGCTTGTAATTCTGATGCTTTCTGATCAGACATCCAGGCTCGTGTCCATTTTCCTTTTGGAAGCACTCTCCGTTTTAGAGCCTTTAGCCAGCACTAGATGTTTTCAGCTAACAAGACCTGAATTCTGCATCTCTCAGCAACACCTATACAGCAGTTTTTGTTCCAATCTGTGTGCGTCCTGTCTTCTTTAACTTAATGAAATATCTCTCAGCAAACATGAGCAAAGTCAAGATATGTCATGCCATTTTGAATCCACAGAGGAGGTAAATTAAGTGTTGTTGATACAAGTATATTAGGGCAAAGTCAACCCACAATGCATTGCTTTTTTTTGGTTCTCTGACGTTTTTAGTTCAGAATACTCACAGACTTCCGGTGAACCGGCTTAGGTGCACTGTAGAGCAAATGGAAACCATGTTCTGTGGCCCCAGCCCCTTCAGGAGAATTGAACTATCCAAAAAATTGAACCAGAGTTTGTTGGATCAGGGACAAGCACGTTAAGAGTGAAATCAACCCAAATGTCAAGATTATTACGTACATCATGTGGCATTTATTTTAATCCCAAATCAAGAATAAGGTTAGGATTGATTTACAAGGTCAAAATGGACTTCAAATAATTGTTTAAAATGCAAAATGATCAGTTGTACATGTTTAGAATGACAGTAAATTAGAATTAAAAATTGCAATTCATTGACTGATAGCGATTTCTAAGAAGTGGCTGTTTGACAGCCTGGGTGCCCAGTATTCGTTGAGCTCAAGCAGCAGATCTTGGCGGTTCTTTTTTTTTTTTTTTTTGACAGATTATTGGTTATATTCTTTTATTACTATGGTCTTGCAATGAGCCACAAACTGGGCCCCACACGGCTGTCAGGGATGCCAATCAGGCCCCAAATTGTCCAATGTTTAGCCAGCCAACGGAGCAAATTATAACTTATCACAGTGATTGCAAACTTAGGCTTTTAGTCAGTGGTTCTCAACTGATCAAGCCCCGGGACGCCCCACCACCACAGACTCACTGATGAAAAATTGTGACCAGAGTTTCCAAAACAATTTCAACCATTAAAATATGTCCACTGAAATGTTTCAGCTCAGATAAAAACATGATTGATGATTTCTCCATATCCCGTTAAAGCATGTGAGTTTTTGTTGCTTTCCAGTAGAGGTGTTAAAAAAATATCGATACACCAATATATCACAATATTTTTTGGCACAATACTTTATCGATATTTCCATTATTTTATCAGTCAGTGATTTGCAGGAATTTAGGTCATATGTTTAGTGTTTTTGTTCAGCCTCCAGCCTCTGGTTGACCACAGACTTTCACCATTTATTTACCTCTGCCAAAGAGGCTGAGTTTGCCTGCATTTGTTGGACCAAAATGTTCTAATTGGGTTTGATTGAAATGTTCAAGGGATGTTTGTCATGGCACAAGGAAGAAATAATTGGATTTTAGTGATGATCTGTATACAGATGCAGATCCAGGAATTTTTGGAGTGATTTCTTTGTAGGGATGCAGGGTATTGGATTTTTTCTGGTAACTAGTATAGTGATATTTCTGAAGTCATTATCGCTGATACAGATATTTTTCGTTAACATCACAAAGTCTGTGCTTTGTGAAAATTGACTTGTTGCTTTCAATGTAAAACTCTCTGTGAGGAACAGATGCAAAGAAAGAAAAACATTTAATTCTTGGAAAAATGAAACTCTTGATTTTTAAATGGACCCATGTGGTGATGATGAGGTGAAGCATCATGGCACATTTGTGTATTTTATTGATGTTACTACCGATATGTGGCCGATAAGTATGGCCGATATATCGGCTGTAAATGTCTGCAAAAGTTTAAATATTGGATGATACTGATATTTAATATCCATCAATACTGATATAGCAATAATATTGTAAATCCCTAATTTTTTGTCATAGCTCATTATGGCAGTTTTTCCACATTTTTAATAAAGACTCAGCTAAGAATGTCAGAAGTGCCCGGGCAGAGGTTTCTGTGACAGAGTCGGACCATGCTTTCTATAAATGACACTGATTAGAGGCCAGATTTTATTTTATGGGTTGAACAATGTGGGTTCTGGAAGGTATAAAAATTTGAAATTTTGATAAATTACTCTGTTGACAGAATTGCAATGTATCTTGGTATATTGTGTCATCACGTGTATCACAGTATTGTATGATATCACCAGATTCTTGCTAAAACACACCCCTACTTTCCAGAGATCTCCAAACACAAACACATTATTAATCTTTTGTTTGGTATCTTGTGAGATAGTGTGTCAACTAGGAAGAGATTTCCAGAGAGCAACCAAAATGTCCATGTTCACACAGCAAACGGAGGTCAAACAGATCTATAGATGTGTGTTCGTTGAAGGCTTGTGCACGCCTTTGAGTCTTTAACACCACAGCCCCTGAATCAAATTGTCTCCCTGCCCAGCAGTTGAGAGCCACTGTTTTAGAAAAAACAATAAAGACGGTCTTGTGCTTCAAATCTTCACTTTCCTACCTTAATGAAACCTTTGAGTGGCCTGCTTCATTGAAGGCGCTGCGCACGACAATGTCATTGAAAACTGCAGAGTAGGTGACACGTGTTTGTTATTTTTATGACGACCAACAGGCGACGCAGATAGCTGGACTGTCTGACCCTAAATGACATGAATAGACTCTTTGTCGTCTTTAACCAGAGGAGCCAAATTGAGTTTGGTTCATCTGTTCTTTTCTCTTTTTTAACTTAAATTGTTTTTCATTTGGCTCGTCACTGAGGTAAATGGGAATATGCACTAAATATTTATTTATTAGCCAAAGAAGTACAGAGTGAGGTCGCTGTTAGAGCGACCTTCTGGCTGTAGAAATCATTTATTTTTTTGTGTCTGTTTGACATTCATTACGCAGCACTTAGAGGAAATAGTAGACACGCTTTTTGTTATTCAAACACAGGGGCTTCATGTTAAATTCCATATTTATGTATCTTGATTTTGACAATTCTGTGTGCACTTGCCTAGCCAAAAGCAATATGGATATATTGTTTCTTCTATAAGATTGTAGCATACCTGTAAGACCCTTTTCCATTCAGTGTTCTTTTTTTATTTATGTTTCTGTATGTTTTAATAAAAAAACCCTACTTTTGTAAGAGTGTGTATCGTGTGTGTGTTGACATTACCCGACTCTCAGGATTAAATCTCAGCCACCTTCTCCTGTAACCCGATAAACGGGCCACCCTGACTCCACTATTATTGTGATGTGCAATCTGATAATCTCCACAACCTTTGGAAAATTCAACACCACCACAGCCAAAAGAGTGAAGTCACGCTGTTCCGTTAACCCGGTCACATCGGCCCACCAGCTCATTACAGAGAGGGATGTTGAACAGAGAGACGACCTGCAGCATAAACAAGAAACAGACACGGGATGGGAGCAGAGATGTGAGCTCCATCACCCAGCCCATCCATGCTCGCCGGGTCTCCCATGAAGCCCCACGGCATGTGCGAGAACGTTTTACCGTTGGACACAAAGCCAAACAATCGCTCTATTGTCTGCAGCTGGGCGTTCACCATCATTTGAGCGGAGAGCGGTTCACACGTTTGTGCTGTTTGCTGGGACCTCACACAGGTCTCAGCCCATTGTTTAAAAGTTTCTGAGAGTTTGAAACTAAATCTGAGGTTTGAGGAGAAAGAACTTGGCAGAGCTGCACACGGAGCTGATTACTGGTTCAAGTTTTGACGTGATTTTTACTGCCATGTTTTCTGAACATGACAGCTAAACGAGCTACAGAGAGGATGGAGTGCCCGGCAATAGAAAATAAATCTTTTTAAAGTTTCAGTCTGCGGCGTATTCTCATCAAATATGTTAAATATTTCCAGGCTTTGGAAAAATGAAGAAGAATGAGCATTCTGGCTGGAGCCTTTGTTGGCTCTCTGATTAGTCCATTAGTCTGGTCAAACTTTCACCCAGGATAAGTCTCATGATTGCCCTGTTGTGAACTGTGACCTTAATTCTGTTGCTTCAGAAAGTACCATTTATACAAATACGCTTTTTCTCACGTTAAACTAAAAAATGTGTCCATACCTGCCTAAGAGCCTCACCGACATAAGAAAGTCCCTCCTCCCCTGATATGCCGACTTAACCATTTAGAAAATGTGTCTGTCTGAATTTTTCCACCTCCCCCAGATGGTAGGTACTCCCTGAGTAAGATGTTTGTCCAGCGCACAGACAGTTCCAGAGGAAGAAACATGTCCAGGCATGTCTGTTCTGCCACAGTAAACATTCGAGCGCAGCACTAGAAAGCTGAAGCTGCACCCGGCTCATCAGGATTTATTCTAAAAGATCTGTAACAGATGGGTTTAAAGGCATGTCAAAATAATATCTTAGAGGATTTTTGGACAGGAAACTGCAATATATGTGTATATATCTTGTTGAAAAAGGTAAAATATGAGACTCAGAGCTGGTGTGTTTGAGGTGTCTGTGAGAGATTTGTGTGACCTTGGAGGGTCAGTTCTAATAAATACACTCTGTGCAGAAAAATAGAATAAATACTGGTTTGCATGCTCTATCCCAGACTTCTGTCTAATACCATGTCCTGATATGAAAAAGGAAAACTGTTATTTATAATAAGATCCACAAGTGTTGCTTTTTTTAACAAGATGTGTCCTAATTGCTGTGAAATTTGTCTTTTAATGCTTTAGTGGACACATGCTTTTTCCAGTTGAGGTCTGATTTTCAGCAAAGTCTTCAAATATAGTAAAACATGGTAAAGATTAGGATATGGAGCTTCTGCTTGTCTGTATTGCAGCACGGTGGTACTTTGTCCTGCCAAGAGGCTCAAATTGAGATGTATACAGTGCCCAGCATAAATGAATACACCCCCTATTAAAGTGATGTATTAATCAACATCTAAATAAACAAAAGAACAATTTCCAAAGTTTTGACAAAGCTGAGTTTAATATAACACTTTTTTTTTTGTTTTTTACCATAAGATGAAAATAAGGTTAATATGATACCAAAAATTTGGCTTTGCTCCCAAACATTTGATTGGGGTGTACTCATTTTTGCATTCTGATCTTAAATTGAGAAAAATACTTTTTTGTGCGCAACTTAAAAAATCTTGTTTGCAATCAATGGCCCACATTTGGGGGAGCATTTTGTGGTACAGTATGCCATATAAAAAAAAAAAAAAAAATATATATATATATATATATATATATATATATATATATATATATATATATATATATATGTATATATATATATATGTATGTATTTGTAAACCTTTTTCAATATTAAATGCAATTCATTCAAGTAATACTAGAGGACCCAATATGCAATATGGAGCCTTTTTTACCAAAATTAATTTTACTTTGAATGAAAGAGCTCCAGTGGAGCAACATAGTGTCTCTTTTGAGGCATATGACCTCTAACCTTGCAGTGCAGCTGGATCTGCCTGGTTCGATGTCTGTAATCAGGCAGATCCATTTTGCCAAGCTCCAAACTACAACGATTGTGAGCGGCCCAATCAGAGTCCTTTAAAGCAGGATGAGGTAGAGCAGGAAGCATTAGCGTAGATGCTAACAGCTACAGTAGGAGTTTTATCAGATTTGGACCTCATTTCTTTATTTAAGAAAAACAAACACTGAAAGCATTTCTCCATTTAAAAGATATTTATTTTGTTCCTTTTCTGACATGCTTTGCTGAGAGTTTGCTCTATGAAGTGGCATAGGTTTTGTTCTTTACACCGCAGCAGTAGTGCCCTCCTACTAAATTATCTGATTGGCCTGTAACGAATATGATTAATGGAACAATCATCCAATCACCTGCTGAATATGCTTTCTAAAGCTCCTGCCCTTCCCAAACACTTTCTATGGGTTGTTACATGGGCGCAGATGGCACTAGGGACGGGGGGATATGTCCCCCTCAGATTCATAGTGACACCGATCAGTCCCCCCCACTGTCCCAGCCTGAGGGGACAAACATCGAAGGTTAAACAGAGGAATCATGTCATTGGGCTTTATTTTGCTCTCACATTTGGAGCCCAGGGTTTGTGTGTGTCGACTAATGGTGCGTTCCAGTAATAAACGAATGTCGGAATTTCCAGGCTCCAAGTCAGAATTTAATCAGAAACCCCCGTGAGGTCGGATCTCCAACTCGGAAAGTCAAATTAATCTCACCAACCCAACATAGAATTCATGTTTGCTGCTACTCACGTAAATAGTAGTTACATTTACATTTTGTTGTACGTCTGTCAGGCTGGGAAGCGCTGGGAGCACGTCAGCTTTGGGTTTCTGTTGATCAGAGCTCCAAGTTACGATTTCTAATTGAACACACCATAAGGTACGGCTTTTACAAAAGTAGCTGCTTGAGTGCTACTTCAAGCCCAAATTACACAAAAATAACTTATTGAGTTGAAATCATTTGCTTACAGCTTGGTCCCCCCAAGTTCAAAAATCTTTTCTGCGCCCCTGTGTTGTTGTCACGTTATCTAGTGAGATATATTGAAAGGTCCATCTGATGCGTCAGGTTAGGTTACTTCAAAAGCAATCATTCTATGAGCCTAAAGCTTAGTTAATTATATAATTAACATTAATGCAAGATGTCTTCAAATAAGTCAAGAGTGAACTGTTGAGGTAAAGTCTTTTCTGTGTGCACACACAGGTTTTCTTTGGATATTCCACAAAACAAAAATATGCTTTGTTAAGCTGACATGTAACCATAAAATGCCCTTTTATGTGAGTGTGTATGCGGATGGTTGTTAGTCTGGATTGTCAGATATCAGAGTAAATAGACATGGGCAGGTTTAACACATGAGTTAAGCTTCTGTGGTGTAAGAAATGGAGTGTTGGTGGAGCCAAAACAAACATTTTTTTTTTCATTCTTAAGAATTACTGAATACAAAACAATGTTTGCAGGAAAGTAAATCTCAATGACGTTTATTATTTATTTTAAAAGATACAAACATCCTCCTTGTGCTCACACTTTGCATCAATAGCTTCAGTCTGCTCAAGCCTACAAACACCACAAGCATACAATGAAATACATAGTAAAGGCATTTTTATGGTAAACGCTCCATTTTTCTGTAGAAGTCTACAACATAAATAAACTTTTCTAGCAGGAAGTTTTGCAACCCTTCGCCCTGGTGGTCAAAGGTCCGGTCTGCGTCAGTTTGAAACAACTAAAGTCAGAGTGTAAACAGTGGACGTCCGCTGTGTGCCACCCGTTTGAAGTGACTCCATTTCACAATCCTTGGCTCGGAGCAGAGTCCATTAAAATGTGTTGTGTCAGTAAACATTATGGAGAGTGTGACGTCCACTGGACACCCACCCTGAACACACACATGCTCCAATTTAACACATATGCCCACATCCATAAACACACACACACAGTCAGAGACCTTTTATTTGCTCGCTGCCTTCAGTGGTTCATGAAATAATCCAATTTGGCACAAGTGTAGAACCGACAAGCCTTTTTATGACCCGCTGTAAAAACATGAAAAACTTATGCTCATGAAAATCAATCTCTCAATCTACGCCAAATAAGGTATGGATTTCAACAAATGGTTGGGTATAAAAATTAATGCTGACTCGAAGTGAGGCAGGGCGTTAAATATGTAGAATTATTATTTTTATTTAATTTATTATTTCATCCTATACGTCTCCATTTTTAGCCTCTAAGATGCTATATGACACAATTTCACAAGCAACAGTCAGCTGAGGTGGCATTTACACTTGAAGCAGTCAAATAAACACACATGTCTTCAAGTAAACCAAGTCAAAGTGCTGAATGCAGAGACACTGTTTGTGAACAGTCATTTGCTTGTGGCCACAAGTCAGCAGAAGGTCACCAGGGCCTGACAGAGTTTGGGTGCTGTCACACCTCACATGTTTGGTGTGGTCCAAGCAAACAGGAGTTTGTTTCCCGAGCTGGTTTACGCTAGTGTGAAAGCTGTCAATCAGACTCTGGTGTGCGAAAGAACTGCACCAAGACTGAAAAGGCGGATCCTAGTCCAGCTCTATCTGCGTCAAATCCATCATCAGGCTGTTTTCTATTTGAGGAACACTATTACGATAGGTAGTATCCAGAGATGCTGGTCCATGTCTCCATGATAGCATCACACAGTGGCTGCAGATTTATTGGCTGCACATCCATGATGAGAATCTTCTGTTGGTGCTCTATTGGATTTGGAGTACAGTGAACTCATCGTCATGTTGAGGAAACCAGATGGAGCAACAATGCTAAGGTGGGCTGTGGGGTTGGAGCAGCCTGAACCGCTTGTCCAAGGCAGGATGGATCCATGCTTTGGATGTTAACACCAGATTCTGAGCCTTCCACCTGAATGTGGAGCAGAAATCCAGACTCATCAGCCCAGGAGACATTTTTGCCTCTGCCAAAGTGGTTGTTTTTGCCAGCGTTTGTCAGTCTGCCTGTGAGCAATCACTCAGAGAGTTCTCAATAGATTTTGATGAAATTTCTGAAAAGATTTGTTAATGTTTTTTCAAACTAACTTGGTAAATGGTTTCCCGAATGCCTTGATGGAGGTTTGTGATATCTAAACACTTTCTAGCTCCAGTTTTCTATTGCCTTTTTTTGGTGAGCCTGAGTGAATTGCAGCCTCAGTTTTCTTGCTCTTAGCTGACAGGAGTGACACCCAGTGTGGTCTGCTGCTGTCACCCGGTGGTCCCAACCTGTTTTAGTAGTCACGGGGCAGCAGGGGGCAATGATGGGTCACACATGTTGTGCAGCGTATGACAAACTATAACGCAGGATCAGAGAGTGTCCTGCGATTGTTTCTAAACCCCAAAGAAGAGACATCTCACTCTGTTAGTATCAGCTGCATGCCCAGTCAGATGAAAGCGACTGGTTGACATAGTAACTACTTCTACCACTGCACCCTCTGAGTGCAGAGAAAAAACTGTAAAACATCGTCCACATGACGCTGACAGTGTGTTTCACCCGAGCTGATCTGATGTTTCTATTGATGGTTTTCTTTATCAGTCCTGACCTCTGAATGGTCTCCTTCCACATCAGAAAGTTGAGCACTCTTCCTGGCCTCGATTGTCCTCCAGATACACACATATGAAGAGTGTTTGTGGTTGGGACCTCTGCTCTTCAAGATTCACCATTTTATGCTTCCAGAAATTGTCTTCTGCATACTTTAATTGTAATGACTGGTTATTTGAGTTCCTTTTGCCTTTCTATAGTCTCCTAGAAATAGATGGTTGTGAAAATCCCTTTACTTTGGCCCATCTTGCACCAACAACCACCTTTCCTCTGCATCCCGATGCACTCTTTGAACTTCAGCAGGCCATCTTGATCATTAAGCATTGAGTGATTAGCTGATTGGGTATTTTTTTGATAAAAACAGTAGAGCCAATAATTGACAGTGATGAATGTTGATAACAGATGGGTATTAGAACCAACAAACCTGCAGTGTTCATTTTGACAGCACTTTTTAATTTAGTTTTAGTTATAGTCTTTTGCCTAAAATATCTTTTAGTTTGAGTCATAAAAATAAATTGTTTTCATTTTATTCTAGTTTTAGTCGATGAAATTTCACAACATGTTAGCAGATTAAATCGACTGTAAACTTAGTCGACTAAAATATGGAGTGCAAAGGGTTTCCTTGAATTTCTGAAGTCATGTTTCACACTTGGATAAAATCAAACATCGAATAACCCTTTACTGAACGCTAGTAAAGTTTGAATGTATAAATGATATAAACAGAAACAAATTTAACTTTTGTGTGAAATTCAATCACCTTTATTTAGGCTACCTGGCAGAGCATCTCAGTTACAATACCAGAACTGACAACAAAAGAGAGGAGCTCTGATTGGATCGTTACCCAACTTATCCCGCCACCACCAAGCTAAGGCAGCTGTGATTGGATATATTCCTAACTTGTCTCTACTTTCTTCATGACCAAATTAGGTCTGATTGGATTAAGTCTCGGTCAAACATTTTCGTCTAGCTTATATTTGTTGAGGAGAATGTCAATTAAATTAGTTTTTGTCCATGTGCACTTGTTTTTATTAGTTACTGTCCAGTTTTCGTCAGGGGAAAAAGGTTGTTGATGAAAACAATGCCGAAAATCATTAGTCGAAAAAAATTAACACTGACCTGCAGTGCCTCTCTGAAGCGCTGTATGTTCCATCAGGAGCAACAAGAGCTGAATTATTTCTAACATGATTTGGCCTGAGGTCTTTGGTTTCTGGAGGTCATGAGTAATTTGTTTTCAAACTAGTCAAAGGGTTTCACAACATTGTCGTTTACTCTGACGGCTGAATTTAGAGCCATATAAGCATCCATTTTCCAAAATAACATCTCTGTTTATAAGATATTTGCAGATTTAACACAGTTAGGAGAGGCTCTGACATACAGGTTGGAGGTCTGCTTGACCCTGCCCTGAACCACAAATAAAAAGTTGTAAACATCTTTTTTTTTCTTTTTTGCTCTGCAGCTCAAATCCCTTGACAGGTGACCCTGACGTTGGTAAAAGTTCTGTTCTTCTAAACTCTGAATAAACAGCTCTTAAACAGGGTAGTGTTTTTAAGTTCACATCTTCAGATATTCCATGACGGTGTTTCAGTGGAACATTCATCCTCTTTGGTTTTTATGTCTTCTTTAGTTTTATGATGCTGCGTCTCCATTAGACATGATTCCAGCCTCCTCTACCTCCGCTCAGTGAGGGGGTGGGGCTAATGATTCAGGAAAACAAAGTCATGTGTTGGACATAAATCAGGGTTTTTTCCCCAAATAACCAGCACCAGAGGCATCAGTGAGCTGTAGGAGTAAATGCCATCAGCTAACTATGGGTGCTCAGCTTTATGAGGCTTTGTGGTTTGGAGGAAATGGAGCTCTGAGAAGTCTCATTTACCGAGCAGCTGGAGGGCTTTGTTACGTGCAGGCAGGTTATTTTGAGTTTTGCACGCTTCCACACGTTAAACATCCACGCACTCACACTATCACATAAATCAAAATGCACCAAACACATCAAAAAACACACATGTAAAGGAGCGAGGCCAACACAGTGAACACACACTCCTCTGCTGAGTCAGCACGGCCCAGTATTTTCACAGGCTGGGCCCTCGCCCTTTGTCTGCACCCCAATATAGCTCACATGTCTCCGGCGTTTGATGTCTGACACTTTTACCACTCGGTGAACGCTAACATTGGTGTTATTAAAACAATAACATGGGGAGATTTACAGGCTACGCTGCAGACGCATGGGCGTGAGATAGCATGAGGGTTTTTACTGTAAGCAGGCCGTCATCTCCTGTATGAGCTGTCGGCACAGAGAGTGTGTCTGCGCCAGGCTGTCTGAAGCTGTGTGAAGATGTCTGGGTTGTCAGTCAAGCATGAGGATTCATTAAATCACAAATTAATACACCATCCTAGATTATTAGGCTGATTTTGAGGCTTCTTGCACATATGATACAAGCCCTCTGTGTTCATTTCTGCATGTTTCTAGAAGCTCAAGGACACAAATCCAACATTGCAGCAGCAATGGAAATCATGGGGGTGTCTCTGCAGTGAAACTTCCAGTTCAACCCAAGAAGCAAAACACGTGAAGATATTTTGGAAAATGGCAGAACTTTTTGACTGTTATGAGTTGGCGCTTGATTCTAACCCCAATTTCCACATAGTCCGCCCGTGCCACCCCAGTCTCATCAATCAGTCAGTTTCCACATCCTTCACCTCAACCCGTCTCCCACGTGTGCCAGCAACGTCATTCCCAGCTGGTTTGCTGGAGATACGGAGTAGGTCTATTTTCAGCTTGAGCCACTTCAACCTTGCATCGATATTCGAAAAACATATCAACCCGAAACAGGAAAACAAGCACTCAGTGTTTCAAGGTCATTAGAGAGTACAGTGCTACTTAGAAATAATGTTGATGCAGACAGAGAGCCAACATCAGGGAGGTAATATTAGCTGTTTACATGTTCTTATCTCATCTTGTATTATCCTGTGAAGTCAAAGTTCTCTAACCTGACACACCCGGTGGACCGTTTAATATATTTCACTTGTCCATCTAGGAAAGAGCCCATGGACAGTGTTTGACTGGGCAGAACCTTTAAAATGCATATCCAGCAGGTGATTGATGATTGTTCAGTCAATCACTTTTATTATCTTTTTCAGAAGAGTGTTATCATTCAGGCTTTGACACTCTTTAACAATCAGTGTTTGGCATTGTTCGAGTCACGTTTTCATTACGTCTCAGCTCAGAAGGAACCTACTTTAAAAAACTGCCAAGAGCTTTTCCAACAACAGACTTTGTTAGTCAAACATGGTCATGAAATTAATCATTTATTTCCTGTGCAGCCTGATGAATGACCCATGATCTGGTACTTCTCTGCAGCCTAGAATAAAGTGAGCTTTGACTGAAGCTCTACTGGCCTTCGTTCTAAAAATGTTCAACAAAATTAAATCTTCTCTAAAAATTACTGTCTTTGGCCACCTTGTGAATTCATAAACTTTCTGTCATATAGATTCCAGATGCCAGATTGTGGGATTTGATTAAGCAAGAGCTGTTTTAAAAAGCTCCATGTAGTGTTTTAGTGGTTCTGTGAACCAGCATGAGCCAACGTGCCTTCAAGAAAGTAACCAAACCTTGAAGACGGTTCCTGTGGAGCTGCTCAGTGGCCAGCAGATCAGGCTGTGGTCACACTGGGAAGCTTCCAGGTGTGAATCTGGGCCTGAAGAGTTTGTCTGTGGCATAGAGCTGGGGTCAGCTCAGATAATGGGTGTTTCCATTTTCTCTTGATGCTCATCAGATTTGAGCATGTTAAAGTTTAATCGTTATTTCCTCTGTCATTACCAAAGTCGTCATTATGTTGAGAAACACCCGGTGGTCAGCAGCTTGACAGTTTGCTCTTTAGACAAACCAGCGGCCCAGCAAAGTCTCACCGAGCCAACAGCTGACCTTCAACGCTGAAACCAGAAAATATGTCTCAATCCGAGCTCTGGTTTCAGGAAGATTTGGGAATGTTTTTGGAAGCTTGTGTTGACAGTTTGAAACCCTTCCTACTTAAAATGAAACTCAAGGATATGCATGGACTGTGAACAAGCTGTTCATGGATTTAGTGAAATTAGCTTGTCATAACTGACATTTTCTGAAAGTAATTCAGTGCCTCCCAAACATATTAAAAACTAAACACGTGTCCATACGAGAACCAAAAATGTAAAACTATGAGCTCCAGGAAGCTGTGCAGAAATGCAGGTAATATTTCTGACTTTATTTTCATTTTGGCGCCACAGACAACACTGTCAGACAGCATGGAGAGATAAGATCCTGAGTTCATATCAAAAATATCAACCTGTGGGGGTGAAGATGGCCCTGCGGTGAGGTTGCGCCCGATGCACAGAGGCTATATTCCTGCAAATAGGTGGCCCGGGTTCAAGCCCTGCCTGCCTATTCCCCACCCTCTCAGATTTTCTACTCTAACCACTGTCATATCTAACAAAAGCAAAAGGCCCCAAAATAAATCCTGAAAAACAACAGCAACAACAAAAACCACGTCCATTTTTAGAGATCTTACGGTCACAAACAGCCTTACTCATACAGTAACAACAAAACCATTACAGAAACCTGCCATAAACAGATGGTTGAAACTTAAATGTCGGATCTGCTTTAAGATGAGAGGATGGCATTTTGTCAAAGGTCAGTTATGTTTAGTTTAAACACAAAAAACAATTTGATATTATGTAGTTAAACTGAACAGCTGATAGATAAACCTGAGCATCATCTGCATAACAAAAAAAATGTACAGGGCTTTTCCTGGTAGAATAAACAGAGAGCAGAAACAGTCTGAGATAGCTAAAGACCAAGAGCTGAGTATTAGATTATTCATACGGTCTGTTGGACACTTTTCATATTTGAGGGAGTGGTTTCCAGCCTGCAGTTCTATCATTTTGTTTTGCACACACTTCAGTCCAAAGCTGTCTACGTCCAATAACAATTTCACACTGGATCCATGTGGCTGACTAGTGTACAAGCTTTGGTTCACGCCACTATTACACTTGTCATGCCAGGCACAAGCGTGTGCCATGCTTCAGGTGCATCTCCCTGCTCTCTTTATAAATGTTTGCCTCGACAAAGAGCTTCAAAAGACAGTTGTTTTTCATATGCTGCTATTGCTGCATATTTTTTTTTCACATACTATGGCTCTCTATTTTTCAATTTCCTGTGTAGCTTGTATAAAAAAATAGGCTAGCCTCCTATACCAGAGATTTTCATGAAGGGAGACGCTCGTGAGCAGTGCAGCTCATGCTGGCAGTCTAAAAGCTGACTTGATAATGTCCTCCTAAAAATGAAAGCATGCACGGCTGCCATCATGCAAGTAAAATAAATCCAATGTGAAATGCCCTTAAAAAGGATTCATGTTGGGTTTTGGATGTATGTACGTGTATATATATGTATATGTGTATTTTGTATATGTATATATGTATCTATGCATATATGTGTATCCATAAATTGAAGAGTTTGTCTTCAGCCTGCTCTACTGTAAAGTGTCTTGAGGTAACACTTGGTATGAAGATTGATTGAGACTGACTGATTGAAAATTTCATCACATGTGAACACCTAAGACTGAAGTAAGGTTAATGTTGCTGGTGGTGCAGAGGAGTCGTCAGAAATGATGAACGGTGAAGTGTCGACCAGGCATGTGCTCCCAAACCTGACCTGACCTCCAAAAGCCCGAGCAGCAATGCTAGTAGTTCCTGTCATTCTCTGAACAGGATCAAGTTTGTTGGCTTAAAGCCTTGCAACATGGATCCTTCCTGACAGACATGCAATCTGGCAAATCCAGCTTCTTCGACAGATCAGTGTAAAGCATGTCAGTGCTCTAACCGTGCGGCGAGGCTCTTGCCTTGTGTGAGCAGCCTGGGTTCGGTTTCAGCCAAAGACCCTTTTCCTACATGTCCTCCCATGCTCTCATGCTCTGACCACTTTCTCTTCCTATCGATAAAGGCCAAAAAATTAAAAATAAGAACAGGATCTGACCTCCTGAGCACATCTGGTTTCTACAAAGGCTTGAAGAGACAGTTAAAAAACTCCAGACAAACAAATATTTCTTACAGTTGTAGAGCGGTCAGTGACTGTCAAAACACATCCTGTAGTCGCTGATCCCTGCTAATGAAATAAAATTTTCCTTGGTAATATTTCCCGTTTAGCCTTGCTTTTTTAACTGACACTCAATCCTCAAATTGTCATGCATCATGACTGCAATTGCTTATAACAGCAGCAAAGACAAATATGGGATTAATCCTGACCTTACTGTTTATACTCCCGACAAAATGTTCTTTGTTTTGTGTATTTTATGAAAACAGGCGAAATTAATCAGCGGGTCTTAACTCTTAATAATGTGTGCACAAGTGTTCAATGGATTAGGAAACATGATCCTGAATAAATCTCCCGTTCTCTTTTGTTTATTTCTGAAAATGTGACCCATATTCCTCTCTCCACTCTGTTTCCAAACTTTCCTCAGAGAATACTCAAAGTTTAGTCCAATGCAATATTTTTATTTCAGTTCTTTTAATCTTTTCCCAACAGTTTCCCGTTGCTTGGGCTTAAATTCTCCAGTATGTAGAGACTTCATCACCAGTTAGCCCGCAGATTTCATCACACAACTTTTTTAAATTACACCCAGAGGAGAGGGGAGTATTAATAAATCTGAAAACAGGAAAGAATGTGGCAGAACTCGCACTAATAGACACGGGCGAAGCAGACTGACGCAGACACACACAGATGGATGCATCCGTGCAACCACAGCTGAGCATGTGTGCAATAACTCATGCACGCACATGCACGCCGAGGGAATCCCCGTCCGAGTCATTCAGCGTCAATCCTCGCTGTTATCCCTGGATAAAAAAGGCTCAAATGGATCAAGGCACTTCGACATGAGGTAACGTGGACTAACTCCAACCCTCATGGGAACACCTGAAGCTCAGTGCCCTCCATCAACTCAATCATAAACTCAGGTGGTTAACACAGTCATATTGCTCACTGGAGGTTCTCAACAGGAGTTTGGTACCTTGTTGACATTTAATGTTGTCCGTACTGTCCTCTCCTTAAAAGTGACGGCAAGGGGATGACTCAGACAAAGGGGTTGAGCCAGGACAATGTCAACATGTGAGACCTAAATCAGCCGAGGCTCCCAGACTTCCCAAACCACCGGCAACAACAAGTAACACGCCCAGAGCTAAGCCAAGCTGGAATGTCATTCATATGGTCCTGATTTCATCCCTCTCTCAGCTCCTCTGGGACGTTTTCCATCTCATGTCCGCGAGATGGATCGGCTGCTCGGATGTTTGGTCGGCTGACTTGTTGACCCAAAGACTTGTTGAGCGACTGGTTCTTTATTGTTGCTCGGTCGGCTTGTCTTGAGGTCTGTGTTGGCCGGCCTTTTGACAGGCAAACATTTATTATGTGAGATTCACAAGTCTGTTTTATCACTGTATGATGACCTAAAAACAAGACATGCTCTGATTTTAATATCTTTTCAGTGGTTGTGTCCCATTTCAGGGGCTGCATCCTCTAGTGTGTGCATTTGAAGATCAATTATGTCACAGCAGAACGTCAAAGGCAAGCAGAAACTGGTAAAAACGACGACAGTGTCAAAGTAAAAGAATGTATGATCATGGATTGAAGAGAAAGTAGGCAATGACATGCAGCAAGGGAGCCTCAGGTCAGATTTGAACCCAAAATGCCCATGTTGGACGTTAGCCTCTGTACATGGGGTGTGCAGGCTTGATTGCTAGGCTGTTGGTGCCCTTAAAATTCCCTTTTTACAGCAAAAATGAACGTGGTGCCAAGCTTACAAGAAAGTGTTGGCTTGAGAAGCCAGAAGCAATGGATGATCTAACTGAGACCACAACCACGTTTTTTTTTTTACAGTTTAAGGCTGAAAGCTGTCCCATTTTGGGGGAAACAGGATGGATATATTTGTGAAGCTCACTGGGTAAATTAGGGTAGATTGAGTAGGTAAGGTAGATAAAGAGGGTAGGGTAGGCAGGTAGGTAAAGTAATAAGACAGGTATGGTGGTGCATGTAGGCAGGTAGACTGGTAAGAGTAGGTAGAAAGATGGGTAGGGTAGGTAAGGTAGTGCAGTATTTTGGTAGGGTAAGGTGAGGTAGGTATGATGGTAAGGAGGTACGCTGCGTAGGTTGGTAGGCAGGATGGGTAGCATAGACTTGGTAGGTATGGTAAGGAATGTTGGTTAAGAGGAGTTGGTAAGGTAGGCAGGTTGGTTGGTAGATAAGCAGGTATACTAGGGTAAAAAATAGGCAGGCTAGGTATGAAAAGATGGGCAGCACGGTGGCGCAGCAGGTAGTATACGTGCCTCACAGCAAGAAGGTTGCTGGTTCGATCCCCAGATCGGACAGGGCCTTTCTGTGTGGACTTTGCATGTTCTTCCCGTGCGTGCGTGGATTCTCTCCAGGCACTCTGGCTTCCCTCCACAGACCAAAAACATGCTCATTAGGTTGATTGGTGAGTCCAAATTGCCCCTTGGTATGAGTGTGAGTATGAATGGTTGTCTGTCTGCGATAGACTGGCAACTGTTCAGGATGTACCCCCCCTCGCCCAGTGACAGCTGGGACAGGCTCCAGACCCCAAAAGGGATAAGGGGTGTAGAAAATGGAAGGATGGCATGAAAGATATATTGGGAGTTCTGTTTGGTCAGGGTAGGTCAGGGTAAGTAGTTAAGGTGGGAAATGTAGATGTTAGGGTTGGCTGGTAAGCAGAATAGGGAGGGTGGGTATCAGTAGGTAAGAGGGTATAATAGGGTAGGTAAGGTAGGTAAGGTATGGTGGGTAGGACATTAAATTAGGTAAGTAAGGTAAATTGGTAAGTTGGTGATGAAGGGTAAAGTTGCTTGGTAGGATTTGACAGGTAGGGTGGAAAAGGTATGAAGGTAGGTTGTCAAGTCGAATGGTAGGTAAGAGGGTAGTTGGGATAGGGTAGGGGAGATAGAAAAGGGATCAACCTGGTCCCTGTGTTGCTCTAGCCTCCTGATAACCTTCGTCCAGGAGGATCTATCCAATGCAAACTTTGTGGTCCAACATACTTACAGATTCATTTACACTGAGTCAGACAAGCTGGTGGATTTCAGTGAGGCAGGTGAAGCTCTGAATTAGTCCAGCTTGGTCCGAATTTGACTAGAACATACATGTGAGCAGAGTCTTGGTCTTGCTTTAGTGGAACTAATTCTGTTCAAAAATTCGAAGCGAAATATCCCACAGAGTATTTTAACAATTTGCTCCATAAAAGCTGGGACAGCCCTAAGCTGGCCCACATATTTAGGGCTTCTGAGCTGGGTGTTTCTGGGCCCTGTTCAAGCCCAGAAACCACAGGGATGCTGCAGTGACAGAGTCCTGTCACAGCCTGTATGCTCGGCTTTGATGCTGTGACTTAGAAAGAAGTAATATCAATCTGTGTTGACACAACACACTTGAGGAAGAGCTGAACTAATATTTGGCTGTGGTAAGTAGGTATACTAGGCTGTGATTCAGCCTTGAGCTGAAAGAGGGAAGGCAGTCTGCGCCCAGGGCAGGGCCTGCCTTAAACTGTTATTTCAGGTAACGATTGTTAGTTTTAAAGTCACTGAACTTGTCAAAGTAAAAATTAACCCTCACAACACAACTTCACTGCTGTGAGCATTCTCATATTTTCACAAACCTAAACCTTTGATTGTTTTGAAATATTTGTCCTCTTCTTTTCTTCTCACTTCTTTCACTTCTTGCTCCTCGTCATGTCCTGGAAATGAAACACAAGCGTCTGCCCTAAAGCCATGTACAATAACATTTCTGCACAGCAGTTGTTTGGCTCAGGAGTGGTGTGAGTGTGTCAGTTGCCTAGGTTAATAATGGGCTCATTAACTCACTGTCTTGTGGCGTGTTCGGTTTGACTCACTGGACGAATGTTTGATTGGCTCTGGGGTTGTTTAGAGACATTTCTGGATATCCCGCAACAGGCACTTTGAGTATGTCCTAAACATTATAATTTCCACAAATACCTGCATTGTTTAACAAATTATAGAGACTTTAAAATTGCTGGTTAGGATGTAGGTTTTAGTAGTTCCATATCTCATGCTCCTTTAAGGATTATATTTGAGAGAATGAATGGTTGCTTGAGGCCAAATCTAATCTTTATCTCAGTCTACATCGAGGAGCAAAACAAGTCACTGTAGTTGTAGACGGTGCATAAAATTGTTACCACAGGCCACAGGCAATTCACTGAGATGTTTGACTTTCCATAACTCGAATGAGAAAACTTCCCCTCCACACTCAGATGGAAATATCAAGGTTGGCGATCTTTCTGCCTCTTTGTCAGAAGCGGCCGCTGAGAGCATTGCCTCAGATTAGATCTCTATTAGAACACAAAGCAGCAGATTTAATGACCCTGATACGACCACGCAGTGCATCCTAACTATGAGACACAGCACAGCAGACAATCTGTATATCAGTCAGATCTTCATGGTTTTACACATTTGATCACACTTCAGTGGAACTGCCCCTACAGCTCTCTCCTCGTCTGCAGCACCGTGAACACATCCTGTCAGCGAGTATTTGAAGTGTTGGCTGTTTGGGCTCATTAGGGGACCAACACTCTTATTACAATGAAGACACAAATCAGAGACATGCAGCCAGAGATCTGTCAGAGCAGTGATTGCCTTCCCTTATAAACACGGTTTGATGTTAGAGGAATGCACAGGAACAGCATGACAGAACATTTATTTAAAGTTACTGTACCATAGATGATATACCAGAGTGAGAGCTTGACATTTGCAGACTGAGAGCGGCACCTTTGGCCTGGATTATAATTTTCTTGAAAGCACAGGTAACATAACAGGTAGATCTGGTTTATAAAGTGAAAGTTGAGGCTTAAATCATCTTCAAACAAGATAAGAAACAATGAGCCATCAGGAGGAAGAGATCCCACAACTGCGACACAGAGAGAGAAAGTCAAAGTTCATCGTGCTTGTCTTACAGGAACATAAACTCGTGAATGACACCTTTGTTTGTAAAAACAAACAAATGAAACATGCACACAAAACAAAAATGTAGAACTACAAACAAACAAAGCAAACTTACATGCTGAGTCAGTTATGGAAAATTGGTCCAGCCTGATTGGCCCATACTTGACTTGTTTTTACTCATAACTGGGTTAAAAAAAATGTTGGGGATTCGACCCAAATGTTGCTTTATTTTGAGTAAACTTCTGATCATTTTTACCTGATAAATACATTTTTTGTTTCCTTTTAGCAGAACATGAAGAAATAAATGGACAGATAAATGGATCAAAAGATAGACAGATGAACTGTGTTGAAGGACTTCAACACATGAATGAACATAAATTATTCGCTGTAAGGTAGAAGTGAGGGTGAGAGTGTGGGATGGATGAATGGATGGATGGACAGAGACAAAATAATTGGCGAATGGATGGATGGATAAATGAATAGATGCATAAAAAATTGAAAAATGGATGGATCAATGATTTAACAAATGTATGGATGAACAAGCAGATGGACAGAAATACAAAAAGATGCATGGATGCACAAATGGAAAAATGAATCTATAATGAACAAAACAGGGGGATGGATGGATGGACCGATGGACAGATGGATGAAAAGGTAAACTGGTGATGGGTGACTGGATGGACAGACAGATAAAAAAGATGGATGAATGAAAGACTCATGGATGAATTGGTTATTTTTTGGTGAATTCAATTGTGGACAAGGTGGATGATGATGATGGATGGAGTAACTGACCAACGACAGGTGTATATATTCTTCAAGCAGATATCTTTGTATGATTAAAGTGATGCCAACTGTCGTTATTGCCAGGCAGATTGCTCTAATTAAGTGAACGGAAAAACATTTAAAAAAAAAACATCCAAAGAGTTTTTAACTTCACATGATGGCGAACATTCCTTATTTTTGCAGAGGAGGTCGGCTTCTCCCCGATGTTTGCTTTCAAATAAAAGAAAAACAACCAGAGACTAAAACAACATATTTTCAACTGAAATTTGACAGCTTAAATCTGTAAATATCTATTTTTCATCAGTTTTAGTGATTCACTGGGTAAAGAAACAGAAGGTGAAATAATTTTCCCACACAACTTCACGTTTGATGTTTGATAAATGAAAAGGCTGTAAACAGAAAGTGACTAAAGCAACATAATTCAAGCATTCATCACCAGAGATCATCGGCAGTTAAACATCTGAATCTGTGCTGCTGACATGGACAGAAAGCCGACACGGAGTTAAACATTGTTTGGTTGTTAGTCGTTGTCGTTTTCCTGGAAAGTCCCGGATCCTGTAAGCTGAAACCATTAGTTTATATACAGATGATACTCATTTATCCTCTGGTTACTGAAGATGACTGATCTCTTTCTTTTTTTAAAGATGGTGTGAATTCTCATCGGATGTAAATCAGTCGTGCACAGATTCAGACAAGAGTATTTGGACTTCATTGTGATTTTTTTAATAACACAGACATGTTTATGAGCAAAACTGAAGAGATTGACATTAATTATAGTAGCAGAAATCATCTTTATAAAGTGATAATGTGAAACAAGTAAAAATCCAGACCGTAAACTCACAGCAGCGTGGATTCTAGTCTTTAATTTATGAGTTGTTTTCTTAGTCCTTTGTCTCCACAAACACCAAACATGTTTATTGTGTTTTTCCTGCAGACCCTAAAGCAGAAGGAAACTCTTAAAGGTCAACCAGTCCAACACTGTGGGTGTGTGGCCTCCTTAAAAAACCATAACGATGGTGTTTAAAACTTCAGGAAGAACTGTGACATGCTCAGCCTGGAGGATCCTAATATGGAGTAAATTATCGAAAATTTCTGTAATGTCAGTCATTAGAATGAGAAAAGGAAATGTTGTCTTTTATTCAGGCTTTATGAAACATGCAACATATAATTATCCCTTTATTGATTCATGAGTCTTCAACACATGGCAGGACAATTTGTAACGTACATGTAACAACAGGACTTTCTAAAAGCTGAAAAAATGAATGTAAATTACTTTAGAGAAAAACTGACCGCAAAAATGAAATTAGAAGTGAGAATAGCCTCATGAGAACTGAAAATAGAAAGAAATAGTGCACAAATCAGTGCACACAATTGAAGATAATAGTCTCCAACACTATGAGCATGGATTATAGCCGATGGATTTGAAATCTGTGGGAGCTGCATTCTGCTCATTGCTGCGAACTCCATGGGCAAATATTATAATCCATGCACACAGTTCAGGAAACCATGTGCATGGATTTGTAAAGCTTGGGCACAGATTGGTGGTAAATGGCAGCATGAATGGGGCTGAAGAAAGCCAGAGACTGCAGGAGGAATAAGGCACAAGTGAACGTCGGTTTACACTACGACCAATGTTTCCTTACCTGTGATTGAAACAGAAGATATCAATGTTTCTTGAATAGAACTGCGAACTACAGCTGCTGGACTCCCAGGGGCACAATAAATAGCCTTGAGCATTCATGAAAGCAAACGTATAGGAAGGGGCACTGCTTGGAGCACAAACAGGGAAGAAAGGAAGTAGAGCTGCTTCCTTTTCCTGTCTCATCCAAATGACATTTACTCCAGCTTTAAGGAGAGAGGGTGCAGAATGACATGGAGAACAGCCATGAAGCTTTGTCACAGTCTGAAACATGTATGTTTACTTCACTGTTATAAAAGAGATTTAGATCAACCCACCTTATCAAACAAGGTGCTGCTCTACATCCCAGATAACGTCTTTAAAGCTTCAAAACCGCAACAACACTTTTCCATGCAATAATCAAGCTTCAGGAAAATCACCAGACTCACTTCAAACCACAGAGAAGCCACACGTTCAGTGATGAGAAGACAGTTTATCAAGTATAGTAGGCATGGCTGAGTTTTGACTCATTTTCCCCTCTTAAATGATAAGTCAGACTTCAGCATCTTGAGCTAATTTTGCACAACACCCCAAAGCTCATTAAACACCACAGCAGCCAGCAGAACAAATACAGTAAACCATTACTGGGATAAACTTGGTTTCTGGGAATGAAATAAGAAAACAACATGTTAAATGGACTTGGACTAGTTAGGCAGTTTCCCTGTCTTTACTGTGTTTTGTGTACACAAAGATGGACAATGATCCATAATGAATTGATTTTCCGTCTATTCTTTCACACTAACAGTCACATTCGTCTATTCACACTCTGTTGGCAGAGGCTGGCACTCGTGCCAAGGTCTGACTAAACTGAAGAGGTCCAACCGTCCAAGGTCGTCTTCACACCGAGACTGTTCTGATGAAAGTGGGCGTTCCCTGTTCGCCACAGTTCATCTGTGTTTAGATGAACGAAGCATTGATCCCTGTTTTGGTTCAAACAACCACGCCAACCTCATGATCTAACATAGGATATTTAACCTCTGCTATTACTCACTAAGTTGTTTTGTGGGTAGTTGTGCCAGCTAGCTCTTTTTCCCATAACGCACAGCGCCACTTGTAGTCATAGCAACCCAGGCTGTCACGTAACAACTTCAGGGCAGTTCAGATCTTTGTGAGATTTGACTAAAGGAAATGTGCAGATTCGTTGAGTTTCTTTGAACTGAATGAAAACTGCACTCCATGCTGTGCATTTATTTCTCAGCAGTCCATTGTTCTAGTTACCTCCATCAAGGAGGTTGTGTTTTTGCCAGTGTTTGTTTGTTTGCTTGCTAGCAAGACTACACAAAAAACTACTGGATGGATTTTGCTGAAACTTTCAGGAGATGTTGGTAACGGCCCAACTTAAAAATGATTAGATTTTGGTGGTGATCCAGGTAACGGGCATTAGCAAACAATCGTTTTTGCTCAATAACTGTCTAATAATGATATCAACATGATTCTGAGTGCTAGGTGTGAGTTTTCAGGGTCAAAGAATCATATTATGATGGTAGCTTTATCATGAAACTATTGCTTATAGATGTAACAGCAATATGTGAGCTACCTTGGCGGAGTGCTTTCTAGTTTCATTAATTATTTTTTGAATTTAAGGAGAAATTGCTTTAATTGTTATGATGCTTCCCTGACCCTCGCCGTGAGCCACTTGCAAAGCATACTGGGCATGCCCGCAGTGAGGGGTGGTGAAGGCTGTTGTCACTCTCAAAGCACTTTTCTTCTCAGATATGTTGAAATTATCCATGAATAGCAAACAGTAGTTTCCTGATTAATAAATAGAACTTATGGGGAGAAGCTTTTGTGAATAAAAGGCTCCTTAATTCAAATTCAGCAGGTGCTGTTCAGGTAACTGTGCGGCGTGGCAGCAGAAAAGTGCAGCGTGCACCATCAGTAGTTGGGTGACGTAAACAGCAACCCCCTGTTGCCCCACAGACTTCTTACGAGAGCACAAGCAGGACCAGCTGAGGTGAGCTGAAGATAAACTCTGGTCGACCGAGCGTGAGCCACGTTCTCAGCTGTTAAAGGAGCTCAGACCTGCAGGAGGAGGGCTCAGGGAGGATTGACAGTCAGCCTTCCGTGATGTTGACCACACTGTAAAGATGTTTGTTTGGGGCCTCAGCCCGGCAGACCCCGCTCACTTCCTGTAACATGACAAACATCCTGTCGCAGAGCGGCTGTCATCCATTTGCAGGACCGAGGCTTTAAACCCACACTCGTCCCCGAGCGAGACATCATTCCAGCCTGTCACAAACAATGGAATAACGCTCAGCCCTCTCCAAAAAATAAACAACTTTATATTCATGGCCTCAAAGTTGACAAATGCAGACTGTCACTTTGATGAGCAGATGTTTCCCCTCATCCTGATTCAGACTTATCTGATTACGCTCTCGGTCACATGGTGCTTCCTCCAGAGTTATAACGGCCTGTGGTTGATTACAGGTGATTAGATTAAGCAGTTACAATGGTCCTAAATGATGGAGATGACATTTGTGGTTTGTCACTTTGATCCCAGCTGAGCGATGTGATTTTATCCCCTCATATTCTTATGAAATCCTTTGTAATCCTCTCCATTCTCCTCTGAGGCCTCCACAGGTCATGTCAATCTGAATTCAGCTGATTAACTTAAACAGATATGTTTTATTATCAGCACTTCATCAGAGCAGAAAAAAAAATAAAAACAGAAGTTTCTCCTGTGTGCTCCAGAGACCAAAAGTACTCACAAGAATCCAAAGTGAATGGCTGTCAAAGTCACGGCAGAAATCAACATTTTGTCCAGTTTGGTAGCTGCTGTTTCTTCTTGTAAGGCCTGCAGACTGTGGATGGTTGGAGGGCTGGCGGAGGGACACGTGTGCTGTGCCGTGTACCAAAGTAGTGCCAAAACATAGAGGCTTAGTAGTGGAAAAGTAAGTTGTTGTAAATGTGTTGAATATAGCACAAAATCACCCTAAGCTGTTTTTGACTTGTTTCCTCTAAAAGTCTTTAAATTATGTGGAGTTGTTGGCCCCATTTGCAGCAATAGAAAATCTGCACAGCACTTTCAGAGTAAATATCAACACTTCTTTGGTGTCCATATGGGTCCACACCACAAAGCGTTGTTCCAACTCTTTTTGGAGTTAGTACTTTAACTCTCATCAAACCTAGAAGAAGACTCTAAATATCTGAAACACTAAACAGTGTGACCTTTGTTCAACACTTCTATGTAGAGTTAGGATTCACTCTCTCAGAGTACGTTTTAACTACTCAAGTGTTAACACTGTTTTAACACTGCACAGTGTAAACAATGCTGTGTTAATTTACTGTATACTAAATTAACTGAAAAAAGGCACCATGTTTGTTTAGAGCACATATATTAAAAAAAAAAAAAAAACATTAGCTCTGCAGTTTTCATGACGTGGGTTTGTTGTATCTGTTGGTACTTGTTCAGTAATGGGGGACAGGTGGCATGATTGACTCTACAAGTGTCACTTGCACGTCCAGTGTTCAGAGTTAAAGATCCCACAGTGACATCTGTGGATTTGATTCACTGAAACATCATTTATACGCTTGTTTTTGACACCAACTCTTTTTCAGCTGAGGGGAATATTTAAGGGATTTGACTCTGTCCAGAGTAAAATCAACTCTGCACTTGCTGTAATTTTACCAACATCAAAAATTCTACTCTTCTCAGTTTGTTGTGTCGCTTGATAGGCCGGCTCTTTCTGGATTGGTGAAGGAAAAATGGGACAAAATGTGGGAAATGATGTGATGGAAAAGCGACTCCAGAACCTGGAATCGCTTTGGAGATATTAACTGATATTTAGCCTTTAAGGCTCCATCTGTGATTACCAGTATCATGCCAATAACATCATCCCTCTGCTGTATATTTATTAGACCAGGCCGTGGTACAGAAACTCTCTGTTCTTTTTGGTAAGTGTCTCCAGGTAATATTTGTCATGAATTGGAGGAGTCCGAAGAAAGATTCATCGACTGATTGTGAAGCCTATTGTGTTTCCCTGAGTCTGATATTTGCTGTATAAATAAAGTTTGACTTGATTTCGTCATCGGCCCTTTGACTCCTCTCCCTCCTCGATGACCTAAGTGTTTGTGAGGCTGTGAAGACAAACATTTGGTGTAGTGACAGCTTTTGTGGCGTTTGTACAAAAAAACCAAGATGTTCAAAATGAGTGAACACAACAACATAGATTACACAACAGAGTCTATAAAAACTTCCACCCACAGAGTTATTGACATGAGATGAGCACCTCTGCCAAACATGCTCTTACCAGAATCCACTCGACCCCGGACTGGGATCAAACTCCACGTAGCGCTCTCTTTGTGGACCTGACCAGAAGCACGACCGCAGTCATGAGTTTAAGAGTTGTGTGTGCCTGCCATGCATCACCTGAGAAGACCCTGGCTGTTCTAAGCTAATCTGTGCATTGATTGGAAGCAAACATGTCACGTTGAGCCGTTTCCCTGCAGCCCTGCGTCTTGTTTGTCTGCAGCTAACCACAGCAGCAGCAGCAGATTAGAGACAGGAATCCAGGAATCAACGAGCGTCTGTCTGAGCGGAGGGTGTGCTGGGGTTAAAGAGCCTGGGAGACGATAACACACTCAAGACACAGGATTACATAAATGTATGATAAGGCTGGGAAAGATGTCATCATTTAAAATATTTTAATATATTTTTAGAATGAGATATAATCCAGAACTATGGTTGTAAGACCAGTAAATCATATTCTGCAGCCCAGTGCTGCATTGATATTTTTTGTGCAGTATCGTCATATTTTAATTCTTCAGTTCTAGGAATTTGGAACATTTGTTCATATTGCAGTTCAGCCTCCAGCAGCTGGTGGGCAGCAGACATTCAGACGTTTGACTCTGTCTTGCTGTCAATCAATCAATCAGTCAATCTTTATTTGTACAGTGCCAGTTCAACAAGTGTTATCTCAAGACACTTTACAATAGAGCAGGCTGAAGACAAACTCTTCATTTTATAGATACACATATATCCATATATACAAATGCATATAATATGTGTTTGTATATACACACATACATCCAGAGATGGATCCATCCAGGCAGAGGCAAAGGGACTAAAATCACATTTGTCTCTGCTGAATATAGATTCAATCAATCAATATTTATTTGTATAGCACCATATTTTTGTCTTTGTTGAATATAAATGTGTTAAAGGTAAGCCCCCTTGAGATGTGGCATCTCATTTTCCAGAGGGACCTCATGTCTATATGTTGTAAATATAGTTACTATGGATGAATAATCAGTACAACCATGGATAGAGAGATCAATCTAATAATCTAATATTTACATCAATATCTATAATGAACATAATCTGTAGAGTAATGATGTTTATTAATATAGCAGCATCCAACTGAACTGACATTAAAATGGGTTTTTACTGGTCTAAAGGTAGAAATTTATTCTAACTCATGCTGTCACATTTATTGTTATTATTTCTGTCAATGTGACCGACAGCAAAGTGTATCCCTGTTGCAGTGGCCTTTCTTTATTACATTATTACATTAAAATGTTTAAAAAGACATTTTAGTGGAAAAAAAAACAAAAAATTATCCTGTTTGTAGTGCAACAATATAATGTGATACATTTTGTATCACACACACCCCTAACCAAGACATGATTCATTGTTTCACTATAGTCTATTTTGACTTTTATTTATACATGTGACGGGTCTAATTCTCTGTAAAAAAGACTGTTGGAGCAGAACTCAGACTGTCTGAAAAGAGATATCCATCACTTAGACTGTGTGTTGAAAGTTCCCGCAAATTTTCACCAATAAAAATGTTTTTTCCAATAATATAATTTTCCATTATAAGGTGTATAGGACTTATTTTTTTCTGTATCAATTAGGTGTCAATACTTTGGTTTAAGTGGAAAAACATCAAGGATTATAATTCTTGTATTATGACTACCTTTGTCATTTCTTAACAGTAAAGAATCATCAAGATTTATACATGCATCAGCATCCAGATGTAATAAATAGTCCATATTGCCCAGCCCTATTTGACAAACAGCCCTGCAGTGGCAAAAGCAGCTGTTTGGAATTATCGCGACCCGGGTGATGAACCCGTTGACAGCGTTGGGAATCGTGCATCATTCACAGACAGCCAAGGACGTGGGAAAACACAGGATATTCATAGATTTCTTGTAATCTGTGTTTGGTGTTTGCGTGTGCAGAAACCATAATCATACCAACAGGTATCCGTTTCCCCTAATCCGCCCCGAGGGGGATTCTTCAAACTGCAATATCAACAAAATCAGGGCAGTTTACAGGAAGAATTAAAACTCAGCAGGGAGCGTGGTTTGAGGCTCAATCAACCTCAATCAGCGTTTCATCCATCACAGGAGCTCTCTCAAAGCCCTCAGCGTTCAGTTAAAGTCTGAGCTCTGTGCTGATCTGATGGTCGTCCTTCTAGAGACGGACTGACAGCACGGTCAAATATTTGGACAGGACATACGTTCAACCGGAGTGAAGCTTCAGGAAGAACATGTTCTGTCTGAAGGTCATGGTTGATGATGAAGAGCATGTTTGGATGGAAGGAAATGAGATTGAACATTAAACTAAAGATCTGCCAGAGAAGGTTCAGTTTATGATCCTTCAAACACAGAGACAGATCTTTAATGAAGAAGCTCTGAAGACAGACGGGTTAACGTTTGACAGACAGGTTTTTATACAGACTCTCCATGTTTGAGAGACCGACATGAAGACCACAGTGAGAAGCGTCTTCACTCCAAACACTGCTGCCTCGTATTTAAAGACAGGAGGATCTAAAGTTTCAGGCCTTTGGGCTGTTTGGATTCAGACACTGAGGAGGATCTAAACAGATGAGCAACTCGAGGAAAAACTAAGTTAAGTTTGAGTCATGCTGTACATCTGCAGAGAGCATCTGCAAACACTAAGATCTCATTTTCTTAGAAAGCATTTTGATCAGAGATCTAAAATCAAGGATCTATGTTCAATTAAAGGAATCATACATCTTTAAATACTCTGTCATTTGCTTGCCTTATTGAGGCCGACACGACCCATCAATGGACAAAAAATGTCCCAGTTAAGTCTTTCTGACTGTATGAAAACAGGTTTGTTAACGCTACACCACAGGTGTCCAGACTCTGGCCTAACGCTCTAGTTTTGTTACCAAAGCCGCACTCACACACACCCCAGACCACAGGATAATCTGATAGGATAATCTTATAAAACAGAAGATAATCTGGAGTTTGTCGTCCTTGGTCCTGAAGGGGGAAAGTCGGGACAAAAACAGCCCGATGATCTTTATGTGTGTACCCTGCTTTAGTTACAGATGGTGCCACTTATATTTTCCCCAGTTTCCTTGGCAGAGTCTTCGCTGGGCCATGACAGGAAACCTGCCCACCCTCATTGGTCGTCATGAGATCCCCTGCAGTTATGTGGTAAACATATAACCCTTGCCTCTTAAATTTTATAGGTTATACAAATGAAAATTTTGCTTAGCAAGGAAAATGCTACTATGTATAGAAATTGACAACAAAAACAACAACAAAATTCCTTGTTTAGACTCCCAGTGGCTGAAAGTTGGCTGGATGGAATTTGGCTGGCATTTGGCTGGGAGGGGAAAATTGAAGGGGCTGCATCTGCACCATCAGCTGGGCAACGCTGATGTTTGTTGGTTACGTCAAAATTTTTTTACACGTTTAAAAACTCTGTTCAAACAGGCTTATTAATGCCAGTTGACCTTCGCTTACCTTTGCCTTCCTACGCCTCAAGGTCCTGGAATTCAGGGACGCCAAACCCCTTTCAGCTGCCATAAAACTTCCTCACACAGGCAGGGGTGGACAGTAACAAAGTAGATTTACTTGAGTACTGTACTTAAGTACATGTTTTGAGTATCTGTACTTTACTTGAGTATTATTTTTTATTTTGAAACTTATGACTTTTACTCCACTACATTTCTGTGAAAGGTCCGTTACATGTTACTTTAGGGTATAGCTCTGAAGTCAGTGGATGAAATTTCTTTTCTCTTCTAAAATGTGATCTGCGTGTGATTTGTTCAAGTGGTGATGCCGTATCTGTACCTGCCGCATGCCCTGCTCAGATCAGGCAGGTAAACCTTGAGCTAACGTTGCTCAGATAACTTGGCAGTAATGATGCTACAGCAGATACAGACGACGATTCCACACCAGAGCACCCGTGGCCATATCTGAAGTCCATGTTTGAGAAATGAAGAATGATTCATATTGTTTTGAATGTTTGCTTTGTTTGCCGTGCACAAACTTTTCATCACCGCCCACAAAAACTTGCCGTCCAACCATCCTTTTGTCGATTCATTTTTAGGCATCTCTATAGGCTTCGTAGCATCTTTTACAATCTCAGTAGGTTGTTTCAGTAATTTCTGTAAATTCATTGTGGCAACAATACAATAACGCGTTGACATTGAAAAGAAAATGTGCTTTTAATACTTGAGTATTTTCAAAAGCAGGTACCAGTACTTTAACTTGAGTAAAAATTTGACTGAACAACTTTCACTTGTATTGGAGTAATATTTGACCAGGACTTTTACTCAAGTAAAAGAGGTGAGTACTTTATCCACCTCTGCACATAGGACATATAGGTCCACAACAGCTCAATCCTCCTCTCCATCAGTCTGTCTAAAAGGTCACGTGGTGTGTTAATGCCTGGTGTACCTTAGATTCTACATTCAGGAGATTGTTCTGGAGAAGTCTGAGCTGTTGACCACAGAGGCATAAGCCGCTGAATTCCTCAAGGATTCGTCATGAATTTTGTTTTTGTCCTGTAGGTAACCAAATATTCTCTATAAATATTCACAAAAGTGAGTCACAAACAGACTGGGAGTTCATCTTAATAAAGCATCTGAGTGATGGGATTGTTCATTAAAAGCATGTCGTGATGGTGGTAGTGAAGTTATCGTCACGTGTCAGTGCGGCTGATTCACTCCTTTAATTTCAAACAAACTAAATTTAAAGTTTGACAATCCAAACCAGATTAATGCTGAGGCCGTCTTTTGTGTTTCCTTGAGACCTGAAAAACTTTTTGAATCCCACACTCGAGTTTGATCCCCATCCAGCCAGTGTCCGTTTCACCGCCTGCCAGAAGTAGGCAGTAGCTTTACTGTAAACACAATTATGCTAACTGTGGCGAGATCCAGTGGCCACATGAAGGGAGATCGCCGCTCACGCACGCAAACACTCACCGGGCACTCTCACACAGCGCTGTTACTCACTCAAACACACACTCATAAACCGGAGCATGGCGTGCATCTGTCCACACCTGCGATCACAAAGCACAGACCCACCGGCCGCTCACACACAGACCATGGGCCCACCAGCTGCTGGTCGGAGCACACACCTACACGCCATAAACAACTTCCTCTGTGGTTGATCTGATTAGAAAGCACCCTGAGACAATAACAAGGGGAAAGGCCCCCTCTCTGCACACACGGGCACACCAACACACACACACTTGGACCACAGCAGAGGAGAGAAGATATAAAAACAAGCAGTTCACAGGAGGCTGAACTCACGGCATCCAGCATCTGCAGGACAAGCTGATGATACCGAGGCCATCGCTCACAAACCAACGAAATATGAGCACAAATATTAAAATCAAGGCTCCGCTGATGTCAGGATCAAACTTCATGATGGCTCTTCTGCTTTCCCTCTTCTACAATGGCATCATTTTAGCCTACAGTGATCATCAACTGGTGGCCCGTGGGCTGCATCAGGCCCCCCAAAGTTCCCCATCAGGCCCCCCGATTGTTACCAAATTCAGAAAATATGAGGAGTAAGAAACTGTTGGGATTTTAAGGGTAACTTTTTGTTGTTAAAGTCATGCAACTATTAACTGACCCAGAACTGTGATTGAAACAGTTTTAGCAGGAATTAATTCATGTTTGATCTGTTTTACATACAAACGACAAAATTGGCCACAACTTTTATTTTCTGGCATATTTCTACAAATAATGGAAGTTAGTAGGATTAGCATACACCATAAAGAGGGCAGATTTAGAAAGATTCCAAGGGCCCATGACTGACATTGTTTGATTTTATTTTTAGCCATATGTCCATTAACTCTTGTAAAATAAGACTTTAAAGAATTCTCTTATAAAGTTTGAAACCATTTATTAGAGAATAGTAGTTTTGTTGATGCTTTTATTGTACCAAAAAGCATTTTAAAATTTGCAAGTCTTTTTTTAAAAAAATGTTAGAGTGAGAAAAATATATAATCTTCATAAATTATGACCATCTTACGGGGATAAAAGATCAGAGATTCACAAGGCCTTATCATATGATAAATAAAATTATTTTCAGGCATGCACAATATGATCTGTATATCAGTGTCAGCAGGTAATTGCTTCAAAAGCTAGATGTTGATGTCAACAGATACAAAAGTGTTTGCTGATATTTTCTGTTGATGTTTCTACATATATTTGCATCAAGATTGTGGAGTTCTTTCCATATCAATGGTGATGTATTTATTTTTCTCTTTATTTGGCAAATTTGTCACATGAGACAAAATGTGATCATCATGAAGGAAAGATAATTCTGTGGATTCTTCACTCTTCTTAAGAAACACTGTCTTCACCCTTGACTGAGCTCTTCACATATTTTGAATATCACAAGCAGTCTGCACTTCTTACTGCTGCACCCAGTACTCAAAAGCTTGTTGGCCTGTGAAAATGCATCTTTTCAGTTTGGCCCTTCTTGCTTTACGTGGTTGTCAGTACAAATTTTGACCTTATTTCTAGGGGTGCATGATATCATCGGTACCAGCAGATAATTACTTCAAAAGCTAGATTACAGTATCGGCAGATATGACCAGTTTTGCTGATGTTTTCTGTTGATTTGTACGCCTTATTTATTTGAATCAAGATTGTGGAGTTTTTTTTTGCGCATTAATCTTAAAGTATGCACTCCAAAAAAGGGCTGGTTTCTGTCAGCTGGTAAATAAACCAATGTTTCAGCTCTAACAATAGCACTTGAAGCTTTATTTTATTACTTTTAAAAACACATTTTGCATATAAAAAAGTGTAATCTTAAAAGAACCACTTCCAGTTATTACTATACATCGGTATCAATTTCGGTATCGGCCAAAATAACTTTTCAAATATTGGCAATTCAGATATTGGCAAAATTCCAGTATCCTGCATCCTTAAATATTGTAAATGCTTGAAATGGTCCAATTGCCACATACTTCTGCAGGTAAACAGTTTAATTCACCAGTTATTCTGTAATTTTAAGACAAAGATCATTTTCTCCACAGTTTGGGGTTTATTTGTTTTTTAAACAGAAAAACTTGGCTGGTCCAATAAAAAATGAATATTATCATATTTACTTTTCAACTTACTTGATAGATGCTTGGTTTGGGAAACTGTGCAGATCCTGTTTGGGATATGGCCCAATCTGATATCTTTTCATGGGGCCCAATGACTGTCTGGCAGCACCCCTGCCTGTCAGTACAGGTCCAGAAGGTTCCAGAAAAATCTGATCCAGGTCAATTTTGTCAAGCCATCATCTGCAGGAAAACTCATTCACAAAAACACACCAGAGAAAATGTAATAAATGATAAGCAGCTGCTGCATACAAAAGGTGATTTCCACACGCATCCAAACGCTGCACACACACAAACACACAAACATGCTCACAATGGCCAGCGTCTCACCTCAGGCCGGCATCTGTTTGGTCAATAGTGTCATTTACAGAAGAGAGCATCATTCTTTCCACTGTGGGAGTGGGCTGGGCTCGCTTTGGTTTCACAGTCACTGTACTCCCTCCAGCCAACACACACACACACGCAGCCGTGTCCAACTGTACACACACCCTGCATGCATCACTCACTGTAATTCTCTTTAATATGAATTTAAGGGAATCCTCGGGCGGCGTGTTCGAGCCACATTAACACTCTTCCTCGCTTCAGTGAGTGCAGGCCGGCGCTCTGACAGATTTATCTCCATCTCGATGACTTTAAACAACGGGCAGATTAATAACGACGCGAGGGGAAAAGTTCAAATGTCCCCGCTCCTGGTGTGTGTCACTGCCTTCGTCTCGGCCCGCTGACGATGACCAGACGCCGGAGCGGATTGGCTGGAGGTTTATTGGACATTGTTTTGCGGTCTTGACATTTCCCACATAGCAGGGCACATTAGTTTTATTATTCACCACAGGGTCAAGTGAAAGGCTGCGTTCAATCACACAAACCGCCATCGGGATTCTCTGGTTCTCCTCGCTCGTAACGGGGAGACACTCGAGCTGGAAAGAAGCCACGGACGTCACTGATCTCCAAGGTGCACAATGAGCAACTTTAAACACAAGACATCTGCAAGACGTCTCCAGGAGGAGACCGTTGACATTTAGCAGTGATATTGGAGGTGATTCTGATACTTAAAGTTAAAGGTCTTTTAACTCCTTAGAGGAGAGTCTGATCAGAATGTTGATGTGCAAACCAGAGCGGATATTTTTATTTCCTTTCAGATGTAGTTGAAAAATAAGCCAAATGCTCTGAGTGCCCTATTTGGGGTTGCCCCTGCTTCCCTCACAAAGTGCAAAAGGATGTACTTGCTTTTGCTACCCTTCGAGCCAGAAGGTTAATTAGAATTAATTGGAACTCAACGATACAGCGCTGCCATGCCTGCTGGATTAGAGACACACTTCATATTCTTAAGTTGGAGAAAATCAGACTTTTTTAACTGGCTGCTCCAGTAAATTTGGTAAATTATGGGACCTATTCCTTCAACCTGTTAGGAAGACAGATCTTCCACTATAGCAGCTTAGAAATGTAAAGAGGTTATTTCTGTTGTGATGAGGGTCAAATGCTGCGACTCTCACTTGGGATGTCTGTTGCTATCTCTATTGTAGTTTACTGTTATCTGACTGATGTGCCTGTGTGTCTCTTATCTCTTTTTTTTAAATTGTCTATTTCTGTCCTAGTCCTATGTTTTTAATTTATCTATTTAATTATTTTTATTGTGGCTGTTCTAGTTTTATATAAGTTGTTCGGGTATGCAGCAATACTTCAGTGACCACTTTCGTTCTTTGTTGATTTTCTGAAAAGAAAAAATATGTACATTACTCTTTGGTCCCTAAGGGTCGGACAAAAAGGTACAGAAACAGTTTTGTACCCACAGCAATCAGTACCGTGAATCTTAAGGCCACAAGGTGAACTTGTTCACATTGCACTTTAGTATGACCCAGGGAGATGTCTAAGTTCATTTCCATGATTTTAACTAAATTTTAACTTATTTTATTTAAACATTTTATATGGTTTTACTATATTTTTAATGGTTTTTACTGTTTCTTATGTGTGATTAGTTCGTTGTTACATGCATGTTGGATGGTTGTTTTCTATATTTTATATTGGGATTGCCGAGTTCCCCGATCTGTAAAACAAATTTACCGTCTGGTACTAATAAAGAAACCTTGAACCTTGAACCTTGTAAATGTTTTAATGCGGTTGTATACAGCTGCAAAACCCAATATAAAAAAGTTTTGAAAAGAAAGAATATTTTTATTTTTACACTTAAGGCTTTACGTTCTTGCATTTGAACAACAAACTCCAACATTAAAATCAGGCCAAGTGCTCATTGGATTATTTCACTTGTACCAAGAAGTGGTGCAGATTCCTTATCTGGAGCATCACATTATCACTTCCCTGCATCACTGTGAAGCAGGTTTGTTCTCTTTTCAAGACTGAATGTAACAATTCAGAGAATTTACAGCGAACAGTGCAGCGATAACAATCGGTGTCAGAGATAAGACATTGTTTGAAAGTGAAACTTCACACCCTCCAGCTCTGGTTTAGAAAAAGTCACGAGGCCACGAACGCCCACGGGTCGGTGTCTTTGCATTTCCTCTGCTCTTTCCTGAGTCAGATGTGGGCCCCTCAGATGTGGATTTAATGCCAAATAATGCATCTACTCATGCAGACCCTTTCCAGTGAGGTACAGTTACCGTAACCTTACAAAAACATCATGGAAATCTACAAAACAGAGCAGGATATGTGGCGAGAGGTAAGGCAGCATCGTTAACCAGGTCACAAATATAAATGTGGTCCTCTTAACAAAAGTGCTTCTGGTAAACTCTTAGCAGAAATGCTTCTTCAGGTCAATCAGACTATCACTCATGTTAATAGAGCAGTTTGGTTCATGAAAAACAAAACTAAAAACCTCATAGTGAACAACCAGATCCTTTGTGATTGACCAGAGTCTTTGTTGGGAGCAGGCCTGGTCATTGTCAGAAACATCTGAAGTAAGAAAAAGCACTAAAGAGAAAAAGCAGATGTGGTTGTGTTGTCCACCACCACCAGTTCTTGAAAGAAACAATCACACAAAGAAGAATTCATGATGAAAGTGAAAGAGTCGGATCCTGATGGTTGCCTCAGCTGAGCAGAATGCAAAAACCACAAAAACACTTGAAATCAGGGGTCTGAAGCTCTCACGCAGCTGTCAGAGCCGCTATTTCTCATCCTGGATGTTGTAAGTTTCCATCTGTTGTCTTTGACTTGTTGAAAGTCTCTTGGAAATGCACAAAATCATAAACTGAAGTAAAAATGGAGATTGGTCACTTCAAAAGAATAAATTACAGCAGACGTGACGAGGCAATGTTTCCTGGATTGCATCAACATTCAGCCTGATTGTGTCTGAAATTTTTCCTCCTCTAGATAAGTTTAACAACAGGGAAAAACACAAGATATTTTTCAATTGGTTTGAAATCCATCCCACGCAGAGCTGCAGTCCAACAACTGAGTTTAAAGGGACATTTCAGTGTTTCTGAGGTTGGCTCACATGAGGTATATGTCAGGAGAGTCCAGATCAGTGTTAGCAGAACTGCCATATAGCTACACGCTGTATTATGTGTGAAAGGATTACCCCCGGTTTTCACTGGGAGCATTTTGTTTGCATGCATTTTCCGCTCATGTCAGCTCTGTGATGCCGCCATGGCTTTCACACCAGGTACATGAATGTCCTACGCAGGGATGAAAATCAAAAACAAATTCCTGTTGAGAATCAATAACAACTCCTACAAATGAATCAATATCATTAGTCATTTTGCTTATCTAATCACTTTGCTGAAGGCCTTGCAAATGAAACATATCACACTCTCATCATTGACAGTCAGTAGAAATGATAAAAAAAAGTCCAGATCATCACAGGCAGGGGGCAGAAGTGGTCAATATTGTGGCTTCATTTTCAACAAACAACAAGTAAGTGGAAACAACACCAGCTAGCTAAGCATTTATCTGTGCAGCACGGCATTGAATATCAGGAGTGTCATTGGTTTGACATTGCCGCCTCTAGAAACTTGTGTAGGCTAACTTTTGCCCACACAGATAACTTAGCAGGAATTGATAAAGTAATCTTAAAGATTGGTTTTAAAGCAGAATTGTTAACGACACTGGTATCAATAAAATCTTATCAATTCCCATCCTTAGTCCTGCAGCTTCAGCGCATCTCCCTGCTGTCACAGCTCTATCTCTCCAAATATATATCACCCCAATAATGAGCCTCTATTGAAAGTTTAGGAGGAAACTACCGTAAATCTCCCCACAGGGAGACTGATTCATGAATAACTGACCTGAAACCTGCAGAATGAAAGCTGAGTAACAAGGCGAGTTTCTCCACAGAGGAGGCAAACTGAGCTTTAACTCTCAGAGGCACAGACAGGAAGAGTCTATATCTCTTCTGTGATGTATTTTATTGCTGTGAACACGCATACCAGCGTGATTAAGGTAAATCTGGTTCTCTATTTGTCATTTTCAGGCTTTTCAGCCCAGAAAAGCTTGCAGAAAAAACAGGATAGCCTCCTATTCGAGGCTCAGCTTCCAGGCTTAAAGCTCTGACTGATAACTGTCAAGTCCGTTAAGTTTCCTTTTATTTTTGCACATTCGTGTTCCATGTCTTGTCTTTCCTGTTTTATTTTGAAATCACTGACCCTTGTCTCTGTTGTAGGTGTGTTCCCTTCTCGTCACACCTGCATGCTGAGTGTTTCTTCCTCACCTGTCTCTCATCAGTCCTCGTTACCTCTTGTATTTAACCTCATGTCTCCCTTTGTCCTGTGTCAGTTTCTGACCTCGCATGTGCCTCACGTTTTCTTTGATTTTTCTGCCTGATCTGATTCCCTTTTTAAGTACTGACTCCTACCTGCTTCACATTCCTGATTTTTGTCTTCAGGCACTGTTGCCTCGCCGACTCGCTGACTGTGTACCGAACTAAGCCTGTTTTATTATTAATGTTTTTTGCTTTTTGACTCTAGTTTTGGTGTTTTGGTTTGCCACTTTCATGATAATATCATGCTCACTGAAATAAAAACCAACCAATAAAACATCCAGTATAAAACAGACCTAAGGCTTTGTCCTCAAAAGGTGGGATTTCTTTTAAGCCCAGCCACAGGAGCTTTCAAAAACATCTTTGTCCACATGAAAATGCAAAAATGAGAATAAATGTTGTTTATTAGCATGTTGATGTCACTGATATGCAAAAAAAAATTATACATGTTATGCAGAAGTGGCTCCATGTTCAAATCTGTTCCAACCACAAGTCTGATCAGTGTGATAGAGTTTAACATGTGACTTTGTTTACTGACTTTTGCGGTTTTATCAAGTATTTCCTCGTTTAGGTTACAATACAAAACATGATGAGCTTGATCCTGTTATTAAAAGGCATTCATTGGAACTCTTCTTGTTTTAACTACAGCAGCTACAGACACAGGCAACCATCGGTCGTCTGTTTCATCGCAGTGTTGTTTGAAGCTGCATGTGTGAGCATGAATATGGTCCAATCAATTATGTCCAATTATTTTAATTCTATTTCATTTTTATTATGTATTATTTAGATTGATTAATATATATATATGTATACAGAGAGATTTTATATCTGCTAATTGTTTTTTTACTTTTTGTATCCTGTTTTCTTTTATACCTTGTACAATACAATGCTACTGAACCTCAGTGTCCCTGAAGGAGCCTTCCCAAGAGATAAAGTTCTATCTAATCTAATCTAATCTAATCTAATCTAATCCATCAGCATCACTAAAACTAAAGACATTCTCCTTACACACCTGGAGTCACCCTTAACAGATTTCCTGAAAGTCTTCACTCTGGCAGCAGTTGTCCTAAATTATGCCCAAAATGCTGTTTGCATGTGGACAGAAAACAAAAAGGACAGACTATCTAACAAAAACATTTTCAATTTTAATCCAGTTTTTGAAAGACTTAAACATTTTTTATGATTTCTCATTTTTATAACAGGTGGTCCATTAAATTTGCAAAGCAGTGCAAATACAATATGGTATTTATGAGCTACTGTTTGGTGCTCAAATAAACAAGATCCTGTGATATTAACCTGTCAGTCCATTCTTCCCCAGACCATGACCCCAGACCCTTACATAGGGTTTTTTTTGGGCATTGATCAAGTATTCTTGCCAGGGGCTTTGAATCAGAATCAGAATCGGTTTTTATTGCCAAGTACGCAACACATACAAGGAATTTGACTCCTGCAGTTGTTTTCTCTAGTACAAAGGAAGTAAAAATAAAAAAATAATACTAAAATGAAATAAAAATGAAAATACCTCTCAACAAATGCAGCATATATAAATGTGCATTAACATATACAAACATCCAGGAATATTTACAGCTGTTGTGAGGTGAATCTGCCTGATGATAGATATGGATTCTGTTTGATTCAGCTGCAAACTTTCTCTTAACTTGGTGTTGCTCTTTCACTTACTTTCCCCTTAAATTAGTAAGACAGTGTAGAGCTTTGGGCCTTGCTGCAGCAATGATTAGCCTCTGACCACCTTTGCTGTGGTACATACTGTATACTAACACTGACAAGTACCTCAAACAACCCCACTGTGGAAGTACTGAAATGCCCCTTTAATGTCTCTGTTCTCACAAACTGGCAGTGCTCTGCTAACTTAACGGGATAATGACCCCAAAAACCCCAAACTGCAAATCAACTTGCTGAGTCAAGTTCTATGTCTTAATCGAGGCGATGTCAAACTTTGCGCAAGTGCCCGTCACAGCTCTGCATGTCAGCGGGGCCGCGGGCTGGTACCCACATTTCTGGCTCCTCAGGACTAATCTAAATCCTCATGATTTGATTTGTCTTTCCAATAATTGCGACAATTACACAGCATTAGTTAAGCCTGTCCACCCAGTTCAGGTCATGGCTGATTTTTCACATGGACTCGGGGGCGGATGGAGCGTTCACGGAGCGTTAACTGTAGGAAATGACGGCGGGCGAAGCGAGGTGTTGCGTCTCAAACCACAGACAGATTTGCTGGGTTTTGGATGGAGATGGTTCTGGTAAGAAGACTCCCTTGTAGAGGAGTGAAAGGCCAGGAAACACTCGCTCATACACTCGTCATGTTGTCTGCACATGTGTGTGTGTGTGCTGAAGGCTTGGCAGTGTGGTTTCTGTGCAGATCTGACTTCTGAGAACAACATCAGTCATTAATCTCCTTCAAAAGCTGCTCTCCACTCGTTTTCTCCACCTCATTCCTCTATTTTTAGACGTGTTTCTGGTATACATCAGCAGAAAAAACAAAAATAAAGGAGTGCTGCGTCAGGTGGGACCAGAGCATCCACAGGTATCGACATTCCTCGCTCATCTTTTCCAAGGTGTGTCTCTGATTCATCGACCACACACTCAAAGGAAAAGGACAGAAATAGATAGTGGTGGTTACCTTAATGATCCTCCTAATCACCAATTTATTGCTGAATCAACACCTGAGGTTCAACGGGGAAGTCCACCTGATGTTTTTGTTTTTATTTCAAGACCTAACAAAGGTCCTGACCTTCTGTTTCTCAGGGTTCGATGATGGTTTGTCCTCCATATTTCACCTTGTCCCTCTGGAATTCACTAATAGCAGCTTAAGCCATTTCCAAGCCTCCATCTTGAATTTCTTTTGAGTATTAAAAAGCATGTTTTTGTCTTTACTCAGGTTCATATGCTCATTTTTGAAGACTTCTTGAGTATGTTCTCAATTACTCATGTCCAGAAAGCTTCTAATTTTTATATATATTTAAAGACCTGGACACTGGGACTTGCCTCAAGGCTCACTATTTGAGGACCATATCCCATGTAGCGTGTGATGTGTAAAAGTTTATGTGCATGATAGCAGATGGAAATGCCACAGCAAACATTAAGGGTGAATACCAATTGTACCCCTTAGCCCTTCCCCTTCGTCTTACCCCTTTGTCTTCTCCTTCCCCTTGGCCCTCTGTTTTGAGGTCCAAGGGGAAGGGGTGAAAACACGCTCCTAAGAAACGAGACGCCACTCGATTCCCGCTACGTCATCATCCAGAGCCGCTTGCTGGCTGTGTCACAGGCAGATGCGACAATAGCTGTAACTACAGCTGCGAAAGCTAGCTCGTTATGATGGGAAATTTTAAAATTTTAAAATACGTTCTTGTCAGCAGGCCTCGTGTATTATGGGAAATTCTCCCACCCCTTCCTTTCAAGTGAGGACGTGGTCTGTCTTCATTTCAAGGGCTGTGTAGCCCTTCTCCTCAGCCCTACGGAGAATTGGGACACCCCTTCACTAGACGTGAACGCGCAAAACCAAGAGCTAGGTACAATTGGGATTCACTGTACGTTTACCTGCAGCCTAAAGGGCTGAGGGGAGAGTATAACAGGAACCAGGGACACAGTTCTCCTGCAAGGACAGTGTACAGCTTTATGCCACCAGGTCATACGCCAGCCTTCAGCTTAAAAGAAGCCAGCTGTTTGATTCGATGGTTATGGCTAAGAGACGGAAGAAAATGGTGATAGATGAAGCCAATAAGGGCAAAGGACTAGCAAGATTTACGCAAAAGCACCACAATGACACTCCATCATCATCACACCTTGAGGCAGTCACATTAATTCTTTGTCATATTTGTGACAATTCAAAGTGCTTTCAGAGGGCACAAGAAAGTGCTTCCCGCCTTGCTGGCTTTGCGTGCTTCCCTCTCACCTTTATTATGCCTCTGATACTACCTCAGGAGATGGGAGGTCACCTTGTTTCCATCTTTGTGAGGTTACAGCAAAGGCAAAAGGTCACCGAGGGGTAAAGTATTGCAGCTTGAAATGGCAGAGTCAAGCTAAATGGTATATTCTTGGTACCCAGCTCCTTGTTTTTCACGTATCACTCAAATGCACATTTTATTAAATAAATCACTCTGTCCTTTATCTACCCCAGTCTCCTTCAGGCCTCGGAGACTTGCAGTGTTGTATATTAAGAGCTGAGGGTTTACGGTCAGCTGAGGTCAGCAGGAGGTGGTCCTAGAGCGTAAAGATAAACAACCAAAGAGAAACAAAGCATGCAAAAATGAAAAAGTCTCAAAAACAATAGTGGCCTGATTATGACAGCTATTCCAGAATGGTTTAGAGTAGAGATTGGGGACTCGGCGTGCTCTAATTCAGCCGTTCTACCACAGAAAATGAAGAGGCGGCTCCTCAGTAGGAGCAGATCGAGGGTTGTTTCTAAACCGTGCGTTCGAGATATACAAAGGGATTTAGAAAGGGCTTTCCCCGAGCCCTTCTGCAGGAAAATGTTTATGCAAAGTTAAACTCGACTAGTCCGATGACCGGCTCACACTGACAAGGGAACTTTGTGTGTGTAAATAAATGATCTGTGTCATATTCAGTGAAAAACTTTCTTCAGTGGAAAGAGTGAAAACGGTCTGTTAAACACAGCACACATTCCCACAAGTCAAACCTCTTTTCCTCCCCGCGGCTCTGTGTTTATAGAGGCCCAGCATTTTGATTTATTGGGGGTTTCTCTAATACACCGAGGACATGATGCTTTAAACCAAACAGATCATCCTTCACTCGTATTAAACATTCAACAATAATGTTATCCAAACAATGAAGGGAACATTTAAATGCCTCTCCCTGCACAAACATTGTCAGAAAGTATCAGACCATTCTCACAACTTAATGGGATTGTTGGAACGACGCTCATAAAAAAAGTCAAACTGCTCCAGAGGGGACAAGTTTGTTTGAAAGATAATGGAAAATATTCTTCACTAGAACACTCGAAATCTGCTCAAGTGTCTCAGCTTTTTCTGTTTAGACGCACAAAGAGACGGAGAAGCACAAAAACAACAGAGTGTTACCCAAATATCAGATTTAGAGCGACGAGAACCGCAGCGTAAACATTGTGACCAATCGGAGACGTGAATATGATCTTAAATCGAAATCCAAGTTCTCCTCATAAAAATATCTGCATAATGTAGCCAATCTAGTCTGACTGGAGGGAACCACAAGAAGATATCCATCCATTGGCCACTTTATTAGGTACAAGGGTTCAACTGCCCTTTAACATAAAGGCTAATTAGCTAATCATACAGCAGCAGCTAAATGCATTTAGGCATGGTGAAGACGACCTGCTGAAGCTCAAACCGAACATCAGCATGGGGAAGAAAAGTGATTTAAGACAGTGGCCACCAACCTTTTTTCTTCAGGGCACCATCTACCTGTACCTGGGAAGATTCGAGCCCCCCGGGAGCTAAAAGAAGCAAAAGAAAAGAGAAATTGTTGTGCAAAACAAACACTCTTGTAGAAAGACTCTATAGAAAGTATGTCTTTAGTGTAGTATCCTTGTTTTAGATATCATCTGTGAACCAAACTTTGGCCTTAAGCCTGACAGAGCCCCCCTGGGATCCTCTGGGTCCTCCTTTTAGGGGACCCCAGGTTGGGAACCAAGGATTGAAGCCCTGTCCACACAGAGACCAAAACATTTTTGTATTGAAAACGTCCTCTGTAAAGATGGCACCTCTTCCAGAAATGTGTCCGACATGAAAACATTCAAAACGCTGTAGTACACATGTCAGGCCTGTAAGTGGTGCTGTAACGCTGCTGCAGACATACACCAAAACCAGAGAAGAAGACATGGAGCGTGCTCATACATCATGAGAAACGTAAACAAACTCTGGCGTCTGCTGTTCTCTGTGTCCCCTTGCTGCTCACGGTGGTCGTAGAGGAGCAGAAGATTTTACTGTTGAAGCCAAAACAAGCTCAGGACCTTCAGCAGCACCAACGCGACGCCGTATTCAGACATTGTTTCTATTGATGTCAGGGTTAGAGCATAAGGTTTAAAGAAGAGGCGGAGCTATGACATCATAATATCTGGAAATATCTGCATTCATTGTAAACATGTGTAACCAGGCGGTAAAAGCCTTTATTTTAAGTCCAAATACTTCACATAAAACCACCGTAAACAACATTTTCAGTTGTAACTGTGCCGCCGTCGGTCTTTGTTTTAGACAGCAGGGGGTGTAGTTTCACTGTCCAGTGCTTACTGAGAGCGTAGGTTGCACTAGAAAATCACAGGAAGTAAACACAACACGCTGTCTTTTTTGGGAACAGTAGCTACTGCAGATGGTGAGACAGTCTGTAAAAAATAATCATCTTTAGATGAGGGATTTACGACCAAAAAACGGTGTGTTTATTTACAAGTTTATACTAAGTGTAAACATTCCATGTGGGCCACCAGAGCATGCTAACCTTGAGCTAACAACAATTTTATACATTGTGTTGGTTGTATTGCTTATTTTCTGAAGTGTTTATCAGTCAGGATGTTTTTGTTACATGTAAACTGTTGTAATTCTGCAGTTTGATGATGGCATGTGTGATAATGTTATTCTGAAGACACAAGTTAAAACTGTTCTTTTTAATTATTGACTCTTTTATACAGAGTGCCACTGCCGTATTTTTAGAGAACATTTCCTGATTGAAATTGCAGAGATACTTTCTACAGTGGGACTAGTATAACTTTTCCATGTGAAGAAGTTTGTTTATTGTTGGAATAACCCTCCATATATTTGAAAATTACATTCAAATAACCCACAAAATCGTGTTTGAAGTTCTATGTGATTCACATGGAAATGCAAGGCCAGCGTTTTCAGATTTAGCCACTCTGGGCCTGGTTTTCAAAGATGTGCATTTTCAGGCTTCCCAAACGTCGTATCCATGAAGACGAAATGTCTTTCTGATTAAAACTTGTGTTGATACACCTGAATTTTTCTCGATGTGGACATTGAAAGTGTCATGGTTCCCGGTATCAGACGGGCTGGTCTAAGTATTTAACTGCTGATCTACTGAGATTTTCCATACAACCATCTGAAGACTTTACAGAGAATAATCCAAAAAGAGAGAGTATCCAGTGAACTGCAGTTTTCTGGGTGAAAATAGAGAATGGTCAGAGTGATGGAGGTCATCGAAAAGCAACAGGATTTCAAATAAACACTCTTTACAACCAAGGTCTGCAGAAGACCATTTCATAAGACATGAAACATTTGATCTTGAAGCAGAAGAGCTTCAGCACACTTTAAAAAACAACCTAAAAAAATCTACTCAATAAAACAGAGGTTACAGTTTGCACTCAGTATGACTGTGTTCATTTAACCACATAGTTTGGGAAGTTCAAATTTTAATTTAACAACAAAAGTAAACTGATATAATTCAGATAATATAAATTCACTGATTATTTAATGAATTCTCATGAAAATAGTATTTTAACTATTGATTGCAGCGTACTTCAGAGAAGGAATACTCCATGTACTTTAAAAGTATAATACTAACTAATAAATTAATAAATTGTTCTTTTTTTTGGAAGACGGTTATCTTTATCCTCACACTGTCTCCTCTCACTCATGCCTCAAAACATGGTCGAAGTTTTTGTTCGCACTTGTGACCTGACGGGCAGCATCAGGTTTGACAACTGCGTAAAGTAGCTGAGTGTCGACACCAAATTAGAAACATGACCAAAGCCCGCCACCATCATTATCCAGACGATGACAAAGTGAAAGTGTAGACGGAGAGGGAAAAGTGAGGTCTGTTTTAGCATAAGATGGTGGGAAGCTGGTGCAGGTGCAGAGGTGGGATGGCAAAGAGGCGAGGCTCGTCAGGAAGAAGAGATGACGGCAACGAGCCGATGCTCACAGTGGGTGATATTGTCAGCACGTGTCACTGTGAAAGAGTCCAGATTAAGCAGTTAAAGGCTGTATAGGTGTGACGAGGACCTTCTCTGAGAATCAGGCTGAAATGTGAGCTCCTTGACGGTGTGCGATGGACCACTAACCTTAGACATCACTAGGATTACACCTCAGCAATCTGTGAGTACGCCGTAACTGATTTTTGTAAATTTCACAGTATTTTACCATCATATCTACGGCAACCTACTGTAAAAAATCTATGCTGTATTTACTGTAAATGGCAATGTATTGTGGGAAAAAATACTGATTGATTGATTGAAAATTTACAGCATTTTACCATAAAAGCTACAGTTACCTACTGTAAAATGTCCATACTGTAAATTACTGAAAAGGGCAATGGATCAAGAGAAATTTCAGTTTTTTTCAGGGAAAAAACTGACCAATCGCCTTCTTTCAGTCAGTATTTAACAGTTTTGGGTGAAACAAAAGTTTGAGTAAATGTATTTTATTGGATAAAAATTGAGTAAGTGATTTTTTTTTTATTTACAAAATGATATCTTGCTTCTTAATGACCAGTAAAATACTTAAAGATATAGTAATATAAACTGAAATCCAGCTAGTTGTCCATCATTTAAAATGCATTAAAAAGTTGTAGAAAAAAGACTTTGATGATATTGTAAATGTTAATACAGCGAGGGTGCTGTTTCAGAAAATACAGTAATGATGCTGCAAATGAAAATACAGTAAGGGTGATGTTTTTAAAAACAGTAATTATGCTGTTTATTGAAACAAATAAATGAAACCTTAAATAAAAATTAAGTAATAAAACAATAATGGAACATACAGTAATTCTGCTGTAAATTAAAATAGAGTAAAGCTGCTTTAAAGACATTTACAGTAACTTACTGGCATCTTGTTGCCAGTAAGTTAATGTAAAATTTTCGACCACCTTTTTACAGTGCATTTTAACAAGTTTTTATAGATTTTGTGTCATCCTCGTTCTCTTCCCTGAATCTGTGACTTTATTCCCTCCCTGAGGACGGCTGTAGTAAAGATTCAAACCTTAAATCTGAATAAAATTCTGTCCCATCAGCCGTATTTACGAGGCTGGGGACAGCACTCGTAAATACTGCCTGGGGTCAGTTTTTCAGGAGCATTCATGGTTTATTGTTTAAGAGGGGTCCAGAGACATAAAGCTTCTGGACAGACCAGGTCTTGGGAGACCTCTGTTTGGTAGGAAGACCATAATTGTTCTGAGTTGCGTAAAAGCGGCCTGTAACAGCGTGCTGAGGCAGCACTAAAGTGTGTGAATGTGTGTGTGGTTGTTTTTGTACATGCACGCCTGAATGAGCGTGAATGTCTCTGTGTGTTTTGTTGCAATCTCCGGACTTGATGAAGTGGGTCCATCAAGCCAGAGCGTTCGAGGGAGTTCAGGGTTGTCAGCGAGGATTCGAGCGAGACAGCAAGACCGCAGGTCTGGTCAGGCTGGGGTCAGGGCAGGGTCCGAGGGGACCGGCTGCACGCAGTCACTGAGTTTGTTTCAGGGAAGGTTTTTAAGGAGAGGGCCGAGCTGCGTCTGCCTTTATTACACTGAAGGACGGTCGTCTGTTTTCTTTTACTCCTGAATCAGGACTGGTACAGTGGTCCTGAGAGGTGACAAACAAAACAACACAGAACACAACAACAAACAAGGAAACACTAATGAAAATGCAGCAATAACTGAAAGCACAAATATAAAAGCTGTTAATCAGAAATCATGTGGATGGATTCAAGACAGAACAACAGGGAACTCAAAAGTAATAAAACACAAAGACATTTGTAAAACACGACAGCAAACAACAAAACACAAAGACAAATATTACGCACAACAGAAGAATACTTACCACATTAACAAACAAAACAACAAACTAAAAATAACACAATCATAAGAAAACACAACAAACAAGAAAACAGAAGAAAATAAAACAAAAGATGTATGTAAAAAACTACAATTAAAAATATTCAACAGACCAAAACTTAAAACCGCTAACATGTACAAAACACAACAAACTAAAATAGAATAACCATGAGAAAACACAGCAAACAAGAACACAAATATAAAAAAGACACATACAGATAATGTAATTCGGGGAAAATATAAAAAGCAGCACCAAATTTAAAAACATCCCAACAAATATAAAGCGCAACAAAAAAGATTATAATTTACAATCTTCAACAAATTTAAAAAAATACATTACAACAAACAAAACTGAAATCACAAAACAAATACAAAATAACAGATTCAAATTAGAGTTTTTTATGATTCTTTTTTAATATCATGTCTTCTAGTTAAGCTGTTAAGGACTTTGTATTTGTGTTTTGATTTTTTGTTTGTTCCTTAATGTATTTGAGCTTTTTATTGTTTATACAGTTTTGAACTGAATTTAATGTTTCTTGTGTTTATTTCTTGTTTTGTTTTTATTAATAGTTTTGTTGTTGTGTTTTCATGTTTTATGCAATTTTTGTTTAGATATGTATTGTTTATTTATTGTGTTATCGTTGTGTTCGTTATTTATTTAGAAGTGTTTTATTTCTAACATGATAAATACTCTTTGTACATGTAAAGCAAAATAATTGTATAAAAGTAAAAAAACAATTATTAACAACTGTTAACTTGTTTTTAATGTTGTGCTTATTATTGGTCTTGTCTGTTTAACATATTTATTGTGTTTTATAACTTTTGCTGTGTTTTTTTCTTTAATCAATTTATTTTTCTCTATGATGTTTTCTTGTTTGGCGTATTTCTCAAATTTGGTTGTTTTTTTACATTTGTGATATTCTTCAATTTTGTTTTTGTAAAGCAATGTGTCATTTCTTAGTGTGTTTTCTAGTCTGACATTATGATATTTCGATGTGTTCTTTAATTTGTATAATGTGTATTTGTTCTAGCGTTTGTTTTTTTTATTAGTTGTCCTGTTTTGATATTTGTCCATGTGTTTTTTCCCTTCAGGGCCGCCATAGCCTCTGCTCCTGCTCTGCTGTAAATCATTTTGATTTGACGGGTGGATGTTTGGAAATGTTATCATGCTCCTGTAGAAAGTGTTCGTGCTGTTTTAAATCTCTGAATGGTTTCATTTGACCACAGATTCTGGGCACATTGTTTTCCCTCTGAGGTTTTTCATCTTCCATTAATCCTTCTTAATGTGCAGCCTGATACGGAATATTTCTGCCGCTGCCACACCGCCGTTACGCAGGGGGAAATGTGTCTCGTTTCAGCACACGAGATGGCAATCACAATATTTATCATTAATTTAAACCAACTTTTACGAACATTCTGAGGAGTATTTCTCTTGCTTCACATTATCTACTCCCACAAACGTAATCTCTAAAAATACTCGACGTGTCACCCTTCGCAGCCTCGTGGGATTTTCCCCAGCTTCTTTCCCAGACTCCAGGACAGCTCTCGAACATCACATGCAGCAGCAGAAGAAGGTAGACTGCCCATCATCCATTCATGAGGAGGACCTCCAGTGTTGTCCTAACCTCCCATTACACGCCATCAATCTGTCACCGTCACTGCCTTGTTACTGTAAGGTCTGCTCCACTTGAAACAAGCCTCTAATTATCCTCCCCGTCCACTCCCACTGGACCACATGCTGTACGCTCGCTAACCAGCCTCGCCGGCTGCTCTGTAGGTCTGCAAACACTCACTGCACTGAGCACATGCTGTCATCCCCTCGCTGAGCGTGTGGGTCTCAAACCTCCTACGCAACATGATAACAAGCTGACGACATCACGCTGCAAATGACAAACCCAGATATCCATTACCGTGGCTTTGACCCAGCGTACCCCTGAATTTAATACCTTTAAACTCGAGCAAACCCGGAGTGTGTTTGGACGTCCCTGACCACTCAGAGAAATCATAAGGCTTACATTGTGTTTGGATCGAAGACCCTTTACAGCCGAAATAAACATCTGCAGGTCATGAAGGGAAAAAAAGGCAAAGCTCGATCACATTTCCTCTTGAATTATGTCGACATTTTAATCTGACAGGTGCCCAGTGAGGTTTGTTTGCTAAATAGTGAACCACTGTTTCCATTTAAAGCATGTTCATGGCAACAAAAAGGAGGAAAGCTGTTAAAAAGGCACTGCCAGCCTCTCAATTTGTGACTTGCAAGTGGCTTCACTGCACAAAGCAGCGCAGCCAGAGTACATTTGAAGCTTTACTGATTCTGTAAAATGTGTAAATTGATCAATTAAAAAAAAAAAAGTGTGAGATTGATGGCCACATGTGGTCCCCAGGCTGCCTGTTGCCCATCCCTGCCTCATTCATGTGGTTGTTTTAGTGATTCTCTGTGTCAAGCTGCTGTTACCAAATCAGGATTTTATCTGAAAGCAACAAAAACCTAATTACAGCGACCTCAGATGTTACTTTTGATCATTACCGGGGCTTCATCCAACAAATTAACAGTGATGATTTGATCGACTTGACCTGTTTGGTTTCATGGAGAGACCTCTGGATCACCGATTTGGCTTCTTCTTCTTACTGGCTGATGACTCCTGTTGTCTGTGGAGAGCCCTGGGATATGGTCTGGCTGAGGTCTGGTCCTGCTTCAGGGCTTCATGTTGAGCATCCCTAAAAACCAGATGAATCTGTGCTCAGGTCCGTGATCTCCTGTGTTGCTAAAATTGGTTCAAATCTAAATTCTCTTGTTTTTGGCCCGCTGTACAGGGCACAGTGGTTAGTAGGAGAGCAGCCAAGGTGATAAGTAGAAGCAGGTGGTCTGGTTTACCAACAGAATATTCCAGAACAAATCCTCAGGGCGCTGAACATGGTGTGATTATTGGTCTGTAGTTTGGTTCTGGTTTCAAAGATCAAGGATATGAACCTGAGAAGTCTCTCTCTCTCTCTGTCTCTCTCTCTCTCTCTGTGGGTCTAAGTTTGTTGGGGATCAAAATAGATGCCCTGGAATAATTAGTGGTTTCAGTCATTATCGTCCCACTGTGTGTGTGTGTGTGTGTGTGCGTTTGTTTGTGCCGGAGTGTAAGCAATGAAACAGAAACGGGGCACCGGGCAAACCATGGCGTGGGTGGAGGAAACTTAGACCCAATCCGATGATGACATCCAGTTTGGTCGCTCTGTTGACAGTTGCTAAGCTAGCAGAGCTGTTATTTTGGCTTTTTCTGCATGTGGTGTAAATTATCCTAACACGTGTTACTCCAATATCATGACCTGTGTGTGTTTGCGAGAGTGTGTGTGGTTGGAAACGTGTCGCGGCAGGTCTGTGTGCATTAGCGCGAACCCGGCAGCCTTTCACCTCGGCCTCACCCCCGCTATCTGCAGCTGAACTTGTAACCTTCAGGACTGCAGAGGATTAGGCTGCAGCCTGCCATCGCAAACACTGAGTCACGTTCATTAGAGCTGAATGGATGTGCAGATCGGTCTGAGGTCAACGCAGCGGCCGTTCTAAAACACCATTTGACGAGACAACTCCCATGTCACTGGCCTTGTTATTCTTGATCCGTGAGCACCAATCTTCAGCTATTTGTGGCCACTCTGACTGATGCTTCCACAACTTCGATTACATCCAATTAGGGCAGAAATTCTCCTTTTATTTCCTCTGGTTACTTTTTATTTCCTTCGGATTTGTAGTGCAATTTCAGTGCTGTAAAACGGTGTCACGGATTTGGCGTGTGTTTGTGCAAAAGCAGCATCCAAGGAAAGCCTCCAGAGGCGTTCAGCTAATACAGACGGGTGTATATTATCTTTCTGCTCTGCTCTGGATGTCACAGAGTAATGAATTAGGCCATAAATCATCATTACAGGCTAATATGTGTGCTCTGACCCCGGCACTGTCTGCGTAATAGATGCTGGATGTAACACAAGCCGCTAAACGTGGACCACACAGGAAACCGCCGAGGACGAGGAGCCAACATCTCTGCATAACTCTGCCTGCAAACACGACCCTCTTTGTGTGCACTTCTCAGACTTAATTTACTGTTTTTCAATGTCGTGAAAATCTCCGGCCCCTTGTGTGAATGTTTTCTTTGTTTGGTTGCGTCCTCTGAAGATTTATGGATTTTTTTTGTTTGTCTTCTTTTGTGCACGAGGGCCAGGCGGGAAAATGATCCGTATAGGAAATTACAGCCATAAATTTTTACACTTAAACTCATCACACCCAGGGTTTGCAGGTTGTTGTTTCCCTTCATATGAGGAGCATATATCACACGGCAACTTCCCTCTGCAGAGCAATATGTGATTTATAACAGAAGTAAGTGGATTCAGACTCCGGGGGTCTGAATGCTGGCCTGGCTTTGCAGAGGTGTTTATGAGGTGAAGTTTATGAGCACACTTAAGGAAGAAGCTTTTTTTTACCTGTCATACCTACACCATGAATCTTCGCAGCAACCACCAATTAACTACCATAATACCATTGGTCTTCTGAGGAAAGAGGCAAAGTTTAAGTACTGGGGGCAAGGAGAATTCAAGGCCTTCACACCAGGAGTCGATACAAAGTCAATTTAATGAAGGTGATCTTAACAGATGTGATGTTTCAGGTGCTAAACCTTCATTAGACCAGGGAAGACTTGACCTAATAACAGAGTTAAAGAGTTCTGAGGCTGTGTTTTATGAATGGCATCACAGGTGACTTTAACAAATTCAGTTCAACTGGCTTTGGTGTTTGAATATCCTAATAAAAACGAATCAAAATTATCATGATCATATTCCACACAATGTTTCATTTCTGACAAATATCAGCTGAAATTATGCCGTGTGCAGAGAACTCAACACATATTGAGGGCTTTTCCACTTTGTGGTATCAGCTCAACTTTACTCGGTTGTTTTGGTTTAACCATTAGAAAATGTACCTCGTATTTAGTGCAGTTTTTTTTGTATCACCTCCAGTGAGGTTCCAAGGAAGCTGAGCCAAGACCAAGTGTGACATGGAGACTCTAAGTTGGGGGGCAGTGATGTCGGGATGCTGTATGACTTGCCAAACTCTCCTCTTCTTTACTGGCACATTGTTTTGCTGCTTGCAACCGTCTTTGGAACAAAGTTCGTCTTCGAATTGTGACAAAAACCCACAAAGGGGAGGGCAGCTCTATCCCCTCTGTTTTCTAGCTGATAGGCTGGTTTGTTGTTTACCACTGACCTACTGGGACTTTCACAGGTCTGTATAATACAAAGAGAAAATATCCAGTGAGCAGCAGTTCTCTCTTCTGAAGGCAGTCTTGAAGCAGATGGGCCGGATGACCTTACTGGGTGCAACTTATGTCACCAAAACTGGACAATAGAAGATTATAAAGATGTTTCCTGGTCTGATGAGTCTGGATTTCTGCTCCACATTCAGATGGTATGCTCAGAATCTGGTGTGAACATCATAAGGCATGGATCCAACCTGCCTTGGATAAGCGGTTCAGGCTGCACTTTGGGCCCCTTAGTCCCACCTGAGCATGGTTTAAACCCCACAGCCTACCTGAGGATTGTTGCTGACCATGTCCATCCCTTTATGACCACAGTGGACCATCTTCTGATGGAGACTCCCAGAAGCTCCATGTCTCAAAGCTCAGATCAAATCAGACTGGTTTCTTCACTGTACTCCAGTGGCCTCCACAGTCACCAGATCTCAGTCCAAAAGAGAACCTTTGGGATGTGGTGGAGCAGGAGATTCTCATCATGGATGTTCAGCAGCTGTGTGGTTCTGTCATGGAGATATGGACCAACATCTCTGAGGGATGTTTCAGCTCCTTGGAGAATTAAGGAGCTCAAGTGGTCCAACCTTGTACAAGCAAGGTGTACCTAATAAAGTGGCCGTGACTGAACAAGTTTAAAAGTCCATCTGGCTGTCAGGCTCAAGTGGAAAAAGAATTCTTCTCAGAACAAGCCTGGCTGCAAAAACAAGCAGGTTGTGACAAATACCAGCATGTATAAATAAAGCAGATTTATATTTTCGCCCTGACGCCCACAGTACATGCCAGCTGAGTGTGTGGGAACCCGGAGAACATGTGTGTGTAAAACACCGCTGTCAGCGCGATCGTTCAGCAGTCTGAGGCCTCCTCTGCCCTCCTCGACGAGCCAAATTTCCCTCAGGAAGCAAAGTGACTCAGTTGTGGTTTGACATTGTTTGTGAGTGCATGTGGTGTGTGAGAGAGAGAGAGAGAGAGAGAGGGTAGCAAGGCGAGAGAGCGAGCGTCTGCCTCTGCATGTATGACCGTTTTAGCATGTTAAACATTGATTATATTATATAACTGACATGCTTTCACGGGTCAGTCTGAGGTTTAACGGTGTAATGAAATATATGAACCTCTCTCCTCACTGTAGGAAACATTTTCTGACAGTCAACTCAAACACTGGCCTGTAATGTAAAGTCTAAGAGGACGCAGGGTGCTGTGAAAACTAAGAGCACCCAGACTGTCCTGAGATGATGCATGCTGGGCCAAGATCAGCACTCTGAAGCTCCAAGCACTGCAGATATGTTTAGTTTAATCTAAAGTCTGTATTCCTGTTTACTGCCCGGAGTAGCTAACCGTGCAGATACTTTTGGTAAGTTTCGAAATACCCCTCGGTGAGATTTCTGTCACCACCCTGGTACACGGAGGTGACTGAGCTCCTGCTTTGTGGTGTTCGACGTGTTGAAAAATTACAATTGAAAAAGCTCACATCTATTTCTAGAAGGAATGTCTCGGCTGTCCAGGAAAATCCACAGACCTCACCGTGAACAGTTTAGATTGGACCTCCTTTTGACTGAAGAAATAGTCCCGGAGCAGAGCGACCCTGTGAGGTCTGTGGATTAGTCTTTGACCAGGACATTGTTTCTAAAATCAACCCTGCTGCACAGTTCTAAAAAAGTCATTTAGTCAATTCTTGGAGCGCCAAAGATAAAGATGTTTCTATGTTTATGTGCTGTGGAGATGGCTGACCATGATGGTGCAGAAGTTTGTACCAGGCTCTAAAGTTGGAGCCTGATGAGAGATTTTAGCTCTGATGGTGGCTCTGAAGTTGGCAGACGTTAACTTTGGTTCAGGCGGCGTCAACACAACAACCTGTCAACGTACACTGAGAGGATTTTAGTGTGAATATCGTCAACAGGGGATGATTTCTCTAAACAGAGGTGATCCCCTGACTTTTCCTAAACGGCCTGCGGGCAGGTTTGATCTTTTAGTAAAACATTTTACCAAATCTAACAGATCTCCATCTCTTTTCTCATGAGTAATATTTTCTGTAACGGCCCTCTGCCAGCGGGACCTGCTGCTGTCTGGCACCAGGGCAGACTTTGCCTGCAAGTGTTCTGAAAGAGCAATTTGCAGGGTACATTTATTCTGACATTATTGCAATACTTGTCATAGTAAATACCGTAATTATTGATTTTTAAAGTAAGAAAAAGGTTCAAATTTTGATAAAAAAGTGTCTGTTTTTTCTGCATTGTGTCATATTAGGTCACCAAAGAGACCATGTTCTCTGACTACAGATGAATATCGATGTACAGTTTAGGTTTTTAAGAGTCTGAACACAGGTTTCATGTTATATTTACACCATCTTGACATTCTTACACTCTATTATACCTGTTGATAACTTGGGTCAATGTGCTATTCAGGTCTGTTTCTTAAATTCCAGTTTGAGATGTTAAATTTTTCCCAACATGAAAGAAAAAACACACTGCTTCATTTGTCTACAGTGTCTCCTCATCATTTTATTAATGCTGGTTGTCTTTCTGCTAAAGTAAAGTCAAGTTAAATCCCAAACACAAACTGTTTTCTATAAATTCTCCACAATAACAGTCTTAGTTTGTCAGAGGGTTTTTAAGATGAAACAGCCAAACAGGGAACAGAGGCAGAGAGCCTAAGTCTGAACAGTCAAGCTACACAATGGATATGCAAGGATTTGGTCATCCTTTCAAAATAAAACACCCCTAAGTCTAAGTTATCCAAAGAAAATAGTAATGATATCAATTATTCTCATTTCTTTTTGGCCCAGTATTGTTCCACCTGATGGTTGGAAACTCTGACTTAACCTATTTCCAGTTGGGTGTCGAGTGCAGATCTTTAAAACTAAATTTGCTTGATATTTACGACTTTGAGCTGGGCTGCCTATGGTGTCATACTTGCAACATTAGTTTACCAAATCAGGAAGCATCATCAACCTACTGTCACCAACCCTATTTTCAGACAGGATCTCTCTTTTTTTCTCCTGACATTAGGGGTCCCCATTCTCTGGACTTCTGGGGGTCCTTGGATTGAAAGTTTGGGAGCGTCCTGCCCTCATGAAAGGATAATTGCTCAGTAAAAAGATCCTGAACTTATTTATTTTTATTGATTTTCTATGGATTTTTGAAAAACTGACTTGTCTAGTTTTTATTTTTTGTTATTTTTATGTATGCTTGGGTTTTATTTTGCCCCAAAATTGATGTCCTTTTATCAGAATTGCTCATTGCTGGCAGCTACTGATGTATTTAACTGAGTTCAACCAGTACACGCACATATTTATGATATATAACATTTGTTATGGACATTCAAAATTATATTTTGGACAGTAAGATGTATTCTGTGTGTCATGTATGAGGGATCTAGGTGAGGATGTATTTGTTGTGGCCAGAGCTTACTTGTTGTTTGTATGTTGTAGTGTATTGTTTGGTTGTTTGTTTGTTCAAAACTGAAAAGTTAATTAAAAAAAATATAGTATAAAAGAAGACCCTAAATCATAACCTTGAACTAATGCATGACTGATCAGTTACACAATCCACTGAGTGACACATGCCACAACAACTTGAACAGCACCGCCAAGCAGGTGTGAAGATCCAAAGTCCAGTTTGTTAGTCTGGTCAAACAAACCAGACTTTGCTCCTCAAAGATATTCTGGATTTGTCTCATGTACAGTCGTCACAAAAGTGAGCGATGGTAAAGTTTAAACCGAGTGTGCATGCAAATAACTCGTCCACCCTTTTTGGCTTTCTGAAAATTTATCTGACCAATTAAAAAATGATCTGCGACCGAGATTTCACAATCTGGTAATGCATGAGCTCACAGTGTTACTTCACTCTATAAGCTAAATACCAAATATTATAAGCTGTATAAACAAATGGAGGTTCTTTCCAACGCATTAAGATGCTTTATGATCTTCAGACCGACGCTTAATAACCTCCAGAGCTTCATGGCTGAGTGAACGCCGGCATGCGTCTGCAGTGGACATGTTTGTGTGTTTTCTGTCATACAGTTTTCTGTGTGTGTGTGTTTGTGTAACACTACAGTGTGAGATGACCTCATTCTGCTGTGAACCACCCTTTGGGAATCCCCCCACTCACGACTGTTTGTGGGCCCTGCACCCAAACACCAGTGGGTTTCTGGAGATTGTTGGTGAGCTAATGTTCGTGCTCACAGGGGCTGCTCATCTTTGGGAGTAAACAGCAGTGGTCCTGTGACAAAGGTTTGAGGACGATGTCAGGGGCAGTATTTACAGCATGACTAATGCTAATGCTAACCTGTGTTTGTGGCCTCAATCCTGCACCACTCCTTTGACTTCACTTTTAACACCACATGTCAGTGTGAGTGTTAAAGAGGGGGTCATGACCCCTGAGGGTCACCAGGTGGTGGCACTGCTATTTTGATATGCATTTTTAAATGTTACAAAAATTATGAAATATCAGAAAATAGATGTTTCTTTTTTCCGGCCCACCTATAATTTTAAAATAGGTCTTGTCACAGGTTGAATCAATAGAGTTTCCACTCATTTTTTCTTTGATAACTGTAGAAACAGAAAATTACAATTTACTCAAGAAAAAGGCATTGGATATAATTATGAATTTAAGGGCTGTAATTTACAAAAGCTGGGTAGAGCCCATCCTTCACCCATTTTTATATTTGACTTCTTTCATATATTTATTAATGATAAACCTTTTTAACCGTTAATATCACAGTACTTCTTATTTCATTTCCATGTTTCCTTTTTGTTAAAATGTTTTTTAGTTTTGAAATAAAGAGCTTTGGAAATAATCAGTCAGTCAAACTCTCTATATACAGCACATTTCATCAAATTCAATTGCAGTTCAAAGTACTTTACATAGAGGAAGAAAAATGACTGACAGAAGAATTTTATATGTATATGCACATATGATGGTAATAATCATGGATTTTTCCTACAACCACCCAGCAATTTAACACTCAGCAGAGGATTTAGAGATTAATGCACACCAGAACAGCTAAAGTAAAAAAAGTTATCAAATCAATATGACTGTTAAAATAGAAAAGAAAATAAACAAGAAATATGCAAACCAATAAAACCAAAAATCAACAGATACAAAAAATAAAATGCTAAAATACCTTACAAAAATGTTAAAAAGGTTAAAAGAAAATCTAAAATGATTAAGAGTAAAAGGTTTTTAAAAAATATATATAACCATGGTAAGAAATGTAGCCAAAACAGGGGTTCTCTCCGGGCACTTCCTCCCACAGACCATAAACATGCTCATTAGCTTGACTGGTGACAATAAATTGACCTTAGGTGTGAGCGTGAATGGTTGTCCATATCTCTATGTGGCCCTGTGATTGGCTGGTGACTGGTTCAGGGTGTGCCCCACCTCTCGCCCAATGTCAGCTGGGATCGGCTCCAGCCCCTTGAAGAGGATAAGCAGTGTAGATGATGGATGGATGAATAATGAGGTCCATGGCATTAGCCTGAGCATTAGCCACAGACACATAGCTCAGCTGTCCAACTGTACAGAAAAAGTCAGCACAGAAGTTAGGGCAATACATCTCTGCAGGTGGTGCCAACAACCCTGCATAGCTAAAAGAATTGCTTGTGACACAAAAACAGTACAGGGGGATCACATGCTATAAACTGTTTTTTATAATGACTTACTTTACACTCTAGTCACTTCTTCATTATATGGCACTGCCTACGTGTCCATTGGCCAGCATCCCCAAGCAGTTTGCTCCACAAGGAAACAACCACTACCAACCTGGATAAATGGACAATTTTTGCTGCAGTATTTTTGCATACGTGTGAATACTTGTATGCTCTGGAGTAGCCTCAGGAAAATCTTTGTCCGAGTGAAAAATGGAGGAAGGTAGGTCCGACAAGGTAGCTCACATATGTCTGTTACATCTATAAGCAATAGTTCCATGATAAAGTTGAAATCATAATATGATTCATGACCCTGAAAACCCACACCGAGCACCCAGAATCATGTTGATGTCATTATTAGTTAGACAGTTATTGAGCAAAAACGATTGTTTGCTAAAGGAGGTTATCTGGATCACCACCAAAATCTAATCATTTTTAAGTTGGGCCATTGCCAACATCTCCTGAAAATCTCAGCAATATCCATTCAGGAGTTTTTTTGTAATCTAGCGAACAGATAAACAGAGAAAAAGACAAACAGACAAACAAACAGATGGAAAAAAACATAGCCTTCTTGGTGGAATTAACAATAATCTCATTTCAAAACATTTACTTTATTACTATTATTATTATTATTATTATTGTTATTATTATTCCTACATGATCACATACACCTCTATATTCAAAGATAAAAACCAGATCTAACCCTCCTGTTAAACTCTCCTCTCCGATGCCACCTAAAAACCCTTTCTGCTTTGGAGCTCGGTGATCTAAATAATTCCCTTCCTTTGCATAACGGAAAGAGCAAAGGTCCAAACGAGGCTCATTAAGTGAGCTCTCCTTCATCAAAACCTCAGTGTGCCTCTGAGAACAGGCTAAACGATGACATGAGCTGGGATGGTTTCTGCAGCTGTGGGGCCTGGCCCTCCTGGGTCGAGGTAATGAAATCAAACTCAAGCCTTTAAGTTTATTCACATAAATGACCCTCCTGTTTGATCTCACTGGAGTCCACAGGACACACCTAGAGACTATCAGGAGGAAACGGAAAAGCGGTGAGGAGGACATTAGCATGAGAGTGAAAAGGCAGCTCTTCCTGTGATTCAGGTTCAAGAATAACATTTTACCACCCTGATGACCACACAGGAAGGGATCAGTATCCCTCACCCTACCTCCAAGTGTGTGTGCTAAGTGTGTTTATTTTGTTAAGTTTTGGTGTTTCGCAGGCTAAAGCTCTCCTCTCTGAGACCCTGGGAAAGATCTGCCCATGCACCTGCCAAATCCTCTCGCTCCTGAAGCAGAACTCTCCCCTCTCATCCCCTCCAGGGGAGAAAGTGCCACACATCGAGAGCAGAGATACTCGCTAACGAAGCCCCTGCAGGCCAAAGTAGGTCATTTGTGTGGAGGCTGCTCAAAATGACTCATCAGATTGTTTTCTCCATCTGGCTCGGCTGTGGTCGGCCTGAAACTTCATGGTTAAAGTTTCATAAAGATCGGTGTCATGGATAGAGGAAAATACCTTTGACTAATGTAACGATGTGCTCAACAGACAGCAGGGAAACATTAGAGAGATCAGCTACAACAGAAGGGTGGCTGCGCCGGTGGGACACATTAACTGATTTTAATTTGGCTAAAAAGCTTCAACTTTTGTCTGTATTTGAGGATTTAATGCCACGGTCTGCAGAGTGAAGCCAGAGTTCACAGAGACGATGTTTTCCTCTTTATAATGCCCCAGCCTATCCCAGCTGACACCCTGGACTGGTCCTAGCCAATCGCAGGGTCACATAGAGAGACAGACGACTCACACCCATATCTAATGGCAGTTTGGAGTCAACAATCAACATAATGGGCATGTTTTTGGTCTGTGGGAGGGAGCAAGAGTGCCCAGAGAGAACCCACACATGCACAGGGAGAACATGCAAACTCCACACAGAAAGGCCCTGACCAACGTGGGGATCAAACCAGCAACCTTCTTGCTGTGAACTACCTGCTGCGTCACCGTGCTGCCTATGTTAGATCCAGTTGTCTCCTTCAACACAGCTTGGTGTTCTGGAGTTAATCATGGACCAGTCCGGAGCCAAGGCCCCGTCCTTTGTTGCACCATGAACCAGTTTTCTATCAGATGATATGTACTAATAACCGGCCAGTGCAGGGGGGGGTGTCAGTGGACTGAAAACAAACAGTGAATAATGAATGTAGCTCACCATACTGCTGGATCGGTTGGACCTATGAGGTGATGTCCCTGAAGTGTTTCATGAAACATGGACTGTGTAATGGTTCAATCAGTGATCGTGTCATCTGGTGACTGTCAAATAAAGATTGATTGATTGACTGTCAAGTGTATTGCTGTCTGTATTCACCAAGTTTTCAGTCATATCTGATGTGGACTGCATGGTGGAGCAGCAGGAAGTCTCACAGAGAGCAGGTTGCTGGTTTGACTCCCTGATTGGTCTTCTCCTTCCTGTGTGGAGTGTGTATATTCTCCCTGTGCATGCGTGGGCTCTCTGCAGGTACTCTGGTTTCCTCCGTCCATAACTTTTCAAGTTATCTTGAACACAAACAGACAAACAAACTAACCAACGCCGGCAAAAACATAACCTCCTTGGCAGAGGTAAACATGATCATTAGGTTGGCAGGAGATGCCAAACTGCCCTTTGTTGTGAGTGTGTGTGAATTGTTGTCTCTATGTGGCCTTGTGATTGGCTGGCGACCAGTCCAAGGTGTACCCACCTCTCACTTAATGTCAGCTGGGGTTGGCTCCAGACCTTGATGACCCCAAAAGTAGAGTGACCATCCTCTTTTGCCTGGACATGTCCTCCTTTTGGTCATAAAATTACGTCCGGGGAGGATTTGATAAAATTTCCTAAAATGTCCAAGTTTAGCTTAACTTGTTCTACAGACGAAGCTGTCGCCGGCGACAGAAAAAGATGTGCATGATTCAAACTACTGTAACTCCTCGAGTATCAACGCTATCCAAATAATTCCAACAGATTCTGAAAGCTGAGAAGCAGAACTTTCCAGTGATATACAGTACACATTACAGTAAAGGCTGGATTGCCTGAGGGGGAGGGATGGGAAGTGAGCTGGCTGAGAGCAGAGAGAGGATTCAGAGACAAACATGTGAGTCATTTATTGGTGGTTTATCGGTATTTTCTGTGTAAATAATGTAAAAATATTGTAAATAAAGACATTAGTATCATTCTGGAGTGTTCTCACCATACTTTGCTGTATGTTCACAGAGTTTTGCTGTATTTTTACTTAGTTCATCTTTATTGTCATCGTCTTTTTCATCATAGTTCATGTTTTATGAATTTCATAAATAGTAAACTAATATAAAAATATAAATACTAAATAACTTAATAAATAATATAAAATAGGTTGAGTTTCTGTTTTGTCTTCTCAAAAGTATTGAACATGTTCATTTATAAGTGTTTGTAAAGAGGAACCTGTTAAAAATTCAAATCTCTTTTTCTTTTCCTGTACTTACACGCTGTTTTAAGCATTCACAACGTAATAATGACAAATCCTTGCTAGAATGTTTTACTTCAACTGAAAAAAAAGGTGCAAAATAATTTACTCAAAGGGCATTTTCTGACACATTTATTGACAAAAAGCAAAAAAGACCAGATGGCCATATATATTCACAGTAGTAAAAGTGTTAATATTTATAATAAAGCACTGCACTGGACCACTGGCATTATTCCAATGTACCTACCTGTCAAGATGTTTAGCATCATGACTCAACACATGCTGCTGAGGGTCTTCTTTTTGAGTTTTCTGGATATGGTCACCCTACCAAAAGGGAAGGGTGTAGACAATGGATGGACATATTTGGAGTGGACATTCAGACATAATCCTTCATCTGAATCAGTCTGTTGTTCACTCGCTCAGCTCTGGTTTCCTCTCCAGCTCCTGACTCATGTCCCTGTCTCTTTAGCTCTTGATAAACAGTTTGTCTGCTGTTTTCAGAGTAAGTCTTGCATGTTCGGGTCTGACAGTTTACCCCCTATAAAAGGAACAAAAGGGGTGAAACTGTAGTTTGGTAGGTGAGTTGGAAACATGTCATGGGGCAGGAACCCAGAGGTCCTGGGGATATCTCTGCAGATCGATGGGAACAAGCAGCAGATATTGTCTGCAGCTGCCTTGCTCAAGTTGGAACTCTGATTTTGGCTGTTTGGTTGCCTCGTCCTACTAGTACGTCCTGTCATGAGGACATGCATCAAAATGGGAGTCATGTTTAGGATGTATGAGAGCGTATAGGAATAGTATTTCTTGGTTGGACTCTGAAACCGAAACGCTCGAGGAAAGACAGATGTGACGGCTCGGGGCTTTTTCCTTTTCACTTTCTGAAAACACCAGGACTCATCCAGAGGTCGGTCGGTGTGGAGTTCAAATGAGAACACTGGATGCGTCATTATGTAAAACAGAATTACAATAATAAACATCTTAAGTCTGAGTGGCTCTGATTTGGAACTTTTGACTTTCTGAAGTTTCTAATTCCCAGCAGATTTATTGATCTTCTGCAGATTGCTCCCCTTCCGTGTGATCCCACTCCCTCTGGTTAGTCAGCCCAAACAACAGCCTCATGAGTGAACGAAGAGGAAAAACAGTGAGCAAGAACATGGAAATCACGGAATAAACAACTTATAAATGTCAAAACATGAAAATGTGTCTGCTGATGAAACCTGTTTCTGGGCAAAGCATGATAAATGCATTTCATGGCTGCAGAAAGATGACCCTTGAAGGAAAAATGTCATTGCTGGAGCATCAGAGGTTTCGTGCTTTCATTAAATAGGCAAAAATTTTCTGTTATTGTCTGTTTTGTTTTCTCCATGGTTTCCAAAAGTAGGATGAGAGTTCGAACACCATTAAGGAATATTGCACTTGCAGAGAGACCCTCATACTTCAGTCATCATGACGTCTTTCTGTAACCAGCAGATCCTGTGTAAGGGTGACTCTATATTAGCATGTTCTGATCATCTGTCTGCTGCCTTCTTGACGTTGTTATTTTTATTTGTCTGTAAAAATAACAGCTGGTCTAAATCGTTCACCCCTCTGCAGTCAGATTATTCAATGCTCCCTCGGTTTTATGGGTTTTATACTTTTAAATTACTTTTATCCACTCAATTGCACATTTGTATTGGTTTTTATTGCTTTATTTTTATAGTCTCTATCAAGCCCGATGATCAATCAATCAATCTTTATCTGTATAGCACCAATTCATAACAAGTGTTATTTCAAGACACTATACAATAAAGCAGGCTGAAGCCATACTCTTCATTTTATGATAGACGTATATTGTCATGATCACCTGTCTGTCTGTTCAGTTCCTTTCCTTTATTTCTCATTTCATTTCAAGTCCTGAGTTTCCTGTTTTATTTTGAAGTTACTAACCCTTGTCTCTTTTGAGGTCTTGTTTCCCATCCCTACCCCTGTCTTGTCACGGCTGCTCCTGATTGTTCGTTCCCCACCTGTGTCTAATCACCCCCAATCTCCTCTTGTATTTAACCACATGTCTCCTTTTGTCTTGTGCCAGATCATTGTCACTTTCCAGCACTCATTTCATAGCTCCTGTTTATGATCCAGACCCTTTTTGCTTCAACTCTGCCTTTTGTCTCCTGTTTTTTGGATACCTCTGCCTTGGTGGTTTGCCTTATCCTGTACCGAACTCTGGACTGAAATAAGACCTTGCCTTTTGTCTCACAAACCTGAGCGTCTGCATTTGAGTCTTTTTGCCTGGAGTCTGTTCTTGACATATATGCCTGTATACAAATATACATATATAAAATACACATACAGGCAGTAACAGCAGTTTTGCTGTTGGAAATCTTAAGTAAATCCAGTCTCATGTTGAACAGCCATCCACAGAAGCTGTGTTGGATTATTTATGAATCATTTATTCATATTAGGGTTCAGTCTAGGCCTTGTTTCTTCATTAGTTTCAGCTGTTGTTTGTTACTGTGTTGATTGTGTTTTTATGTTCAAGCTGCTTCAAACAAATTACCCCGAGAGGGATTAATAAATTTGTTTGAGTCAAGGTAAATTGAATACAATCAAGTTTAGTTTGAAAAACATTTTCGTTGACTCCCAAATACGGGCAACTGATTTTTATATGGTTAACATTTTAATGATGATTATTCAGAACCAAATGGGCATAACTCTGATGAAGGTGGCAATGAAACAGTCTGTCAAACTCTGTCCTTGACCTATAAAACTTATTTTAGAGCATCAGTTATAGACATTTATAGGACATGGAGTGTTCATAGAATACAAACTCGGCCAAGGCATTTTTGTTCATTGGCACCTAAGCATGCATGTACCCCTGATCCAGACTGAGCCCAGAATAAAAAAACATATCTGGATCTTAATCCGGATTCAAACTTAACTGTGGTTATGCCTGGAGCCACGTGACATCCATTTATGTGATTTTTTTAAGCATTACTTACCTTAGTAGCTGAATTACTTGGAAAAAAAAGGCAAAAACTGCCCTGTCTTGCAATGCTAACAAATCTTTTGAAAATTCCTGGATCCAGATATGGATCACCAACAATATTTAATCATTTCTTCATTGAGCCATGACCAATATTCCCTGAAAATATCACCAAAAATCCATTGAGAACTGCTTGAAATAACTTCTGGCAAAAATATGACCTCCTTCATGGAGGTAAGACCACCCCCACCCCCCTTTACCAAGCAGTCCGGGTCAGTTCAGCGCAGTACTGTTTGCCATTACAGATGTTTCCACTGTCGAGCGAGAAGAAAAGCCTCTCAAATACTCGACCCATGCCGTAACTCTTTATAGGCAAAACAAGTGTAACCAGCCTAAAGGGTGGAGCTCATAATGCTGCAGTCTGTTGGCTAGTCTCAAAAATCGTCAACTTTTGTGACAGCAGCGAAATTATAATTTTTATTAACTATTATTCATTTAGTCAGATAATTTCCCGTTGAGATCAGGATCTCATTTACAAGGGCGACCTGCCCAAGAGGTCAGCAGCACACGTCATAATAAATATAATTTCAAGAAAAAGTTTAAGACAATAAAAAACAAACAATAACTGTGTGAAAGGATTCAACAAAGTCATAGTGAAAGTGCGACAGCTTGCAACAGAAGAGCTGTTAAAAGAGTCATCACTAGCCTCTTAGCTAATGCCATTCCCAGCTTCATGCAATCAAGCTGCTCTTGATACAAGAGGTGAATGAGCTGACAGGCTAGTGTCACCTCTTTAACAGCATTTCTTCCTAATTTTGCCTAAAATATGTTTTTTTTATTATTATAATTCGCAAACAAACCTTGTAAAAATAACACGTACCTCATCATGTTCAAAAAGGGTTCACTGATTTGGTCTCTGCTGTTGAATGTCCTCATGACCTCGTCTTCACTTACAATCCCACATCATGCATCTAAGTAGCTGCGTAACCCCACCGGCTCACGTCCTCGACCTCAAGTGAAGGTACAGGTGGTTGTGGAAATGCGAACAAGATCAGGGTTTACCCCTCCAAACTGTACCGAACTGTTCTGAACCAAACCAGACCCCTCAGAGGAAACGAGGCTGAACTGTCTGGCAATGGTGTGCTTGTATCTGCCAGATCATATTTTCTTAGTTATCTTCCCCGTTTAGCTTTTTCTCTGTCAGTTTTCCTGCTTAAAGGAAGTTCACACTTGCCTCTGCTGCCCAGCTCTGGCTCTCTTTGTTTGGAGATGATGACTGTTTGTTAATCTGACAAAGACTTCAGACCATCTCCATTTATAAAGTGTCATCAGATAACTCGTTCTGATTTATCGCTTTATAAATAAAAAGTAGATGACTGATCTCAAAGCTGTCAGTGGGTTGGAGACAGAACATCAGACGTTCTTCCTCATTAACTTCTCAGTCTGACGTACTGTTTTGCGTGATCTTTCTCAGAGTGTGAACAGTCCTGATGTGTCTGTGGAGTCGCAGTCACGCTCTTCGTGTGCCCGTCCGTCCATCCCAGCATCCTCCCTTCTCCAACAGTCACGCTACCCTCCTCTTCTGCACTCCACATAGTTGTTTTCAGCTGTCCTAACAAATGTGTAACGCCGCCCAGTGTTAAACAGACAATAATTCATTGTTGCAAACACACACAAAAATGCAAGGACGCAAGTTTTCTCTCACATCTTGTGTGAACACAGTTGAACAACCTGCACAGCAGAGTTCAGAGACTGATCGAGGGAGAGGCTGACAAAACTGTATCTACAGAAGCTTTTCAGCAGCAACAACTTTACTCAAGATCCTGGAACCCTGTAAAGGTTCACTTTTGGAGCACTGCATTGCACTGCAAGATGTTTGTTCGTTATTTATTGAGGGAGAAAAGCTGCTAAAAAGTTATCACGAGCCTCTTAGCTAATGCCTTTCTTGGTGAGGTGGATGAGCTTGCAAGCTAGTGTGGCCTCTTCAACAGCATTTCTTCCTAATTTTGCCAAAAAATTATTTTTTATTATTATATTTAGCAAACAAACCTTGTGAGGAAGGCTATTTGCAATATTAAAATTGGCAACACTGGTTTATTTAGCTTCATTTAGCAAATAAATCTTGTCAGAAATTGGTTGGATTGTAATGTCAGGCCTGACGACACTTTGCACCACCAGCAATGTTAACCTACTTCCTCTGTAGGTGTTTCTATTCGATGAGATTTAAGGGTGCACGGGTGCAAAAACCTATGCCCCAAGGCTCCAGAGGCAGGGATCGCCAACCCTGTAGCCTCAAGCAGCCCCACCTCAAAACCCCAAACTACCCCTTTAAGGCTGCAGATTGACTCATTAGGGGTTAGTAACTCTGAACTACAGCTCGGAGTCAGACGTGTGATTTTAAAGTAATAGATTAATCTTAAAATCAATTCTAAAACCAACAGGAAGCCAAAGCAAGGCGGCTGACATTGGGGTGATGCACTGTTGTCTTTTGCTTTTTGGACCAGTTTGGATGCGGGACATTGATTTCTGAGTGAAATGGCAAAGCAGTGAGTTACAGTAATCGAGGCTGGGGGAAATTAGAGAGTACAAAATGTAACCAGAGCTTTGGGGTTGGCAAATGTCCTGTTGGAAGCCCATCTGTCATAAATATCAAATGATGAGACTCAGAATGATTTGTGTTTCACGTTTTGGCTCAGTAGGCTGGTTTATGGCCCTTCGCTCATATTTCTAAGTCCTCGAGAGAAAGATGTTACCTACACCTACTTTAAGACAGCAATTTAGTTCTTTAAAGAGGAATTCCTCAAGCTAAAACTTTCAGGTCTTTCTTTGAACTGGCCTCAGATCTTCTCATCAGGGTCCCAGATCTGTTTCTGTTTGAGCTGAGCCGTAGGAGTCTTCATCTGATACCGTCCCACTCCTCTCTCATCAGCGGTGTATTGATTAGGCAACAGCAGCGGTTCTGTCCCACCTCTCGTCATAAACACTCGACCCACTCGAACACAACCGCTTCACTTGGAGGTTTTTCCCCTTCACTTGATCCTGATGCTCACAAAGTCTCCCACGGCTGAAAAACAGACTCCGTGTTCCTGCAGTTCTGAGGGCCATACATCATGACCTCATTATCTCCACCCAGCCTGAACCCACATTTAATTCTATTTTATAATCCAAGAGGACAAACTAAGCTGCTCCCCTGAAGTGGCCCCGTCCAGAATGATGTATAGAATGAAAACATGTCAATACTCATCACGTCTTATAGTCTGACATATCTCTTTTGATGTAAAACAAATGTAAACACTGTTTTATTACGCCAGTTTGAGGTCTGACAAATAAATATGCCTGTTATCATGTTACAGTGAAGTCAATACTATATCATCGTTTTATGACTTCAAATGCATTAAAGGAAAAGTTTAGGATCTGTTGAGCTCATGTGGCAGAGTCAGTGATTCAGCTTCTCATCATTTGCATTAACTTTAAGTGACATCAAGTTTGGCAGAGTGACCTGACTTGAACAAGAAGTTTAAGAACAAAATCTGCCTTTGGATGCAGAAGAAAATATACATCAGTTTAATGTCTGCACCCCTTTTGGTCCATTCATCCTGAAGTATTATTCTTCTTAGAAGTCCCCATTAACACTCAGGATGTTTGATGTCATTGTTCTTCCTCTGTTAACATGCTTCCCTGTAAGGACACACGTGCAGTCATCAAAAAGGGCTTCATAAGCAAGCTGCTAGTAAACCTGCATCTTGATCATTTATCAAATCATCAGGGAGAGATTCATTACTAGGAAGGCTTCAGGACGCCCAAGAAAGTCTAGCAAGCACCAGAACTTCTCCTTAAGCCGATTCAACTGCAGGATCAGGGCACCATCAGTGCATCTGCACACACAGTGAGGTGAAGACCTGGTGTCAGGGATGTCAGCAAAGGAGCCACTTCTCTCCAGGAGAAACATCAGGGACAGACGGATACTCTGGAAAGGCACAGTGACTGGACTGATGAAGACTGGGGGGGCATTTTCCCTGATGAATCCTCTTTCTGATTGTGAAGGGCATCTGGAACAAAGCTTCATCCGGAGAATAAACCATCTTTAATCCATTGAGAACTTGTGTTCGATCCTCAAGAGGCAGTTGAACAAACAAAAACCCACAAATTCTGACAAACTCCAAGCACTGATTATGCAAGAATGGGCTGCCATCAGTCAGGATGTGGCCCAGAAGTTGACTGACAGCATGCCAGAGGTCTTGAAAACCAGGAGTCAACACTGCAAATACTGACTTTTAGTATAAACGTGATATAATCAACATTAAAAGCCTCTGACACTTATAAAATGCTTGTGATTATATTCCAGTATACTTCAGAAACATCGGACAAGAGATTTAAACACACTAAAGCAGCAAACTTTGTGAAAAACTCTTGTGTCATTCTTAAAACTGTTGGCCTTGACGGTAGTTTGATGGATTTTCTTCTGTTTTTCAGCTACAATCCTGACTCAGAGGAAGCAGCATTAATGAGACAGAAGTTTGAATAAAGCAGGGTACACACATCAGGATTTTCTAAATCTGAAGAGATGTTTTATCTGTTAGAGAGCCCACACATGAAGATAAAAAATCAGGCATTAAACAGTTTGGATCGTACTGTGTGTGGTGTGCTCCGATAATCTCAACACAGCACACCACACACAGAACCATTCTGTCCCTCCACCGAGCTAGAATCTAGTCCTCCAAGACAGAAATCTGATCAAACCTGATCGAACAAAAACCAAGAAGAAGAAACAGCAACAACCGGAAAACACAACATGGAAGAGGACATACGAGGAGAGGGAGTGATGGTGGTCTTGGGACTATTTTTGAACTAAAAAAAGAAAAGACTGTGGAAAAAATCCTGGAGACAGTGTGAAAACGTGAGCTGGTCCTTCTGAGGTCCACTTGACTTTCTGATTCAGGTCCTCCATACTTGTTTTTATTCACACCTGTGTCCTTGTTCCTCAGTCAGCTCGCTTCTTGATTGGCTACATTCACGGAGCCACGACTGTGGAGCCGTCGGCTTTCCCCACACACATGAAGATTTTTGGTTGTAAATATTGAACAAGTTTAATATTTACGATTGTCGGCCCCAACCTGTTTAGGAAACGACTATCAGGACAAGTGCACTCTTAACACACCTCAGACCACAGGATAATCTGATAGGATAATCTTATAAAACAGAAGATAATCTGGAGTTTGCTGTTCCTTGGTCGGGACAAAAACAGCCCAATAATCTTGACGTGTACACCTCGGTTTAGTTCTGTGCTTTCCATCTCTTTCTACTTGATATGTATTCCATCTTATATTTTTATTTTTGTTTCATGTAACTCAATAAAATGAAAAAATGTCTTAAATCATCTCATACAGGAGTTTACTGTACTCCAGTGGTCTCCGTATCAAGAGGCATGATTTTCTTTTATGTATACAAAATAATATCACTCAGGTAGGACACATATTCTACATCAGGGATCATCAGTTGTCCCAGGGCTCCATCAGGACTCCCCACAGCGTCCTATCATCAAACTCTGGAAAGTGTGAGGCGACAACACTGTTGTGGTTTAAGGGAATCTTTTTGTCATACTCTGTGAACTGAACCTCCAGACGGCTCAGTGTGAACTTGCACCATGCAGACCACATCTGTGATGGCACTGACCCTCTGTTGGCAGATGAAGGGCAGCGCCGGCGTCTTCATACCTCTGATCAGGAGCTCTTCATGACTGTGTGAGCGCCCCTGACTGTGAGTCTGTGTTGATTGTCAGGAAAAGACATCATTTGGATTACATCAGCAGTTTCACTCCTTCATGACTTCATGCAGATGCAGACGGGGATTTCTGATCCCCCGTGTTGAGAGCACCACCCTTTGTTCTCTGTTTCCTCTGCCAGGTGATAACATCTCCGCCGTCCTGCTCAGCGAAATAATGAGGCTGACATTCAGCGCCCTGACAGCAGCTGTGCCCACTGCCCACCTGGAAACCCCACCTTCGTTAGGACTGACGAGAAAGAGAGTTCACCGAGGCTGCTGCTGAAAAACGTAGACGTGAGAGAGCAGAGTTCATAAAGAAGTGATTTTATTTAACAGTCTGGAGCTTGTAAGATTCTAAACGGGATCCAAACACAAAGAAAAACATTTTTTTTGGATAATGCTCTCCTATTGTTTTGAGCTTGATCACATGTGACTTTAATTATGAGAGAAACAAAAGGCATCATGTATTTGGGTCGAGTTTTCTTCCATGTGAACACATTGATGTAATTAAGAGCCCAGAATGTGATCTGAAGGTTTTGACTCATAATGATGACCTTTAACTAAACTGGTGAAAAAGAGCATAAATTTAGTTTATGTCAGGCTCAAACCCCGGCGTGACTCAGAGAGCATGCAGACAGATACGAGACAAACAGGCAGAGACTGATGGGACAATCGGAGACAGGTCTCAGGGATCAGACACTCAGCTGCAGGTACAAGAAAACATACAAATTAATGACTTCAGTAGCTTTATTCCTGTCGTACCTTTCTGAAGTTAAGTTTAATGTTTTGTTCAACGCGTCCCATAAACATCTGATGGGAAGCAGCTTTTGGCTGTTATCTGGCGTGCTCACACTCCTGCTCTGTCCTGGTGTTGCTCATCAATATAACCATGACAAAGCATGACTGTGTGTGCTGTTATACTCCAATAGATACTCCAAACCACTGCCCACTGCCATGAAAACACAAAGCAAACACCACTAACAGCTCGAAAATTTCCACAAAGAGCAGGACTGCAAACAAGCTAAATGTCAGTCAAGTTAAAGTCTCTTGATTCAAGATTCCCTAGATCGAAAAATAAAACAATAAGACAACAGTTTAGAGGTCCCATGTCCTGTTAAATTAACGGTCAATACTTTTAATGTCACTGAAGGGCCTTGTTAAGCAGAAGAGCATGAAACCTTTTCCTACGCTCTCATTTCACCCTTTAAACGCTCTGTTCTAACTTCCTGGGGTTTATGATGTCATAGCTATACAGCCTCCACCTACATGTGTGTTTTCTGCTTGTCACAGGCAGACACCATGACTGTTTTCCAATCTGCCCCCTCAGATTGGAATGTTACCAAAGGGGAGGGGAAAAGAGCTGCATCTGAACATTTTCATTTTTTATTCAATGTAAACCAAACTCTAGCTTAGTCGACACCCATGACTTTATGGAAATGCAAACACACCAGGACATGGGACCTTTAACAGGTTGTAACCTGCAATTTCTTAGTCTTAGTTTATTTGTTTCTTACATGAAAGTGGACAACAAAGTTTGTACATAAGTGCACACTACATTTTCAAATCAACACTTCCATGACTGGGAAGAAGCAGCAAGAAGAAAGTGGTTCTTATAATTGTCTGCCCCCTACTTGAACAATTAAAAAAAGAAAAGATGGTCTGGCATCACATGTCATGATTTTCAATAGCCCACACCAACAACACTTTGATTATGACAACAAAACCAATCAAAACAAATACAAAAAATGAAAATAAATAAATAAAATAACCCATACTGTTATGATACGAGACACAGAATCAAGACACACACCAGTTCGGAAGACTTAAAGGCTTTAACCAGTTTACCAGAAAAAGGTTGATACACAGGAGAGCAGTCAGATCAGGCAAAAGTGTCCAGAAAAACATGAGGCAAAAAGTCTGGGACAAAAACAAGGCTATGGCAACAACGGCAAGACAAGACTAGAAAGAATGCTGGACCGAGACTTGGAGGTACTACGAAGTGGAGACAAGACAAGGGAAGACCTGAGGTTAAATACATGAGGTGATTGGAGGTGATTAGACACAGCTGGGAAGGAACAATCAGGGATCAGGTGTGACAGGACCAGACAGGAAGCAGAACCTACAGAAACAAACAAGAACTAGACATTTCAAAATAAAACAGGAAGTATGAGACAAAACATAAAACATGGAAACAAAATGGTTTAACTTAACTAAAGGTGCGGGATCATGACACAAGCTCAAAACAATTGATCATGAACATCCAGTTCAGGTTTCGAGTGCATTTCCATGTAGTCCACCTGCGTAGCCTCCTGTCAGTGCCAGACCAGACCACATGACCACAAGAGCACTACGACATCACGAGGGGATCACGAGGTCATGTGATAAAAGGACGAGCAACATGTGAACAGGCTATAATGGCGTCTGATGATTTGCCGCCTGCACAGCATCATTTCCGCACAGGTGCTGTATTTGGAAACTCTAGGGTGCTTGTTTTCCTGTTCTGGGTCGATCTGCTCGGATGAAATTGATGTGAGGTTGAAGCAGCTCCTGCTGAAAACAGACATGACACATATTTCCGGTGAAATAACTGCTGGCACGTGCCGGAGACAGACTGAGGTGCAGGATGTGAAGGGCAGGGCGTGATGGGACACTATGTAGGCGGACTATGTGGAAACTGGGTGTCAGACTATCAAAAGACTTTGAGTGTATTGAGGCAGGATTTGCAGGTTTTTCCTCCTTTAATGAATACTGGTCACAGAAGGTTACGTCTCCAGACACACAAGCGTCCTCCTGAAGTTCAGCTGAGCGTGGAGAGGAGCAGCATGTGGGCCTCCTCATAGTTCCCCTCTGCACTGATCCAGGATGTCCTCCAGGAACACTCTGCAGCAGTCTGGGAAACGGTTCACGAGTTTCATCAGGGCCCAGTCATAGTTCGGATCAGAGTCTGGAAGACAGAGAGGAAAAGACAAAGTCCTGAGTGAGTCCAGTGTGCTGGTTATTGTCCCCGTGAGGCCGTGGGCTCTCTCTGTGACCCTCATGGAGAACAGATGGAGCTTTACCATCACTGTTTCACTGTTTTCACTTCGTGGATGAGCCCGGTCTGTTTGGTTTGACGGTTACACCATCAGTCATCAAACACTGAGGCAATCCCAGAACGCTCTCAGATGTCTGCTTTAAAAAAAGACACGAGGAGTCTTTTCTCAGGCTGAGACGGAGCTCTGCAGTCAAACCACCTCAGCATCCTCCTCCTGAAACCACCCACAGCTCTGACTCTCATCAGCTGGTCCGGTTTAACAGCCAAAGGAAGACAAACCGGGCAGGAGATGCTCTGTGACAGGAGTGTGACGGGATGGAAAGAAGTAATCAGAGCAGATGTTAGGCGGGAGGATAAATCACTGTAGACGCTACTACAGCTGACTTATGGCAGCCTGAGAACACCAAAAATAAAGCAATTTTGCTTGCCTACATTTTTTTGTTCAAAACAATTGCCTGCAGATGACTGTCACTTGAACCTAGAAGATGGAAAACAAAATAAAACCAGAGCATGAAATCTTTCCTAATCATGAACAAAATGTCATAAAAATGATTTCACACCAGTTTTTCTCAGACTATGTCCGTGCGGTTCCAAGCTGTGCCATTTGGAGAGTCCAAACTTGCACTTTGGGCGGCAGTAGTTCAGTCTAAAGGATGTGGGTTGGGGACCGGAGGGGGGGGCAGTTCACTGAACCATGATTGAAAGTTGGTTTTGTGGCTGGGGAGGTGCCTACTGACTTCCTGGGCACTGCCAAAGTGCCCTTGAGCAAGGCACTGAACCCCAAATGTAATGCTCACCAGAAACAGAAAGGCATCACTGAGCCTGTGTGCAGCATGATTTAACATCAGAGCTGAATTTTCCCACGAGGGATCGATGAAGCATGTCTTCTTCTTCTTCTGCCTCTCCTCCAAGGGTTTGCTCACTAACACCTGCGCAGGTGTTAGTGAACAAACCCTTGATCAGAGCTCTCATCAGGACTGAGTGGGTGTTGCATCCCTGTGAAACTTGTAGTACCTGTACTCAAATTATTATTATTTTGACTGGTCCTTAAAAATTACGAAATCAAAACCTCCAGAGTTATTAAAAACACCCTCATGGGGGACCAGGGCCTTAAATAATGACCAAACTCACAGAAATGTCACATCCAGGCGCACAAAAGGAAACCCCTATTGACAATGGTGCACTGCCTCACATACACTCCTTATTTTGGTCAATCATTTATCCCTTTAGTAATACAAATTGATATTGTATTGTATTTTATACAGTTAGAAAGCTTGATGGGTCACCTTCACAATGAGGGACAACTTGTATGGATTGTGCATTCCTGGAATGATCAACACAGCTAAATGTGTTGTCTTCAGCCAAAATCCCCTGAAGAAAGCCTTCGGTTCCTCAGTGAAGCAAGAGTGAGGAGCTGACGCCCACTTCACAGTCTCCATACTGTCTTTGACTTCACCAGTCTTGTAGGTTTTCCACTAAAACCCTCCACCGGAGCTCATGCCTGACGTGTGTTTCTAAAAGTGGGTCATCCACCGAGGTTCGTCTTGTCAGATTTATTGAACAAAAATACAAAAATAAATTAACACAAAAAAAGACTCAACTTCTTACGTTTTTTTGCCCAACGCGGCCACTATGTACGAAAATACCTCCACACTGTCTGAGGAGCTCACCGGCTTTCTTAAAGCTACAGGCTCTTATTTTATCCTTAGCACCTATCATTAACATGAAATAACCAAAATACTGTAAATCAAATATTAATTAAATTATAATCACGTAAGACCTTTTTAAACTGAGGCTGCCTTCACTTACACAAACTAGGCATATGGCACCTATAAGTCTCATGGTGCTAAAATGTGGAGATGGTTCCAGTGCTGTCACCAAATAATCCTGACACTCTGCGGGCCAGAACACCAGCTTCTAGTTACAGGAGATCTTGGGACATTCTTTTGCGGTGATACCCACATATTACACACTGTGCTGTTCATTCCAGGAATGCACAATCCATACAAGTTGTACCTTGTTGTTAAACTGACCCATCAGGCTTTAGAAGGATATGAAATATAACACCAATTGGTGTTTTTAAAGGGGAGACAAACCCCAAGTTCGGAGGTCAAAGGTAACTCAATCAGCTGAAGTGAAACAAGCACCTCCAACCACATCGAACTCAGATTTGTACTCATCACATGATCACGAGAGCCCTCCAGTGTGATATTTGAGGAGGCCTCGAACCAGCAGCTATAGTTCCAGTTTTTCCACATCTTCATGGTTCACAGAGGATAACAGTCTCATAATTGTTACATGTAGTAACAGGAAATGCTCCAGTTAAATATATTCTCTGTGTTTGTTTTCTCTGAGTGAATGGCAGGTATGCACAGGTGAATAGGAACAAGTCGTCTCTGAAACACAGTGTCAATCCAGGCTTATTAGAGAGGGCGGGGCCTGTTCCTCTAGGTGGCGCTGCTTGGCTGCAGGCCCGCTGTCTGCCGGTGTGATGAGGAGCCAGAGCTCCTGAAGAATTTTCCGCTCTGACACACTTTGTTCGGTGTTGATGTCAGGTCTTTATGCGCCTGTTTTCTGCTTCCCGTCTGCATTTTCTGACCTAAATGTGTTTGATTTATCATTCAGCTCATAGTAAATAAAGATTTGCAACCGCACACATTCATATTTATAGACATCCCTTTTTTCCACAAACTGCGAGTATGAGCCGGTCTCAAACGGCGGGAGCATCAGCGTCACGTCACACCGTGTCTAAATTTTTGATGCACGTCACAGTTTTGATTGAACACAGACTAAACATACAATCACCGTCCGTGTAAAGATGCATGAAGTGGTCACACCATGTCACAGGCCTCATCAGGCTTTGGTTAACCAGCTGGACTAAAATAAAGAGGGCATGAGAAACACTTCACAGCTCACCGGCGTCCTGCGCCCAGCCGGGGCAGCTCTGCTCTGGATCGGGGTCCAGGTGAGTGGGGGGGGGCTGCTGCTCGGCCATGCTGGAGTCATTAAAGGTGAAATAAGGACGCTCTTCCCCCTTAACACCCCCCGCCTCCTCGCTCTCTCGGCCTCTACCCTCGAGCCGGTCCAGGAAGGCCGAGTTCACCCTGTCAAAATAAAACAAATCAGAAAAATGGCTCTTATAAATCTAAATAACGCGGTATTAAACTTTTACTCCCTGGCAGGCTCCGTGATTGAATGTTTGACAGCTTTCTTAAACGGCTTATTCCCCGAATTGCAGAGGGGTCAGTGAAGTGCACACGGCACACTTCACATTCATCCACATGGCCAGTTTTCACTGGTTTAAGTCCAAAAGGATGAACAACACAAATGATTCATCTCACTGAGTTTGGATTTTATTTCCTAGAGGGAGAGAGTTCACTGTCTGATGCTTATATTTAATGTGAGCGCTGACGTATATGAGGTTTGGATTCTTGTTTTCGCTCTTTAATGGTGGAAAATTGTACTTGAACTTGTTTAATCCTGTGACATGAAAATGGATGTAAATGAAGCATGCACCTCCTATGATCCAGCTGAACGTCTCTCTCACTCTTTGGCTTCTTCTCCGCTTCTGAAATGCCCGCAGTCTCACTCTGAAAACACAGACAGACGATTTTAGGTGTGAAAGAGACAATAGGTCCTGTTTGGGCAGCGTGAAGCTTCTCATCTAAATCTCACTGCAGTTTGGGGCGTTGTTGGTCTAAATTCTGCTGTTTTAATGATGCAAATCCACGGTGCAAAGGCACAGGGCGCAAAGAGGCAATTATGTACCTTGATTGTAACACAATCAAACCAATCAGAGGGTCAGTGCTTATTCACTTTAGATCAGTGCACAACGCTGTCTGTCATTTTGCTTTTTACATGGTGGTGTTCTCCGTTTGGTCCAAGTTCAGCTGTATCATCTGATTCCTCTCCTTTATTGTGCCACTACATTCAAAAAGTACACAGGACACTGTATGAAAATCAAAATAAAATATGTTGATGCTCGGATTACAGTTTTTTTTTCCACTGAAGTATCTCAGAGCATAAGAAACAATCAAAAGAGTCAGACTACAGTGAAGAAATAAAACCAAGGTTTTAACTCTCCGGTTAAAACCAGCCGTTTCCTTCTGTCTTTCCTTCCTTCCTCCCTTCCTTCCTACTCTCTTACATTCCAAGTGACTTAGGGGCAGATTGTTTAAAAAAAGTCACTCTATACATGTTTATGTATTAACGGTATTTTGCTTTATTTAGATAGAAGTGAAGTGGATTCAAGCCGTCCTCTGCTGCGATCATCATTCATCTGTTGGATTTTCTCCAACAGCGACTTGAGTTTGCTCATTATTTGCCCCTCGTCCCCCTCATTCTGCACTCCAGAGGCTGTTTGACAATCTGAAGAGTGCGCCGTCCTCTGCTGTCCCTGGTGTGGACTTACTGATCTCCTCCTCTGCTCGGACAGCAAGGAGCTCCTTGATCTGCATACTGCATGTACAGTATGTGCATAACATCTGCACAGGAAAAGGGTTGGGAATTGATACGTTTTCTTTTTACTTCCTCCCACTCCTTTCCAAATATGTTGGTTAGATATCGTCTTGTTTGTTTTATTTTCTTAATTCATATTCCAAATAAATGACCAAATAAAAGAATGAAATCTTAGAGTTGCTTGCTGCAACTTGTAAAAAAAGAAAAGAAGACGTGGTTTGCTCGCCTAGTCTCTTATTTTCTAGGTGTCGTTGAATGGACATCACATCATGAAACGTCACATGCTCCTCTTTCTGGCTCACCTGTTTCAGTAGATCCATCTTTTGCTGTCTCCGCTCTGATAAAAGACGGCGGATCAACTCGTTCCCCAACTTCAGTCTTTTTAGCTTCACAGTGAAGGTCAAACCTCACAGGAGCATCAATATTTGACTTGACAAGGCAGCGTGAGTGAGGCTCTTGTTCAGGAAGTACAAAATATTTTAATTTTCTTTCTTGCAGTGCCTTCTTCTTCAAGGTTTTAAGGTTTATTTGGTGTTTCTGTGTCTTAGTGTGTTCGTTTTACAAAAAAGCTGCAAGAATCTCATCAGTTTGTCTCTTTTTTGTGCAATAATCAGTCTGGTGACTCGTAAGACTCCATATTGGACTTTATATCTAATTTAGATATCAGCAGCTTCCTGCTTCCGTCCAGCTTTCTATAAAGCTGTGATCATGTTTGTTAATCTACAGCTGCAGCCAGAAAACTTAAAGAAATCCTCACTGTAAGCTAATAAAAAAAATCGGCACTGATTATTCAACACATCTGCCTTTTCTCCCGGCAGAGCCCGCCTGCGGGGTCAGCGGGGTGGTTGTTTCTTCGTCCTCATTTGCCGTCCCAAACAAACAGCCCACCTGTGTGAGCACCATCAAAGCTCAGCATTAACTCTCCCACGCACACACACATGTACACACTCTGCACACACACACACGCCCACAAACAGAGGATGTGAGGGAGGGATCAATCCGTCTTATGGAGCCATGTCTGAAAGAACAACAGATCCCAGGGTCCGAGTCAAAACCACATCAAGACGCTCGACTTTTGCTGCTCCACGCCGCAAGCGCTTTCATCTGTTTATCTGTGACGTCCATCAGAGAGAGGGAGAGAGGCGGCATGGGAGAAGGAGAGGAGGAAGGAGGGAAGGAAGGACACAAGGGAGGTGGAATGATGGCAGGAAAGAAAAGACAAGTACAGAGGAAATTAAAGGAAAGGGTAAGAGGGAAAGATTAGTAAGGGAGAAGGAAAGACAGATGAAGGGAAGGAAGGGAAGAGCAAAAACTGGAAGAAGCAGAAGTAAGAAGAGGAATGGAAAGCAAAATGAGAAAGGAAAGATTAAAAATTGAGGAAAGGAAGATAGACAGGAAAGAAAAGGGAGTAAGAAAGCATGAGAAGAAGGGAAGAGCGAAAAGGGACAGACAGACAGGAATCAAAGAAAGAAAAGAAGAAGAAGAATACAAGCAGGAAAACGAGAGGAATAAACCAAAAGAAGGAAAGAAGAGATGTAGGAAGAAAGGTAAGTGGATAAATAGGGAACAGAGAAATCAGATGAGGAAAGAGATTTAAGACAGGAAGATGGAAAGAAGGAAGGAAAGGAGAAATGGAAAAAGGAAGGTTAGAATATAGCACAGAAGGAAGGAAGACAGAGGATGAGAAGGAAAATAGAAAGTAAAAGAGGACAAACACAGAAGGAAATACAAAAAAGTGAAGGAACAAAAAGAAAAGAAAGGATGAAGGAGAGATGGGTAACCTTGCAGTGTAGCTGGATTCACCTGATTCATCATCTATTATTAGGCAGATCCATCTCACAAACTTTTAAGCTGGAACAACTGAGCTCAGTCTGCAAAGGCTCTGACCAATCAGAGTAATTTTAAGAGAAAGAAGCGGAGCTACAAGCAAGCCTGTGAAAAAAGGCTGTGAAAGATCAGCGTGGATGAAACCATAGAAAGAGTGTGGGGGGGATCTTTTAAAAACATATCTGGGAGATGATTGGCCGATAGTCAGGTCAAAAACATTCATTACATTAAAATCTGATGCTGTAGAAGACGGGTGCTACTGCTGTGGTGTAAAACAGAAAACAAGAGCCACTTTGTAAATCAAGCTTTCAACAAAATATAAATGAAATATCCTTTCTATGAGAAATGCTCTGTGTTGTTATTTGATTTTCATTTAATAAAGAAAAAGGGATAAAACTGCTTCCGAAGCTGTTAGCATCTGTGCTAATCTCTGTCCAAGCAGTTTCTCCCTGCAGTCATCTAGCTTGTAGCTCCACCTCTTCCTGCTTTAAAGGACTCTGACTGGGCCGTCCCACTTTGGGACACTCACAATCGTTGTAGATTGTGAAGATGGATCTGTCTGATTACAGATGTTGGATCAGGCAGATCCAGCTGCTGCACAAGGTCAGGGACACAGAGGTCTTCGGATGTCTCAGTTTGGAGTGAGATTCTCCATCAGAGTTTCTGGAGTCAGATTCACATCAGAAAGGCACAGCAGAGGAAGCAGAGGAATGAAGCCACTGAGTGGTTCATGGATACACTCCAAAATATGAAGTAAGAGACGTGACAGGAGAGAGAGGGTGAGCAGTTTTGGTATCATCCTTCACCTGCTCTTACTGTAAATCTGTTCTTCTCCATTAAACTCAGAGACTTCCTCGTTACTGCAGCTACCCTCTGCACCACAGTTTGACCCCTGACCTCTCTCATTCTCCACCACCACATCGCCCACTGACAGATCTGCGTCAGGTTGGTGTGAGAGAAAGCGAGCATGAGCGAGAGAAAGAGGAGAAAAAGACAACAGCGAGCACAAAGCAGAGAGAAAACATTTCCTCGGTGTGTCGGGGGAGCTGCGTGTGCAGATTTAACGCTGCTGTCAGTCACCACAGAGGAAGAGGCTTCCTGCTCACTTTCTTCTTCTCTGGTGTAAAATCACTGACAGACGGGCGGCAGGGCGCGCTATACGAGCTCCCCGTCTGACAGAAGCTGTCATCACTTCCTCATAAGCGCGTGTTTTCTGAGCTGAGAATAACCATGAACTCTGTGTGTTTGAGGCTATAGGAATTACAAGAGTCACTGACTTTAAATGACAGCAGCAATTATCAAATAAAAGTAGAGATGCCTCCGGAAATTTGGCTCAAAAGAAGAACAGAAATATTTTGAAATGAAGTTAAGAGGTTCATTATAGACTCATAAAATTAATGATTAACGATGATTGCTCAAGATGTCTCAAAAGCCAAGATTTCAAATCAGCTCATTTTTCTGTTTGGACAGTTTTCCAAGACACTGACGGTGAGACTGATCAGATTTGATCAGCATCTACATGTTGTAGCTCAGTCCAGAATGGAGATAGGTGTGATATCTGTAAGTCTGTAAACTGGGCTGGCAGCTGGAGAGATGCTCACAGTGACAGGCAATTCCTCCAAACTGGAGGGGGCCACGAACATTGGTCCATATCAATGACAAAATGATTGAACTGCTTTAGACACTGCAACGTCGATGCATCTGTAACCCCCCGCATAGGGCCCTTTACTAGCTGTTGCTGGCTAGCAGCTTATATTGAGGGGCACCACTCCCGAGACACGGCTGATATTGACCTATATCAATGACACAAGCTGAAACTCTCATAGACACTGCAACGACACATCGGAAATCTCCCTAATGGGCCCCCTACTAGCCGACTTTCTGAGGCAGCGGCACTGGTGGATCTCTTCAAACTGAAGTGAAAATGAAGTAAAGGTATTCCTCAGGGCATGCAAAAAGGAAAAAAAACAAGAAGATGTGATTTCAAAGACATTATTGCTTCATTTGCATAAGACAAGGCCCACAAACAGAGATTTTAGAAACAAGTTGCACAATGATATAGATGTGGACATGGGACCAAAGACCACAAACTTTTTTCTTTACTTTGTTGTGTTTGAGTCATTCAGAAGACTTTGCACATGTCAGTTATGTTTGTTATGTTATTGTTATTTCTGGATTGAATCATTGTTCTGGTGTTGTTGGGTCGGGAGGGCCGCCACGGTCCCTCTTGCCCCAGGGTGTCTAGAAACGCCCCTGGATGCTTGTTCACTGTTACAGCACACACCCCCTCATCAATGCACATCCAAAGAATCCTGTTTGTGTTTTTCTGTGTCATGTCTCAACAACAGAGTGACAAAAAAGGAATTTCCCCCGGAGGATTAATGACGTACATCTTCATCCTCCTCACTCTGCCAACAGCCATGACGCAACCTTGGTTATCTATTTTTTGCAGCATTGGCCTCGTCCCAATATCCGTACTACCACAAAGGCGGCTCTCACTCAGCCTGTAAGTAACTGGGCTGGAAACCAGCGGGTCGCTGCTTAAGACCACGCTGGACAAGCTGGGACACTGGTCTGTTACACTGATCTGCTGTATTTCCTGAGCACTGCAGGGCAGGCACACCTTTAAGGCAGCAGCCCCTCCTGCTGACCCCAAATTCTAAATACTCATCTGCACCCTGCTCCATCTTCAGCCTCTGCGGTTACTTCCAGGGATCCTGCTTCAGCCTGCGGTAAACCTGCAGCCTGACCCAAACAGACACCAAACACACCAAGAGTTCAGCTAACTCAGAAATAAAATAACCACACAGATTGCCCATCATCTGTCCCAATGGTCTCCGACCACCAGGCCGTGGAAATAAAATGACTGATTCAATCACCCTTTAACAATCACTAAGACCGAACAGTGCTGACACAGTGTCCTAACTGCCCGCAAGGCTGCACCACACGGAGAGATATGCTTGTCTTGACTCCAGTGTTAATTTTGACAGCACTTTTAATTTAGTTTTAGTCTTTTGCCTGAAATATCTTTTAGTTTTAGTCATTATTTAGTCATCAAAATTGTTTTAATTTAGTCTAGTTTTAGTTGATGAAATTTCAAAACATTTTAGTCGATGAAATCTGCTGTAAATTTAGTCGACTAAAATATGAAGTGTAAAGGGTAAGGCATTGTTTATGATTCCTTGAATTTCTGAAGTCATGTTTTACACTTGGATAAAATCAAACATCTAATAACCCTTTATTGAATGCTAGTAAAGTCTGAATGTATAAATGAACAGAAACAAATTGACCTTCTGTGTGAAATGCAGTCACCTTTATTTAGGCTACCTGGCAGAGCATCTCAGTTACAATACCAGAACTGACAACAAACAGTGAACCTGCTCTACATGAATATATCAATTCATAAAGAGAGGAGCTCTGATTGGATAGCTCCACAACTTATCCCACCACCACCAAGCTAAGGCAGCTGTGATTGGATATATTCCTAACTTGTCTCTACTTTCTACATGACCAAATAAGGTCTGATTGGATTAAGTCTCTGTCAGACATTTTAGTCTAGTTTTTATTTGTTGATGAAAATTTAGTTTGAGTTTAAGTCCATGTGCACTTGTTTTTATGAGTTACTGTCTAGTTTTTGTCAGTTTTTGACCTTGTGCTCGTGCACTCTTCCACCTGTGCTCTGTACGTAGTTGTGAAAATATTTGACTCTGCACGATGTGAGTAATTTGAGGACAGTTCAGGCGCTCATCTTCCTGATGCGGAAGGATTCAATTCAGAGGTCATAATTGATAAAATACCATCAATAATTATTGAAACCTCTGATCAGCTCAGACTGATGACCAAAGGATGAAACACAAATCATCAACACCCATGGATTCTTGTTTCACAGCGTTTTTCTTCGCACTCAGAAGATGTAGCAGTTCACTTAGTTACTGTGTCAATTGGTGACTGACCGTATTCCTAAATGTCATTGTTAAGCAGCTGATAAAAACAGAGCAAGTCTTCATAAATGTCTCTTTATTGGGTTCTAGAAAGAAGCCCACGGCTCCCTCTGATCCTGCATTATGGGGAGTTATACCATGAACAACATGTGATTGTTTGTCATGGTTTCTGCTCCACTGCACAGGCACACGCTGGAATAACGATGTAAATGTGATGTACTGTTAAAAGATGAGGCCCAGTTATGGCCATAATACTACAATAAGACCACTCACACCTTCTCCATAAATCTCTTGGTTCTTGATTCCCTATTGTCCTTCTTTATTTATTTATTTATTTACTATTTTGTATTTTTTTAAGTAGTTAATTTATTTAACTACTTATTTTTTTTTATATTTTTGCTAAATATGCCACTAAATCATCTGAATACAGCTTGAAATTGTAAAAGGAAAAACACAGATGTCGAAATGTATGTTTATGTGTGTTGCCAGATCTGTAATAAAAATATAGTTAAAATATAAATAGATATATTGTTCAGCTTTGTTCAGAGTTGTTAAACTGGAGCACGCAGCTAAAGGTAAAGATCTTGGTTTGTTGATTTGGACATAGACTTAAAGCTAACCTTCTCCACTTTTTGTCTAAACGAGAGTATGGTAAGTTGGATTTTAAATGACTTCCTAAAACCAGACGGTGCTCAAAATTAATTACATAAGAGCCTATAATCACAGCTAGAAGGGAGTTGTCGATTCTGGGTTTCCAGAGACCTTAGCATATTGATTACACAGAGCATGTGATCGACTGGTGAGCAGAACTGGGTTCGGTCCAGGTACTTTTACTCGCGCAGGTCATTCCTGCTCTGCTCTGTCTCTCTGCAGACTCCTCACAGTCATTCATGTTGAGTCTCCGTCTCTGCTCCGTGTGAACTCTGGGAAGTCCCTCGAACTCCGCCTGCCGCTCATTCCCTCCCATGAAAGCCAACAACAGGCAGCGAGAGAGGAAGAGGGGAGAAAAGAGGGGAGGGAAAACAAAAGAGAGTGAAAGGAGCAGCCATGAGGAGGAAGGGGAAAAGAGGACATGAAAGACCCCCTCCTCAATCAAGAGCTCTGAAGAGGACACATCTGCAGAGAGGGGGTATCAAGCTCCACAACCCACCCAGTTACCGGGGATACCCCTAACTCTGGCGCTGCCTCGGATGATGAAAACCCCCGAAAGTATTTACTCAAAAAACAGCTCACAAAGGCAGATCTATGAGAGCCGAGCTTCAGGCTAAACACTTAACCCGGGATGTGAAGAGTGGATTTGTGTGAACAAACAAAACATGTGAAAGCTCATACAAGCGCAGACGGGCACATTATGTGGTCGCCGGCTTACCCTGGATGACGTATGTGTGGCACTGCTGGATGCCAGCGGACCCAGGGCCGTCCTCTCAAACCTCTGCAGGAAACTCTCGGTCGCCCTGCAGAACGGAGACAAAAACATCACATCCTCACAGAGAAAACTGGGACTGCTGCTTTGGGGTTATAGACCTCCACGGGGATATCCGGACAGCGAGGGCACGATGGGGTGATGAAAAAGAGCGTGGGGGTGCATGTTTAGAATTAAAATGTTGATTACAGAACTATCCAGGAGTATGGGGGCCAAACTGGTACATAAAAAATGATTAAAAAACAAAAACGCCTTCACTTGATCCCACTAACTATCCATGGTGCTCTGCTGTGTCTCTGTTAATGTTAAAATAAGTCAAAATTAATTAAAATATGGGCTTGCACTTGTTCCCGTGCCGAACAAGACAATCACAAAAAAAAAAACATTTACAAAAAGATTAGTCACTTCGATGACAATGCTTTTAAGACGGTGTGCTCGCAAGAAGCTTAAGTATGGCAATGAGGCCTGACAATGTGTCAGATAAAAGTGACCTTTGCCCTCCAAAGCCTGCCCAGTTAATCTACAAGTCCAGATTTGGGCCAAAATGTTAACTCCAGCATTACAGAAAATGAAACTTGACCCAAGTGTCAAAATCTGCAGTTCCAGATAGACAGCTTAATACATACTATTAAGTAGGGATGGGGGAAAATAAATACAATAGTGTTTCAATATTTGGCATGGCGATAGAATACGGTTAAAGTCCTCCAAGTATTGATATTTTTTGATGTATTAATTTCAAACATTTAATAAAGCCTTTGGTTCTATAGAAATAAAGTTAATTTATATATATATATAGACCACTGTATATAGGTATATTATATTTTGTTAAGATCCTCAGTCTCCTTTTAGTGTGAATATATTGTTTACTTCCTTTCCCTGAAACCAGCTGCTGTAAAACCACAATTTCCCATCTATCTATCTATCTATCTATCTATCTACTCGTTGAGTCCACACAATGGTGCTGTTGAGCCAATGCAGGGAGGTCAGCAGAGGTGACGTTCATTGGGCAGGAGAGAGTTCGTGAACAAACACGGCTGCACAGGAGAGTCAACAAGATTGTGCCATTATGGTAATCCGTTATCTGGTCTTACTTTGGATTTTTAAAGGGACTTACAACATGGACGTGGTACATAAGGTTGAGGCATGATAATAAAATGCAGTGGCTCTACTGAGGGAAAGTGAAAGACAATGACAGCAAAGCTAATGCTAAGCTAACCTTGCAGATAAGCCAGACAACACTTGGCATGCTTAGCTCGTCAAAGCTGCTGCTAAGGAAATAGCTTAATCCATGATTTACTCAGTTAATCAAGTGGATCCAGCTGCACTGCAAGGTTATGAGTGCCCACTTAAGCAGAATAAACATGTCTTCTGGTTCAAAAAGAAGGGCTGTATAGAAGCTCACATTTTGCCATAATCGACAAGTTTGGATCTCCGTTTCTGTTGGCTGTCTAACTTTATGCTCCGCCTTTACTGTCGTTGTCAAAGCTAAACTTGCTAACTGCTTCAGCCAGCTTGCTCCTTGATTGGCTTTTTCCCAATCCTTGTGACAAACACTGAGGACATGCTGAGCTGTCTTTGGTGCACTTCACACACATCAGGATTTCTGATCCTAAATATTGAGCCCAGTCAGAATGTCTCAGATCTTCCTCCAAGATGATTATTGGGAATGAAATGACTCTGAACACAGATGATCCGGCCTTTGCTGACTTTGATTAGAAGCAAGCATCTGCTGGGACTGCTCATCTCGTAGTATGTACGTAACTTAAGTGTGTGCTTTGTGAGAAAGTTTGGAAAAAAATCTCTTGATGGACCAAAAACATAACAACCTTGATTTTTGATCTATGTCCCTAACACTCTGAGTTTGCTATTGAGTCAAAGTGGAAATTTTGAGCAAGTCTGAAAAATATCCAACCCAGTCTTGAGATTTCAGATTTGCAAGCCATGAATGAAACAATTATTTTAAATTTCAACCCAGGATCAGTGACAGTTCATCCTTGGGTCAATGTGGTCATTTGTGCAAAGTCTGGGGAACTTCTTTTTAAGAATTTTTCAAGCACTCTTGAGATGTTGCATCAGAATCGTCTGCATAGGCGGGCAGACGACCTGAAGAGTTAGTTCTCAGGCCTTGGTTAAACCAGCATGGAGACACAAAAAGACAAACACAAATATGATAATTAGTTTTTTTAAGAGAGTTTTCGTTACTCCAAAGATGCTCCACATGCCTTCGATCCTGACAGTTTAAAGTTGACCAAGTTTATTTGTCCCTCTCTGACGCCGCTCTCTAAATTTCTTCATTGTTCCTGCAGGTTCACACGTTGGTCTGCTGTCTCTTGTTTTTGTTTCTCTTGTCCTGAAGCCAGAGATGCTACCAGACAAGCCGTTCGCCCTCTGAGCCGGCAACGGATAATATTCCAATAACATCTTGGCTGTCGGGGTAATTGATTTAAAGTGGTCTGGTTCTCTGCAGGAGAATCCGCCATGAAAGCCTTCAGCAGACGGCAGACACTCTGCATCATTATTATTTCTGCTTATTAGATAATCTCCAAAAGCACCACTTTAAAGGAGGCGTCTGTTGATCTTACATGTCAGGGATCATTCAAAAGGAAGGACAAGTGCTGCTAAATGTGTGAAAACAGCTGTACAAAGTCGTCTATGGCAGGGGTTCAGAACATTTTTCACATTTAGCAGAAATGTAGTCCTTAAGATGGGTCATGGTTACGACACTGACCTCAAAACCTCTTTGTTCAAACCTCAGGGCCTGATTCACAGAGCGGCTGCAAAGCTTTTGTGCTGCTGAACTTGTGCAAATGTTTCAGGAAAGAACTCTCAATCAAGCAAAGGCTTCAGCCCACAGTGTGTGAATGCTGCTGCCAGGGGGCTCTCACTTAGGACAGGACAAAACACTGAAGACACTGAGGGTCAGGGGTCCCATGGGAGTGGGTCCCCTTCCTCGGGGCCCCCCTAGCTTTACCTACAAGGAGTCTACTAGAAGAGTCTACAGCAGAACGTCACCGAATGTTAAATGTTTTTAAAAGCAAACTCAAGACCTTTCTCCTTAGTCTGACTTTTACCTGAATTTAATGTACTCATATTGATCTGTTTTAGTAATCTAGGTTTAATCTTATTCTGTTTAACTTCAGAATTATATCTTGGTGGTTTATCCTCTTGTTTTCTTCTCAGGTGTTTTATTCCCCTGTTTGAACATATTGCCGTTACCTTCCAGTGTTTTTATTCTCATTTTATTATTTGTTTATTTTTTACTTCATTTAAATTCCAGTTTTTACTCATTTTAAACCTTTAAGATGGTGTACTGGGTACAAAAATATTCCTGTTCTACTGCTGTCTTTTATTTATGATGCATTTTGCTGATACTGTGTATGGATGGTGGGGTGGGTTTGGGTCATACTTCCTTTTACCTTCTTTTTATTTATCTGTCTGTTTGAAAATCACTTTTTGTTCCATTTTTTTGTAGGAAAAGTGCCATATAACTAAAGTTTGTTTGACTGATTGATTGATCAAGGGAACTCAACAACATGGACACTGACAGTTATTCTACTTCTACAAGTGTTACGGTGTCGTAAGTCACCATGTTATCTGGTGTCCCTTACGGTTCACTGTAGAAACCAGTGAGCACTGAAAGCCCTTTTCTTCATGCTCTGAACGTGTTCATATTTATGTCATAAAGTGTGTGAAATAATGATAAATATGCTCATCTGACATTTGACCTCCACTCCTAAACAACAGCTCCTTTTGTTGTTAGCTCAGGGCCCATTTACACGATGAAAACGGCCGAAAAAGGAGAGCTTTCGTTGCCTTTGCTCGCAGTGCCTGAATCCGCAAACTTTTGAAACTTTTGAGTCCAGAGAGAAAAGTTTTGAAAACATTTTTGTTGTTGTCTCCGTGTAAACAGGAATCGCCATTATCAGGGAAAATGGTGATGCACGGCGCGTGCACAATACTCTTTCAGATAAAGAGCACAACAACAACAACAGCTATGGCCGACTACAGAGCAACATGTGTGCCCTCCACCTGTGCTAGGTTTGTTATCACTCCTTCAACAAAATATAGATTTGCTGCATCAATACTCTGACCAGCAGAGACGCATTTGTTATTTTCGCCAAGGACACTACAAACCTACATCACCAACTACTGGCCTGGCATGCACTTTTTTAGTCACTCTTGCGGATCCGATTTTTGAAAACATAAAGAAGAAACCTTTCTGTTTCTGAGAACGTTGTCGTGTAATTGGCCCCTTAGCCTGGTTGCCACCTTCCCAGAATGCAGAGTGTGACTTCGTAGCTGGCTGTGATGTGATGAGCTTTCTTGTGTGGATCTCACTTCAAAATACTGCCTTAAGGACGTGAAACGATCCAAAGTAAATATGACACTTAGTTGTGTTTTTTCAACATAACTGCAAAGCCACCGAGCTGCAGGTGTGAAAACCCCCTCAGTACATCAGGACTGCTTTAGTGAACACTTTAATCAGGACGGTCTTGGTCTCTGCTGTGAGTCTGGAGGGTAAACACGCTGATTTGAACCTTTGGACCTGCAGAGTACTCGTATGCATGTTCTTGTATACATTGTGGCGTTTACAGTTTCTCCATGCAGACTCACAGATGCACAGTTAGAGGAGAACACAGTCCAAACAGAGCACATAAGAACATTGAACATAAATATCATGTGGTTTCTGGTTTACCCCGCATGACTCATGAGGCCCCGCAGGACGACGGAGGACCTCGGGTGAGGAGGGTCAGGCAACAGATCTTATCAGGTGACATTAGGCATTCAAAACAAAACCCAAAAAATCTGCTGGCACCGTCGGAGAATGTATACAATGTCTGCATGGAAGAACTTTCTGGAAGAAGGTCAAACTGAAACCAACAGGAATGATCTGCATTCCTTCATGAGGTCAGCGGGGGCCGATGAGGTCAGCGGGGCACGAGGCCCTTTGTTTTTCTTATGCCTCGGTCGTGCGAACGTCCTTACGAGTCGAGTTTTTGAACGCAATATCTCAAAGAGCTTTCAGGAGATTTTCTTTAAACTTTGACCTCACATCCACATGGATTCAAGGATAATCTTGGTTAATTTTTGAGGTCATGGGTCAAAGGTCAAGGTCATGGTGCCTCTTGATAAACTCTTGTTTCTAAATGTGATCGCTCAAGGATGCTCCAAGGGATTTTAATCATACTTGGCACAATCGTCCACTTTGTCGTCTAAATCAGCTGATTGAATTTTGAAGGTCATGGGTGAAAGGTCGCAGTCATGAATTTAATCATCATTCTTAGCTTGTGAGTTCAAAATCAAATTCAAAAGGTCAAGGTCATGGAGTCTGTTGGTCAACTCTTGCTTGGGAACTGGATATCTCAAGAGTGCCATAAGACATGTTCACCAAACTTTGCATAAATGTCCACCATGCAACAGGGCCAAAGTGATCAAGTTTTGAAGGTCATTTGTGAAAGATCAAGGTCATGGAGACTCTTGGTCACCTTTTGCATGTGAACATCAAATCCCAGGATTGTTTTAAGGGGTTATCATCAAGCCTTGCAGAAATGTCCACTTAATCTCAAAAATCAACTGTTTAAACTTTGAAAGGCCTAGGTCAAAGGTCATGAGTCGAAGATCAAGGTCATGAGCCTCATGATTATTGTTCACTTGCATATACAGTTTTGTGAACTCAAAATCACTGGAAAGCTTCAGTGTTATATAAATGTGAGTATCTTCACAGCGTTATCTATTCCTCCAGGAAATCCCATAATTAGAAAAGGTCATGTTCAAGGTCATTCGGAGGTCAACCTCATGCCGCCTGTCTACATTTATTTACAAATGAAGTGAATTTATTCCTTTCTCTGCCAGCAGACGTACATCCTCTTTACACTGCAGTAATAATTACAGGAGATGGTGTCATCTGCTGCTCCATCAGTGACAGAGATCTGCTGCAGAGCACAAATGAGAGACCACAGGGTGACAGTGACGGGTGAACTCTGACCTCTGGTGTTCCTCTCTGTGCAGCTCCATCCTCCTCTGCTCCTCCTGACGCCTCCTCTGCTCCAGACGCTCCGCCTGAAACACAGCAGAGAGACATGGAGGTCAGCAGAGTGTTTTAACTGGAGGTGTTTGAAGAAGTCACGGTGCTGCAGAGAACAGAACAAACTTTGGTTCAGGGGCTAACTGTGTTTCCCTTCTTATCGGACCGAGGCAAATTCTAAAAGTCAAATGAAAAAGGCTGAATTTAGAATGTGAAGTTTGTGCCATATAAATAAATAAAGACAAACGGATCACAGAGAAAAATAACATAAATCATGCAGAGTTTACAGCACTACCTGTCCCACCCTGAGGTCCAGGTTATGAAGCACACTGCAGTTATCATTTCAAGCACTCATAGGACCTGTTTTGGCCCCTGTTTGGGGTACCTCAGTCTATATTTTGCCATTTTGGCGAAGCAGATTCATCGTGAAAACCTGGGCACAGGCTCGCGACCCACAGGACCCTTTTCCCGTGGGTCGCGAGCCTGTGCCTGGGCAAAAATAAAAGTTAGGATAAAAAACCTGTTCTTTTATTTCTAAGGAGTTTTTTATGCAGTGGAGTGCCATCTTTGAAACTCCTTACCAACAGGGTGTGATAATACCCTGTAATGCTAATTAACACACATTTTAATAGAAAGATGTTTGTTATATATTCCATGAGTAGCTAAAGCTGCATGTTTTTAAGCCTGAAACAACTTCTCAGTAGCTGGACTTTTTTTGTTTCATGTTTGTTCATGAAAGCTCTGCTGAGGCTGTTAAAAGGCTAAAGTTTCTGAAGTGTTTTGTGTGTTGTGACTGCCTCAGGATCAACGGCTTATTTAGTACTGCTGGTTGAATATTACTGATACAGAGCTGTTCAGTATGTACCCACTGATGCAGGGTCATCACTGCTACAGTTAGATGTATATTCTTGAAAGTTATCCCTACGATACACTTTTGCACTGTTTAATTAAAATGCAGCTAATTGAATAATTTGAAAAGGGTATATTTCCCTCTCTAGCATCACCACATGCAGGTAACTTTTGTTTATTATTAAGTTAATTTTGTGTGTGTTGACATCCTGTGATATTCTGGACTATCTCAGGTTCAAAGTGCAGCATTTTTTTACTAAATAAATTTGAGAAGTTGAAAATTTCCATCCCAATTTGGGTCACAGCTTGTCATTAAGGGGTGATGGTGGGTCCTGAAGCCAGACCAGTTGAGAACCATTGGTTTAAAGGTTTGAAGAGCAGTCGTTGTCTACATCCTTAAGGCAGGAACATACCAGCTTTGCACCTGAACACTCCTCACTTTTAGACCTTGCGTTTCTTTGGACTCTGTTGCCTCGCTGACTGATCTCCCGTGTACCGAACCCTGCTTGTTTTTACCAATAAACCTTTTGGCCTTTTGATAACCGCATCTGGTGTCATGCATTTGTGTCCTGCCATTCTGTGCCTCGTTCTTTACAACAGCATGAGAGCAGACCGTAAAAATAACACCTGTATCCGATGGAAAATAGAGCAGAAACATCTGCTGGACACCAAAACACTTCACGCGGGGCATACGCTAGGGCCTATAGTCTTCAAACAAAACCAAACAACTTGGTGGCTTCATGCAGTTTTCTCTTGTTTTGTGTCAGAATGCGGAGATGAGCCATCAGCATCTTCCCCTCTGCTGCACAGACTGTTGTTCTCAAACAAAATGTCTCCACCTGGCTGTCTAGTAAGTTTGTACTGCAAACCTTGATCTTCTTTGCATGTTCACAGCCATTGGACCCTGAGCAGGACAACAGTGGGTCCAGTTCCCCCCACAGGGTCAGACAGCTGCTTTGTGGCTCGACAGAGTAATGGCAAAAAAATATTTAAGTACCTTTCTGGACTTTAGACAGCTGCAAATAACCAGGTACTGCATCAAACTGAACTGGACCACTTGGTGGAAATGAACAAATCCAGGCAGATCCAGTTGTAGCCAATGGGCAACCAGGGTCCACTTCAGAATCCTAAACTTTGATGCACCAAGGACCACTAACCAAAGTGGTCCTTATTTTTATCTGCATGTGGCCCTCAGTGAAGAATGTTTGGACCCCTCTCGTGTAGAAAGGTAAACTATATCTTTGGTTTATAAATGTTCATGAGGTTCTGCTCTCTGGGAAGTTTCCTTCATTAAATGGATGTTTAGTCAGAGCTTGAAGGCCATATGCATATAATCTTTGTATAAACATATAGTAAAAATATGTGGTATGTGGCTTATAGAGAATGTTACAGAATCCTATATTCTGCATTACTGTAATAACAGACCATGTCATACTGGAACAAGTCTCACTTAATAAACATGAACCTAAAGGGCTGATTTATGAACATAAAAGCACACTCAACAGCTCTTCAGAACATAAAACTAAAATAACAAAATATGAAAACAATAAATGCCAAAATAATGACATTTTACGTCATCAGCTGTACGGTCATTATTGGTATGCTGGTTGTTTTTACAGGTTCTGTCATCAGCTGGTCAACTGGTCTATAAGAGGTTTTAATGATTAGTATAATAGAGACTCACTGCAGTGTCGATGTGCCCAATCTGAACCATATGATCTGTGGAACAACAGAAAATTATTTGTGCTGTCATGAAATCTGTGCTGAGTTTCTGTGAAAGAAGGTTGTGTTAGATAGTTGGGATGGGCAATTTGGACTAAAGATTATAGTGCATCAGGTAGTGAGTGGAGTTGGAGAGCGGGCAAGAGAGGAGGGACACCATGCAGCCAAAGACAGGACAGGGACACAAGCCTTAACACATGAGTGTGTGGACATAACCACAAGGCCTTAAGTTTAAGTAAAAGTTTTGTTTTTGAGCCCAAAAAAATTGCTTCTATATTTATTTCAGCTTACAATGTCGGAGCAGGTGGCTTACAATAACAGGTGCATATGTTTGTGCAGGACGAAGAGCGCTTGGAAGTGACCCTTCCTGATGAACCCCCCCGTAGTGCTGTTTTGGCAGAACATCTGTGGAAAAGAACTTTGCCTTATATCCTTGGTCTCAAGAGACGGTGAGCTTTTCCTACCATGAATCTCCAAATTAGCATCCTAATTAAAGATGGAGGGCGGCTGTTTTTACTCTCTGAATCCAAACACCTGCATGCTGGAAAGCAATCACTCTGCGCTTACGTATATTAAATTTGTGTCTCTGCAGGTCCGTCCACTTTACGATTACTAGGTAAACAATGTCGTGCTGCCACTTTGAGAAAGATTTCTGCAGACCGTCATGCAGAAACAGGTCCAAATCTCTTATTTCAGGAGACGTCCTTAAAGTGCATCGTCACTTGAATCTGTCGACTGTTCATTGACTCAGTAAATCACATCCTCAGTCTTATTCGCCATGGGCTCAAAGAACCAGCAGATGGGGCTCATTATTGCATTTAAAATATCACCTGATTATTTGGCAAACATATTTTCTCTTCTGCTTATTTACAATTTTATTATTGAGCAAACTTAAATCAAAAGTACCCATGAGTGATCCACAGGAGTCGTGGTGTACAGAGTAGGACTTGAATGAAGGTCCAGGTCCACCCTGGTCTCAGAGATCCCTCCTCAGCTTCATTATATGGAGTGTTTGTGATATACAGATGACATGTGTGCTCCTCGCTCAATAAAAATCCAATTTCCTCACATACACAGAGCTGGAAACCCTCTCTGCCAGCTCCACTCTGGTGAACTCTCCCTCTGAGGACAACCATCTCTGTCTTATTTTAGTTTTCGGGTTGTACTCTGGCTGCTCTGTCACGGGCTGGTCGACCATGTGGGCTGTTACCAACTGTTTTTACAGTAAAACAGGACATACATACAATCAGAAATATGGACTCCACGGAGCACCAGTTGAAGTTTTCTCCGTTTTTGTGGTCTGAGCAGTTAATAATTCTCCGCCCAGCCATCAACAGCTGCTGCATCCCAAACCAAAGTGGGTCAGTTTGGATTCATGAGCGCCGCTCCTGCCAGCTTCACGTTAGATCACGTCTATACACTAAGAGGAGGGTTTCACAGGGATGTGTGTATTTCCTGGATTACCAGAGCATTCTTCTGGCTTCATGGAGGTCACAATGCAGCAGGAAAAGGTCTGCGGACGACCGCTCTGGTCTGCAGACATGAATCACTCCTCCACAGTTCGGCTGCAGACCGGGAACCACGATTAGAGCATCAGACAGACGAGGAGGAGGAGAGAGGAGCTGTACGTCTGTCTGTCTGTCTGAATTTAGCTGGAAACTACAGGACTGATCAGGTGGTTCTCATGCTCGTGTGAGGGATGACTGACCTGCTGCTGCCTCGTGGACCTTTGTCTCTACTGACATCTAGTGGCTGAACATGGCACTGCAGTAAAGACAGAGGGGGTTCCTTCTGGGGATTAAGTTTTTATAATTATGATTTTCACTTTTAAAAACCTAAACTCACATTTTTAAGAGCCCATATTATGTTGAGTTGAACATGCCCCCCGGTGTGATTTACTTTTCTCCTGCATGTGAGAGAGCGCCACTATGCACGAGAGGAAAGAGCAGCTTGTGCCCTCATCCACTCCCAAATAGACCTACCAGTGTGATGTCATACCACTGTTTTGTCAACAGTTTAGGTCTATTGGCTAAGAGTGGCAAGCCCTGTGAAGAGCAGGAATGTTAGAATGAATGCAGAGTTGTTGACAACATGGCTCTGACCAATAACAACAGAGTTAATGGGTCGAATAATCAGGCCGGGGAACAGGGGAGCAGCGAAAAAGGGTCACTGAAGAGGTGATGGTGGAATTTCTTAGTTTTCTTGGAGTTTTTTTCCTCACTGCAGAGCTTTTTAATATGTTTAAGATAACAGATATACTGGAGAATATATCATAGAATAAGATATTTAACAGATGTAGTGTGGACGGCAGGTGTGCGACGCTACACAATGCAACGCAGTGCATTTGTGCAAGAGCACTGCAGGGAAGTTTTGTCATCATTGCATCTCAAACATTCAAACTAGGATGTGATATTTGTGTTAATAAAGAGAACCGTACAGTTTTGGGGAGCTTTGAGAGCGTGACAAGTTTCACAAAAATACAGAGATGCTAATCTAAAGCTAAGAATCCTGATAAAACATTTTATCTGCAGCACTGGCAGCTTCCTTTAGACTTGGTTTGTAATTCAGACCTAACTTTGTGTTTGTTTTATTTTGAAAGACCAATTTCCTGGTGATAGAACTTCTGTTGTTTTGGGTTGTTTGATATTTTAACTGAGAGGGACTGTAGTGTTGATACATGGATGTGAGCAGATCTTGTCCAACATTTTCACTTTAAGAAGCTCCTGATTTACTCCACATCAGTTTCTCTGCAGAGCACTTATAATTTACATGTCTGCACCCATTGTTTAGGCATTTTTCCCAAGTCTGGGTTTGGTTTTGAACCAAAATTTAGCAATTACATAGAAGAAAATCCATCAAAAATGAGGGAAATATGACAGACCACAGTGCACTGCAGCAACAAAAATGATATATTCTGAGTAAATTGTGAAACTCTTTACTGGAAAAAAAACACATTATTGTAACTGCCATGTTTCTGCCCACCTACTCTGAGCGTAGCACATTCCTGATGTGGACCTATGGGGCTCGTTAGGGAGAATTCTGGGAGATGAGGGAAAGTATAAGATTTGGGACAGACAGAACTAAGACATGATCATTTTTATTATATAACATTTACAATATTTTTTTAATGAGAAATATGGTTGAATATAAGACATATATTTGTTTTTATTCATGTTTCCACACTTGGATGTTTTATGTAGACTGTATGGGAGCATTTCATTTGACCTCGATGTTCGCCCCTACCTGGGATCGAACAATCTTCAGTTACCTGAGTCTCCAGCTGGTGGCTAGATGGATTTATCTGTGGAGTGTGAAGCATGTCCCACCTCTAACATCCAAGTTCTGACTTAAATAGATCAGGCCAAACTTGAGCCGATACACCTGAATTTGTCTCCATGTGGAGACGGCACCTTAAAGTGGCAGGAGCTTTAAAAGAGCATCTCAGACAGAGAGAGAATGGAGGTGGATCAGGGGACAGTAGTGATTGATGGCTAGCACAGTTGTTATCAAATTGTTTTTTTCCCAAAAGTCTATTGAGGGCCAAGGGAAAAACCTCCAGGCACAATGGCTACGTTTATATGCAGTCTATATTCGGGTTAAGATCAATATTCCGGTTTCTGAAACATTTGGAATAACCCAGTTTACATGCGTGAGCAAACAGGGTTTTTCCTCTATGCCTGGTATCCCGAGTAAAACGTTCCGTTTTTTTAAAAGGGGTTTTGGTGTTTGCATGGCTGCACGCAACCGGGTTATTGCTAATATTCCGGTTATGAAAGGTTTAATGACTGCATGTAACCGTAGCCACTGTGTCCACACAAACAGCCTCTTTAGCCTGTATGTGTTTATTTTATCCAGTAACACCATAACATTTGAAAAACAACAACAAATTCAGTCTAAGCAGCTCAACTTAACCAAGCAAAAGTTTACATCTTGACGTTACATGATCACATGAATATTTTGTTCGCATGGCCATTTTTATGCATGCAAAAAGGTTGTTGTAAATTTTACTGTAACTTTCTAACAACAAGATGCCAGTAAGTTACTGTAAATGTCTATACGGTAGCAAAACCCTGTTTAACTTGAAGCATAATTACTGTATTTTAAATAACAGGATAACTACTGTATTTTTATTCAAGGTATTATTACTGTATTGTAATTTACAACAGAATTACTGTATTTTTATTCACAGTATCATGCTGTATTTTATTCTATGCATTTTAAATTACAGTGAACTACAGTATTTTAGTTTATATCACTATATCTTTAGCTGGATCATTTATTAGCATGATATCGTTTTGTAAAAAAAAAATCTGATACATTAAATTTCATCCGATAAAATACATTTAATCAAACAATTGAAATGTTAAACATTTAATAGATGATCTCCTGCCTGCTATTGGTCAGTTTTCCTGAGCAAAATGGAATTTTCTCTCGATCCATTGCCCTTTCCAGTAATTTACTATGTAGACATTTTACAGTAAGTAACTGTAGATTTTACAGTAGAATGCTGTTTTATATAAATCAGCATGTTTTCTCACAAAACATGCCATTTACAGTAGTTTCCTGTTTGGTCTTTTACAGTAGGTAGCTGTAGATATTCCAGTAAAATACTGTGGAGTTCACAAAAATCAGTTACAGTGTCAGCTAACCTTGAACATACCGCAGTGTAACCTAATGTCAGTTTGAGAAGTTGGTTCTTCATTTTTATTCAACATCTCTTCGGGGATTTCCCCACTTGATTAACTTTTTTAACTGACAGGACAAACAGAGTTGTCGGAGGACTTTTTTTATCTCATGATCACAATTTAAAGCATTTATTTTATTTAAAGCACAAGGCTGGGAGCTTGTTTCCCCCTGCAAAAACTGCAAATGTTTGTCGAGTTAAGAGTGTATTGATGAATGTTTTTTAGTTGTTGAGATTTCTGTTCAAGGTGGTTTACCACAAAACCTTTAAAATTTAGAAGGTCTTTTCTAAAGCTACGTAGTTTGTAGTAGTGTACAGACATTAAGGGGCTGTCTACACCACTGAGTTTAGGAGAGTCCATTTTCCAAGTGTTTTATTGTAGAGGTGCTTCATCCACACAGATCCTGTGATTTGGGAGCCTGAAAATGCACTTTTTTAAAATTGGGTACCAGAGTCAATAAATCCCAAAATGTCGCCTTTGTGTTTCTGCGTGCACAACAAATTCACACATCCTCTGTGTAACAGCTATCTGTTTATTCTGTTATTATTATTACTAGTTCCTGTTTTATTTTGCAAACTCCTGCCTCCCTCTCTTTCAGTTCTGGTTTCGTCTCCCTCCCGTGTGATTACCTGACCACTCCCTGATGTGTTTCACCTGTGTCTTGTTACCTGCGCTCCCCGCTCCTTTAAATACCTGCATGCTCACTCACAATCTGCCAGATCAACTCATGGCCTCGTAGTTATCCAGAGTACGCTTTTCTTGTCTGGCCTCCCGTGATTTTTGACCAGTTTCTGATTCCTGGATGTGATTCCTTGCCTGCTGTTTCTGTGCCGTTGCCTGATTATCTGCTTCCTGGTTGCGAACTGTTTCTGAATAAAGACAATGTTTTTGGATCTTGATTGCTCTCTTCATGTGAGTCCTTTTCCGTCTGTGCTGTGATACTCTGGTTTACTGTCTCCTTAAACTATGTGCACAAACCCCGATGACAACAGAAACAATGGTTTATCAGTTTCTGTGGAGTTGTTATAAAAGCATCTGCTCAAAATACTCTCATGGTACACCAAGACTTAGTGAAGGCTCTCCAGTGTGCCCTGAGAACCAACAAAAAAATATGAAGCTATTATCCCTCATTATGAGGCAAAGACACAGTTTGGGATTTTGGAGAGCTTTTCTGCGTTATTAAACACTTGCACATACTGTTTTTTTTGTAAATCCAGATTTTCTAATCTGTCATTCCCATCTCACCTTCTCTCTCTGTTTGGCCTTCATCTTCTGGAGCTCCTCCTCCTCTTCTTGTCTTCTCTTCTTGTCCAGCTCCTCCTTTTTCAGCTTCAAATGGTAGAAAACATTTTATATTAACTTTCACCAACTTTGTGTCCATCACAAAGATCACACATGATTAGGGGTGTGAATGGGAGAGACCTAAAAAACGGGGCACCTGTCAGAAAACAGTGGTGTCAATGTGGTGAATCAGGATTTACTGCAAGACTATGAGCCATTTCCTTATTGAATAGTCTGGTTTTTGGGGTTTTAGTATTAATAACCCACAATATTAAAAGAAATTCAGTTTCTCATCAGTGTTATTGATATAAAGTATGGTCCCTCACACACAGATAAACTTTACTCTCTGTCCAGTGACAGAAATGTACAGTCGATGTATCTGAGAGACCGAGGGTCCAGTGGCTGATGTCTGCTGCTGACTAGTGGTCTAAAGTTAAACTACAACACAAAACAAATTATTAACTAATATAATGAATATGTGTACAGTGCTATAAAATACTGACACAGAATAAGGCAGTAAAATATATTGGTTTATTAATATTTTCTTGCACCCTCATCCAGGATCATGTGATTTACATAACAACAATAATAATAATAATTACAAAAATAATGATGAGGGGAATATCAACTTATTTCTGATTTTCAGTCTTCGAAACTGTCAGTATTCTCTTTTGCAGCATCTAAGTTCAACATAATTTATAATCTATTTGTATTATTTAGAAAGTGAGCTGCAAATGTGATGGAAATATTTTCTCTCCTTTGCACCTGTTTTATTAATTAGATGTAGTTTTATTTTCTGCATTTCCCCATTGATCCTTTAGTAATGGACTTTTATTCTAAAACATGTAGTTATATAAAGTGTTAAGAAACAAAAGCTATTACAGCCTTAGACTACATGAGTGTAACTGAGTATTAGCTACTTTCACTATTTCTTGTATTTTAAGTGTTTTTGTCTGTTTTTATGTTTTTATAGTGCTCCATTATTTGGTTTAAATTCTTCATTTTTTATTGTATTTTTATGTGTTGTATAAATGCTGTATAAATAAAGTGGACTGAAAATCATGTTTATTGCAGATCAGTTAAATGCATGACCATTATTTGAGTTTGATTTATTAGATCAGAGACAAATGTACCTTCCTCTGCAGTTTGGAGCATCTCAACTCTGCCTGCTGTTTCTCTCTGGCCTCAGACAACCTCACATTTCCACCTTAAAAAAAGCAATGCATTGTTTTAAAGAAGTAGAAATAGATGTGCAGAATCAACACAAGAACAAATACTGTCACACAAAGATCTCTCACCCAGCTTTTCAGGATTGAGGTGCACAGGGGGCGGCCTGTTGGCTTCTTTCCACCTCTGAAGTTCTTCCTCTTCTTTCTGAGCCACTGCAGCAGAAGCAAATATTACTTTGAGATCAGTTTCCTACATAAAAAATAAATATTAAAATAACAATACAAACAGCTGGTTTAGGCTTTAGCTTACTCATTTTCGTCTTGTGTCGTCGAGATTCGTTCGGGGGGATCATGGTGAATCCACTAGAGCTGCAAAGGAAACAGAAGCAGAACAAAATCTGGATAAATAACCATGTAGTTTCATAACAAAGGATGTTTTCTGGTCCATCTGGTTTCAGCTCTTAGCTGCTGGACACCCTCTTATTTCAAGGTGAATTAAGCATGATGTGTCTTTCATCTGCTGAACTAACTTGGCTAGGCCGACCACTGCGTCTGCGATCCTTAACGTGTCTGTGTTCGTCTTCCAAAGATCATGAAAACCCCAGTCTGCGTTGAGGTCTCTGGCTGGGAGAGACCTTGCTGATGTAGTATCACTACTTTGCCTGGTCTTGCCATGGTGTATGGCCTGAGTGATCATACTTCACAGCATTTCTTCGACCTTCCAGGTCACTTGCTCATGATTCTCTCTTCCAATCAGCTGTCTCTTAAATAAACTTTACATGAAAAACACAATACTGGCGTAAATTTGGTACATTTGTGGATGGAAAATTATATACACCACTGTTAATGTATAATGTCTTTAAAGGTTTAAAATATTAATGTACAAACACTTGGAAGTCAAGTATAAAAATCTTGGACTTTCACAGCATATTTATTTTTAATACAATATTTCTAAATAAGCCTAAAAAGTGAAACCCTAGCGCAGAGATGGGCAACTTTGTTGACAAAGGGGGCCATAAAAATACTATTATCTTTACCAGAGGGCCACATTGTTTAAAACTGAAAGAAGCATCCAGCAAGAACATTAAAAACGTTTATGATGAAACACAAAAAGTAGGAAAATATTGCTCTATTAGGACACAATATATCAATATTTCTAGACTAGTTTAAATCTTTTAATGAATCAATGAACTACTTAAATTAATGATTGTGACATAGTCATATTTATATCCTCAAATGCATCCTTTTTTTTTGTAGGAAAGCATCACAGGGACAAATCCCGCCAACTGTACTTAAAGATTTATTGCAAAAACAAGTTCAAAAACAGGAATCACAACATTATTATTTGTCAAAATTCTTACAGAAAATGACAGAAATATAGAAAAACTTTGATGAAGCATATTCGTATGGTTTGGATTTTATACAAACAGTTGATGAAGCTCCAATAAAATCCTTGATTTCTGATTTGCACACCTTTTCTTCTTCATATTTACTGGTTTATTTATATTTTAAGTGACCTTGGGGCCGCATTAAGTAAGGTGGGGGGCTCAGCCTGTTGCCCACCCCTGGCCAAAACAACAGCCTGATGTTTCACACTTTTTGCCTTACAGGAAAAGGTTTCTGGGATTATGCGTCATCATCATGGGGAGGAGGAGCTGGGATTCACAGGAAACAGTGAAGGCATCACGACCACTTTCTAATCTCAAGAAATGAAACTGAAACTAAGCTTCAGGAATTCTCCACTAAATCAACAAAAACATGATATTAACCATAAACATGACAGAAAATATGTTTTTTTTTTTTCCTTTGACAATGAAGTCTAGATTATGCTGAGTCATTGTGAGACCCAATATTGGATTATATTTGTTTTTAGTTTCACATTTATCGAGACATACTCTGTCTAAACCCTTAATAAAACAATTCAGTAACAATAATAAGACAAACTGTGTACTCACTACTGAGCCTGTCTGTTCGCGGGCTGTTGCTGTGCACTCACAGGTGGACCATCCTCAGTGTTGTCTCCAGGTACACCTGAGGTCCCGTCCTGGGAGCTCTCATTGATTCTGGGATGGTTTCCTCTGGAGTCTCTCTGGTTGGAATAAGGATCCATCATGAAGGATTAGCAGATGTCCTCGTCTTTTCTCTGATCTGTCTGTGATTCTTGATCATGGACAGCAGAGCACATATGAGTCTGCCTGTCAGCTCTTGTGTAACTCGATAATAAACGAAGCTGCAGCACAGCGACACCTGCTGGACAATTACACACAGCGCACCTTCATTAAAGTCTCCTGTCTGTCAGGGTGCTCAGGTCTGATTTAAGACACTCAGAGGGACACACCAGGCTCACTGCCCTTCAAAACCTGCAGAGGTCCGTCTGTGCCATCAGCTCAGAACCTGGACACACCAGAAAGAAGCAGGAAGAAAACCAGAGAGCCTCTGAAGACCTGAAGGCAGCACCTACTGTTCATGTTTTTACAAGCAAACTCAAGATCTACCTTTTTAGTCTGACTTTTAGCTGATTATATGGGGCTCGGGGCTATAGCCACAAGCCATTATTGTCTTTATTATTATTTCATCTTATTTATTCATTTGTTTATTTTAATCCTCTTAATTTGTTCCATTTTTCTATTTTGGTTCAGATTTATTGTTTTTGATTTTATTCTCTGTTCATCGGTTTTCTTTCATTATCCTACTTTAGCAGATTTTATTACGCATTTGGTGTTTGGCTATCTCATTTTACCATATTATTATTTTAAATTTTATTTTATTTATTTATGTATTCATTTTTCCCTGTAGTGTTTTTATCTCATTTCTTATCGTCATTTTATTTTATTGTAATGTCATTTTAGTCTTAGTTCCTGTGTTTCCTCATTTTTAATTCAAGACGGTGTTTCCTCAGTCCTTAATTCTGTTTTCAGTTAGAATCTCTTCTTAATGTCTGTGAGTGTGTAAGTCTGTGTAGGGTTGGTAGGGTCTTGTACTTTAATTGTATTCAATCTACTTTTTTTATTTCTTTTTAATGTAAAGCACTTAGTTTGTATGAAAAGTGCTATACAAATAAAGTTTGACTGATGATTGATGTAGAAACAGGGCCAAACAGTCAAAAACAGAGGAACTGGGGTGCAGAACATGTCTATGTGATATGTTAGTCTGTAGCAGAAGGCAGTTTCTGGAATTCTGATTGTCTGCAGGCAACAGTGAAGCATGGTGGGGGTTTCTCACAGGTTTTGGGCTGCATTTCTGCAGATTAAATTGTGGATTTGGTCTGGATTGATGATGTCCTTAGTGGAGATACTTCAGGAAGCATCAGGGCAGGAAAACAACCCAAAACATGCAGCAAATGTCCTGAAGAACGATCATCAAGGTAAAGAACAAGAAGTGATGGCATGGCCTCTGATGAGCCGTGATCTCAACATCATGGACAAGCAGAAGTCCTTCAGACACTGTGGGCAGGTTTTGAAGGCAAAGATTCACATAAAACTGTTCACAGTCAAATAAATCTGAAGGTACCTTGCAAATATAATGTAACAGTTTCCCTGAGGGAGTTTACCAAAGGGATTAATAAAGTTCTATCTAATCTAATATAATCTAAAATTCTGCATTATTAAAAGAGTTTCAACACATTTTCTTTAAAAACTCATTTATTATGAGCCAACATTTCAGAATCAACATGCAGGATGTCCACAAACCAACATTTCAGACTTGTTTGGCAGGATATGACTGACTGACAGACTGATGTTAAAACACACACAAAGGAGGATGAATAAATACACCTCTCTATCGAAGATGGTTAGTAAAGTTAATGAGTAAAAAATTTAAAAGCAGTGTTTGTGTTTCCTAATCGTTTCAGCAGAATCAGAACCCTTCATTTAACCTTTAGATTTCATGATCAGTCCATGTTTCTGTGCTCTGTGCAGCGTTACAGTTTCATTTCTTTAGTGAAGTACAGTGAGTGTTAGATGTTACTGAGGTATTGTTAAAAAGATATCAAGACAAAGAAACAAGAATTAATGAATGACTGTGACATAATAAGGCAGCGAGGGTCTGAGACTCGCTTTATATTTTGCATTAACATCCATTTTGGCCATTTGGATACCAGGATGACTTCACCAACACTCTGCATCATCAACACCTTTAGTAATGCCTCTGGAACAAACGTCAGCCCTCACAGCGTGTCTGTGCTGAAAGATCCATCCAGCCTCACTGGTTTTGACTAAATATTCCAACAATGAATGGTGAGGTAGCTTGCACCACTAACAGCCCTAAAGAGCTCATATTTCACCCACAATTGTATCATTAAATGGAAACAAGACCACAACTAAGAAATTAAAACTTGGGACGATGTATATGTCGCTCTGTCAGGTTTTATTTTGAAATGGATTCACAGGAAGTGGTTCTAGTACCATTGCATAACTCTTAACTTCAGGAAGCATGGTGGAAGTCCCCCACCCCCAATTTAAGGAAGTCTGGCTCCACCTCTGGGCTGGCGGCACCTTTTTGGCAGCTTTTCTCCCTTATTTTGCTTTTTTTCTTTTGTTTAACTGGCATTAAAAAGACAAAATGGTGCAAAATGAAGGGTCGGTTGGGAGCTAAAAGTTCTGTTCCTCCTACTGAGCTGAGCCAAATGTTTCCAATTACTAAAAGAAAGGAGAATATTCCCAGAAACTTCGAGCGAGGCAGGACCGACATACAGCGAAGAAGCTACACTTTGGCTTTCTGGCCGAACATGTAGAGTCAGGATGAAGGCAGGTATCAAATCATTTTCAGGTCCTTTTCAAGCGTTAAAGACCTGGTATCCAAATTCCCTGTTTGGATGTTAATGCAAAACATAAGGGCTGAGTCTGAAGGATCCCTCAGACAGATTTAGTCCCCTGTCAACACAGATCACTAACAAATACTCACACACACACACTCACACTGCAGGGGACCAAGTGCAATCAGGGTAAACATGCCCACCAAGCCGTCCGATATTTTAGGGAAACATTAACAGAGAAGATGACCTCTGCCCTCCGTCCGTCCAGAAAAGGCACCAGACATGATCAGACTCAGTTTTAGTCTCCTGGAGCTTCGGGGTCGATCCTCCCGCTCCAGAGTTGATTTCTGTGTGTTTGAATGTGTGTGTCTGTGTTTTTTTGATCTGTTAAAGCTGAGGGGGGGGGGTCACAGTTTGGGCGAGTTGGCGAGCTTAATCTTCAGGTTCTCTGCCAATTTGTCCAAAAACTCGAAGGTGTTCAGGTAGTCGGCACGTGTCACGCTGGAAAGAGAGAGGAAGAAGTTAAAGTCTGAATGGTGCTGGATGTGACTCTGAGTGTAGATGAAATGTGGGAAAGTTCTGAAAGTTTGAGATCGTCAGTCAATTGTGATTTTGATCTGCACTGAACCGACTCAGTAGTTCGGTCATACCTTGCTGCAGATGGGGTCAAGAGCTTTGCATAATTCAGTAAATTTAAGTGAGAGCAAACAAAAAATAAGGTTGGGGGTTACTGTTCACTGTATTGAGCATATTAACAATTCTTTATTTTCATGCTGGCAAGCCCCTTTTTCAGTTTGGGGGGATACACATCCTACGCAGCATGCCACAGTAGTGCCACGTTTTTTTTCACACAAAATGTAGAACATTAGCTTAGCTTTTGGCCCAATCTGCAGTAGTTTATAGCCCACTTTTAGTGTCCTTTCTCTCCTGTCAGGGGCAGAGTTTATAAAAATCACTGTGGCTAATGAATTTACTATTGAAATGAACCTCATAAAACTCTGCTTCAGAGATACTGAATTATCCCTTTAAGGAGGACGAGCTGAGATAAGGTGCACTGCTGTAGGTGGGTTCAGTTATTTTGTGTAACTATTAAGAGTTTAACAAAAAAAACAAGCTGAAAGGAAGATTGGAAAAAAAAATCAGGGTGCTTAATTTATCCTTCAGAAGTCTCCGTGTGGCACAATTGTGTCCATCCCCCTGTGCACATTGATTTCACACCCTGAATCTCAGGAATTTCTTCTTCTGACTAATAATAAAAGATAACCCCGTGCACTCACAGTCAAAATCACTCATATCTGGTTCAGTTTTAGTTTCCTCTGCTGTTGTGTCTTCCTGAGTTCATAGAGCGAAACAGCAGATTGGCAGAATCAATGCACACAGGGGGATGAACACAGAGACATTTGCTGCATTGTAAAATAGAGCCAATTAAACAGGCTTCTGGGAAATGTTGTGAAATGTTTTGCCCATTCTTCATTCAAGCCCGTTTATGCCTAAAACTCACGATTGCACACAATAACTGTCCCCGTTAACAGCAGTGTACTTCACAGCTGGTCTGAGCTCGTTCTCCTGATACAACCCAACTTCAGAAATACTGAATTATCCCTTTTAAGTGACCATCGTCTTCTCTGTACTGGTTTCTTTTCTGAACATGTATTAGTAAATGCACAAACCTAACCACACCAATCAATAACAGAAGACAAACACCAGCCTCTCAGGACTAATACAGGTAAAACCTGACACTGAACAGCACCCTCAGTCACACCCATAACAACAGCAATCCTGCTCAAACCTGAGAAAACCAGAGGTCACACAGCTACAGCTTCAGTTAAAGATCTTCACGGACTTACTTCTGCATCCCTTTAATGCAGATCGCCAAATCCTTGGTCATGAAACCAGCCTCGATGGTCTCAATACAAACGGCCTCCAGAGCCTCAGCGAACACTCGCAGCTCCGTGTTGTTGTCCAGCTTCGCCCTGTGGAGCAGACCCCGCGTCCACGCAAAGATGGAGGCTGCGGGAAGGACAAACACATGGCATGAGTATGTCTATCGACTTTATCAGGGGTCACCAAACTTTTTAAGAGCTACCTAAAAGATGAGTATGATGGAGGGCTGGTAAGAGGAATCTCTATAGTTTACCTTAAATAATTAATATTTTTCATTTAATGGTTTTTATATATGACATTGTATTTTTACTTTTAATGATAATGACTACTCACAATAGTTACTTCTGGTACTTAATAAATAATATGAAAACATTATGCTTGAATTCATCTTTTGTCATTTTTTTCTTTTATATCTATGGATATCGATATATAAAGTGACACTGTAAAGACTCGAGCTGGCACCATGTTAGAGGTGAAGCAATGAGCACATCAATATGAACTCTGACCCCATGCAAGTCAACTTTTACGTCCATAAAAAATGAGCATCTAATGCAATATCTATGTGCAATAACACAAACAAACACATGTGCAATAATCTGTGAATACTGGTGCAATAATCCACAGCCTAATATGTATACTATGTAAATGTGTATGTTATTCCTTTTTAGATATATGTATAAATATACTTTATTTTATTTTTTTATACATCCTTTTTATATTTAATATCACTGTGAGTGCTGTATGTTTTACTTTTTTCTGTTATTCGAGCACTAACCCGAACAATAACCGAATTTCGTTACACACTGTAATGACAATAAAGATTCTAGTCTATTCAACAGACAGCTTTTAATTTCAGAAACACTTTAAATTGCTTTGTGTATTGATGCAAGTATGATTTATCTGCTAAACCAAATTTAAAATTAAAAATGACTTATTATTTCAAGCTTTGTGGTGGTAGCTTAAGCAGGCCCCCCGTTGGCCACCCCTGGACTATATGAACGCCACAGTCAGTCCATGTTACTGGGAGAATTTGGGGAGCTCTCTGGTCTTCTTGAGATCTTACCGATGGGATTGGTGGAGGTCTCCTTCCCCTGCTGGTGCTGTCTGTAGTGGCGTGTCACGGTGCCGTGTGCAGCCTCGGACTCCACTGTGCGTCCATCAGGGCAAACCAGAACACTGGTCATCATACCCAGAGAGCCGTAACCTGAAGCAGACGCACCAACCGGATTAAACAGAGAAATGACAGCTTTGTTTAGGTGATGAGGAAAGACAGGACATCAGGCCTGCAGCGTATCAGACAGGTGGGATGGTGATTTCTGCAGCACGTGCTTCCTGATCCCAAAACTAAAAGATATCAACAGGTCTTCAACACTCAACTGGCACAAATTAATCTGATGACAGCTCTGAGCTTCATCTCACATTATCAATATCATGTGTCGATCATTATGCTGAGACCTTGTGACGTTATCACCTAAGTAATTAGAATAAAAGAAGGGAAAAAACGTATTAATAACTTAATAAACCAAGATAATATGCAGAAAAGATAAAGTTTTCTTGTCTTTGTAGTTTATTGATATTCCCTGATATTAATTAATTAAGTAGGTGGATCAAAACATTTTTTTATGTCAGAAACAAAATTGCATAAGCAGGATGTGGCGTCGAGGAGAAGGAGGAGACACGGTGTGATCAGGAGAAACCCTGGACGGCTAAATCAGAAAGAGAAAGGTCGTTTCTGAAATTACAAATTGGACGGTTTATGGCTTGTGAAATTCTGTTGTGAATAAGAAAAGTAGAAAAATAGTGAAAGAAGTTCTGATCGGACTGGACACATGAAGGATCATAAAGCATTGTCTCCTCCAGGATCCCAGTGAGATGCACACTTTTTGAAATTTATTCTTTTTTTCCAGGGATATCAGTGCTTTTGAGATTTATCGCTCTTTTGTTGGATTGTTTTTCTTTTTTGAGCTGGATTACGTGGTTTTTCATTAAACAAACCAGGAGTTTCTGGGAATAAACAACTTAAAAGACTAATTAGGGGGAACTGACTGAGCAAACAAAATAAAGTTTATTCGATTACGACCAAGTTAATCTAGAAAGGACAAATGTTTGATTTAAACCTTTACTTTTGACGCAGTGTTTTTTTTTTTTTTATTTGGATAAACAGTGAAATTTGTATCATTAGGGACGTGAGGCACAAAAGGTAAAGGAAGTTCTGAAACATTAAAAAACTGCGATTTTGTCTGTGTTCTTTTCTAAGTTTTGATCTGGGGAATTTACCCGTTTTTTTGTTTTGGTTTTTTGGGTTAATTTCTGAAGAGAGCCCCTCGAATGAGCAACACCTACTTGAGAAAAGTGTGAGTGTGAGCGATCAGCTGAGCAGAGCTCTTGTTTCCACTCACCTTGAGCCACAGAGTCTGACTGAACATCTCCGTCGTAGTTCTTGCAGGCCCAGATGAAGCCTCCCTCAGACTTCATGGCCTGAGCCACCATGTCATCAATCAGCCTGTGCTCGTACCAGATTCCTTTGGCCTCGAATTGAGCGCGGTACTCCCTGCACACACGAGAATGCAATCAAACTCTCTTACGTCTGATGTTAAAGAGCAAAGATGATGTGCGGGTAAGACCTTAAAGCCTGTTACTTCTCGTAGATCTCCTGGAAGATGTCTTTGAAGCGGCCGTCGTACTTCTTCAGGATGGTGTTTTTGGTGCTGAGGTACAGAGGCCAGCACTTAGACAGAGCCATCTGGAAGGAGCTGTGAGCGAAGTCCCTGATGGATGCGTCTGTGTTGTACATCCCCATGGCAACGCCGCCTGTACCTGGAGGCCGTGATACAACATCAGGTGAAGCCACATCACAGTCTGGCTGATGTTTGGGGTGATGTTACAGGACAATACGCAGACAATTTATGTTTTTAAATGCTAGAAGTTAAACTAGACAAGTCAAGTCAAAGTTATTTCTAAAGCACCTCGGTTGACCAAACGCTGTTTAGGGGTAGAATACAATCATGCATATACTGAACTTGATAATAATAAAATTAGTAATAGAATAAAAATGAACACAATATTAAAAAACAATAAAATGAAATCAAAATAAAATAATAAAAGAAGAGTTAACGAGAAGATAGGGACCAGTGTACTGTAGATTTACCTGGAATTAGGGATGCACAATACTGGATTTTTTTCTGCTTTCCAATATGCTGACATTTTCAAACTTACTTTATTAAATGTCTACATTAATACAGATGCAAGGGAATAACCTGAAGTATTTTTTTTTTATTTAGATTACACCTATATTATATGTTAAATGTATTTTTGACAAAGAGCTACAGTGACTTAAACACCTACTGAGAAAAACTGTTCCTTCTTTTCTGATCTTCTTCTTTAAAATATAAATATACAGTATATAAAACATCCTCCAATGCTGACATGTGTAAATATTTGGCCAAAATATAATCAGTAAGTGTCTGCACACTTCTCTAATCTGCTAAAACTGAAAACTACAAATCATAGGCATTCCTACCTGCTATAGTCTCGTGACAGGCCACAAAACAATTACAGATTTAATTGGATATTTAAATGAAACAGAACATTCAAAGGAGTGGTGGTGTCCTTATTTTACGTAACAATGAGAGCAGAAAGACTCTTCGCTGATCGGAGTCCAACTGCTGCCACGCTAAAGAAGCTCAAAACAGTCAAGCAGCATGTAATTACTGTGATTTATAAAACATAAGTGTTCATTTTGGACCCTAACAGCATCACAATCGACACTGACGGCCCTCATCGTTGTTGCAGAGATGAATTCCTGAGGCCAACATGAATTTTCTGTAGTGTTCAGGTTTATTAAGTCTTTTTTATTGTTCCTGTGCTCTATTTGCTCTGATAACCTCCTGCTGGAGAACTGCTTTCTCTGTGTTGGATTAAAAAGGCAATATTCAGAATATCAGTGGATCTTCTTATGAATTGTGATGGTGCAGTGAGCACCGTGCTCTTACCCTGAAATTTGTAGATTTCATAGACGACTGGTATCCCGTTATCAGGAGTGTAGACCATCTCCACTTTCCCAGATTCGGGCACCACGAAGTCTGTAGCTTTGTACTGTGGAACAGAGACGAGGTGTTAAAACAAAGAAATATATATTCATGCTTTTAGCTGAACGCTGAAAATAAATAGTTTTCTTTTTATACTTTTTTGATTAAGATTTATGAAGATTATTGCCAAAATAAATTGCATTGTTGTGCCAGAATTTGTTTTATTAAACAGTTCATATTTTTGATGAACGATGGACTCAATGTTCATATAATCAACAACTGACAAAAATCAATTCAAATGAAGTTGGGACATTGTGTAAAACATAAATAAAAACAGAAAACAATGATTTTCAATTCCTTTGTCCTTTATTAAAATGAAAACACTACAAAGACATGATACTTCAGGAACTTCACTCCCAGTAGGTATCCTGATACAGAAGCCACGACATGATATGAACCATAGTATGTGGATTACTAATTTAACATTAAGAGAGAGCACTGCACCATGTGATAGGGCCAAAGATATATTTAAAGACTGCTCTCACAGCATTTGGGTCCATTTTGATACTGTAAAATACACATAAAGAGATGCATCACAATGACTATGTGATGATATTTGGTCATATCTCCTGTTTTTTAGCACAAGTCTGTATCCTGCTGAACTGTTTTGCTTGGTATCCTCTGCAAATTTTATTTTCAAATATAAATATTTCAAAGATATATTATCCTGTGGTTGATGAGTACTTGACTGTTTGGGGTTGCTGATGCAAAATTATATTTCTGAGGTTTCCAGCACCTTCTTGAATATGTGCCACAAAGAAATCTGCCAGCTCTGAGAGTTACAGAGGGTATACCTAATAAAGTGGCCCATAAGTGTATTTTCCAGCCCTGCATTTGAGGCCAATCATCTGCACGAGCCGTCAGCAACACCTGAACATCCCCCCTGTCCCCACAGGGGCTGTTGACATCAGTATTTAAACCGAGTGTTGAGACATGGACTGTTATGTAACCCTGAGCTCTGACTCTTCACCAGAACGCTGCTGTGACATGTTTCACGGAACAGGCTGTGCATCAAGGTCCAACGGTCGGCTGGTGATGAAATATGATTATTGACTGAGTATATAGATAACTGAAGGCACTGAACCCTTCATGAGGAAACATCAACGTGGTAATTCAGACGTGGCTGTAGATAGAGTAATCATTTATACTGATAACTTCAGGTTTGATTGAGTATTTGACGATTAAAAAATGGCAGCTGTAACTCTTGATTGATGCTGTATTCAGATTTTATGCTCCTAAACTGCTGTGTGCCCAGGATTATCAGACATGAGTGGTTAAACTTGTTTGGCTCTGCTGTAAACCACATCTGAGAGAGATTTAGTGGTTAAATTACCAGCTTAAGTCTTTAAGCTTTAAGATAGTTAAGGATTTTTGAAGCCAGGAACATGGCATTAGCCTGAACATTAGCCACTGTGACAGAGATCAGAAAGAACCAGCAGGGGAGCTGCCAGTTCACGTGGTGCCACCGACTTGACTTAATCTAGAGAGTTTAGCTAAAAAAGAAGCACGCTGTATTGAACACACTTAGAGCAACAGCCTTTTCCACTACCAAGCCGCTTTGTTTTGACACGAGTTCGGTACAGCCAATGTGCTCTTCTGCCACCGGTTGGCATGGCTTCATCTGCAGCAGTGCATAGCCCTAGCTTCCGTGCGGACTATTTCTGCACAGAGACAGAGCTGATCCCCCTCACTGTGGCTAATGTTCAGGCTAATGCCATTAACCACACCTTATAAACAACAAAGGAAATAACTGCTCACTTGTGACGCTGTGCCGAACAGTAACACACCTGATCTCCGTGGGCGTGCCTGCCGATGATGATTGGTTTGATCCAGCCGGGGACCAGACGCGGGATGTTCTTGCAGATGATGGCCTCTCTGAACACGGTTCCTCCCAGGATGTTACGGATGGTCCCGTTGGGGGATTTCCACATCTGCTTCAGGCTGAACTCCTCCACTCGCTTCTCGTCCGGCGTGATGGTGGCACACTTTATGCCCACGTTGTAACGCCGGACCGCCTCTGCCGCTTCGACCGTCACCTTGTCATCAGTGGCGTTACGGTGTTCAATACCCAGATCATAGCTGAGAAAGAAAAGAGATTTTAGGTTCAGAACGATAGCAACAAGCACCAACAATTTCTTCTGATTTCTTTGAAACTTCTTAAATTCATCTTGAGACCACCACAAGACTTCTTCACCGACAACATTGAATAATCTCAACATAAATTATATATATTTTTTAGTTAATTACAGGTAATGAAGCCAAAAGCATCATCTCATTTTATGACTAACTCTGCTGGTGAGTAAAAAAAAATATATATATTTTTAATATTTTTTCAACAATATTTAAACACTGACTACCCTCTTAGCTTATCAATCATATGGTTACTTAAAAATAAAGTAATTATAGGTATCGTGGCAGTAGTACAAAATCCTATTACAACTCAAAAGATCAACACATTCAAAGTCAAATTTTGGAAAGTTTTTCATAAAAATAATACAGAAATAAAAAAGTATAAGTGTTGACAAAAGTCTTCTCATAAGTCCAGTCTTGTCTTAATGTTCTTTCGCTTTCCATCTCCTCTGTTCTTTTGAATAAAAAAATACACTGCCTCTTGTCTTGATGATGGGATCTGATTTGGCCAAACGTTTAAGCGACCTCGATCACGATCATTCAGGCTTTTTCTGACCACATTTCTTCCTCGAAGACGATGCTTCCCCACTATCCTTTCAGTTTTTAATAATGTGTTGGACAGTTCTTAACCCAATTTTAGTAGTTTCTGCAATCTCCTTAGATGTTTTCTCTGCTTGATGCAGGCCAATGATTTGACCCTTCTTAAACAGACTAACATCTTTTCCACGACCACAGGATGTGTTTTTCCACATGGTTGTTGAAGAAATGAGAAGCTACTCACTGCATCAGCTGAGGTTAAATAACTTGTTGCCAGCTGAAAGATAATCACCCATGCAGTAATTATCCAACAGGAGGCTCGTACCTATTTGTTTAGTTAAATCCAGGGGGAGACTTTTTTTTGGCCAGGCAGTGTATTTTTATATTTCATTTCTCATTTTCTACTTTGGGATTATATGTCCCTGTCCTTTTTTGCTATTTGTATGTCTTCAGTGCTATTAATGTCATATTATCTTTGTTTTAAACACTATCAGCTGCTGTGCTATGTATGAATGGTGCTCTTTTAATTGGGTTGTCTTGCATTTTAAAGTAGATCAGATCCATCAAACACTGCAAACAAACATCCTCACATCGTCTAAATTGCCCACAATAGTGCAATGTCTACATATTTGTACTTCTCACCCTGTGTAGGAGTTTGCCTGCATTTTATCATTCAAACAAAAAATGATCAATATGGATGCTTACAGCTCTTATTTTTGTTATTTATTTAAACTTTTTTTAACCAGAAAAGCTACATTGAGATCAAAAATCTAATTTACAAAGCATCCTGGCCAAACGAGTAGCAGAACAAGATACAGAACTAAAACAAACACAGAGAAACACAAATGAACAACTCAAAGTCACAGAGCAGAAAGTCAAGAGCCAAAGCCTCTCCAACCTGCAGCATCTTTCTCTTGCATCTTTTCTCTCCCTGCTGATTTAAGGTGTAAATAATGGCGGCCCTGGCAACAGACACTGATATTCAATTTTGAACAGAATGACATCCAACTCCAAAAATCTTTTATGAAAGCTGCTCTGAGAACAAGAGAAAGCAGAAATTTGAGGAGGAACAAATGGACCGAACAAACTTGCAGACCATTTGTAATCCTCACAGCAGAGGAATGGGACACCATAAACAAGAGGCAGTGATTATCTACGCTTCAGCGTGCATCGCTGCACTGCAGAGACCTCGGAGAGCAGCACAGCAGAGCTCTAAAGCTCAACATATGTCTGAGTTTTGGTCTGCTGGAAGCTTGTGTGTGGACATGAATACACAGAGCAGCTGTGGTGTAGGACCGGAGAATGTTGAACGAGTTTTCATATCCATCAGCACAAATTTAAATGACACATGGGGTAAAACAATATCATAAAAAGACAAGAGCTTTTAATATATTAAAGAATGATTCTGAAGTCACCTGTGCAAAAAATAATGCAAAAGACTTCTCAGCCTAACTTAATATCAGTATTTTGATGCTGTTTTGGCTGAACTCCAATGCAAAAGAGATCTTTGTATCTTAATTGGAGTAATTCAGGTCAAACAAAAGTTAAATAAAATAAAAAAAATAAATAAAAACCTACTGACAAAGACGGCAAGTTGAGGCTTCATGTCCCAAACCATCAAAAACCAAAATTCCTTTTCAAATCAAAATGCTACTTAAGAAAAAGAAAAATCAACTCTGTGCAGGTGGAGCCTTTAGATATATTAAATATTAAGACTGGAGCCTTTTGATGAACCAGGCTGTAAAGATTTATTCACACCATCTGTTCCTCACATACATACATAACACTTAAGAGTTTTCTGCAGCCAGCCTCAAGCAGTCATCTGAGGGTCTCCATTATTTGGCATTTCCATCTATGTTTCTTTTTTTAACTCTCAAAGTTTCCACCTCAGTAACTGTTTGCAGACTTACAGTAACTCCTCGTTGTCACCACGCTTGCAGCCTTCACCTCGTTCTCCTAAAATAATGCAGACTGGTCAGTGCCTCTGGAGACTGAGCTCAGGGGTTCCAGCTTGAAGCTTTACAAGATAAATCTGTTGTATCATAGCCACTGAATCAGGCAGATCCAGCTGCACTGCAGGGTTATAGACAACTTATTTGAAATGTTGATATAAAATTGGGAATTTTCATTATTGCATCTTTATGTCAGGTGACATTAAGAAATGTCAATACTCATTTGACACAATGGAAGCAAAAAAGGAAGCCATAAACTACCATATTGGGCAATTCATCATTTTTAAAGTACCAAAAAATGATCATTATTTTGATACCACTAAACCAATAATTGAAGTTTGAATTTATTGTCAGGGAAATGTGCAGATAAGTGTATGAGCATCGAGCTGAAAAGTCTTACGTGATGATATTTTTTATCCACATGTCCCAGCCCTTCAGTGGTGTTATATATCCTCTCTGTATCGAGGACAGACTGTCATTAATGAGTGAGTCTTGGTTATTTTTTTATCCCTGAGGGACCCGACACAGAGTTGGAATCAGGGACAGCCATTAACCTCCTGCCCCATTTCCCTCCCGCCCTCTCTCTGCTCTCTGAAGCCTCTGATTTAGATGAAAGACTGGAGATTCAGACCAGTGACACAAAGACGAAGGAAACAAGGAGAGGATTGTGTAATTACAACCGCCTCTCTTGTTGTCTCACAGCTGCACATGTGACACGTCCTCTGAATATCAGAGTGAGATTATCAGACCTCAGAATCCCTGAAGCATTGGTCTTAAAGTTTGTCCCGTGAACTGTTTGGCATTGTTTGAGAGCTGCTGGTGTGACCTTTTACCCACTTCCCCTCCCTTTCCTCTGAGAGCCAACACCACGCCACAACAACACTCATTGACTGAGACACTGAACGAGGACAGAGACAACAAACAGGTTTGGGTTTAACAGGGTCGTCTGCACATTCCTCCAGACAGAAACCCTCGATTAGTTTTGATCGGTGACCTCAAGGAAATGCACAACAGATTTACCAACAGGTTGTTTTGTTGTTTAGCTACAACCATTCGACCTCCAGGTTTTTACAAACTCTGATCATTTCTTTACATTTAAGCTGTTAATTTCTTTTTTTAGTTAAACTGGAAACTTTGGTTGGATTGAGCTTATCTGTGGAGAGGAGCTGTTCAACATTAGAAAAATTAATGAAAATTCCCCAAAGGAAACAGTGAAATAGTACATTTTTAATGACTTAATTGGACTTGCAAACCAAGCTCAAACCTGAACCATAGTGTGCCTAAAATGACAACATAACACAACATTAATGCATGTTTTAATGTGTTAATTCAGGACCCGAATCTCATTGTGACCTCAATTTCAACTTTGCTTTATGCAGATGATGTTGTTCTTCTTGCTCCTTCAGACTAGGGTCATCACCCTCTACTCCCAGACTATGTGGAAGTGCAGAGGCCAAACTACAAGACTTTTTCAACAGTTATGACAGTCTCTATGTCAGAATAGTTGACCACAGAGCCATAAAATCATGCTGTGATTTGTCTGACAAGCACAATCGACTGCACGACTGAAACTGACTGCATATGACGACCAACATGATGATGTTAGAAGACAGAGGAGCGATGATGAAAACAGCAAACAAACACACTGTTATTAGAGAACTGCATTTGTTTGTCTTATGATGAATGATGTGTCATCCTGATGATAAAAGCACCAGTCATTCACCAAGTCACTAAGGTTCCTCTGCTGTTTCTCTCCAACACTGGGAGCTCCTCTTCAACACATCTTGATGGCAGGGATGTTGTTTTCATGGCTTAACTCTTTCTTTGTCTGTCTGCATCCACGACTGTTGCACATGCAGATCTCCAAGTGCTCTCATTGGTCAATGTCTCTGGTATGAAAGAACAAATCGTAGCAGACAAGACAAACATCAGACAGACTAGACTTTCTGTCATCCTGAAACCCTTCAACTGTCAGGTTGGACTGTAATTGTGCATAAAACATGGCTCAACAAGTGTCTTTGGTCCTAACTGATAGACAAGCTGGTAAAGCACCAGCTCACCACAGGTGGTTCGGATGGAGCTGAGTTGTAAAACAAGCTCCAAGTTCACCAGTCACTTTCCAATACAACCTGACCTTCACCTGGTCACGAGTCTTGGGTCTTGATAAGGTAATGCTTGAACATGCAGAGGACATGGCTTTATGCTGAAAGAAGAGTCTCCAAGTCTTCTTTCTTTTGAGGTCTTGTTGGGCATACTCTACGAGTAGAAAACCCAAGAGGAGACCAAGAACTTATCAGATGGGTGGCATATCACTTCCAGTCACTTCCCAGCTTGTATGACCCTTGCGCTGCATATACAATAAATCATTAACTTTTAGGAACGTCAATTATATTTATCTAATTAAGGTAAAGATGGCTTTAAGAGAGGCATGAGTGACCAGAAGAAGACATAAAGGTCATTTAAAAAACATAAACTCTGTACAAAGTCCATGTGACAGATAAGAGCAGGAGGAGGAGGAGGAGGGTTTAATGAAGAATGAGTTGCTTTCTTTGTTTGACTGTGGAAGCTGAAGATCGGAGCTGTGATACAGAACATTTATCAAAAATAAACACTGCAAAAATATTTAATCTGATATAAGATTGATCTGTGTTCAGTCTCAAGGCTACTCAGTATTTTGAGTCTTGAAGGTTGGATTCGAACCTTTACCATTCACTGAGCTGTGTTGTGAGGCGACAGCTCTGTCAGGGGACCCCCCGCAGGCTCGGGCTGAACCTCATCCAAATGCACAACAAACACCTTTTCACTGAGTGCTAATCAGATCAGAATCTAGAGGCTCTTTTTCTTTACCTGCTCTCATTTTTTTTTGGGGGGGGGGGGGGTCAGGATAAACAGGTAGAACCAGAAATTCTCACCCTGCAGGAACTCAGCATGGTAGTCTGGTTTATGGTCTCACCTTATCTTACTCAAGCAGAGTGATTAAAACCATCCAAAGCCACTTGAGTGAGTCCTCTGAGAAAAGGATATAAAACTGCACTACTTAAAGAAAAGTTTATGATCAGAGATGACACCAGTGTTTCTAAAACGATGCAGTAAACAGTAAACTTCCTGGAGAGTCTGATAGATGACACATTGAACATCAACTCCTGATCTGCCAAGGTGACCAGGTTCAAGTTATAAGGTTACAGAAGTTCCTCAGAGTTTCCAAGAAGGAATTTCAACCTCAGGCGGTATTTGTGAAAATGCACTTAAACAGCATCTCAGAATTTCTGGATTCTAAGAACACATAAAACACACCTGGATGCATTTTACATTCACAATGGCTGTGATGAATGCATGCTTTCAGGCCCCCTGCACATCTCCAGCAACAAAAATCTCCACACTATGTGGCTCTCTAATTTTATAAACAATTTTACCGCAAATTTAAGCCAAACAGAGCAGAAAATTAAAAAGAGAGACAATTTTTTTTGACAGTGCTAGAATATGTCACATATTAAACAAAAACAGTTCAATTCCGGTTCTTGTCTGTGCTTTTCAAAGTAAAAGCTCAGTTTTCTGTTCTGTGGAGGAACTAACCTTGATTGTACAGAAAGCTTTTATTCTTAAGTTTTTCAAGGTCAGCTGTACCGTGAATCAGGTCATTTGTGGTGAGATTTATTGTCCTAAACTTTCTATTGAAACTCTTTGGAGTTTATGGAGAGTCAGAGCTGCAGCAGGCAGGTGCAGCCTGACTGTAGCACACATACGTCCCTGGTATGACAGTCATGGCATCCCAGGCTGGAGTCGGCACACACAGCTCTCACACATCCAGGGTCCGAGCCATTAGGCACAAATTTAGAAACTTTCTAGGCTAATATCTTAAATTTCAGGCCAACTTCTATACACTGCTTTGATTGCACAAATACAAAGATTAGGTTCTGAGTTATGCTTGCCTGCAATGTCTGGATTGGTTCATTTGTCTTTAACATATCGGCCTCAAGCAAAAGAAAAATACATGTTTGATATTATCAAACACCAAACAACAGACTGAATTAAAAAAAAAAAAACACTAGAAATAAAAAATATCAAAGCATTGGAAATTTTGACAACCTAACCAAGCAGAGGGTTGGTCTACAGTCTCTGCCTCAGTCTGTAAATGCATCTTTCCCTCACCTGTGCACGTCGAGCTCCAGGTATGGGAAGATGAGTTTGTCCTTGATGAGCTCCCAGATGACTCGTGTCATCTCGTCTCCCTGCATCTCCACCACAGAGCCGGCCTTGATCTTCTGAGCCATTCTGATGCCTGCAGAACAGACAGGGAGAAGTATTATTAGAATCTATTTCTTCTGCATTTTGTGTATTTTTCTTACAACTTTATCTGAATCCCATTAAGTCAAGATACTTAATTACCAGTCCCATGAAATAAAACCAACTCTGATACGTGATGCTGTTGTATGATGAAGAGCAAAAACACAATGCAAACAAAAATACCAAAGTAATTACAACAGTATAAAACAGCTCCATTGGCAGGATCCTTGTTCCAGTTTTGTTCATCATTGCACTTCTCCTTTTAGTTCATTTTGGCTTCTTGCAATTGCCCATTTTTACTTACACCTTTGTTTTTCTTTGTTCTGCACCTTTCTTCAATACTCTTCACTTTTTGTTTAGATGAAATGATTTGCAACAGGTCTGCAAAATATGAGAATCAGCCTGCAGTTGTTCAATGCACTGATATTGTTCAATATTACAATAGCTATGTGAATTGCTTTAATTCAGCAAAAGAGAGTGCATATAGCTGTAGCTCAGGGTCTGAGCTTTTGTTATTCCCTGTTTCTTACAACACCTGCAGCTCCAACATGATTTATGTAGTGCATATGCAGTGTTGGTCAAGGCCTTTCTGTGTGGAGTTTGCATGTTCTCCCTGAGCATTGGTGGGTTCTCAGTGGGCACTCCAGCTTCCTCCCACAGACCAAACATATGCTCATTAGTTGATTGGTGGCTATATGTTGCTCTTAGGTATGAGCCTGAGCATGAATGGTTGACTGTCTCTCTATGTGGTCCTGTGATCGGCTGGCGTCTGATGAGATGGACAAAAGATATTCAAGAAGCTTTCTCCATCAAACTGGCAAAGTGCTTATTGCAGACTTCAAGCCAGTTTTATCAACTTTTTTCAATGTGAGTTACAGGGCGTGCTGATTATTACTGTATATCTTAGCTGCATTTCTATTTTTGCTTTAGTAAATATATTAAGTTATGCAGAAAAAAAATTTCTTCTAAAACTTAGGGCAATTGAATTGATATTTCTTATGTATTCAAAGCAGATTTTGTCACATATCCTCCAGGCATATATTGTTTTAATCGATGTCAAATTGACTGGCAAGCCGGTTGAGGGAGTTGGCAGGCCACATGTAGCCCCCAGGCCCTTCAGGTGCAACCCCCTGATCTCAGACAGTAATAACTGGCTTATTATTTTGACTGTTTTGCTCAATAACTTGAAAAGAAGTCTTTATAACAAATATTTAAGAGAGTTGTGATTAAACCATTATAGTGATCATGAAGTTAAATATCTTAAGATCATAATATCCCACATGTCAAACCCTTTTGGAGTCGCCCTAAGCTCCAGTTTAATGAATGACTTCATTCATAAAATAAACTCCAGCCTGTTGGTCCAGTGACTCAGCATTTACTATAACCTGTAATCACCTTAAACCATCACCCTGCTGCATATGATTAACCACTGTGGACTAACTTAATCCGCCCTCAGTCCACTTTAGCAGCCTCGGATTAAGAAATAAATGCATTATCAAACCACGAGCCTCCTAAAAGGATGCTAGACCCTTTAGTGTTTGCATCTGTAGCCTCTTGGTTGGTTTTTACTCTATTTAAGACGGTTTAAGGATCAAAATATGACCATTTCAACATCTTTTTTAGGTGAAAACCACATGAGGTTTGCAGAAGTTATGTAATAGCATGGACAGAAAATGATCGCATGATGGGAGGAGACTTTTTTTTAAAGCTAAATGCCGTCTGGTTAAAGCTACACACAAACTATTAACATTTATATTTATTCGCCTATGTTATAACGACGCTATTAAATGATCAGAAAGTGCAAGAGAAAAAAGAATGAAGATCCCACTGAGGGCCATGGTGACCGCTTTAGAGGCTCATTGATCCATATTTGATCACATTGAGCCTTCAGTGATCGATCTTTACGATACACAGCTCTGTTTATGGTGTTTTACAGGTTTTTAGCCTTTATAATGCTAACCAACGTAGCCTACCAATGAACAGATGTAGAAAAGACAGCACTCACTTCCTGGATACGTTACGTCGCCATCAGCGGTAAATACACGTTGACAAAATGTAATAAAGCCTACCTTACACAGTTTAAGGGTCCAAAGAAAGGAAAGGAACGAGTGAAGGAGGAGGAATGATGTTCCTGTCCGTGTTTCAGGAGCTCACAGCCGAGAGAGGAGAGGCAGGTACCCGGCTTCCACCTCCACAGATTACGGGAAGGGAGATCGACCAATCAGAAGAAGACAGGAAGAACTAACCACCAATCAGAGAAGCCCACACAACAGGAGACTCTATCGACCAGGGAGGGGGTTTGTGTAAACTGAACGCTGATTGGTTCGAGCTTTGCTGCCTGAATGAAGGGGTGTTACAAAAATCCATTGATTGTTATGTAGCCCTGTTTTCTTCACATTTTGTTCTACTTCAAATTAGACTGGAAGTACCATTTTCTTTTTCTCTGGACTAGCGCGTGATAAAATATGTATATTTAGACACTAACATACTTTCGTTTCAAATCTCTAACTTACTAAATTCGTTATTACATTTTAAATTTAACACAAGGATCAACCCAGAGAGATTTGTATAGTGATAAAGACATGATTAAAATGCTGCCATGCTTAATCAGTCCACCACAACAAAAATAAGGGTTGGGCAGGCACTGGTATGTGCTGGTACTGATATAATTCAGATGTTTTTCCAGCTGTAAGGTTGTTGAAATTTAAAGGAAAGTTGTAAAGGGTTTTTCCCAAAATAAGGCTCATTTTAGTGTCTGTCACCTTGACCAACCATGAGCTCCCATCGACCCCGCCTTACCAACATGGGTACAGCTGTGTGCACCCGTGGCTGTGGGTGGAGATCCATGGGTGGAGAAACAAGGTGAGGGGCAGGCATTGTTAACCTGATTCACTGTGATGGCTCAAAGAGCTAGCATTCTGATTGGGCAGTCAGATTGCATGGTTCAGTTAGAGGTGGGTAAATTACAAAGGACAGGGTCTGCTTATTTTACCTTTGGCAGCTGGTGATATTCCAGATATCTAAATCCAATTGGCCTGTGCCCACAGCCACTTTTCTGCTCTTAGTTTCTAGAAAAGCAAGGTAGTCCAAGTGTTCTTAGTGAAAAATCTGCCTTAGCAGCCTTTTGTCTTCATGCTCATAGATCAGCCGAGGTACAACTAAGGAACTGCACCCCACTTGTCAGTGTCACTTATACCTCACCGACCAATCAAGGTTAAGGAGGGGCGGGAATTCTGATGTCAGCTCTGTAAACAACAATGTCGGACGTGATCTGACCCTTATTTTCAAGGGAACTATTTCCTGACCTACAGCAGCTATTTTTTTTTATTATTATTGACCTTTATTTAATCAAGAAAACCCCTCAGTGAGATTAAAAATCTCTTTTTCAAAAGTGTCCTGTCCAAGACAGCAACGCATTCAACAGTTTTAGACAAACACACGCAGTCATTAAACACATGAAACAAGACTTCGACACATTAAGAAAGAAAAGTCACATTTTCAGATAGCCAATTTTGCTAAAATTGCCCATGTGAGAAAGATAAAGTGCATCAGTCAAAACATCTGCAGCCAGCCCTGTCCACCTCCAAGCCGCTCAATATCATCTTAAAAGTGTCCAGTGAAACCAGATCTTTTAGTTTCAGGTCTTTTTGTAGTTCATTCCAAGTACGTGGAGCTGCAAACCTGAACGCCTTTTTTCCCAGTTCAGTTCTTACTTTTGATACAGACAATAAAAAAAGACCCTTGGACTGAAGATTATAAGATCCTGTGCTCTTCTGACTGATGCAGGTCAGAAGGTAGTTATTAGTGATAGCAAACGTGCATTTAACCTCAACATGTTCCCACTGATGCTGTGAGGACCTGAAATTGGTCTTGAAACAGCTTTGGGGAAGTGTGAGGGAGTGCAGCACAGTGCACGTTTCACTTACAAACATATGCAGACACAAACAGTGCTGTGCTCCCCCAATGGCTCTGCATGCTTCCTTCTCACCCTTAGGCCCTGTTTAAACAACAACGAAAACGGCAGAAAATGTAGAGTTTTCGTTGTGTTTGTGCCTTACGTTTACACAAAAACATTGCCAGATGCCTAAATCTGCAAACATTTGAAACCAGAGTCCAGAGTGAAAAGTTTTGAAAACATTTACGTATCCATCTAAACAGGAATCAGCATTTGCAGGGAAAAAGGGGACGCACAGCGCATGCACAGTACTCTTTCAGATAAAGGTTGCGCGTGCACCTATGAACAACAACAACAGCTACGGCTGACTACAGAGCAACATGTGTGCTGCTAATGTGGCACCCTAGACATTTTATTAGTTTAAATTATGTCCAGAATTCTTTCTTTATTGGTTCTTGACATTAACATGGTCCCCCCACCATTATTTTTCTCATTTATGTAGTTTAAAACACTTTGTGTCACTTGCAAAAGACTCACCTGTTGCACCTGAAGTAATTGTGAGACAATACCCATTTGCGTCAGAAGGTGTCAGTGTCGGCTTTGGTCATGAGGCCGACTGGCGCCGTAATCCCGTCTTAACCGGAAGTAAGCCCAGTCGTACAGCATATGGTGGTCAAAACAACGACACAGAGAGCCGATACTCATAAAAGACTGCTTATATGTTCTGTTTTACAGGTGAGTAAAGTGCACAAGTGCCTCCGGTAGTTATATTAAGTGTATTCCTAAGTTGTGGTGCCATATTTATATGTTTACAATGCAATGAATGTCCAGAAATAAGGACGCTAACTGCCGCTAGCTTCAGCTGCTAATATAGCATGTCGTGCCCGCCGTAATGGATGAGTGAGCGCCACGGGTGGGTGTAGAGAATAGCTAACGGCGTCGCGCTACAATAATAGTAGCCTTACCTTGTACTTATATCGTTGCTCTATGAATAAAAAATGAGTTCAGAGGTTTGTAAACATGAAGCAGCCACTACAAACGTTTTCAACATATTATATCTAAATATGGTGTTCAGTAACTGATATGTTGAACAACTAATATGAGCAGTTTATTAGGTACACAAGCGTCACGTAAACTGATTAATGCAATAAATTGTTAGTATCTTTAGTTTACATGGGTTATGACTCAGATAAATACCGTGCTCAGTTGTAGACGTAAGAGTGAATAAATTAGAGAGGCAGCTAAAAATATGGAATTTGTTGTTGGATTGCAAGCGTTCTGTTGTATGTTATGTATATGTTTCAATGTAACAGTTGTATTTGTTAATGGTACGACAGTAATGGTTGTATTATTGGTTATTGTGTTATTTGGTGCTGTAATCCCATCTTAACAGGCAGTAAGCCCAGTCGTAAAGCATAAGATGGTCAAAACAATGACACAGAGAGCCGATACTCATAAAAGACTGCTTATATGATTTGTTTTACAGTGTTCATGGGACAATAAAATCGCTGGCATCTGGATGAATGTTTTCGTTATTGGACAAGTGTAACACTAGCTGTACTTGGTTTGTTATCGCTCCTCCAACAAAATGTGGATTTGCTGTGTCAATACTCTGACCAGCCAAAGACTATAACGGAAAAGTTTGTCTTCACTGGAAAACGTTAGTGCACAGACGCGTGTTGTAACACTGCTGTTTCACTACAAACCTACAAGCTATTGTATTTTCAGTCATTTTCGTGGATCCGTGTCAACTTGCATCGTTTTCACACCATCTCCATGTGAACACAGGGTGCTTTTTTTTTTTACTTTCTTTTTATTGAGGTTCTGACAGTCAATACTACAGTTCAGTTCAGTACAAATATAGAACCACGTTTTGTCTTTCTTAAGGTTGGAGAACTTTAACAAGGAACAAAAAATGACTAAACCTAAGCAAGACAAAACACATACACCACCAGGCTGCTGTGAAGATGTCCAGGGTTCTAGTGATTACTTTTGTTTCCATGTTGTTAACCTGGTAGAACAAAAATCCGTCCATCAGAGTCACTTGCAGGACTGGTTGCCAAATCTTGCCAAATCTCTTAATGTTGTCATGAAGGATCTAAGTCAGTTTTTCCAGAGGAAGTACTCTCATTATTTCCTTATACCAATCATCCAGGGTAGGGGTGTCCATAGAAATAAAAAAGTTAAGAGTAGTCCAGTCAGTTTAGCATTTTGAGTGTTGCTTGCATTGGCTGGTTTAGCTGCTAGAATATACTGCAGGGGTAATGGTTCAAATCGTACATGATCAAGGTGATCACCTCCTCCTTCACCTCTGCCCAGCTTTGTATTTTTACACATTTCCAAAATAGATGTACACACTTTCCCACTTCTGTATCACATTTATGGCAGTTATAAGAGCCCAGACCGAGCCTACCCCTTAAAGTCCCTGTAAAGCAAATTTAGTCATTTTCTTCTAAACACATTAAATAGGTCATAAATGTACTTCCTTAAAACATGTGAAAGCCATTCAACCATTCAGAATATAATTGTGGAGCTAGGCTTCACAAGCTGTTTTTCAAAATTTCTGTGTTCAGGATTTAATGGGCGGGTCAGAAATCATGGCCGCGTTACGTAACGATGCCACCAGTAGCATAACGCCACCCCTGCTGCTTCTGCGGTATAAATACATTCAGCGCATTAGCTTCGGTGGTTTACCCGCTTGCTCTCGAGCCTCGTATAGCATCTCTTATGATAGTTTGCAGCCGGCTAACCAGTCAACCAGTCAGCTAACCAGTCATGTCTCCTCCATGTCGCCTGTGCATCTTTTCTGGATGCCACAGCGTGCAGGGTAACGGCTCTGCTAGGTTATTTAGGTTTCCTACTGACGATGAAGTAAGGAAACAGTGGATCAATTTTGTCAAGAGGAGCTACTGTGGAGAGCTCAAAATCACCACCAACACCCTCTCTGCAGTGCCCACTTTACCGCCATAGTTACAAAAATTAAAGTCTAAACTAAAGGTAAAGTCTGGATTTCTGAAGAGTCCGTTAATGCTGGTCAGTGGGGCCGAACCGATCCTCTCCGTCTGCGGCTTGCATCCTCCCGCCCCGCCGACAGCAGGTGCCACCATCCCGGCCACCGGCGTTATATATCCGCCGCCGACCCTCTCCATCCCGCCGACAGCAGGTGCTGTCATCTCCGCCATTGGCATTACATGCCCGCCAGAGGTAGCGATGTAGGTGTAAGTGTGTGCTTATGTTATGAATATTGTGAATTCTGGCAATTAAATGCTTTTTGCTGTGATTTTACATCGTAATAATGACATGATTTGATTAACCACAGGTATCTTTTTTTATGCACCACCAATACAGCTATGACAAGGAAAAACAGGTAGACTGGGGTTTTACGTTTGTGTGTATTGTCAAACATGGACCTTGGACACCTAAAATGAGCGCCATGAGCGCGTTTTTTTTCCCCCACAGACATTAGTTGCTTATATACAGAGGGAGACAGGAGCAGCGAGCTCAGACGGAGGCAAAATGTGAGTTATCATTTTCTGTGCACATGCAGCATACATGTTTCAGTTATTTCAAAGCTAAAGCTACTCCACAGCTGGTATTTTCCCTCACAACTGATAAAAAAATTGGGCAGATGGAGTAATTGGGGAGCTTGTGGTAATAAAGTAACTATCAGAAAAGTAACTGTATGAAGGAAGAATGATAAGTAAGAGTAATCATTGCTGTAAAATCTGGCTCTGATGGCTCAAACAGGTAGGGCTGGGTCCGTCTGATGAAGCTGCTAGCGCTAGCTTCCATTGTTACTGTAGGTTAAGTCCTTGTACAGTAGACGGAGGCGCCTCCCCTCCCGCATGTGGGCGTGGCTCCAGCGCCTCTACCTGACACGCCCCCAGCGTTTCACCGCAGAGAGAAGTGCTTGTTTCTGCGTGATTTTGAGACCTAGTTTCATATACTTAGCATTTTTTTTTATCTTTCAAATTTGGCTCAGTGGTCAATGACACATGTTTCTGTGGTATGACAAACTTACAACACAAATTATTTTTGCTTTACACGGACTTTAATAGCATAAAATGAAGTCTATTTAGTATTTTTAGTTGTCTCTTTCTATCATTGTTACAACTCAGAATTTTAAGTGTGTTTTCCTTAATCGGAGTGCTTTTGAAAACACAAAGGGAAAACTTTTCCATTTTGGTGACAAAATTGTCGTGTAAACGGGGCCGTAGAATGCCTCTGACAACCACTGAGGGTGACATAAAGGAGAGACTAAAAGTGGTTCAACTCATCCCCAAAGTCCTGCCTCCATGTCCAAATATTACAGCTCATGAGGCTTTGAAGCTTCTGCTCATGTTTGTGCTGCAACAAATTTAAATTACCATCTAATTTTGTTGATGTTAACTGTCTATCAGACATCTGACCAGTTTTATAATTCAACATTAAGCCTGAGGGAAGCTTAAAATGAAAGAACAGACATGTTTCTGTGCTAATTAGATCAGTTCTCCTGGTATCAGCTGCTCATATGCTGATGTAATGATCCTGGCGCTGATCAAAATTTAGTCATGTTGTCCAACAGAAGATGTCCTGCAGGCCTCAGATATTAAAGCTATGTGAAACAGAGACTTTGGGACCTTTTGTTTGTTACACCATGATGTTAAAAGAGCAACTCATACCCAATCAAAGCCAGTAATAATATCTATACTTCTTTGTTTTTGGGTTTTGTAACAATCGACCTGAACATTATTTTGTGCAGAAATACCATGGAGCATATAGAGGTGTTTGGGCTGATAGGAAAAATAACATGAGGATACAAAATACAGTTTTTAATGTTTTTATTCATACATATGTTTCCAGAACCTGTCTACAAATGTCACCAACATGGTGAAAAGCCCTCCTCCTTCTCTGCTGCTTGTTCATCTTTTAGAAAACATGATCCTAAACTGTATGTTGAAAAGGCTGCCCTGATGATGGCATTAGGGGATATGACACCTGACTCTCTTGGCCAGTTGTTCATTCAGCCCACAGTCAAGGCAAACATTAATGCAAAGTGCTGGAAAGCTAAGGCCACACCCACTTCCAGAGAGGGGTGTGGCCAGGCACAGCTCATGAGGGTTTACACTAAAACAGCCTGTTCTTGAGCAGGGCTGAAACAGGAGGGTTTATAGGCTTGCTTTGATCAACTGTCTGAGAGGATTTTTAGTTGAGAGAATATTTTCTGGGGCCATCAGAGACCAGAGATCACTTGGTAGAGGAGTAATATATGGGACTTTTAGAAAATAATAAATAATAAATAATAACAATAATAAAATTAGTATAATTTATATTTCGGGGTTAAAACATAGCAAGAGAAAATTAGAAGAGAAACTGACCCAATTTAAACTTTATTTAAGGAAAATATCTTCAAAAATCCACATGCAGGCAATAATAACAATAATATTAAATAATGAAAGTGTTAGAATGGATTTTTAGTTTCACTATTTTAAAATTTACTATTTACACCAAATGACTATTTTCATTATCAAGATGAAAAAAGGACATGAAAGCAGAGAATATAAAGATTGAAAACAATCAATAAAATTCAATTTGCTAAAACACTATTTTAGATTTATAAAGTACTTTTTTAAAGACCATAACTTCTGTAAAAACTGATTAATCAACTTTTAACAGTGTGAGACACAGCAGACCCCCATAGTATTATTCTTTCTTCTTTTTAATTTACATTGTGTACACATTTAATCATAAGAATAATTATTAAATGTCAAAAACAAGCCCTCTTCAGCTTATTTCTGAAGCAGTGCCAGACTTTACATATAGCCTTTTATTTATCTTTCTTAACCTTTAACCCTGTCCTCTGATCTGTTGCTGAATGCTCCTTATAGGGAGGAGGAGCCTTCTGAGGAGGAGCAGGAAGTGGGAGGAGCCTCCCTTTATTTTATTTATTTATTTATTTAACCTTTATTTAACCAAATAAATCTCATTGATATCAGGATCTCATTTACGAGGGCGACCTGGCCAAGAGGTCAGCAACACACGCCAAATAAGGTATAAAGGTATTTATAAAAGGTGAGGGGTGTGGAGGCTCCTTCATGTGCTAAAAACACTCACTTTAGTCTTTTCACATGCATTTGTTGTGAGAGGATGGAAGACAGGAGATGTGTTTTCTTCATAAATAAATGAATATATGAAATTATCTGGAGTTACAGAGTGAGTTTCCATCAAGAGCAGTCACAGAAATGCTTGTCAGAGAAGCCCAGTCTGGTTCCAGAGGAGCTCGTTGGAGAACCAGAAGATCTGAAAGCAGAAAATTAAATGACGTGGGTATTGAACGCTTTACCACCATGAAGAGCCGTGGCTTTAGGAAAGGTCAGTCACACACTGCTCTTTGTCTGTTTGGTCATGGTTGAATTTATTTAATCCTGAAACTTAATGTGGAATATTTCTCTGATTTTCTGATCAGGGTAGGTGCAGTTTTTCAGCGTGCTCGGTCTGCATGAGTGTTTTAGCTGTGTTTGAGCTTGTTTCTCCCTGTAGTCTCATTAAGCTTTGATGGTAATTTCCCTAAAACATTGTTTTAAAATAGCTGTTTTGATCCAACAGCACACTGACTTTAAACAGGTAGAGTGGCATCTGTCTCATATCCACAGAGTGCCCTATGTCCTCTGCTTGCGGCACCATTTAACTCTGACAATTAGTGCGTACAATTTAAAGCACTAGTTCATAAAAGCCTTCAGCTAAAAGGAAGTCTGTGAGGACGTCCCATTACTGATTGGCAGTGGATAACAAGCAGAAAATGATGATGTCAGTCAGATGAAGCTCAGATGCTGTGACAAAGACACTAACTTGTAATTTATATTTCATATTAAATGTATTATATTTTTTTTGACACATGGCTCATACTTTAGGGTGGCCTATAAATAGCTAAAATAAGTAACTAAATGTCCTTCCATCCAGAAAATGTGATAAACCCATGATAGTGATCTTCCTATTTATTATCCTGAGGTAGTAATTTTGCATATTTCAAAACTCTACAAAAGAAAACCATTCATGCACACACTCACACCTTAAGTCAATTTAGGATCACAAATTCAGCTGAGAAGCTTAATCTTGGTCCAGAGGAGGGAACGGGGGTACCCTGAGAAAACCCATGCATGCACACTGAGAACATGTAAACTCCACTCAGAAAGGACTGACGGACCAGGAGGCTGAGAGGCAACAACACTACCTGCTGCACCATCCTGCAGCACACAAGGTCAAACTTTACCAAAAAATAAGAAATTGAAAATTGTTATTGTAGGTCAGGTAAAGTGAAAACCAGAAATAAATCTTTATGTATGTATATAGAGCTTAACAATTTTTTTGTTTGTTTCAAATTTTTATTTACGTGCGTACAGAGGGAACAAACGCACTCACATATACCAGGGCAGCATTTAAAATGTTTGTACTCACTTTTAGATTAAGATTAATATTCTTTAAAGAACAAATAATGAAAAAAACAGATCGACAAAATAATGAGAAAAAAATTAAATGGTGAAATGAATATATAAATACACATCATAAACATAAGTATAAATAAAAATAAATTAAAAAAAAGAAAGGGGAAGGCGGTTGCATTGTTGTAAATATACACATAAATGGTTGCCATTTATTGTAGAATTTATTCAAGTTTCCTCTTATTGAACGTCTAATTTTCTATACTTTTAAAAAGGACACAACCTCGCTAATCCATTGTGTGCTGAAAGCTGTTGTGGATCTCCAGTTAGTGCTTAGCACATTTATTAGACCACCTGTTATAAAAACGAGAAAACAGAAATGATTTAAGGAATTTTTCAAAAACTTGTTTAAAACTGAAAATGTGTTTGGTGTTGTTACATACATTTTAAACAGGAATAAGGAATTTCATGTTGAATTCTCCTTTTTATACCCAAATTTAAGTCACTCACTGGGTGTCTGAGAAGTCAGAAATCCATCCAGCAGTAACTCAACTAGCCTACTAAATTCATATTTCTGTTCAGGAATGCAAGTAAAAAGGAATAATTTGATATTTTAATCAGGATATAATTATGTACTTTAACTATTTTTCTGGTTTTTTTTTTTTTTTTTTGTAAAACAGTTAATTTGAACATTCATGGATAACAATAACAATAATAATTTTATTTTAGCATTAAAACATCATTTCAGTTGAAGAGTTTTTTATTATTATTATTTATATAAACAAAGTTTTAACAGGCAGGTACACCACAAATGGGACAGTGCAAAAAAATGTACAGGGCCCTGAATAATATTGGTACAGATATAAGGACAGTATAACAAGACAATGATATAAGCAACAGATTTTAGTCAGAGGGGGAAATAGATTCATAATGAGCAGTAAGTTTGATACTTTTACTGTTTTCAGTTAAGCGTAAGGATTTTATAGTGTATTCAGATTCTAAGAGGAAGGTTTTAAATTTGGGGCAAGATTTGGCAAATGTTTGTCTGTGAATGTAAAATTTACCATGAAGGATTACAAAATGTAATAAAAATTCAAGGTCTTCATTATTTTTGTTATTGTAGTAGCAGATTAAATATCTCTTAATGTAAAGAAGTGTCGGATGTTGGCAGGATTGAAGAAATGGAGATAAAGAGCCGACCAGAAAGCTTTCGTTATTCTACAATCAAAAAATAAATGTGAAATAGTTTCAACACTTTGGTTACAAAAAGAACATAAATCATCTGTAAATTTGGCTATAAAACAATTAATGGGGTAAATTTTATTTAAAATTTTAAAGTGAATTTCTTTGATTTTATTGGAGATAAAATATTTGTCTGGTAAAAACCAGGTCCTTCGCCATCCCATGTCCACAATCTGAGAACTCCAAAAGAACTTCCCTCTAGGTACAGTATAGTTCTTTCTCTGAAATATCCGACGAATATGTTTATTATGACACTTTTCGTCCTTCAGTTCTAGTCCATCTATCGTAACGCACAGGTTGAGCAGTGCTGTGTCCATTGAAAGTCAGATGATTTTTCACAGCGTGAGACAACTCCTTTGGATTAGCCTGGATTACAGCATTAAACTCTTGAAAGGAACAGGAAGATTATATACAGTCATAAAGCGTTCATATGTAAACATATTGCCATTCTCATCAAAAAGGTTAAACACAAAGAGAATATCTCTCTGGTATCATTTAAGTAAGAACAAAGATTTATTCCTTCTAAGTATATTACAGTTATTCCAAAGGAAAGAAAAATGTGGACTGAGGCTAACTTCCATGCTAAAAGGGCTTGTTGATGGAATGTAGACAGATAGATTGGTAATTTGTTGGGTAGAAATTTGCACTTTAAAAGAAAGGATAGGCCACCAGTTTGGTTAAAAACATGGTTTGGCACAAAGTACCAGATCGGGTCTCGATTCAACAGACATCTCCTGAGCCAATTGATTTTAAAAGTGTTTTATTCCTAAATCTAGGAATAAAACGAGTTCTTCAGAGTCTACAGCGTCCAAATAATCCAAAAGGTCTGATATAAGTCTAATATTGCAGCTAATGTGTCTATTTTTCATAAACCCGGTTTGGGTTTTATCTGATGATGGTGTCTAAACCTTTTTTTTAATCTGTTAGCATATGATAAGGCAAGAATTTTGTAGTCAATAGTTTAAGAGCGTAACTGGATGCCAGTTTTCTGTTATCGTGGAATCTTTTTCAGGTTTGGGTATAAAGGAAATTATGCCTTGTTTCATAGATGGAGTCATTTCGCCTTAAGTGGTACATTCTTTATACATGCATAATAATTGGACTTGAATGAGATCCAAAAAATGGGTGTAAAACTCAACAGATAAACCGTCAACTCCCGGCGATTTCCCTTTCTTCATTGAAAACAGGGCATTTTAAAGTTCAATAGCTGATAGGTCAGATTCACAAGTGGATTTAAAGTCTGGAGTAACTGAAGGGATATTTGTTTGAATGTTTTCTAAGAAAGTTACGCAGTCTTTAGCATTAAAGTTACACTTGTAAAGGTTTCCATAAAAGTCAGTGACAAAGTTAGAAATTAATTTAGGGTCTTTTGAGAGAGTACCATTAATATTAAGAGCAGTTAAAGATTTATGTTTAATAGTTATTTTGTCAAGTTTTTTTCGCCTTCTTCTAGCCATTTGGCTCTCGATCTGATAAAAGCACCCTTTGCCAAATTCAAGTAAAATTGGTCTAGCTGCATCTGAATGTTTTTTAATTCTATATCTTCTTCTTGAGTGATATCTATGTGGTAGAGCCCGACTGTACTGGGTGGCCCTAAAATTAGGTACACCAACTATAAAAGAAAAAAATCTTTGCAACTCAACAATAAGGACTAAAATATTAGAAAAAAAATTATAAGGAGTGCTAAATAAAAACTGAACAAATATGTAAATAAGAGGAGATATTAAGGCTTATGATTCCTTCTTTTCATATGGGAAATGGGCCAATTTTATTGCCTGGCCATAACATTAGGTACACCCGTAGAATGATCATATTCCAGAGTAAAAGAAAGCAAAAGAACTAAAAAAAGAAATGGTATAATACCAAGGAGAAAAATAGTAATTAAGAATTCAACGGGGAAAATATTTGTAAGTGGGAAGGAGTGAAAACCAAGAAATATAATCATAGGGTCTCAGGGAGGGGAGCTAATTCCTTATCATATACCATATATATAATATAATATAAAAATAAGTGAACAAGATATATTAATCCACTAACGACATATTATAGTTTTATTTTGATTTTTTAATGATTTTTTTAGATCTGAAGTTTGTCAAAATTGGCCTCAAATGCCTGATTTTGGAGTCCTCTGAATCCATAATGCTCCAGTCAAATTGTCTGAAACTCAGCACAGAGGTACCTGGGGATGTACCCTACAATACTCTGTTAGACTTTGTAGATCATAGTTTGATTTTGATTTTAAATGAATTTTTTAATATCTGAAGTTAGTCAAAATGGGCCTCAAATGCCTGATTTTGGAGTCCTCTGGATCACAAATGCTACAGTCAAATTGTCTCAAATTCAATAGAACATTAACTTTCTGATGCATTTTAACGAATTTAAAAAACTAACAGGGATTGATCAAGACAAAAGACTCAATTTTCATCCACGGATTTAGGGCCTTCGTCATTTGCCAAGAGAACCTGAATTTCCACGGTGCCACTAACGCATCACCGGCACGGCCCGCCTACGTGAGCGACAGGATTTGAGACCTGGACGGTGTGACTGCAGTTATCCGACGCACGGACGGCGTGACCGTAGACCTACACTGTCGCCATCTTTGCTCCTCAGCTGAAGAGCTTCTACATACATACAGGTGTATTCACCAGTACAGAAACAGAAGTGATTTTGGTAATTAAGCTGTTAATTGAGTGCAGCTGTGTTGAAGTTGGCTGCACTGCACACTGTGGCCGGTAGGTGGCGGCCTCCTCCTTCACAGAGACAGGTCTTGGTTTGCCATGTGGTCCTGAGGAGAGCTGAGGAGAAGGCAGAGCACTCAATCATCTCAGGTCCTTTCATGAAGCTGAGTCTTTGTTCATTTTAATAAATCTTCACACGAACAGTAAAGCACGACAAACAGGAACTTCTGACGCTCAGGTAAGGCCGCCATTACGCGCAGGTAGTTCAGCTTTCTCGGGTCAAAGCTCATGCTGTTGGCTGTCCTAATTAGCCTGGAGCTAATTGCATGGGCAGAGAGCGCAGGTCCTGTTCCACACAAACGTTTGTGAGGCTTCTGTTGACATGTGCAGCTGATTTCAGTCTCCTTCCACTCCTCACAGAGCGCCTCGCACCAGGAGAGCAGCCTCCCCCCTCCCCCCCTTTGTCTCCCACCTCCACTTTGAGAGAGGACCACGGCTCATGTGACTCTGCATCTGCTCTCAGTTGTGGAAAGATTACCACGCAACCAGGGAGAGAGCGAGCGTGAGGGAGGGCGAGAGAGCCGAGGAGGAGCTTGAAGCGATAAGATTCTCTCCACGCACCTCCAGCATCAAAAACTTGCTCTCCATCCATCCACCTTCTTATCCCTGCACGCACGCACGCACACTGGAGCTTTGTTCTCGTGTTTTTCTCCCACTGGAAGGTGCACATGAGCATCCCACGGCTGATCCTCGCCCTCCGCTGAGTTGATTATGGTCACAACCCCCGCGGTGCCAAGGTGGAGCCACCGCGCGTATCTCGGATCGGTGCGCTTCTCCAGGGGCTGGGATGCGCACCGGGCACCTCTCGCTTCCTGCCAAGTTTCGGGTCCGAGCAGGAGTCTAGCTCTGCCCCGGGGCGCCGGGGAGGCAGGAGGACCCAGTCCACACGGAGCAGGATGCCGGTGATGAGAGGGCTGCTGGCCCCGCAGAACACCTTCCTGGACACCATCGCCACGCGCTTCGATGGCACCCGTGAGTAACAAACACGCGCTTTTGTGCTTCCCCCTGCTCTTTTACGCACGGTTTGTGGGCAAAATGATCCATGGAAACACCGCTCTTTCTGGGAAATACGCTGCGTAACATGGAAAAATATGTCTTTACATCAGAACAGATGGATATAAGACCTTAGGGCTGGGCAATATGGACCACAAATCATAAATTAATTAGCGATACAGCAAATATATCTGGTTATTTACTCTGTAAATAAATAACAAATGATTTTCACATTCCCATGATTAACTTTAAAATAAATATAGGAAAAATAAAACAAAACTGATACCTGTTTAATACCATGGCAACATGAAAAGAAGTCCTGGACACCAAATATCTGTACACCGAGGATAATTAATAAGCCAGAGTAGGGATGCACAATATTGGATTTTTGCTGGTATCCAATTCTTTATGACAACTGAGTTTTTGCCTTTAATGTGACAAAGAAATATATGTCTTCTAAAAAAATCGAACTTGGTTTTTACATGTTCCCATGCAGTGATGATGAGGTGAAGCTATATGGTACTTCCGTGTATTTTGCTCATGTTAAATGATGTGTGGGATATACATAGCCAATGACTAGGCTGTAAATATCGTCAAAAATGTAAATATAGGCCCATATCGATACTGTTTTGATAATATCGTGCATTCCTAACCCAGAGCTGACAATCTCCTGGAACAACATCGCACTTCATTTACTGCTCCAACATGGAATTATGAGGTCATTTGGATGCACCTTTAGTTACATGGATGTTTTGGCAGGATTTGATTAAGTCGGTCAAAGCAAGACCAGAGACTTCTGCAAATCTAACCAAAAGCATTTGTGCATGTGCACGAGTTTGCCCGACCTTACAAAGCAACATCCATCTTGCAGAGCTCCAACCTGATCACCTGTTCAGTCAGTTTAATCAGCATCCTGTGAGGAGAGGGGACAGTTACTATGAGGGAGGTTCAGTTGTGCTGAAAGCCAGAAGTGTCTGCAAGCCTCAGATTGAGCCTCTCAGAGAACATTTGTTCAGTCAGTGTCCAAGTTCCTATAATATCCCCCCTCCCAACAGCATCAGTGGGATGATGGCACAGATGGATGTGAAACATATCTCGTAAATATGTGAGACAGTCCATCTGGAGCGTGAGGTTAGAATTTGGCTGCAGCTTTTATTCACTAAAAATAAAGAATTTCCTCACACTGGTGTTCAGGACTTCTATTTTTGCCATGGTATCCAACAGGAATGATTATAACTTTTGAATTAAATGATGATCCTACACTTAGAGTAAACATTTGAGCAGAGCCTGTGTGGTTAATAAGACCTCTAAACTTCAGATATATTGGATCAGCAGACTGATAGAAGACCTTCACCTCTCACCTGTTCCTCCCACTTCTCCAAATGATGCTTTTGGACTTTTGATCTTTGAAGCATTTTTCTGACTTAAGACCTTTGCACACCTTCGATTTTTTGTAAAAATATTTGATTGTATTTCAAATCTATATCCAGTCTGCACTTAGGGCATTGTAAGTTTGAGAAAGCTTTTTAATTTCTTCTACCCTTTTATTATCTTGCTAATGTTTTTCGGGGTCACAGGGGCTGGAGCCTATCTCAGCTGACATTGAGACACGTTTGATTGATGACAAGTCTGTTTTGACTTTCTCAGTGTGATTTTTACAGTAAGAATGTTCACTAAATACGCAAACGTAACACTTAATGTGAGCAGAAATGAGCGTCAAAACTCTGCCCTGAAATTCTCTCAGTTTTGTGCAGTTGATGTGAATAACCTTTGGTGTGTGAAGGCCTTGAGAAGAAAAATGATCCAATATTTGGAGTCTGCAACTTCTAATATATCAGCATGACCTTGATCAGACATCAGTATTATTTGATTTTTTCTGTAATCATGTTAAAGTTCATATTTCTGACATTGTGTCAACCTTTTTTAGACTTCTCTGCTGGACAAAATATCAAATAATCATCACATATCGCCGTTACGCTGGAAGGGATTAGGAAAGGGAACTGATAGAGTTGATTGACACCAATGCTATTAATGATTCTGCTTCCTGATTTGATTCTTAAACAACTGCTTTGTCAATTCCTGCTGATTTTTTGTGTGGAATAATGTTGGCAAACATGTTTTCAGTGGAAGCAATGTCAAATACGTGATGCTCCTGATAGCCAGCGCTGTGCTGCAGAGATAAATGCAAGTTGCTGCTCACTGAAAGTTGTTCAGTAAGTGTATTTTTGTCAAAAATGAAGACAGTTTTGACCACTTCTACCTCCTGTCTGCCATGATGTTTGACTTCTTTGTTATCATTTCTGCTAATGAGGGTGTGATGTCCTTGATTTGCAAAGCTTGCAGGACAAAGTGGAAGGAATTGGTAAGGGAATCGGTAAGGGAATTGATAAAGGAATTGTTAAGCATAAAGACTAGTGATATTATTCTTTGAGGGAGTTGTTATCAGTTCTCAACTGTAATTGGTTATCGATGGAAGATGTTATGATATAATAGTTGGTTAATATTTCCCAGGTCTCTTTCTGCTGGATGCTCTCTTCAGGAGGCAGTGACGCGGTCTCTTAGCTGTGAGTTTTGTCGTGGTTTGAGGACTTGGCTTCCTCTCAGTCTCATTGTGTCTCTTGCACACAGTTACAGTCACAGTTAGAGCTCCATTCAGAGCTTTTATACCCCACTCTCCCCTACAATCTCTCTTCATCCTCATCTCTATCATCTTCACTGAGGCTGTATCAGCTGAGATGTTGCTGTGGAGATGGAGGTAGGATGCACTCACTCTTTTTCCAGGCGAGGGTGTCTTGTGAACAGATGCGATGAGCAGCCCGCGTGTGTTCGGGCCCATGCTGAGAAAGTGGGCGGGTGCGAGCTGCTTATATATCGTGTTTGGGCCGTCTGTGTTGATTATTCAGGGCGATGGGAGTGTGTGTCTGGGAGTGTGTGAGGCCAGGGAGTCTCCTTCTTTAAACCAGTTATGTGTGACAGTGTGATGGAGAGATAACGCAGCCGGCGAGGTGCTTTAAGGCAGATCCTGATCCCCCTCTCCAGGTTTTCCCGAGTCCTCTTTCCTCTCCAATAACATGGAAAATAGTGCTGCGCCCTCCTGCTGCTCCATCTGCAGGATATTTAAATGCTCTTACTTTGAAAGGCAAAGTGAGTGGTTGGTGTTTCCTCAGCAAGACTCAGAGGAGTAAGAGCTTCTCTCTGCTGGTTTTGTCCTTTAGTTTCATCCTCGTCTCCAAGCTTGATGTTTTGAATTTCAAGAAGTTTGCAAAATAAAGATCAGGTATAAAAACAAAATTATGGAGACTGAATCACACTGAAGGAAACATTCAAAATCTGTGATGTGTGTTGATATTGGTCCCATTTTAAAGAGAGAATTTGTGCAATTTTTGCTCTAAAATTTAGAACTTGATTTAAAAAAATATTTAACCTTCTTTATTTTTTTTGCAAATTTTGTAAATTCTTGAAGATACATTGCTCAAAATATTTCCAAAAGTTTTCAAGGGTAGTTTTTTTTGTCATCATAATGGAGCATTTCTTGTCAGCCTTGACATGATTAGGATTTGTAGAGTGATTTTTCTTATTAAACTGGAATTATTTACAAAGAATTGAAGGTTGCATGTGACTATGATTTGAATCGAAGGTTAATTTTTCTATTATTTCACTATTGTGTAATTGCGATTGTTTTTCCTGGTTGGACGATTGCTAAAGCTGAAAGTTTGCTGATCACCATTAAGTTGCCTATTTTCTGTTATTATGTTCTTTTGTGTCTTTTAATTTAGTCTTTATGATGTGTTTTTGCTGATGTGTTGTTTTTTATAGCTGCTGTAGTTGTGAGGTGACCTTGAGATTGGTGTAAAGCAATGCCAAATGCCAGAGTAATCAGACCAGGAGACATTTTTACTGTCCAGTTTTAGTGAATTATAGCCTCAGTTTCCTGTTTGTAGCTGGTGTGGTTCTTTTCTGCTGTAACATAAATGGTCTTTTGCATTCCTTGAACTTCATAGGGACGTTTTGACCATGTTTAAATGCCTAAATGCAACATGTTACCGCCATGTGATTGGCTGATTAACTATGCAAAAAAGCCAGATTAAGTTATCTTTGGCACATAAATCTGCTGATGAAGGAAACATGACCCCTGTTTTGGCTGTGAGGTGTCCTTGAAAGGAGGCAGGCCTTCTATTCTCTAGATTTTTGTGGTGTTGTTGGTGAGATATGATGCTAATACTGGCTAAATTAAAGCTATAAGTTGTTAGAGGTCACTAGCTGCAGCTGTTTTGTAGCTAACACACATCCAGTCTGGATGGGCACTAAGTCTAATTCTACACTCTGAGATAACCTGGATGGAGGTCCATTAACTGTGAAAAGGACCTGAACTGGCTGGTCTGAAGCCTCCATATGAAGTGTGAGTGTTCTCACGTGCAGCCTCCGTACAGTCCTGTTCTTATACTTCACATCCAGACATCCCTACCGCCTGTTTCTCCCTCCATGCTGACACAGAAAAGCTGATTTAACGTGCAGCTCTACATAATTCAGAGGAAGCGTTGCATACATCGCACATGAGCACACACTTAATTCCCCAAAGATGCTGACACACAAATCAAACAAAAGAAGTGAAGCCTCATTCCTTTTCATGTGCAGCAGATGATCTCTCGCCGTGTGGAGGAGCAGAGCGCCGGTTTCTCCTCTGAGGGGTTAAAACTGGGGCCCGCTGCTTCCCGAGGTGCCGATAATTACACATCTCCAGCCGTACACGTGCAGTCATTGTAATTAACTCGCATTGATGTCAAGAAATCATCGTGGCCTTTCTGCTTGTCAGCGGAGGAGTCGGGGGAGGTGGGGCGGGGGGAGTGTGTGGGAGGAGGGGGCATTTTGGATGGCTTCATATAAACCCATTAGCTGTGACAAACATGCAGATATGTGTTTTTAAATGGTGCGATATGAGCGCCTCATTAAGCCAAACACTTCAGCGGCGATGGCGAGTGTGTGTGACGCTTTGTGATTCACTGAATGCAGCCGTGAGAGTGTGTGTGTGCGTGGATTTCAGTCAGAGAGCCTTTTCTGTTGTGATGTGAATCAAATGGCAATCATGATTACTTTAAAAAGCCTCTCGTCTCCGGCAGAACCTGAAAGCACTTCATCGCCTCCCGCTGAAGTCTATCAGACGTTTTTGTCGAGCCGCTCCATTGTTGTTCCTTTCTCAGCCGGCTGAATGTGGAAGCTGGCAGCATTAGCAGGTCTGAGAGTTTCAGATTTAGAGTGAGAAACGTCTGGTTTGGTAAAAAGTCTCCATCAAACCAGGCTGTCAGACAGGCCTGCGCTAAGTACTGTGGATGTGTGAGGAAAGGCGGCTGTATCACTGGGTAGAGAGGAATGTCAGGGGGGCCTCCTGCTCCAATAGGCCCCAGGGTGTCAGCTCTAGACCCAATCTCAATCAATCAATCAATCAATCAATCAATCGTTGGTTGATTGATTGATTGAGCTCTAGACGCTTCTCATGTTTGTAGACTGTGTGACAGTATTTGTGGGCAGGACTCAGCTGCAGGCAAAACTATCACATGTTGGTCATTACACTGATTTTGGCTGGTTTTTGACAGCATTTGAAGGTTCGCAGATAGGCCTGTGCTCAAAAAAACCCATACGGCACTCCTTGGGGATACATGTATTGATACGGATCCTACAGAATCGATGCGGCCTCAGTGTTTGACAGTTGTTGTTAACACACTTTGGGAAATGTTAACAATGGCACAGTTCAAGTAGAAGCCAAACTACATGATGAAGCACATGCTCTAAATTTGAATTGGGACATCCTGATTTTTGAGGCTATTCTCAAGCTCAACAACATATGTAAGTAATTCTGTTAATGTGAAAGTGCTGGAAGCTAAATTCAGTTAACCTGACACACCAGATCGACCATTCAATGTATCTCACTAGTCCATCTGGGATAGAGCCCATAGAAAGTGTTTGGGGAGGGCAGAACCTTTCAGAAGCATATCTGTAGGTGATTGGACAATCGCTCTGTCAATCACATTCTTTACAGGCCAGTCAGATAATGTTGTAGGCGGGTGCTACTGTGCTACAGAACATGACTCAGGTCAAAACATGTCAGAAGTGAAGTGATAATGTCTTTACTATAGAGAAGTTTGTATAGTTGTCTTTTGTTCTTCATTCGATAAAGAAATGTGGTCCAGATCTGATTTATATATATATATATATATATATATATATATATATATATATATATATATATAATATAAACAAATCTAAATAAAGGACATGTCCTACTTCAGGCCACCCCCAATCGTTGTAGATCGGAGCTTGGCAAAATGGATCTGTCTGATTACAGACATTGAATCAGGAGGATCCAGCTGCTGTGCAACCCAGTAACAAAACTTGTCTTTGCTATCTGTCCCCAAAGTTCATCCTGAAACGGGCAAAGAAGTTTCAGATCTGCTGCAGGAGAAGAGCTGGTTTCTTTAAGACTATTTGAAAGCAGATTAAAGACATTTACAGTCTTGTGAATGAGATTCTTAATCTCAATGAGATTCTTCTGGTTAAATAAAGTTTGGTCTGAACAGTGATAAAGAGTCCTAGTAGCGTACTGGGTAGATTAAAATGAAAACTAAAATGGTGTGTTGTTTGCAGACCATCTGCCTTTAAGAGCTGGTTCCTGTTTTAGTCATAGTTCTCTTTCTTTACCTTTTTTGTTGTGGAGTATTTTTCCCTTTTCACAGAGCATTCACGCAAAAGTGTTGCAACAAAGCTCTGTCATCATTACACATGGAGACATTCATAGTTACTACACAAGGAGGTGATACTTATAGTGCAATATGGCTTCAAAGAGCCAGTGTGATGGTGTACGTGCTCACGTACACACAGAGGTTAGAGGTCACAGTGTTACTTACCCCTCCTCTCACCAATATTACACCTCTGCTACTGCCTGTCAGGATTGAGCACATGGTTTGTCAACTCACTCCCTCCATTTTGTCTTTGTGACGTTCACAGTGGAGGTGAAGCATCAGGGGGCGTAGATATTAAAGTTTAAATGGTAGCATGAATGGGGCCGTTAGTCTGTTGAAGCTAAAGTAGAGAATGTAACTCATCATCAGTGAGTTTAGGGGTCTCTGCACCAACTCATCCTTTCACTTTGGCATTAGTAACATCTTTCTCTCAAAATACTCTGCATGATTTATATGTTTTTTCGTCAGGCTGAGAATGATATACACTCTGGTTAAACTTTCTACTGAATTCCATTTATGAAACACTTTGCCTACAGATTGCAAATCAAATAATTCAATCACTTATCTGTAGAACATTGAAATATGAGTAATTTAAGTAATCACAGTGCGACTTGGGCCACAAGAAACCCCTGAGAGAAGGTCAAATGGCCCAAATTGAGGCTTAATGCAACAGATTATTCCTCTGAATGAATGAATGACATTGAGCAGGACGGTGGGAGTCACAAACCAGGTGTTGTCTACTTTTACAGCTTGCAGACATGGCAGCTCATATAGTCACATTTAAATGATCTTGTCAGCTATTTTTGTTTCTTTCTGCAAAACAGAGCTTGTGCTGATCTTATTATTTCCTCTGAAGTCGTGTTTTATTCCTCGAGTTACTAAGTGTTACTACAAACAGCTGGTGTGTGCTCTCATGGTCTACCTGAACACTTCAGCATGTGCATTAGCAGGATTATAACGTTATTAACTCTTGGCATGGTTCTTTTGTTTGTGGTCTCAGTGAATACACTTTATCTTATCTCCAAAGAGCTCATTAATGTATGTGTTTTTTCCGTTTGCTTTTAGACACTGCAGTGTTATAAAAGACGTTCGTAATAACTTATCTCTAAAGTGCTTTCACCCAGAGCTCCTCTCTTTGCCTCAGCGTCAGTAAATCACCGACATTAGAGGCAGAAAGTGGAAACGTAAAGGTGACAGTTTGTGCTGATTTAACCTCAAGGTGACAAAGAAAGTGTGCTTTACTGTTGTGAAGGAAAACTCACACATAGACCAACACTTGTTCACATAAATGTACTTCAGTGTGGAGGTGAAAAGCTGCATCACAGCGCGTGAGACATCACAGCTCCTGAATCAGAGGGTTGTATTTATAGACCCCTCCCATGACGGATGAACAGCAGGAGGAACAACACACATGCACAGACGTAGGGACGTGTTTTACTTTGATTTTTCACATATGAACACCTTTAAAGTCTCAGGGACATGTGAGGCAGTGACTCCTCTGTAAATGCTCAAACTCTGATCGATGTTCATATGCAGCCGCTCTCTCCAGCTGAAGCCAAGCTGTGTCCCCCAGTCGATCGCTCCTATTAATTGAGTGGCCTCTGTTTGGTCTTAATCATGTTAGAGCCTGCGCCCTCTTTGTCACGTGGACTTTGTGGAGCAGACTTCTGCAGACGAGCAGCCACCTGCTGCAAACACGCTCTCCTTCTCTCAGGCTTCATTTTTAATCCAAGAGGCTGGAGACCGGCCAACAAAACACCAAGAAAATGAGCGTGCAGAGATTTTGTTTCTGCTTTGTCATCAGTGAAGGTGTGAGATTTGGATTTTTATTCTGAAAACAAACAAGAAAGTCTTTATTTGCTTCATACTGTAATCCAAACTGCAGGTACTATCTAAACCTCCCATGAACACTTATTTTTCTTTAAAATAAAGTAACTCTCACATGATTAAACTGCCAGACAACTGATAAATCTTTGTTTTTACTGTTTGGACAAAAGAATGGATGCCTATGAATGGAATTAAGCATTAATATTTCTTAATGAATTCAACACAACCACGTCCAAATAGATAGTCAGACTTATTTAAGCTGAACTTTTAAGTACTTAAGTAGGTGTGCACGACTTCTCTGCTTTTGTGTCCTCTTGGATTCTTGTATATTTTATTTGTTTCCTCTGGAGCCTTTGTGATGCTTCACAAAAGTTGTTGAGACAGTTTAGCTGAAGTTGTAACCTTGTGATTCTGCAAAAGAGCTGATGGAGAGTTAGAGAGAGCACTGTTTACTTTTGGTCTAAAAGTTTCTTTGTAGTAGAAAAGTTCTGTGGGTCCTGCAGCAGACCTTAAGTTTTAAGACGAAAACAACCTTAAAGCAGCATGTGCCAAACATGCCAATACTTTAGCCTGGTTCATACTTCTGCATTTAGTCCATAGCACTCCTGAGCTGTTGTGCACAGATCAGTCTCGATCATTTGTACTTCTTCACTGGAGTTTGAAGGTCACTTTGCAGTATTACACCAAATTGCTAGTTGGTGTTGCAATTTGCATTCTGCTCCTGAAATGCTCTCTGATTGTTTGTTTACAAGAAATCATGGTGACAGAAATAAGGTTTGTAATGTTGAAGTTAAGAGCCAGAACACAATGAGCAGAGGTTGATTGTAATGCAGTTGATACAAAAAAGAAAATCGAGGAGACATCGGGGGTGATGGAGTTTCTGATAATGACCCTGTAAGCTCAGGTACCTTTAAATATTATGGATAATCAAACTAACATGGATCATGTGGCCTTAAACACATCATATCAGTGAATTATCAGATGATTTGACAGCTAAGTCACTCAGCTTTTATAAATGTTATTTTCAAACTTAAGACCATAAAGCTCCAACATCTGCAGAAGTGTCTGTGATTTTCTGCTCTTACCTGGGAGTAAACGTGAGCTTCGTGTCAGAGCGTCTCCTCCCACTTTCATCTAAAGATTATCTGCCATCAAACCGATGAATCAAGACCGAGTCCGAACATGTAATTTCACTCAGATGTCAGAGATTTATTCAAAGATCCTGGACTTTCATCCAATTATTTAGAAGTAAGTCAGAGAAGTGTTACAAGGTCTGGAGAAGGATTGCTGTGGTGAGGAATAAAAGCCTCTCTAAGTTCAGAGAGTGAAGTATTACACCATTTCTCTCCACACTCCTCCATCTTCCCTCCGCCTTATCACACATAATACTCTCTTCTCCACGAAGCCCATTCACTACAGACAGACTCAGCCTTTCTCTGGACAGAGATAAAGTAGGGATGGGGAATCCATGGAATTCTTTTGAGTCTGATGATGAATTTTCCAATGAGATATAGTGTTAGACTTTATCATTTATTATCCATCCACCTTCTATCACTTATCCATGACCGGGTCATGGAGGCAGCAGGTCAACCCAGACTTCCCTCTCTGTCACGACATTGTCCAGTTCCTCCAACATTGTCCAAGGTGTTCCCAGGCCTGATGGGATGTATAATCCCTCCAGTGAGTTCTGGGTTTTCCATGGGGCCTCCTCTCAGTTGGGCATCCTTATCAGATCCCTGAGCCACCTCAGCTGGCTCCTTTCAGTGTCAAAACCTCAGCACATTTGTTGCAGCAGATGAAGTTAATTTCTTCTCCATAGTTGTGAGCTACGACAGCGGAGTTATTCCAGATGTCAGACTGGCTGTGCTTATTTTTGTGCTCTTATTAGGGATGCACAATGTTATTGGTTTGATGTCAGTATCAGTTGATATCGGCCTAAAAAGTTGAGTATCGGTATCGGCTGCTTTTGAAATTTTTGCAGATATTTACAGCCGATATATCGGCCGTATATCGACTGGACTATTGACAGATTACACAAATGTACAATATTGATGCACCTTCTCATCACCACATGGGTACACATTAAACATCAAGGGTTTTATCTTTGCAAGAGTTAAATGCTGTTATTCTTATTTTACATCACTTCCTCGCAGGAATGTACTGTAACACTGAAAGAAACAAGTCCATTTTTGTGAAGAACAGAGCCTGTGTTCTATGACCAGAAATGTCAGTACCAGCGATAATGAATTAAAAAATATCGGCACATAGGATATTGGAAAAAATCCAATATCGTGCATCCCTAGCTGCGACATGCAGCTTTTATTCTCTTCTCCATATCATTTGTTGGCTTCTTGGTGTAGGTGTCGTAGCTACATCCTGAGCCTGCGGAGATTTTTTTCAATCTCTCGCTCCTGGCTGCAGTAAGTCCTACAACCATGTCCCTCTGCCCCGAGGGACATGGTTGTAGGCCCTCTCCAACTCCACAAAACACATCCTTTACTCCTATGGACCCTCAAGTAGTCCTGAAAGGTCAGAGAGTTGCTTCACTATCCCACGGGCAGGATGGACCACATTGTTCCTCTTGAATCTTAGGCTCAACAGTCGACTGGAGTATTTTATTAGACATGAAAATGAAACAATGCTGATGCCTGTTCAATGACATGGGAACCAAAACGAAAGTCCTAAAAGACAAACATATATATTTTGCTGTTTCTTTGTGTCATGTCCTGATTTCTGCTCCCTTGGCCGTGAGCTTTCTCTCCAGCTTCTTGCTCGCCCCGTTGTCCTCGTAATTTCCTCCATGAGCGTCTCCATGTTCACATGTAAGTAAGAGAATGATTGTGTTCTGCTCGGGGCTGAAAAGTCTGCCAGCACTTCCCTTTCCCAGCCCGTGTTTGTGCATCTGTGTGTATGTGTGTGTGTTTGACAGCTCAGATTAGCCTCAGCACTGTCGTGTCCCAGGTGTGTGTCCCCCCCCGAGGCGCTCTGAGCTGTAAACCCCCTCATGGCCGTGTAATGATAGGCCTCATCACGGCTCTGCCTGCTTTCTTTGTGCTGTTAGAGAGACACTGATGCCACATTTTACACCAAATAAGGAAACAAAGGTGTGTTTAACAGGGAACTGAAATTCAAGGGAGTGTAATGTAGGCTTATCATTAAAGCAGAATATAAAACTTTGATATTTTGGTAAAAACTAAATGTTTTAACAGTTGGTTCAAGTCTTAGGAATCTGATTTCTGTTTGTAAGCAGTTATGAAGATGTTGTCTCTGAAATGATTCAGCCATTTATCTAGAGCATGTTCATGTCCTTACTCATGTTGAGTACCTGGATTTCCCCTCAAGAATCAAATATTAGATATTTTCTGCTTTTATTAACATATAACAGGAGACAAACTCCTGGAGACTGGAGTATCGGACTGGAGTCAAATGCTGTTTCATACTATTTGCATTTAAGCTGCATGATGAATGTAGACTGTGCCAATTTGCATTTTGGGGTTCAGTTAAAGCTGTCACCCCCAACTTCCACATAGTCTGCCTGCGCAGCATTTCCCCAGTATTGTCAATCAGTCAGTTTTCACAGCCTGTGCTTTGGTGTACGGTCTGAAGGTTGTAAGTTGCTTTTACATTAGTGGTACTCGCCCAGCTCGGCTCTACCCTGCATGGTTTGGATACTCAGATCAGGTTTGGAGCACATGCCGGGTCAGCACTTCACCATTTATCATTTCTGATATCTTCTCTGCACCACCAGCAACGTTAATTCTGTTGGGTGTGTTCATGTGATAATGTTTATAGGTGCAAGGGTGCAAACCGTACATCCCGAGGCCCCTTCAACTGAATTCCCAACAGCCAATGCCCCAGGGAGTCAGCCTGCATCAACCCAGCTACCAAACCAACCTCCATGCATGGTTTGATGGGGACTACCCGCTTCATTTTCTATCAGTATTGACTTATATTGTGCCTCTTTAAGGCAGGTGAGTCAGAGCTTAGCTGTACTAAACTACCTTTCCATTCTCACCACAACAAGGGAGAGAGCAAAGGCAAAAGATGTGACTTTTGGCCAAAGTCAGAAAATGAATTTTGTTCCAAAGATGGTTGCAGACATCAAATATCATTCTGCCTTAAGCAGGGGAAAGCTTGGAAAGTCATGCAGCATTACAGAGAGGACATCGTGTCAGATACCTTAGACCTGTAGTGATAGTCTGACCATTCAGAGGTCAGCAGTGTCTCCACGTCACATTTGGTCTCACCTCAGCTCAATTAAAACCTTCTGAAGGTAATGCAAAAAACTGTTGCCAGGCAAGATCGCTACTGGAAAACCAAACCATCTGAGTAAAGTCTAGTCGAGGAGAGCTGATACCAGGCATGCTTGTTTTAGTCTTTAATGACGCTTTGCCAAAGTTCGTCTACACGTTTGTTTCTGGGCTTCTCTGTTATTTTAGAGCTGGGCTATGGCCCCCTGCTGGGCCATTTTCAACCACTTAAAAACATGAGCCGAGCTTAAAGCACATTTTAAATGATCACAAAATGCAGGATACCATATTTTAAGCCCCTAGATCTGACCACAAAAACCAGAATGTTGGAACTTTCTGTGTGTAAAATAACAGGTAATAAGATTTGTGTTAAATGTCTTATTACTTCACTTTTTCTCTGATTTCAAGAATGCATCCATGCTTTCAAAGCCATTAAAATCAGAGGGAAGAGCTTGCAGTGTTACAGAGTAAAGTCAAAATGAGAATATTGATAAAAACATTAAAGCAAAACCAAATGTTCACCCTGAAATCTGTTTTTTTTTTTTCAAACCTCTGTCATGGTTGTAAGAGGGTCTCAGATAAATCTCAGCTTTCAAAATGGACTTTGGAAATGCTGTTTTAATAGTTATGTAAAGTCCGGATATAGACTGAGGATTGACATGGCTTCTTGTTGGGCTTTAACTGAAAAGGATGGCCATCTCTTTATATGATTACAGACATAACCGCTGGGCTCTAGGTCCCCCTTTAGCCTGTGATTTTGTGCCGTTTAGGCTGGGTAAATCAAGCAACAGCTGAGTTTGTGCACAGATTTGTACAGTGATTTCACCTGCAGCCTGTTCATCACCAGACGAGAGAGGGAGGGTGAGAAAGACACGAGAGAGAGAGAGAGGAGGGAGGGAAGATGTGCGAGGACAGAGGAATAAATAGGACTGGGCGGCTGACGGTTGTAGGAGGCTACAGGAAGTAATGAGGGGTTGCTGAGAGCACGGGGGGGCTGGCAGATGTGATCAGGACGCTAAGTGAGATGAAGATGCAGGATTGAGGGAGCAGGGTTTAATCACACATTTATTACAGATAATAACAGTAATAAAGACTTTATTTGTGTCACAGTTTTAGAAATTTAACTTTACAACAAGAAATAGGACGAGGAGGAGAAGAGCGAAGATCTAATCTGTTGGAGGGAAAGCTGACATGATAATTATGATTATTAACAGTAACAGAGGATTGTAATTTTGGGGTTCACCCCTGCTCTCATGACCTGCAGATGAAATGCTTGTTGTAATCTAAAAGCAAATCCTGGAGTCCACAAATCTGGTAGCTGAGGGCCTTTCCAGAACATTATGGGTGATATTTACAACAGTGAAGTGTCTCTGGTTTTTAAGTTTCTTGTTTTGGACATCACGACTGAACTTCATTTATGTGTTTTATGATCATTTATTTTTCCAAACGCTCTGTTAGTTTCTATCAACCTTTGAGCATTATAACCAAAAATACTGGAATCATCAGTAAGTAGGGGGTACAAAACTTGCCCCATGAGTACAATAAAAAAGAAAAATGGCTCCTCTCTTCTCTTTCTGCAGCTCATACGGAAACACTGAAGGCTTTGTGCTTCATCTTCTCCTGCGTTTAGGGGATAACTTGTAAGCTCTTCAGATTTTCTCGTTTTGATAAATACAGTGTACAGACTTAGTGCAGCGTTGTGGTGAAGAAAGATGAATCCTGTGGTTCATTTCTGCGACACCTGCAGAAATCCAGCCTGACTCTCAGCCACATCACTCTCTCTGTAAAAATGAAACCAAAGTTATTACAGGAGGTGATTTCTGTGGACGAGGCTCGGGGCAGATCATTAATAAAAGCATTAATTAGACTGGCTCCTTCTAATCATGGCAGCTCTCTGATAAAGTGAGCTGACTTCATTATTTCTGAATTGAACAGTCTCTTTCTGCACTTGTGCAGCGCCAGCAGTCAGATCGAGAGTCTGATAATCGATGAGGAGAAAGCTCTGCCTCCTCGCTGAAGGAGAGGCTTTAACAGATGGATCGTTCCTGGATGAAGAAAACTCTCTGAGGGAGAGCACAGAGGCCTGCAGGCCTGTTTTCTTTGCTTGCAAACCCATATGTACCCTGGAATACACACGAGACTCTGCTCTATGTAAACACACGCAGACGGGCCGAGGCTCCGCGGCTGCTGAAGGTTACTGTTCTGATTCTGATCGATAAAAACCCAAACATGCATATTTTATTCACTCTCCGTCTCTTTAAGGAATCAATAATGAGGCTTTGAGCGCCAGTGAGTCAGATTACTGAGGCTGCAGGTCAAACCATGACACGGTGATAACTGGCCGACATGAAGGGGTTAAACAGGAGTCAGATATAAAGGAAGCGCCTGTCAGCTCTTTGTTTGGACTGGTTTGATTTTTTGTGTTTGGTATGTAGCTTCAAATTATGCACGCTCCTGCAAAAGGAGATGCTTTTTAGTTCACTGTGCAAGAAAAGAAATATATGTTCACTGCACTGGACTGCAGTGGTACAGAAAACATGCTGCAGGTTAAAGGAAGGAAATATCCTGAGACCAGAATGCTTCAGTGTTTACCTCAAAATCTACTTCATGTTTTTGTTCCAGAGATTTTCTCATATATTATTCAGACCTGTTGATTTTATTATTTCTCTTTGCAAACGGGTATTTTCTTCGAGGGAGCTGGTTCATTTAAACCAGTTAAGTGTCAAGCACCAGTTGACATGGTTACCAATTAAACCCCAACACCTGAGCGTGGAGGAAAATGGCTTTAAAACAGTCAGACGGTATCAGTCATTCTGAGCTGATCTGATGTTTCTGTTGATTAGTGATGGGTATTTAATGAGCCCTGAGCTCTGAATTTAATCCATCCACATCAAGAAGTTTATAGTTGTGCCTCGACTGTCCTCTGACGTCATACAGAGTCAAATATATTTACAGCTATGTCCAGAGCACAAGGTCTAACAGTGAGTTCATCTCAGGTCTTCCTTTTTCATTCATCACAGCAGAGACAGAGAGCCTGAGTGTAAGTCTGCACAGTCAAGCTAAACAGGCAGGTATGCAAGAATCTGGTCATCCTTTCAAAATAAAACACCCTTCAGCCTCAGGTACTCAAAACTGATAATCAAATTGATCATTTTCTTTTCCCAATGGCCTGATGATCTGGGACACCTGGAGGGTCAGATTCAGACAAATCTGTTTATTATCAACAATCAAAAATGAAACGTAAAAACAAACTGAATCACAACATTCATGCTCTCACATTCACACAGCACACGGCCAAACAAAGGCTTCACAGTTTATCAGCGATATAGAGCACATAATGACTTTTTTTCACACAAGTACAACGAGCATAAATCAAAGAGCAGCAGGGGGGTCCGCCTGGGAGCCAGTTGTGGCCCATGGGCCCTTTTGAGTTGGCCTGCAGGTAATTTTATGTACAAAATTAAATCTGGCCCAAATAAGAACAAACGATTTACTCCCGACCAAACCTGTGTTTTAATTGAGTCTGATGTGATAAGACTCTCGTTGAACTCTTGACCAAAAATGATTTTTTAAGGTGAGGGTGCTCATTTGTCCCAGACAGAGGCCCTGGAGATGTGGTGCTTCAGCCAGTAAAAAATAAAAAGGAACAAAACAGAAGAATTAGTCATCTGTGCAGAATGATTCACTTAATGTCAGGACTGGACGATATGGCCAAAAAATTAAAAAACTGCTTTTTTTTCCCCACAAAACACGATTTACAATTTAATTCTCTTTTCTTCTTTTCCTCTTCAGGAAAAAAGACTCATAGTGACACAGAAATGGCATGAAACAAGTTTTCATCAAATGTCATCAAAATGTTCCAAACTGAACTGAATTTACCTCTGACTCTTTTTTTTCCTCAATAATTTTATTGGCATTTTCTACAAAGACAAGATAAAACATAAAACACAGAGCAACAGCTTAACAAACCCCGGCCCTAAACCCATACATACATTAACAAACCACACATACCCACACTCAGCCTGCACACAGATATAAAAATAGATATGAAGCCTATATTCTTGGCTTTTATAATGTTTATTTATGGTTCCTAGAGCTCCCTCCATTTGCCTTTAGTAATATACCTTAGTCTCTCCAAACCGATATGCTCTGAAAGTTTCCTTGTCCACGTTCTCAATGTGGGAAGTCCATACTTTTCCACCTCTAACTCTTAAAGCGCATGCTGTAATTTTGTCATCAGATGTTAATTTTGTAGTGTAGGCAGGCTTGTCTACATTAACAGATGAAACCACACCATTTTCACAGTTTAAAACTAAAACAAACAAACACAGGCCTAAAATTGTGCATGAGCAAAACCCGACAAGGCCGACCATCATTTAAACTGTGAACATTTTCAGTATTTCTGTTTTCAAACAGCGGAACAACAGAGTCAGGAAAATAAATCTTGATTTTTATTTTTTAAATCTTCTGCAAAAAATGATTCAAAATAATCAATGTTATCAATACATCTCCCAGCCCTATTTGACTTGTTAAACCTGTAGAAAATCTTTAACTTATTTTCAGCCTCACAGTCCTGGACAGCCAGCTGAGCTTCTCTGAAAAGACAGAATATATTTTTGACAAATGTTCCCAGCCTCTTTATCTCCTCAGAAAACTCAGTGGCCTTGGTGTTTGTCAGCAAATCTGAGAGCTTGTGTCCTAACTTAACATCTCTCTGCCTGATTGAACTGCAGACTGAAGAGTAAACTTGATAAAATTGTTCCTACAGCAGGCAAAATGGTGGGAAAATCACAAAAAACACTGCCTCAGCTTCTTACTGACAGGACAGGACGAATGTGAGGAGCATCTAAGCAGATAGATCTCATCCCCTCTGAGCTCAGGGAGGCGCTATAGAGTCCCTCTGACGCTTAAAAAGGTTTTAAAAAGTCATTTATCCAAAGTGTTATAAACAGTCTTAACTACGCCAAATGACTGATGAGATCCAAACCAATACAAACTGTTTTTGTTGTTGACACTCCGTTTGTCTGCTTTATTGACTCCATTAATGTTTATGTGCTGCTACTGGCTGAGAAACTTGTAAATAATGAATTACTGAATCAAACAGCAGCACAAAATTCACTCATTTGCTCTGATATCTGCTCCGTCTCAAGGTCCAGTGAATAAAACACGTCCTGATTGATTTCAAGAACAAACTCTCTCACAAAAATCGGCAGTTTGCTGTTGTTTTGAGTCTGGATGTGGTGATCAGGCATCATCGGAGAGTCAGGCTTGGTCGTGGCCTGCTGGTGTTTCCCTGAGATCAGTGGACCATCCAAAAGACCTTGACTATGATGGCATCCTAAAGTCACGAATGAAAAGCTTTTTCTGACGCATAACTAAGCATATACTAGTGGTAATTTTGACAGCACTTTTTAATTTAGTGTTAGTTTTAGTCTTTTGCCTAAAATATCTTTTAGTTTTAGTCATAATTTAGTCATGTAAATTGTTTTAGTTTTAGGCTAGTGTGAGTCGATGAAATCTACTCTAAATTTAGACTAAAAAAAGTGTAAAGGTAAGGCATGTTTTATGTTTCCTTGAATTTCTGAAGTCATGTTTCACACTTGGATGAAGTCAAACATCTAATAACCCTTTATTGAATGCTAGTAAAGTCTGAATGTATAAATGAACAGAAACAAATTGAACTTTTGTGTGAAATGCAGTCACCTTTATTTAGGCTACCTGGCAGAGCATCTCAGTTACAATACCAGAACTGACAACAAACAGTGAACCTGCTCTACATGAATATATCAATTCATAAAGAGAGGAGCTCTGATTGGATCGCTCCACAACTTATCCCACCACCACCAAGCTAAGGCAGCTGTGATTGGATGTCCCTCTTAACTCATCCAACCTTTCCACACAACCACAGTAGCTGTGATTGGATATATTTCTAACTTGTCCCTACTTTCTACATGATTGGATTAAGTCTCTGTCAAACATTTAAGTCTAGTTTTTATTTGTTGATGAAAATGTCAGTTAATTTAGTTTGAGTTTCTGTCCATGTGCACTTGTTTTTATTAGTTACTGTCTAGTGTTTGTCAGGGGAAAAAAGGTTGTTGATGAAAACTATGACGGAAATAATTCGCCGACTAAATTAACACTGGCATATCCTCACCTATATTAGATTGTTTTCTTTAACTTTGGCACACTTGAGATGTGGTCCTGCATCCATGTAGGTCCTCTATGAGAAAGGTGTGGACCCCCTTCCCTAAAGTCTTGTGTCCCTCGGCTTAAATGAACAGTTAAAGGGCTGAGGAGCAGATCCTGGCAGCAACTATTCAGACAGATGCTTCTGATTCCAAGCAGAGGACATGAAGAAGACGTGTGTTTCAAATCACTTGAGCAAACGTATGCTGTCAGTCATCTTAAATGCAGTCCAGTGTCCTGCAGGTCTGTGTGGTCTCCTCAAATGAAGCGGAGGAAACTGGTGTCAGGATGTCAAACTGGATTTTGTCCCCCTCTCTCCTCTGAATCACTCTTTTTTTCTGCTCCCTCCTCTCTCACACCCTTCATTATTTTTACCCTGCCGATGTCAAAAGCATCATTTTAGCAATTTTCTGCAGCGTTGTGAGGTGGAGGCTGCGCCGTGAGCCGGTGAGCTGACAGATTGTCTGAAAGAGGCAGAAACAGAGAGAGAGGGAGAGAAAGGAGCAGACGGGGCTGGAAATAGTCGGTCAATGAGGATGTCAGCATGTGCGTAAGAAACAAGGGAAGCAGAGGAGGCAGAGAGCGACTCAACCCGGGCCATAATGGCGGTAAATGAAAGTGATGAAGCCAAAGCGACAGGGGGTACATTAGGCCGCTCTGAGGTAATATGTTCCAATTGGAAGCCGGCGAATCCGAGCGCGGCTTTATTAGGCCCTGAACTCGCCGCTCCGCGTCATGAAAGGGCACAACTAGCGATTTTACGTCCTCCTCCAAATGTTTCCTGCTCGGTTCCTGAAAGCTGTTATTCTCTCCTGGTCTTTGTGGAGAGTTTCAGCGTCGGCTCAATTATGTGTCCTCGCTCCGAACAGTCTCTGCCGGGGGGCATTAACAAAACAAATAAACATATTAACAAAAACGGGCTGCATTAACGAAGAGGTCAGCCAGGCTGTCACGCTGGTGAAGGGGAGTTTGGAGCTCTGCACAAGCTCGTGCTGTTTGGTTTGGGGCTGCACCTGGTGCACGTGTCAGTCAGGGTCTCTGCAAGTTCTCCCTGTGCATGTGTTTTCTAAAGGTACTCCAGTTTCCTCCTGAAAACCAAAAACAGGTTCATAATGTAACACGTATAAAATATGGCTTTTTAAGAAAAAAGATAAACAGTAAACACTTTCTGTTACAGAGAGATGATTTATTTACATAATAATTACTTTAGTAATTCTTATTATACCTTATTTTCGAAAAGTGTTAAATATCTTATTGTTGCTTAATTCTTTGATAAAATATGGCTCTGCTGTAGATCTCAGGAAGAAGTTTTATCCAATCATGGTTAGGTTTGAGTCAGAGTGCAAACGTGGGTCATCCAATCAGAAGGCTTCCAGCTCTACTTGTTGGTTTGGTAGCTGAGGAGATGGAAGCTGACTTCCTGAAGCTCTGAGGCAGTTGTGGAGGCAGCTGATAGGGGGTGTGTCCCTTACATCCGGTGCCATGGGGCATATGGTTGACCCTTGCACTCTTGAACTTCATTGCACGTTAACACCAGTGAGTGAAGTACGGCTGACGTTGCTGCTGGTGCAGAAGAGTTGTCAAGAATGATCAATGGCGCTGCACAATTTGATGTAACCTTTGACCCTCACCTTCAGCCGGGACACAGTGTTACGTACTTTTGTTGTTGAGCACCTATGAGCTTAAAGGGATACGCCAACATTTTCTTTGTCCTCGTGTCTTTCCTCACTACTGGGTCCATGACAAGCAGATAGACACCATTCTTCGCCTGTGCGTGCAGTACAAGGAAGAGATGGGCAGAGCTTGCCCACTGCTAACTAGCTTAGCTCAAACACTGGGAGTCAATGGGTAATGTTAGCCTCAAACCACCGTGGAAGAGCAACAAAAGAATGCACATCCGCAGTGGTTTGCGCATGTGCCCTGTGGTTTAGTTTAGTATGTAATTCTTTGGAAAATAACAAAGTGCTAATCTTAGTCTAAATATAGATAACGTAACATAACACGGTATGTTATTAATTGACTCCCAGTGTTTGAGCTAAGCTAATTAGCGGTGGTCGAGCTCTGCCTGTCTCTTCCTTGTTCCTGCAGCACAGCCAAAAGGATGGAGTCTATCTGCTTGTCGTGGACTCAGGAGTGAGGCAAGACACGAAAACAACAAAAATGTTGGCATATCCCTTTAAGATATCCAACATCATGCAGAACCAATTTATAGTTTATACTTAGTTTTAGTTAAGATTAAACTGTTTGCCTTGACAGACCCACGTTAGTCTTGAAGACACTTCAGCATCTGTTGGTTCAGCTGTGTGGAGTCACGCTCTGGACTCCCTGTCAGTGCCCCCTGGTGGCAGAGCTGATCTGAGTTTGACGCTCCTTTGCTCAGGAGTAAATCTGCTGACAGCTTCAGCAGTCTTGCAGAAACGTGGCGGTGAGGTCTCCAGATGAACACCTGTGTTTCTGAGATGACGCGAGTAAATCTCCCTCCTCATGTCTTAATTTTAAATCACATGCTCTGCAAATAAAATCTCCCTCACACCTCCACAGAGCGGCAGAGGAGGCTTCATTTCAGCCTCCAGCAATGCAAACTATCAAATCAAACGGCAAACAGCGAGCCCTGCCTTCAAGCTTCGCCGACAAATCCCCCGATGTACGCGCCGCTCGGTGGTCTTAGAAGTCAGAGCGTCTTAAAGCCTGCTGGCTCACATCCACACTGTAATTATTCATTTCCAGCTTCATGTATGTGCACGTGTGCCGAGCCTCAGAGTCAGAGAGCAGATACTGACGGTGATGGGGGGGGGGTGCAGATTCTTTGAACTCGGAGCCAAACGTCATATGATGTGTGAGTCAGTGCACCTCCGACCGCCTCACATCAGAGGCTCCTTTTCATCATCTTATAATCATCACGGACACTCGGAGCATCCTGTGACGCACTGATGAAGAGCTTTAGATAATACTGAGTCTCTGTTATGATGCACTGATTCAATAGAGAACAGTTTAGATTTGGAAGTGTTTAAAAACTGCATTAAATCAACATTAACTTTGTGCAGAATGACCTCTGCTGCGGGAGATAATCTGATTAGGTGTTATGACGGTGTCAGGCCTCGATGATGTGCCCCAAACAAAATATGCTTACTACATATTGCTAGTTTGAAAAGGAGAGTCTTAAATTAAAAATATATATTAAACAATAAAATATTGTTGATTTTTTTTGCACCCAGAAACAAAATTTGAGTAACAGTCAAAACAAACAGGGAAAAAGAGACAAGGCAGCCTTATGTGGGAAGCACATCTGATGCACAAACTTAAAGTGATTTACATCCTTAAAACAGAGATAAAATGACAAAAATAGAAATAGCACAACATGAAAAATAGAGTCTGTTCAGTTCAATCTTGCTTCATTTTGGTGGTTGTTAAAGCAGTTTCGCCTCAGATTTACTTCATCTCATGACTGCAGTCAGTAAACTGAGCTTGACAGGGAAGTGTTGCTTCAGTGAGGGAGAGGGGGAGTGGCTGTATGAGCTGAGACATGAATGTGCTTTAGATTTATTATCTCTTATCTCAGTTTAAAGAAACCAAATCAACCAAATTATTAGAAAAAGCAAAAACAAACCTATCTGTTGGATGTCATAAAAGTTATCTCCCTCATTAAACCAACTGCAATCAATTTATCCTGGTGCCTGAGAGACTTCAGGCTTTATGCAGCCACCTGTTGTGTTCGAAACTAACTGCAAACATGGCAGTAATTCTGAGAGTTAAAGTAAAAAATTAACTCCAGTAATCAACGTCATCATCAAGTAGTTTAGTAACTGATCATTTGCTGCTAAAACCAGTCAGATTGTCTCACAGGCTGTTGTTGTGGAATATTGGCGAGAGCGTCCAAATAAAACATTTATGCATAAATCTGCATGTTGTTCCCGATATTTTAGATTGTTTTGTTTTTCAGACATTTTCCCTCCCTGTCTTTTTCTTCATGTCTGTGTGCTTATCCATACATTAATGTCTTCATCAGAACATTATCCTGTGGCTATAGGCGACCTTCAGATCCATATGTGTGTACTCTGATGTTTACTCGAACCCAGAGACAGGAGGACGCCCTTCAGGACATTCTGCTCCATCTGGTGACTTCAGAGTTACTGTACAGGCTCACTGATTCACACTCCTGCAGACAGAACAAGATGTTCACTGCTTTTGAGGAATTATCAAGTTCAGGGCAAATTTCCTGAAAAATGAGAGAGAGAGATAAATGAATAAGTCTGCAGAATTATTTACCTACATGTCAAAAATGTGCTCAATAAGAAGGGAAAAACAGGATAAAGCCCATCATTTATTAATCTTACCAAATGATTAGATGAAGTAATCATGTAAAATTAAAGGAACATAAAGTCAAAATCCAAGTTTAAGTCTTTCTAAGTGCACTGAAGTCACCGAAGTGAGCTTTGAGACATTAAACCATGCTCAGGTGGGACTAAGGGGCCCAAAGTGTGCCAAGAAAATCTCCCCCACACCATCACACCACTCTGAGCCTACCATCTGAATGTGGAGCAGAAATCCAGACTCATCAGACCAGGAGACACTTTTAGACTCTTCCACTGTCCCGTCTTGGGAATTATAGCCTCTCATTCCTGTTCTTGTCTGTCAGGAGTGGCACCTGGTGAGGTTTTCTTTTACTTTTGTGGCCCATCTACTCCAAGATTTGACATGTTGCATACCTTGGTTCTAACAAGTTATCAGAGCTCCTGTTGTCTTTCTATCATCTCCAACCACTCCACTGACCTCTGACATGAGCAAGACGTTCGGCCCAGAGAACTGCTGCTCACTGGATATTTTCACACTTTCAGACCATTTCCCTAAACTCAAGAGCTAAAACACACAGAGCAGCTTTTCTGGTACCAACGACCATGCAATGATTGAAATCACTGTCTTCTCTATACTTTGACCTTCAGTTTGAAAGCTTAAAAGCATTGAGTTGTTGCCATATGATTGGCTGATAGGCATTGACAAGTGGTTGAATTGGTGGTACCTTTTAAAGTGGCTAATAGATTAGATTAGATAGAACTTTATTAATCCTTTGGGAAGACTCCCTGAGGGAAATTAAGATTCCCGCAGCAGCATTATACATTATATAAAAATATCTATAAACTAGAAAAGCACTCTGAGAGCGCAGACCTCCGCCAAGCAGCTCGGTTACGGCAGTGGCTTTTCCGCTCTGATTGGACAGACGAGTCTCCGCTCATGTCTGTCCATGTGGAGGATGGGAAGAGGGGCGTGTGAATGACCTGATCTCTGAGTTATCAGTGTTCCAGTTACAAAGTCGGAAAATCATGTCAATCTTCCAGGCTGTTGTTAGCCGTTGTGTTAGCAGAACTCCTCCGCTGGCGTTGCAAGGGAAGCTGGGAAATGTAGTGACATAGGCTTGAAAGATGTTGACGTCAGTTTGCAGATCAACTACAATTCCCATGATGATGTAAATGAATGGGTATAAACTTCAGTGTTGTTTTGTGACATCAGTCTGGATCGGATCGGCACCAAAATGTAATGGCTTCTTCCTTGGACCAAACCACACCTCTGGTAAAATGTTCATATAAATCGATCCAGTGGTTTTTGTGTAATCTTGCTAACAGACAAACAGACAGACCCTGGCGAAAGCATAACCTCCTTGGCAGACGTAATAAGATAGTTATAAATGAAATATTTCAATATGTCAGTATGACAGTTGGATGAAATAAAAACATGATCCTTCATCTTCTTTTTTAGACTCATGTTACCTTTTCTGAAGTATGTATGTTACTCCTCCTGTGTGAAATAAACCAAGTATGTGCCCCTTAACCCTTTAACTACCAGCTCAACTGTTTGGCAGAGGTCATCAGTAAATTCAGGGATATTTAATATTTTAAAACAGAACAAATCAAATCATTTTTGATTCCGTTAACACTTCAGGGAACAGAGAAAACTAAAAAACAAACCAAAAACCAGATATTTTCTTGGTGTGGGATTTAAAGATTTAAAACACTAACGGTTGATTACAAAAGGCAGAAATGTCTGTAAATAAAATACCAATCAAAAATAACATAAAATAGATGATACTGAGTTTGACAAACCCACAAAAAATGTTTCTGATGAATATCAGATTAGAGAGAGAGAGGGAGATCGTCATATCAGTAAATGGTTAATTAAAGTATTTAAAACAATAATGATGGTAATAATAATAATAGCTTTTAGCTTTTTAAACCTTAAAATCCCACACAAAGGAAATATCAGTTCTTTTGGTTTGTTTGCAGTTTTTGAGACAAACATTGACATATTTATATTTTTATACTGTGATGTTATGGATTTTAAGTCCGGAATAAAGTGTCTATCTATTGACAGAAACAAACAATAACATGATTTTTTACGACATTAAAAATATTCCTGAGTTTACTGACTTCTGCCAAGCAGTGGAGCTGGGAGTTAAGGGGTTAAAGTGAATCTAACCTGCAGAGAGTCCTGAGTAAGAGCAGAGGATCGAGTTTCTGGATGCTGCCTTAGTTTTATTTCCATTGAAAAGGTAAAAAATAGATGGAGGCATATGGCCGGGAGGGGAGTGAGCGGAGGTGCGGAGCAGTTGGACCCTCTTCAGTCGATCAAACAGACGCCGTGTCAGAGCCAAGTGACCTGAACACGACTTGGCAGCGAGTGCCAGGGGACCGTCGCTCTACCTCCAACCTGCTCCGCCAAGAGGACCGAAGCGCCTCTTCAGAGCTCGCCGCAGCCCCCTGTCAGACCCTGCAGCCCCCGTGGGTTGATGTGGATCTGTCTCCTCAGGCGTGTTGGTGTGGACATGTTTGTCTGTGGATCGCTGGATGACTCCTTTATGGCATCATTAGCTCTGACTCCACTCAGCTCTCGGCCTCCTCTTCCTGCTTTTGTGTAATTGAAGTAAATATTGACTCTGGAGAGCGGAGCAGTCTCCCTTTGAGCATCAGAGGGCCGTGGTGACTAAGCAATGATCCAATAAATGAAAACAATGGCCGAGCTCAGAGCGGCAGCTGCTCACGGGGAGAGTGGTGAGAAGAGAGCACATGACAGCACCTGTTACTGCGAGGAGCGTCTTCATCGGATTTACACGAACACGTAGACTAGATGGAGACGCTGACGGGGCTCTTTCTGCCTCTGTTGTTGTTTTTAGTCTTTTTACTCCATGTTTCTCTGACTCAGCCGTCTGGGCTTCAGCAGAACAACTTGTTTACATGGTGTTCAGAAATAAAGAGTATCGGCTGCAGACGGAGGAGCAACAGTGCTTTGTTTAGGAGGTGTTGGGCTTTAATTCTCCCTGGAAGCTTTTAATCACACCGAGCGCTGACAGGCAGCCCCCCACAGGAAAGATAAATCCAAGTGTTTCTATCAGGTCATGCAGAAATATCCTAGATAATTAGTCATTTACATTCAGGCAGAGATTCTAACCACTGTTTTGATTTAATTCTTCCCGACTCAGACGAGACTACAAACTTAACAGATACTGAACATTCAGAGTAAGATCTGACAGCATCACACAAAAACCTCTCAGTAACATATATTGACCAGGTCTGAAGGGGTTAATGATAAAAAGCCTTTATTTCACCAGGGCTTCGGACGTATCATGCCAACATGTTTCAGCCGTTCAGGCCTTCATCAGGGCAGGTACAAAATGGCTGCCAGGCCACTTTCTTTGAAGGATTTTGACCGGTTGCATAATGAGTACAAGTCACATGATGAGGAAATAATCGGCCTGAGTTTCAGCTCAGATCCCAGTTTGCAACCAAAGTCAGGAAAGGCCCCAATATTTGTCTTTATTGCTCTTATAATTAGAACTGGGTTGCAGGATGCATTTTGGATTTAAAGAACACAAAGGCAGCAATGAACTGGACAAGAGTATAACTATATGCAAGAATCTCCGAAATCATTTATGGAGACAATGAAACGTAAACGCAGTCTGCAAAGACGTCCGAAACAAACGCAGCTGAGAAGGCATTTGTATGTAAGTTACCAGCAAACTCTCTACGAGCTCTGAAAATAACCAATGCTGTCACAGCATTCATATGCAAAGACATATAGCATACAGCGTTGTTTGTAGCCTCCTTATTTACACTGCCTGCCCTGTGGTTTGATTTGATTTAAATGATTACGTTTTTGTTTTGGTCCGGTTATGTTTAATAAAAAGTACATGATCACTGTAACTGCTTTGGGCTAAATGCTTATTTTTAATAATGCACAAAGTTAGTTTCTACTATTTACAGAATTAGTTCTCTGAGAATTTCTTCCATATTCAGTAAAATTGGTTCTCTGGCTGAAATATCCTGAACTGAATCAAAATCAATCAAATCAAATATCGAATCGAATCGAATCGATTCGGGCCCTTGTGAATTGAATCAAATCCATTTGGGAAATCTGAATTGATACCCAGCTCTACTTATAATTTAGCTTCTGATATAGGGCTGAAAGATTTTTTTTTTTTTCAGTTTGAAATCGCAAATTTCAGACAACGCAGTTATGTGACCACCAAAGCTGCAATTTTTTGCAGCGCTCCTGACAGACCCAGGATCTGTTTTAAACATAATATTTTACAAGATTGCAGCAATTAGCATTTACGGAAGTGCTGGTAAGCAGGTCAACCACACAAAGCCTCTGTTTAGGAGTAGAAGTTGGAGTATCCCTTAAATAATGAAAACAGATTATTTATCATCAATATTAGATGATGAATAATGTGTTATGTGCTGTTGATCATTGATTTCCTCACTGTTGTCTATCCTGTAAACATAGTGAATATTGCACTGAAGTTTGATTTGAAGAAAATTGTGAATTGAATTGAAATTGCGATATCTGCCAGACAAATCAAAATTCAACCTTTTCCTAAAATCGTTCATCCCTATTCTGATACTTTAAGTTCCTTTCCCTGTTGTTGGCTTTTATATTTTCTTCTTCATATCAGTGTATTTATTTACTTTGAATTTCTGTTTTTGTTCAATTTAAGCTGCCTTGCTTTATTTTCTGTTTATTGATTCATCTGATCAGCTTATGTTGAACTTTAATCTTTTTTATCACTTTTTGGGCTCTTTTATTGTGTTGTAGTTCTGTTTTTATGATTTTAGCCTTATTCTCAAGCTTTTTGTTATTGTTTCTTGTGTTGCTGCTTTTATTGCTTATTCTCTCTTTCTCTTTTTATTTAATCATCTTCTCCTTCTGCCCTTCTTACCCTCTTATTTTGGTCCTCATGGTCTCCTAGCTTGGTTCTTGTATTGTTTGGGTTCTTATGAATGAGAACTGGTTTGGGAGGAGTGTGAGGGGGTGGGTTTGGGTGGTCCGGGTCCAGTAGCTCTGTATTGGGCCCTGGACCTGGATTTTTGTGGTTTTAGGTGTCCTCGTGCTCCTTGAGTGCGTTGGTCTACAGACACCAGAGATGCTCCTGCTCTCCTCTGAGGTCTTTGGTTTGTTCTGCCGTTTCAGTTTGTTTGGAGGGTTCTTGGATTAAAGTGAGCTTTTTGTTGCTTCGCTCTTTTTGTTCTGAAGCTCTCGTGCTTCTCTTCGGTTCCAGTCTGTTTGTAAACCTTTGTTTTTAAAAGCTCTACACAAATAAAGTTGTCATTCTTATTATCACTTCTCAGGAGGTTTTCAGGCACAGTCTGCCTTGATGTTTCCAGAAATTGTCTCGAGTGCATGTGATGAAGCTCAGAAAAGCTCTCTGAACACTGACATGTGTCCTTAACCCAGCTGTGAATATGAACGTGATCATTTTTGTGTTTTTGATTCTCCATGAGCATGCATTTATTACATTCTCCTGACTCCTTCCTGTCATTAAGAGAAGAATCTGCAGGAACGACTGCTTCACTTTATTCCACATCCCTCTGCTGACAAAATAATGGCCTGTGTATGAGTGAAGGCTCCTCGCTGGGTACATTCATGTGTGTGTGTAGGTGTTTGTAGGTGTGTGTGGGACATTTCATGCATTTTGTGGCCTGGAGCTGTTTACATTATTACCACCTTTCTTATTATAGACCGCCAGGAGCCCTGAGATTATGCAACTGTATCAGTGTGTTAAATTGATGAGTGAGACTTTTACGCATGACTCTCCTTCAGTCAAGAGTTCAGAGCTGCAGGCGTGGAGCGGTCAATCTGATTACAGCGTGATGATTATTAAAATGCCAACATGCTGTTGTGTTGTTTCCTCGTCGTCGGGGAAATAAAGGAGGGAAAGAGCAGCTCGGTTCAGCTCCTCGTGTGGTCAGAGTGGAGTCTTTGCCTCCAGCTGCAGATTGATCTCACAAAGTTCAATCAGCATGAACTTTAACCCCGAGATTTCAAGGCTGGCTTCATGTCCGATGTGCAGACTGAGCGAGGGGACATTTCTTTGAGATGTGTATTGATCGTTTGCATCCTTGTGAGTACAGCAGAGACACAAACAGCGGAGAGAGGGAGGCTGTTTGTCTGCAGAGGCAGAGGCAGGTGTTTGCTGTGGAGGAGCCGCACAGTCTGATCTCAAACCTGTTGGAGCTTTCATCAGCCCTGCTGATATCCTGCAGCCCATAACTCTCTGCACAGTATTCCCAGTCCTGTCTGCTCTCTGCAGCCCTGCACATATAAAACCTCTTCATTCTGAGGAGGCTGAAGCTCCTTTTATGTCAGATTGGTTCACTTTTAGTCTTTTGTGCAGGTTTTTCCATCCAGAGGAAAAAGATTTAACATCTGAATCCAGCTGTGAGTCAAAGCATGTGCTCGACTTTACTAGTCACATCACATTAAACCTGTAGAAACCTCTGTTTTCTACCAGCTGACCATCAGATAGCCAATCAAAGAGTCTCTGCAAGTGTTTAAAGAGGTCTTTGTGCTGCAACATCCCTCAGAGATGTTGGTCATAGGGCTGGGCAATATATCAGTTAAATTGATTAATCCAAATTATTTTCTGCAGAACATTTAAAAATTAAAAAATCAAGTTTTTTTTCCTTGACTTACTCCATTGTAAATTGTTGCAATGTTTGAAAAAATAAATACTGAAAATGTCCAGTTTTCATGATGGTAGGCCCTGTCAGGTTTTGCACAAGGACTTTAATAGACTTGTTTTTATTCTTTAAATGAAATAAAATATTGATCGGAGAGCTCCATGTTTATGTACTGTGAACATATCTCAGCCTTCAGTGTGTCTGTAGACAAAACTGCCTACATCTGAACTACATAATCAACATTTTATTACACACAATGTTAATTTAAGAGGGCAATTCTGTTTGGTTTTGGAATATATTTTGACAACATTAAGGCAAAACTTGATTCATGTCATTTTTGTGTCACTAGGAGGATTTTTTATTTTTTTTTTTAGAATGGAGTTAAATGGAGTTTTGTGGAAAAAATCTGCGATTTTATTTTAAGCCCATATCGCCCAGCCCTAGTTGGTCCATATCTCTATGATAGCATCACTCAGCTGCTGCAGATTTGTTTGTATTTATGATGAGAGTCTCCTGCTCCACCGCATCCCAAAGGTGCTCTATTGTATTGAGATCTGGAGACTGGGGAGGCCACTTGGTCACAGTGAACTCAGTGTAAAATCTAACCACACCTGCACACATTAGCTATCTTCAGATTTATTTATTGATATATTTCATTTTTTTCTCCTTTCGTGATCACACATTGGTAGTGGATCTATTTGCTCCATTGTACTTTTACGAGCAGCACTTTGATGGTTTATCTACTGTGTTTGGTGCAATATGTGCAATAATAAGTCTGTCGTTTCAGTTAGGCTACGATACATTAAAGTTTTGTTTACCTCGTCCTTTGGGTGTAATTTTGATCAATGTTTTTAGCTTTTCCTCTGCAGTGAACGTATCAGAGACAACAGAAGGAAATGAGCCGATGGTTATAATCTGGCTTGTTTACTTGGCTGTGTGGTGATGAACACAATCTCTCACTGTCCTCTCTGAAATATATAAAGTAAAATAAAACACTATCATGTTGAAGATGGTCTGAGCTTTGTGAAGCTGGAGGTGGGCCATGCTTTCATGATGTATCTCTAGGATGTACTTCACAAGTTGTTTTGGTGAGAGAGTTTGGAGGGGGGGTACCTTTTAAAAAACATATCCAGAGGGTGGTTGACGTCTGGTCTGTCAGTCATTTTCAATACAGGCTGATCAGATGATGCAGAAGCGCCATTATCAGCATCGGTATAAATAAAAGTGACTCAAATCCCACTCTGGTTAAAAGAATTTGATTAGACACCAGGATGATTTTATGAAGCAGGTCATGCAGAGTCTGTGAGACTGTTTTGAGCGTAATAATACAGATTATATATATTTATCCTCAGTTCCTGTTGGTGTTGTAACAGGCAGACTCCCTCGAATCATTTCTGCAAACTCCTCATGAATTCAGAGCACAGACACTAAAATGTAATCTTCAACCAATCTTTCAATCCTCCCTCCTCCGGCGAGCCTCCGTTTTCCTCTGATCAGACTGTACACATTAGACTCAGAACATCCACAGAATTGCTTTTTATCCCCGCGTGTGTGTGTGTGTGTGTGTGTGTAAATGTGTGTGAGGCAGCGTTCGGCCCTCTTAGAGAGTCTCATTGAGGCGGAGCGTTTAAGAACACGTCTTTGTTTGTGCTGTAGACGCTGAATGAAGAAAACGTGTGAATGATCATGTCGAGGAAGTGCAGCAGAGTTTGTTTTTATGTGAGGATTAAAAAAACATCTGCAGGTCTGTGTGTGTGTGGGGGTGTGTGTGGGTGTGTGTGTGTGTGAACTGGTTCATGCCCTTCAGGCAGACTGATTGTGTGTGTTTGTGCATCCGAGTGGAAAATTTACTTTGTGGTCACTTAGCCTGAGAAGCTGCAGGATTTGTCTAACTCGTCGGCCTCTTATTGACTCTAGAAATGAAAATAAACGTCTGACACCAAAGAATATTGATAAAAATGATGGATTACTGTATGCAGATGTTTGTGATGGCGCTGCACCCCTGCAGATCAGCAGAATATTCTCCTTGTATGAATGACTGCTCGCTGTTAGAGTCAAGGTTCAGGGTTAAAAAATAGTACAACATGTGAGCTAAACGTTTATAAAAGCAATTTTAACTCTTCCTCACTCATGATCACAATTATTCATCTCATGATTCTTTACTTTAGATCTCAGTGTCTTCATACTTTAATCTCAAATGTTTGACTTTTTCATCTGAATATAAAGTCAAATCATGACTTGCTGAAAATAAAAATTTACTATGTAAATATTGTTTTTTTTTTATTGTATGTCCTTTGCCTTTGATTCTAATATTTGACCACATTGCTTTGACTTTTGTTACTCAAGTCAAGGCATGTAATTATTAGTATGTTTTATCTCATAATTCTGCCTTTTTTTCTTTCATGCAACCACTTCATATTTCTAATTATGACTTTTAATCTGATTATTTCATTGATTATCACATAAGATTCAAATCCCCCAAAAAAACACCTTTTCTTGACATAAATAGGACTTTGTATTATTTTTTTTTTTTTTGGCGTCTTCATGTCATAATTTCACCTCTTATCCCACCGTTATGCATCTTAGTCCCATGATCAGGACTTTATTTGCCTTCTTGTTCCATAATTGTGACTAACTCTTACAGTAATTACTTACTATGATTAATTTAGCATTTTAGTTTCTTAAGCATGCTTTTTTATTTTACGTCTGTATTGTGTTGTCTTATAATTTTAGCTTTAAAATGATTCTGTAAAGTTGAGATTTAAAGTTTGTTTATTTATGTATTTTGACTTTTTTGTTGTAGTTTTCGACACTGTCTCTTTAGATAATGACTTACTAAAGCAACAGCATGATGATCCTATGTAATATCATCTTTTTATGTGACATTTCTGACTTTTTATCCTTGAATTTATCTTTTAAATGACTATGATGTTGTTTTTTGTCAGTGTCTGGCTCTGAATCTCTTAATCTTTCAGAAATGGTCCTCCTTAGGTCTTCAGTTTGTTTTTAGGGATCTAGTTTTGCTCTTCATCCTCCTCCATCCCTGCAGCAGCTCGGCCTTTTTCTGCTGAAACTCTAACGTACATAAACTCAAACTTTGACCAGTGTTGGTATAAAACAGGGCTGTAATTCTAGTCATAATGTTTATGATAAATGATGGAGCTGGCCTTTAAGTAGCTATTGCTCCGAAAAGTTATGGCCGCCCTGCAGAGAGATACAGCCTTTATGGATCAATGCTGTAAATCAGAGGAAATTATTTTGGCCTTTAAATCGACTGTGTTTGCATTTCAGACTCTGAAGCTTTGAGGGTTCATCCCTAATGCACAGGGAGAGCTAACAGACTTCATGTGGCAAGGACAAGGGAAGGGAATCGAAAACTATTTCTGATTCGACCCTCAGTCAGGGCCTCTGTGTGCAGTTTGCAGTTGACTGTTAACCCGTCAAACCTCAAATTAAAAACTGTGATGTCGTCTATTTTACAGAAGTTTGGTCACCAACTTATCCACCTCATGGAGCTCTGCTTCAGATATTTAATTAGGATGACTACTGGAGTGTGTCATAAGTATTCAAAAACCTTCTAGTTTTCTCAGATGAGTACCCTGACTCACCTGTATTCTCACTCTGTCTCTCATCACTTAAAGGCCCTCCAGTCTGTGGTGATTGGCCAGTTCAGCATTCATTCTGCAGTCTCTGCTCTGCAGTGGGATTGCCAGTCCAAGCCAGTGGGCTTAAATCACTACTAAACAACGGCAGGATGCTGCACAGGTCTGTTCAGGGGGGCCAGGGGAATGAGCTGTTTATGGCAGCTACTGTTGCTGTATACAGGGGGAGAGGGAGACTTTGGTCTTGAGGAAACTTGTTGAACATACTAAAGAGCATTAAGAAAACTTAAAAAAAAACAGAATATGGGCTCTTCAGTGTGCTCATTGGACAGCTAAATCTACACAAAGGAGTATTTGAGGGCTTTGGCAGCTGGATGGATTAAAAAGGTCACAAAGGGCACAGGTTCCTGCATCAGTGTTGGCGTATCCATTGCTTCTGTTTAGGGGTGTAAATCACCAGTTTCACGATGATACGATATGATATCGATTCTTTGGACAACGATACGATATTTGCCGATATCACAAAGTCTGCCTCGATTCGATTTCGATTTGATATGATTCAGGGGCCTTCGATCGATTTAAGACGATATTATGTACTCATTGAACACAATCAGCTACATTTCACCTAAAGCAAGAAAGAAATACAAAGCAATTTCTAAGTTTTGACATTTTTAATACTGAAATGTGAAACGATGTGCTGACCTTTGGGTATGATAGGTTATAGAGGATGATAACCAACTGAATGATCTAATTGTGTTTAAAATTAAAATTGGGTTAATTAGTAGTCAGGTGTTTATAGACTTTGCTTCACTGTTTAATGGTAGGTATGGAGGAAGAATAAGGTCAAGCTCTCACTGTTTTCCTTTCATACAATAAGTAATTTCATTAATAAGTGTGCTACAAAATCAAATGATGAGATAACTTACTGTACTCGTGTGATTGCTCCGTCGTGTGTGTGCAGTGTGCATCCTCTGCTGTCAGATCGACCGTATTTTACCTGGATACAACAGTGCTATTTTCTGTCTGGCTGACTTGTCAAGCTCCCGTTTAATTCTGTGATGCTAACAGCGTGTTGTTACACGTTAGCGTATGTTACTCGGTGGGCGCTACACAATACATTTTAAAGCAGGAGAAATACCGGGTGTGGTGTGTGAGAGAGTGAAAAGGTGTGTGTCTCATACACTGAATGCGTGAGACTTGAGAGCCCTGTAAAGTTTGAACTTCAGAACGAGACGCTATTTGGCAGAAGCGGTGAAACAGATATCCGGTCAGAATTTCAAGATAAAGGTGTTGAAGATGACGATGTTGATCGATGTTTTGAGTTTCCATCGATTTGATTGGATCATTGCTTAACCAATCGATGTATCGATCCGGATCAATGGATCATTACACCCCTACTTCTGTTGAGTATTTGCAGAGACCTAAGCTTCATTAAATGATCAGCAGACAATAACAGCCTGGAGCATGTGACGGTGTTCGAGGTTCGTTTAGCACAACAGGCTCACACACACGGTTTTCTTCAGCTGATAATCTTTACATTTTTTTACTCGCACCAGTAAATGAAGATATAAACGAGATCATTCTGGTCTAGCCAAAAGTCCAACAGAACAGCTTCTTGCTGCCCGAGTGTGTGAATGCCAGGTCCAGCATACGAGAGCAATCAGTGAGCAGAGGACACCTGTATCAATGAACCCGACACTGCTTCGATGAACCCCCCCATCTCTCCCCTGCAGCTGAGCTCAATAAAACCCAGCTGACACAGCCTTTAAGAGAGTCACGAGTCCAGATAAATATGTGAAAGTCCATTCGCTCGAACATATTTATCATGATAAAGTGCTGACAGACATACAGTCTGAAGTCTGAAACATCTCTCTGTAGTTTCAGTGCAGCGTCTCGTTTAAAGGCTTAGAGTGAAGCTATAGGTGTAGGTATACAAGAGTCTCCCTATTGTTCTGTTTTACCCTCCGGGACGACAAACCGAGAGCCGGAGGGAAGATGCTGAAACTCGACATTTAAAGAATGAGACCGGCCGTGGAGCATAGGTTTGCCTGAAGCTGCAGCTGAACAGAACAAAGATCTGACAAGTCGAGTTTTGGCTCACTTCATATCTTGGTGACAAAACTTTAGCGTAGACGTCAGGTGAGTGCTGTTTGCCGTCCAGCTGGGTGCTCGACAGACTTCACTGAAGTCTTTTCACTAAAATGCTCCTTGACTTCTCCAAAGAACCTTTCATACCTGCATGACCCAATTGTCCTTCTGTCTGAATCAGACTCTGAAGTTTGGAGGTCGTTTTCCTGATCTGACCCAGATCTTTCCTCATTTTAGACAAACCGTGGCCAAACTGTGACAGGCACTTCACACATAAAAGCTCTGCTGATTAAATGTACTTCAGCGCTCCAGACAATCAAACGGTCCAGCAGAGCTCTTGATATGAAACACAGAAAAAAACGGACTGAGTTAAATTCACATAAAGAGTGATGTTAAAAGTGCTTCAGGCACAGAAATGTTCATACAGAGGACTCCAGTATGCAACACGACTTGACTTAACAATAAAAACCCTCTTGTTCTGGTTCCTATTAGTCGTCCAGAGAGTATCATCCATCAGGCTGTGGCTTCAAGAAACTAAAGTCATGTGTGCAGGGAGCAGAGGAGGTGAAGTTTCATTTAATATCTGGTTCACTCCACAAAATATTCCATCTATTAGGCCATCTTTGGCATCATCCAAGAAACAAGGGCGAGCAGAAATAACATTTATTTACATTTATAATGTTGACTTCTCACAGCAGCCAAACAGGCGACAGCACTAAACAAACTCTCATGTGACCCCCCAGCCCACCAGACATGAAAATAAGCTGTTAAAGGTTTTTACATAATGGAGAAAATAAGATTTAAATTAGCACCGTGTCTTAAAAATATAGGGACATCACTTCACATCCTGCAGCATCGGACATTCGCTGTCCACGCTGCATTTGTTGAATATGAAAAACTCCACAATGTAAATTTAATTTTTCCCTTAAACAGTGTGAGGAGCTTTTATTTTGAAAAGAGAAACTGAAAAACAAACTAAATAATCATATTCATTTCCTGGTTGACAAGTAAGTTGCTCGTTTTACCACATAAGTCTACCAAATATGGTGTTAGGTGTTGCCAAAAAGCTCAATCCAGGAACTGTTAATAGATCAGCAGGAGAGTAAATACTAATACTTTTTTCATACAGATGCAGCCACTTCAGTTTTTACCTTCCAGCTGAATTCCTGCAGAGTTCCAGCCAATTCCCAGCCAACATCCAGCCAATCAGAGTGCCCAGATTTCACCACAAACATGCCCATTTGATGGTGCTTCCCTCACAAGAACACATCCATTGGCCTTGTCCTTATTGGAGTAGCTTTACCATTAACCAGTCACTACTTCTCTGTCATTTCATTGTGTCCAAAACGTCGCACCAATGAAAACGCTCGTTGGCATGCATGTCACTCAGTCCAAACTTTGAACATGGCAGCCCGCTTGATTGTGTTTGTGTCACAGCAGCACATTTTATCGAGAAACGTTCACTTTTAGTGTGAACAGAGAGACGCGTCAAAAATCCCCTCCCTAATTTTCATAATTTCCTGCCATTTATCCCCAAACATGAAGAGTATCATGGAGGGCAGCATGTTTGATTTATTGTTTCTAAATATTACAGATTTGTATAGTTCACCGTCATATAATGCATTTAATAGGTTACTTATGTTTACCTTTTACTTTTACTGATTCCTCACAACAATTATTACAAAAAATTAATATATACTATGACAATCTTATACTTACATGCATCTTTTTAATAATGTCTTCATCTGTTAAACTTCACTGATGTGCACAAAAGTCACACTTTTGCGATTTGTTTTGTAGAAGTAACACTGTAAGGGCTCTAGCTGGTACCAGGAGTGTTCAAGGTGTGGCATTAGCATATCAACATGAACTTTGACCCCACACAGGCAGCGTTCATTTTGACAGCCCGTTTTAATTCAGTTTTAGTCATAGTCTTTTGCCTAAAATATCTTTTAGTTTTAGTCATAATTTAATCTAAATTGTTTTAATTTTAGTCTAGTTTTAGTCGATGAAATCTGCTGTAAATTTAGTCGACTAAAATATGAAGTGTAAAGGGTAAGGCATTTTTATGTTTCCTAGAATTTCTGAAGTCATGTTTTACACTTGGATAAAATCAAACATCTAATAACCCTTTATTGGATGCTAGTAAAGTCTGAATGTATAAATGAACAGAAACAAATTGAACTTTTGTGTGAAATGCAGTCACCTTTATTTAGGCTACCTGGCAGAGCATCTCAGTTACAATACCAGAACTGACAACAAACAGTGAACCTGCTCTACATGAATATATCAATTCATAAAGAGAGGAGCTCTGATTGGATCGCTCCACAACTTATCCCACCACCACCAAGCTAAGGCAGCTGTGATTGGATGTCCCTCTTAACTCATCCAACCTTTCCACACAACCAAAGTAGCTGTGATTGTCTATATTCCTAACTTGTCCCTACTTTCTACATGACCAAATTAGGTCTGATTGGATTAAGTCTCTGTCAAACATTTAAGTCTAGTTTTTATTTGTTAATGAAAATGTCAGTTAATTTAATTTTAGTTTTGTCCATATGCACTTGTTTTTATTAGTTACTGTCTAGTTTTCATGTTATAATGAAAATATTTAGTTAAAAAAAAAAAAAAAACTGCCCACTGGTCTAAGTTTAAAAGAAAGTAAACAGTTTTAAGATGTAATGAACTGGTAACTTTTTATTTTTTTATTGATGCAAGTATGATTTCTTGGCAGAACTTTGAAATAAAAATGTTTGTTAAGTTAAGCTCAATGGTGGTAACCTGTACTATTTTTATAATGTCCCTGAGGGCACCTCAAAGTCTCCCTGCAGACTATGAGGTGTTACCCCTGGTCTAAAGGCATTTTGTCATCGGTGTTTTGAAGATGAAGAATTTCTTGTTCCTCACCTCCACTTCAGCACAATTATTGGTCCAGACACATCAGAGTTACTTAAATTGCTGATATATCTGCAAACGTTTAAGCTTGAGGTGGTGTACGAGAGAGGGATTCTCCAATACTACAGCATGTAAACAGACCTGAGGAGATGATATGTTGAGAAAGAATTACTTATGTGCAGCGAATTTTGTCTAATTTATCAAGTATTGCGGAAAATTCAAAGCTTTGCAAAAGATTATGTTGTGGTAAAACTGATTTATTTATCATATTTTTGCCAAAATTTAAATGCTGGACACTTTTGATAGTCAAGTTATTTCACAGTCTTGACTTAAGCCAACAGTTCTCTTGTGAAGAGTTCAGGTGGAAGCAAAGTTTTCTTTGTGAAGAGTCTGAGAGCTGAGCTTGATGAGGACGGAGAGCCCTGCAGGTCAGAGGCTGATGTTTCAGATGGGTTTGTTGTTCTCAGAGCAGACAGACAGACGACCCGGACAGACTCACTGACTGATCAGTCCGGATGGAGACCTGAAATATTTAAGAGCAGTAAATCAAGGAGCAGGCAGCAGAAGACTGTAGTGACTGATTTCATACATTAATATTTATTTATAAATGAATAATTGCAGAATCACTGCCCTCCTCTGTCACCGGGACATCCCTGTTTGGATCTGTCCCGTCTCTTTTGGTCCATTTACACAGAGCTGTTTGTTCCTCTGTGGTTACTCCCTGTAGTTTACCATAATGCCGTGTTCGTGTTTGATTGTCTGTGTTTGATGGCGGTGCTCAGTGAAGCCTTCAGCTGCCATGATTAGATCTGAGATGGTTCTCCTCAGGAGGAACCGGGGAGAACGGCTCTGTAACGACACTTTAGAACCAGCCTGATAACCTGACACCGCTCTGTGGGCTTTATGCTCCTCCTGTTACACTCAGTGATGGTCTTTGGACAAATACACCCTCACTGGCCACTTCATTAGGCACACCTTGCTGGTACGAGGTTGGACATGGAGCAGCTGGAAGTCCGTGCTCAGGTGGGACTAAGGGACCACCAGCAGCAGCCTGAACCGCTGATCCAAGGCAGGATGGATCCATGCTTTATGATGGTCACACCAAATTCTGAGCCTACATCTGAATGTGAAGCAGAAATCCACATTTTAGACTCTTGCTTTCTGTTTTTTAAGGAACTGTGGCCTCAGTTTCCTGTTTTTAGCTGACAGGTGCAGCACCTGGTGTGGTCCTCTGCTGCTGTAGCCCATCTGCTTCGGTATTGGATGTGTTGTGTGTTCAGGAATGGTCTTTTGCAGGCCTTGGTTTTGGTTATTTGAGTTCCTGTTGCCTTTCTATCCTCTCCAACCACTTCTGACCATTCTCCTCTGAGCTCTGCCATCGACCATTCTCTGTAAACCCCCTAGAGATGGGTACGTGTGGAAATCCCAGTAGATCAGCAGTTTGTGAAATACTCATGCAACCGTGCCACATTAAATATCACTTAAATCCCCTTTCTTCTTCATTTAATTCCTGGTTTGGACTTCAACAAGCTTTCTTGACCATATGCCTAAATGCACTGAGTTGCAGGTGTGTGATTGGCTGATAAGATGGCTGCATTAACAAGCAGCTCAACAGGTGTAAGTGAAGAGGCTGGTGAGTGTCTATGTGTTATTTATGTCCTGACGGTGACTCAGCAGGTCCTGCTGCCTCGCTGTAGCTTCATGCACAGATACATGTAATTATATTTAAAGAAGATCAATATTTGATGATGGCATCCAGGGTTTAATGGGACATGTAACAAGGTTTTTTATGATGTACCACAACAATAAAGTATAATTCAGGCTCTGCACCGCCAGACCCCCCCGCAGCATGCGTGTGCCCGCGTGTGTGTATAAATTGAAAGTGCAGCTCGGGGCTGTTTAAAGTCAGCAATCGATTAATCAGGCCTGAAGCTGCGATCTTTCAAACACGCTCTGCTGCAGCAGGAGAATACAATCTGCACAACAGTCCGGCCGTCTCTCTGCTCCTTCTCCATCTTTACGAGCTGCATTAAAGTCCCATCAGTCCATCTATCTGTCCATCCATCTGTTTATCTTTTCATCTGCTGGCCCGTCTGTCTGAGCCGTCGCTCTGTTTATCCACCTGTCCGTCCATCTGTCCGTCTGCATTTGATCTGGCTGTTGGTCCCTCGGCTTTGATCGCTGAGCTGTGATTGCTGTGACTTCAGAGTCATTGGGTGCATTTACAGGCTGTTTTGTCTGCATGTGGATCAATAAGGACGATATTAACATCATTTAAGATGTTTGTTAAGGCGGTGTGTGGAAATTATTAAAGGGGGCGGGGCTAAAGGCGGGTCGATGAAGAAGGAAGAAGGGCCTCTGGAAACTGTTGAGCTCCTGGTTTGGTCCAGATCAACAGCTTGCTCCTTCAGTGTTATCAGCCTGTTGTTATATTCTTCCTCCTCGTATCCTTCCTCACACTCACGTTAAACTTTTCTAATTCTCCTGCATGCTGCTCTCTGTCACCTCCTCCTGCAGCGTGTTGCCTTCAGGAGCGATCTTTGTGTTCTTAAGGAGCATTTTAGGTCACTGATGTAAACGGTTTCCTTGAATTTATCATCCTACACACTCTCGTGTCTCCTCTGTGTGTTCGACATCATAATCTTCAATGACGACCGTCCTCTTCAGTCAGATCTTCCTCTTTTGTGCAAACTGTCACATCCTCAGTGTGAGTTTATTCAGACTTCAGCGTGAGCAGATCTGCTTCTTAAATCTCATTTTTAAAGCAAACATCTGCCCTGATTGTTGTTCTGAAGTGATATGATGGGATTAGTCTGTCTCTTGCATGGGTTGCTATGGTAACCATAAGGAGATACTATATGTACAGCCATGATACGGCTTCATGTGTTGCTTTAAATCAGAGGTGGGCAACTGCAGGCCCCGGTGCCACTCGCAGCCATGCTCTTCACTCAAAGTGGCCCAGCAGTCAGTTTTAATTTTTCAAATTTTGCAACTGTAATGATGAAAAAAATCTGTTTTTTGTCTGTTTTTGCCACAAAATTGTAAAAATGTAAAAGGTAAAAGTCATGAACTTTGGCACAGACAACACAACTCAAATGCAGACTCCAACACCAGGTGAGGGTTCAGAAAACACAGGTTAGGACAGTCGGCACAGGCAGAGACAAGAGGCAAAGCAGGGTCAGAAAACTAGGAGAGGTTAGACCAAAGAATTCAGATGGAGACATATATTGGGTTAAATAAAAGAGGTGATGAGACTCAGCTGAGGAGGAGACGATCAGGACAGGGGATCACTCGATCACTTGACCTGAAACAGAGGCCAGGGCGAGTGATCATAAAATAAAACAGGAAGTACTAGACGTGAAACATGGAGAAAATAAAGGTGACTTAACAGACACGTGAGAACTGTTCAGATGGCTTCAGATGGGATTATTTCATTCATGTTTTTTGGATTTATTTATTTTTTATTCATTATTTTTACTGTTTTTCACAAAACAGATCTCAACTATTAAAAGTGGGGATGCACAATATTATTGAACCAATATGGGTGTCAGCAGATATTAAAAGGTTGATTATTGATATCAACAGACATGAAAATTTTTGTCGATACTTACAGTCGATATTAAAATATTGGCCATAAACATCCCATATAGTGGATGCAATATTTGCAAAATGTAAAATGTACCATAATGTGTACCTCATCATCATGTGGCAGCCACTTTTATGAGTAAAAGGTTTCATTTATTAAAAATAAAATGGTGTTTTTCTTGCTTCTCATCTTGCTTCTAACACAAATGGACTCACTGTTAGAGGAAAAGTCGGTTATAGTTCAGCAAAGACTTTGTGCTCTTGACTCAAAATATCGTATGCAGCAAAAATCCAATATCATGCATCCCTAATAATAAAATCAGTACAAGATTTCCCTCTTAAACATTTTTTATGAAGTCCTTGTCCTGTCCATGCTTCATTTTTCATTTGACATTGTCCCTCTTGGTTAAAGGTGTTGGATTGGACTTTTTCAATTTTGTTAAATTATGACTCAGAGAAACATTTATGTCATTTGGCATCTTATAGTTTTCATGTATATTGTTTAGGTTAGTCAGAAAATAAAACTGGCAAATGAATACCAATTATTTTTGTGTTTGGTAGGGCTGTGCATCTTCACTAGTCTCACAATTTGATTTGATTAAATTTAAGTTAACGATTCAATTTGATATCACAATGCAACGTAATGAGTGTTATCTTTGAATATCCATATTTCTGCACAAGGCTACTTCTTAGATAAATATGAACAATAGAAATGACTTTTGGTTCAGGTCCCATCTTTACAAACTTGTTTTTTCTTTAAAAACTAAACTGATGCAGCAGTTGAGCAGCAGCCTCTGCATGATTAAACCATTATAGACTCTGCATCGATGCATCGATTAAAAGGTTGTTTTGATGCCCCTCGTGTTTGGACCCAAATAGTCAAAGGATAAATTGGTATTTTAATGCTCTGATGTGTTTAGACAAATATCAGCGTCACCCTTATAGTTATGTGGTGGGTCGTTGATGGAAGGGGGGGCATGGAGCAAACTGTTAATCCAGAGAGAGGCAGGGAGAGACCCACTTGGTGTCCAACAGATACTGAACTCAGAAGCCTCCTTCAGTCTGTATCACTCAGGCTTTATTGGATACTTTGTGCAGTTTATGCCTGTAGAGCTGATATTGAACCCTCTGTGTGTTTCCAGTGAATAGATGGGTCCCTCTCTCTCAGTTTACAGTTTCAGCCGGCTCAAAAGCCGTCCCTTTGTCCGTCAGACCTTCAGTTTTAATGAGGTTTAGTTCTCTTTCGTGCAGCGTGTTTCTGCTCATATTCATAACTTTAAAAAGTACGTAATAATCTCATAAACACAGAGCTGACTCCAGACCCACTTCATGTGTGTTTCTGCTTAGGCAGCGGGCTGACCTTCTCATAATGTGCCGACCATGAGACGTACAACAGGCTGAGAATCTCTCTGCAGTCTTTACAATGAACATGCAGTTCAACCACAGTCCAGCACACACACCTTCATGAATAAGTAAAGCACAGAGACGTTTCCTGCTTAACTCTCAGGGCTGTGAGCAGCACTTGGTTATGTGAATTTTCTAGATCAATGGCCGGTGTAATGAACAAGCCTCACAGACACACAGCGACCCACTCGGTCGATATGCAGGCACACATATGAGGTTGGTATGGAAACATACGGTCAATGCATATTTTATTACTCTGAGACAAAGCACAAACAAAAGAAGAACCCCGGCCTGGACATGTATGAGAGGAGGAAAAAGGCTCACAGTCTGGACAGAAACGCCTCTGACATGTGGTTTCTCCTCTGCCCTGCAGGGGGTGACGCCACAGGCTGCTAAAATATCATGCACCACATGTCACCTGATTCATTCCCTCAGAAATCAGTTTACTTAAGAGTTTATTTTCTCAGTCTTTAGTCCAAAGTTCTCAATGACTCACCATAACATTCATTTTCAAATTATGGTCACATTTAATGTTTATTGTCCAAAAAACAGGGTGTGAGATAAAGTCTGTTTGACCTTGATGTAAAAGTTGCAGCACAAAGGGCTTATGAGCCAGTATAGAGGTGTACAAAACAAGTAGTTTTGTCCCAAAACATTGCTTATGGCTGCCAAAAGTGGTTGAAATTAAGACAGAGCTTGACATGATGACCTCAGTTTTTCTCCTAACTGAAATGTCAGTCCTCATCTTACATGCCATCACTCTGAGCTAAAAGAAGCAGAGCAGCGTCATCCCGACTGCTGAACACTGCAGAGTTTTACCAACCTCAGACTTAATTCAGGACTAAAACAACCAACTGTTTAATTTCTAAAGACGCACACCCCTACAGTGTGAAAGACAGTGACAGCTTTAGATTCAGGAAACAGCTTATCAAACCATTTATATGATAAAAGCTTTATTATGGTCAACTGTCATTTTACTTCCTAATTATTTTACTTCTTTAAAGTCTTCAAACCTTTTTTCTGAGCCTAAAACTTGAGATAAGCACTGTTTGGAATAAAAGAGCTTTGACTGAGAATCCTGAATCAATCTGAAACGAATCATCACCTTCAGACTCAAAATCCAATTATGACATAGGAAAGGACTCACATCTTCAATGTTGTTGTGAAACAGTTCATACAGTCCTTCCTCCAAAAGTTTAGCCTTTTTCATGAGTGCTCTCTTTTTTATCCTGTTTTGCTGCTCAACCCTGCCCCCACATTTCTTTAGTGGTATTGCAACAGTTGTTCATATCTTTAAGCTAAAGCCTCCAACAAATCTGCAAGAATGTTGACAAAATGATGCAGAATACAGCAGAAGGCTCTGTCTGGCTGTACCAGAGTATAAATGCACCTTTGGCCAGCTGGAGCTTGATGTGTCCTTCTTTCTCTACTTTTTATTCAGTCAGTCTGGACAACAACTGGTAAAAAAGTTTTTGAATAAAACAAACACAAACAGCAACCTGTGGGAAAAATATGTGCTTCTGATTGTGCACTAAAACAACCTTGTAGTTCAGTGTTAGATCTCGAATTCAGAGAACCAGATGCAGATTTTTTTAGTCTGACATCAGCACATGAACCCTGCACCTGTATTTGAGTTTATCCAATCAGAACAAGGCTGCATGCTTTCACTCACTGAGGAATATCTGCAGGCCTTAAAAAGACCATCTCTGAAAAAATAACAGAAAAAAATCCCTGACACTCTCTTAACACTTTTAAAGTTGTCATAAACCCCCTGATGTTTCATGACGCACATCAGCACCTGCAGCCCAAAGTGTCCTTTAAACGTGTTTGAGAGGAAACATGCGTCACCTCTCAAGAAAAACTGAACGCTTTTCACGTTTGGTCCCTGAAGGGAGCCATCGTGACACAGCTGATGCGGGCTGCACTTCTGGGAGATGCTCTGGAGCTGGTGCATCAGACTGTTTGTTCTGCAGAACATTTGAAGGAGACGTTCTGTTCAGTCTCTGTGTCATTTTCTGAGGAAGACGATTCTTAGCATGAACTCCCTGTTGGCTCAAAATGTTTAAAAAGGAACCAGATCCCCCTTTTTTTCAGCTGCGCCCCATCCAAACAGATCGTTGTGTTTTTATGTTGATCAGGACGCTCCCTGTGGCTCTGATTTTCTTGAACAAAGGATGTAATGGTGCAGAAGGTTCTTACAGAAACAGTGTGAGGGCATGCTGCTCTCCTTCATAAGAAACAAATCCTGATGTGCTATGGCAGCGTGACAAGCACCTGATATGGCTATTCGTCAAAAACACACAAATTAGTAGCTCATATCCATTATACCACCTGATAAAGTGCAACATGACACCCCAGTGTCTAAATTACAGCAGGACGAGTGTATGAAAAACAGAAAAAGAGTGGAGACGAGGAGGTGTGAGAGGTGCGAATGAGGCAGGTATTATTTGGTAAGAAGAATAAAGGATAATAGCAGGAGAAAATTAAATGAAAGCTCGGGCTTCAGACATGAAAACACAGCTCCTTTTTTACTCGGCTTTGCCAAATAATGAGGAAAAAACACCAGGGTGTGCATCTGTCGAGTGAAAATTGGGCAGGAATATTATAAACCATACAGTAACACCACAAACCTGGAGTCTCTCTAATAAGGAGCAACAGGTGCCACATCATGGTCATCAGAAGGTCTTATGGAAGCTTGAGAAGAAAATGGGCCTTTTTAACCCATGAAGAAGACGTGACCTGTGGTGCAAAAGCACTTTGAGTGACCAGAGAAGCGAGGAAAGAGCTTTAAGAGCTCAAGTCCATCTGCCATTCACCGTACAGTCCCACAGTCACAGCAGTCATCATGGAGCTTCTTCAGGAGGACAGACTGAACTTCTTAGAGATGCTGATGGTGTCTGTGTTTGTGAATCAGGTCTTCTTTACTACAGACAGAAACGTGCACAGAAAATGGCAGAAACTGTCCATGAATGTGTGTAGGGCTGAACGATTTCAGGAAAAGATCTAATTACGATTTTTCTGGCAGATATTTTGATTTCAATTTGATTCACGATTTTCTTCAAATCAAGCTTAAGTGCAAAATTCACTATGTTTACAGTATAGACAACAGTAAGGAAATCAATGATCAAAAGCACATAACACATTATTCATCATCTAATATAGATGATAATAACCTGTTTTCATTATTTAAGGGATACTCCAACTTCTACTCCTAAACAGAGGCTTTGTGTTGTTGACCTGCTTACCAGCACTTCCTTAAATGCATTTTGCTGCAAATTTGTAAAATAGTCGACAACAGATCCTGGGTCAGTCAGGAGTGCTGCAAAAACTTGCAGCTTTGACGATCACATGATTGCGTTGTCTGAAATTGATTGGATTGATGGTTTTCAATCTGAAAACGATAAATCTTTCAGCCCTAAATGTGTACATTTTGAGTCTCAGATATCTGCTGATCTTAACCAAACAGTGAAAAGTTTGGAGATCTTTGCTTCTCAAGTTGAGTATCCAGCCATCAAGTGAACAAGGCTTTTATATTGTAGAAACAGATAATGACATATTTAAAAACCTTATGTACCAAACATTAATTTAACTGTAAATCATGGTACAGTCAGTGATGATGTTATATTTAAGAGGTCACATAGACAGTGATACTGAGGAATATAAATGTTCTGACTCTTAAATTAAAAATCACCTCATTAATTAAATACTTACCATTACTTCATATTCAGTCACACATCAGTGGTGTAACAGTTTCTGACATGACCTTGAAAAATTCTCCTGAGTCCTTAAAAATAAAGTGTTTAAATGAAAGTTAATTCATGAATAGAGTGACCAACAGTGTGAGTTTTACAGCATCAAATGAATCTGGCATGGAGGGGAAAATTGAAGTGGCTGGACGTGCACTTTTTAGGGCCCCTCCTGGTAATGGGCCCTTTTCAGGTCTTTATATTTTTTTATGCTTGATGCATCTGTGAATGCCCACACAGCCAGCGTGACGCCAAATATCCAGACACACCCCTTCGTGGAGCCTGGCTGCTCACATCACAAGAAATTTGAGGTACTTGGAGGTGGAGGACAGCAAGATGGCTTTGTGGATTTACAGTTGTCATTAGTTCAAAAACAGGCCGACGTCACATTTTCAAAAATGTATTCTCATTTACAACCCACTCTTCATCTGTCTCTGTCGTTGCTGTTATTAGAATATAATCCATCCCCTCCTCTTCTTCTCTCTTGATTTAGCAGCCACTTGGACCGTCCTCTCCTTTTTGTCTTTTTTTAGTAAAGACATCTTCTCCTTATGGTTCTCCATGTTGACAACAAGTCACCTCTTTCACTAACTTTAGTTAAATCATGCAACAGTCGTGGCTTTTTAGAAGAAACTGTCCAGTGATGTGCAGGACAATATTGATCTACAGCATCATTACACCATGGTGCAGTTAGCCCCATGTTTCTGTAAGTGGTGTGATTTCCACTTAAATTTCGCTTGGCTGTTAGCAGCAATGATTACTGGACATCCCACATGCTTAACACTAGGGGTGGGCAGAAATATCGATTCATCAATGCATTGCAATTTTTCTTCTCCCAATTCGATATCGCTCTGCACCTTTTCAGCGTTTATCCAGCTGTCACCGGTCGCAGAAGAAGACATGCTTACAGAGTGATAGGATTGAGGGCCGAATATGAGAGTGATTTAACGCCGTTTTTATCGGTATTTTCTGTGTAAATAATGTAAAATATTCAACACAATAGCATTAGTATCATTCTGAAGTGTTCTCTTTTTGTTCTTTTGCCTTATTTTCTCTGTTTTGCCGTATTTCCGACATATTTCACCGCTTTTTACCCTGTTTTTTTGTCATTGATCGTAATTTTGATCATAGTTCGTTTTTTATGGATTCCATAAATAGTTTTAGAAATACTGGAGGAAGAAATGTTGAGATCTCTGTCTTCAGCTGGACAAGAACTGGTTCAGGGACTACCATCAGTGAAAAAACGCCTGGACATGGTCTAATATATCAGGCTGTAACATGGACACTAAATGCTGTAGGCAAACATAAATGTTTGAGTTTATGTAAAATGGGTGAAGTTTATTTTTGGTCATCTCAGAAAATTTCTACATGTTCATTTATTGTTTATGAAGAGAATCCTGTTGAAAATTCAAAGCCATTTTTATTGTAATTACACACTGTTTTAAACACTTATAATATTGACAAATACTTGCAAGAATCATTAGCTGTCATTTCTCGTGAAAAAAGGGTGAAAAATGTTTTCAAAGGACAATCCCTGACACATTTATAGACAAAAAAGTCCAGGTGGACATTTATAATTATAGTGTCAACTGTCATGTTTTTACTTTTGTACTTCATATGCACAAATAAGTTATTATGTGCAGATTTTTATTTTCAGATGTTTGATTGCTCAAAAATACCGCATATGTTCACATTAGCATCAAAATAAAAAATCAAAAACTGTCAACAGGTAGTTTAATTATTTGTGTATTTCTACTTCTTACTTAATCAAATCACCACCGAAAGAATAGAAATCGAATCGAATCGTGAGGTTCTTAACAATGCCCAGCCCTACTTAACACAGAAAGTTTAGGTCTTTTTCTTGAGTCGTAACTAAACAGCAGTCAAAGCCATCCATCTGAAACATCAGCTCTCCTGAAACCTGCTCCTGCTCCAGCGAGGTGACCAACCTCAGCTCTAAGCTGCTCGGGGTCGACTTGTTTATCCAGCCCTGAAACTGGCTCCTTTTTGTGTCCAGAGGATCCATAGTGAGGCTAATTCCTTCAGGAGAGGCCAGGCCTGGCTAATTAAAGATCCAGCATCAATAGTGGGTGTGATATTAATGAGTCTGGAGGTCTGGGACTGGAGCTCAGAGTCCTGAGAGACTGAGGACAAGGAGGTTAAGGAGGGTTAGAGATGGATGTTCAGCTGTCAGGGAGCAACAAGAGGGGTCAGAAGATAAATGTGATGCATCTCTACTTATACAGTCTGCTGTGTTTGTTCACGAGAAGCAACAAACAAAAGTTAGGCAAGATAGCACACTGCTGCAGTGAGGAGAGGCAGCAATATGCATCAACACTCTCATTAAGAGTGTTTCTGATCTGTGAAGAGTGGGGGAAAGACCAGCTTTTCACGCTGCTGCAACTGGAGTAAGTGAAAAATCAAGAAGGCGAGACGACTGAAAGAATCTATCAGCACGTTTTATAACCGATTAAATCATAAAAACTCAAACAATCCTGTAATGAAACAGGAATGTAGCTCGCTCAAACAGCTCCAGGCTGCAGTTTGAATCCCTCTCTCTGCGGGTGGACGCGCAGCATGAGCGCGTGTCCCTGTAAATGGGATCACGCCGCAGAAGAGGAGCGGGTGATGTAACGTTAAATGTTGAATATGATGTGTGCACCTCGCAGCAACAGGAGGATTGTGAACATGTGCTCCATGCTTTGTGTACATGCCAGGAGAGTTGGGGGTGGAAAAGCTTTGAAGCTGATCCAAAGTGAACGGGGGGAGGCGGAGAACAGAGATGACATTCCCACCACGTGGGGACCGAGCGCCACCGCTGCCGCCGTGCGCCCACACATGATGGGAATGTCACAGATGGGGCTCTCTTCCTCCTCTCCATTATCTCTGCTCTTTGGCCTCCTGCTCCTCCTGCGCTCCTCCCCTCTGTTTTCTTTGTTTGAAGGTGGAAAAGTCGTGATGTAACTGTTTCTAGGAGCTCTCTGGGGACGAACGATGGAGGAACACCCAGGATTCTTCTTCTTTGTGTGAGGCCTCCATCTGGTTAATTAGGTGCATTTGTGGAGATGGAGCTACAGGAGAGCTGGAGGAGAATGAGGATGTTTTAAAGTTTACATGTGAGTGAAGGTTAGTGATTTTACCAACAGAATTAACAATAAAACAAACTCGGTCAGATCTCACAGCACCAAAGTCTCCAAGGCTGAGCCACCTCTGGCCTGGATGAACCTCACGTGAGCTCAAATCCACAGTCTCATTCTTACACTCTTTATCCAGAGATGAGCGCAGGTGAGAGCTGGAACATTGATCAGCTGGTAAACTGAAAACTATAGCTCGAACAGCTTTCACTACTCACCTCTCCCACACTGGTGGGCTTCGTGTTTATTTGGGAGTTTTGCATAGAAATTGCTGAAACTGTTACATTGACATCTTGACATCTTGACATCTCTGTTTACATGTTAACAATAAAAATAAATAAATCTCTGTAACAAGTCAAGTAACATCTTATCCACAAAATAAAAATCCAAGTCTATATAATTTCTTACTGCACCGAATTGTACTCCCATTAAAGGTTTTAAATTTTTTGCAATAAACACACACAAAGAAAGTTAAACTATTATATAAAACCTGATAGAAAAGAGCAAAGTTAAAGAAAAAAGCAGCAGAGAGGTAGGCAGATGAAAGAGTGAAAGAAAGCAAGCAGTTGGAGATCTTGAGCTATTTGATGTGCATTAGACTTCAAATCCATCTGGACATCCTACCTACTATTATAATTATCAACATTACAGTGGAGGGTCGGCACGGTGGTGCAGCCGGTTTGCACATGCCTCACAGCATGGAGGTTGCTGGTTCGATAACTGTGTCGGTCAGAGCCTTTCTGCCTACGTGGGTTCTCCCCAGGCCCTCTAGCTTCTTCCCACGGACCAAAAACATGCTCATTAGGTTGATTGGTGACTCCAGACTGCCCTCAGGTGTAAATGTGAGTGTTAATAGTCGTCTGTCTCTCTATGTGGCTCTGTGATTGGCTGGTCACCGGTTCAGGATGTACACCGTGTCTCGCGCAATGTCAGCTGGGATAGGCTGCAGCCCCCACGACCCCTAAAGGGACGAGTCAGAATCAGAAATACTTTATTAAACCCCAAGGGGGAATTCGGTTGGTTTAGTTGCTCTGATACTCAGTATAGCAGCAGGAATATCAAATAAAGACATTAAAATAGATAACAGCATAAAAATTAAGTTAAAAAATCAGTAAGCAGGTTGCAACATGCAGAATCTTTAAGCTATGTCGACTACCTTATGAAGGAAAAACAAATAAAATAAGTAAAGTGAGACTATGAACAAGGCCGAAGAACTTACACTATTAACATTATCAAAATTCACAATATGAATAAAATATGACAGCCCTGTGTGGCAGAAGAGCACTTTTGACTTTACGGCAAAGTTTGGCAGTAGATATTAGGTGGATGGATATTGCAGTTGAAAACTTCTTAGTACATGAACCTGTGCTGGGGGTTTATTTGCTATGTAGTTGTAAAAAATCAATGAGTTTTTTTATCCAAATTTTTGTCGATCACTTCTCTGCCTCCCTGTGAAGCACTTTGAGCTATAATTGAATTTGCATGAAATGCGTTATATAAATATATCTTGGCCTTTTCTACGCCTCAGGCAGGAGGCTGAGTACTGAACATGATGCTGGTGGACTGGGGGGGGGGGGCAACAAATGGGCCTGCAGATTTGTTGTGGATGAGAAGTGGGCCAGCTGCTCTGCACATAATCGACACGCTGTGATTTTGCCTGTCCTCCATTTTCTTGAGGTGTACTTCCTGTTGTTGAGGTCGAGAGAGTAATGGATGGTTGAGTTATGATTGGAGCACCTGCTGTTGGATTGGGTGGTCTGCTGCGTCTGTCATGTATATTTTATATCAAAATGTATGTTTACGTTTCTAGTACAGGTTTTTACCTCCATGCTCAAACAGATATTGGAACATTGGGTATGAGGGGACGGCCCTTGCCTTCTGCCTCAGCTCCTTCTCCCTCAGGATGGTCCAGTTTAACCCCTGCAGTGCTGTGATGCTGCCTGCCTATTCATGAAGTAAGTCAGCGACTGGAGATGAGTGATTATCATGTTTTAGAGCAGGAGCTTCTGGTCTGTCACCTGGAGGTCCTTTCTGTTCTCAGATTCTTCCATGATGGCTCTGGGTATCGTCTTGATTCTCACATAAATCTGTTTTCCAGCTCCGTCTCTGCAGCTCTCTGCAGCACGCTCTGCTCTCACTACAAACATACCTCTGTACCATGATCTGTGTGTGACTCCGCTCGGGGGGGGGCAGGGCAACAAGGGGTAACCATGGCAACAAACCACCACAGGGATGAGTATACTGCGGCGTGTTTGTGTGTGTGTGAGAGCAGAGATCAACAGGTGGTAATGATAGTAATTGGAGCGGTTTGTTCCTGGTGATGTAACACCGAGGCTCGGCGTCTCGGTGGTTTTATGGAGTGTGTGAAACAGAAACTAAAGGAGCATGAAGATGCAGAAATGAGCGTTTAACACGGACCATCGGAGGTCTTTGTTCTACTTTCACTCTGAGTCGTGACTTACAGTCTTCACACAAACAAGGATCACCCTCAGAAGGTTACCGCCCACGTGTGTGCGGTGGCATATCACACGGCAGATTAACGGCACCGCAGGGATTAATTCAGACAAAACACAAGTAAAAACATGACAGAAACATGAATTTGTAACTTTGTAAGATTTTTCTTAAGGATTTATGTAGACTCTAAAAATATAGAATCTGCTGTTTTTATAATCTGCCCCTGGGCGACACTGGAAATCCACATTTATAATGATGCAACCAGGAAGAAACTGATGTAGATCATGGTGATCCATCTGCTTCTTGCTTTAAAGACCTTTAACTTTTTTGGCTGTTATCAATCACAGAGCATGCAGGCTTTATTCAGAACATTTTCAACTTGTGCTGAAAAGATCATCAGATCTGAAAAATCAGGTTCCAGTGACAATCGGTACTTCTGGGTGTTAATGCACTTTAGTGTAACCTGACTGTTATATGATATCCATGGGATGGTGTGAGATGCCTTCGTCCTGATTGGTTTGGTAGTGCACTCTCATGCACTAGCACAGTAGGGCCCGATAAATTCTGTTTTAATTTTTTCCATATTCTTTTTTTGTTTTTTCTGTTTTAATTTTTTGAGAACTCTGTTTTGATTGTTTTATGCAAATTTAAAATTTAAACTGAGACACTGTAAAAAGTAATGAAATATAGACAGTTTATTCAGTTATAACTGAAACTTTAATGCTGCAATGCCATTCCATAATTATTAAACAAAAGTGTGTTAAAAAATTGCATCAGCCCATGCATTAAACAATAAAACATACTTTTGTCGTGGCGTGGTCGATGTGGCCTGCGTAACTGCAGAACAGTGTTCCCTCTTTTTCCTCAGGTGTTTGTCTCTCTTCAGGTGGTCCGCGCATGTGTTTACGGGTCCAGTCAACAGTATGTCGACAAAATTTGCTGAATATTTGATCGCCTGACACATAATAATCATTGGGAAACTGCTCTGCCTTGTACTTTGGAGTAAGCCGGGAGTATTGTCCCCAGCCTTAGTGACGAGAGATACGTTCCTTATTATTAAAAAAAAAAAACCATTTACGTAACATCTCATCCATTTCCGTGATATTCCGCGTTTATATTGAATTCCACTTTTAATGTCCAATTTTGTGATTCCGTCCACGATTCCATGATTGTGAATTTTATAGGGCCATAGCACAGGTCTTGGGATGGACTGCCTTTGTACTGATTGTCTTTGTAACAACCTTTTTTCCCTTGATGAAAACTAGACAATAAAAACAAGTGCACATGGACAAAAACTCAAACTACATTAACTGACATTTTCATCAACAAATAAAAACTAGACTAAAATGTCTGACAGAGACTTAATCCAATCAGACCTAATTTGGTCATGTAGAAAGTAGGGACAAGTTAGGAATATATCCAATCACAGCTACTTTGGTTGTTTGGAACGGTTGGATGAGTTAAGAGGGACATCCAATCACAGCTGCCTTAGCTTGGTGGTGGTGGGATAAGTTGTGGAGCGATCCAATCAGAGCTCCTCTCTTTATGAATTGATATATTCATGTAGAGCAGGTTCACTGTTCGTTGTCAGTTCTGGTATTGTAACTGAGATGCTCTGCCAGGTAGCCTAAATAAAGGTGACTGCATTTCACACAAAAGTTCAATTTGTTTCTGTTCATTTATCCATTCAGACTTTACTAGCATTCAATAAAGGGTTATTAGATGTTTGATTTTATCCAAGTGTAAAACATGACTTCAGAAATTCAAGGAAACATAAAAATGCCTTACCCTTTACACTTCATATTTTAGTCGACTAAATTTACAGCAGATTTCATCGACTAAAATGTTGTGAAATTTCATCAACTAAAACTAGACTAAACTAAAACAAGACTCATATATGAAGAATAGGAGTTTGGAAAAAAAAATTAAAAAAAGAAATGTGGTTATAACCAAGTTCCCTTTATTCGTCTCATACAATAACCTTTGTCTGTACAGCCTCAGCACATGTGTGCCAGACTTATTGCTAAATTTAATTTCCACCATAAAGACCAAACCATTAATTTATTCCTCTGCTGATGTTGGCCTTGCATACAGAAATAGATTTGACGTATTATTTTTACTACTGTATTTTTACAATAAGTCTCACAGTCCTGTTTTGAAAATCCATCTCAGTGATGTAGATGTTCATGTTATGACAAAGGTTTAATAAGCAGGCTTTATGCTTCAGTTGTTCCTCTGTAATGAAGGTCAGCATGAGGTCTTTGTGGCTGCAGATGTTGGGAGGACTGGTCGTTTAATGGATTATGGCTGCACACACTCACACCAAATTGCCTCCTGATGGCAGCTGGTTAATTATTTATGACTCGGTCTTTGAATTCATAATATTATAGGGCTTGTGTTTTCAATTCATTTTGGTTATGAATATTTTAAGTCAGTGTCTGAAAGAGAGGGGGAGCATCAGTTGGTTCAGGCCAGTCTGCATGTTCCTCTGAAAGGAGAGCCAAAAGGTCATTTTAGAGCTGCAACAAGAAACATGTTGTGAGACATATTTGCTGAGGTATGGTAAAACTGAGGCAAAGAATAAATTAATAAATACATCTTAATATATAAATATCAGCTGTTGCTTGAGAAAATCAATGAATGAATGAGAGTCTTGTTGCTCCAAGGGGACTTCACTTTGCACCCAAAGCATGATGACATACATATAAGAAAAAGGCCATAAGGACCATAGAGATCTGCACATACAAAAAGAAACAAGACCATCCAATTACTGCACGAAAATGCCTGACTGAAGCATTATTGATGCAACATATATGATATATATATATATATATGTATATACATATATATATATAATATATGAAGGACAAAAGGGGTTTGGGGATTTGTGCAACCTCATATTGCTGATTACGTGGTGCAAAATCTGGCTGGAGAAGATTGCTTGGATTCTTGTAGGTGAGTTTTAGGTGCAACCTTTATCAAACCAGAGGGTGAGCTCTCACCTGTAGGCTGACGTGAGGTTAATTTAGCAGCTGATTTCAGTTAGAAGTCTTAAAGAGGTCATTTAATGGATTTTGATGACTGCAAGAGTATGTTCACAATTACTGATGTTTAAAAAACCTTCCAGACCTTACAGCCCCTGTCACTGTAAGACCCTCTTCCTCTGGTGGTCCTAGTCTGTTCGGACTGATCTTCACCGTGATATAGAGCTGTGCATCTTCACGATGCGATTCAATTATTAAGTTAACAATTCAATATCACAGTGCATCATGATGCAAGTCCATTAGTAATATCCTTGATTTTTCTGCACCAGAATCATTTTTATCTAAAAAAAATACAAGCAGATAGATAAACATGAGCTTCTCTTATTAATTAGAAATGGATTTGAGATTAACAGCAGTGAACCAAAATATTTAAAATCACAGGTCTCATTCTCCCTGTTTTTTTCTTCCTTCAGAAACTAAACCGATGCTGCACCCAAGCAGCAGCCACTGCAAGATTAGATGATTATGGACTTTCTGCGTTGATGCAGCTACATCGATTATAGGATTATTTTTGACACCCCTACTGTGATAGTGAGTTAAGCTTAATTTTTTTAACAGCTCTGCATTCATTTTGCAGCACTACACTGGGCTTGCTACCCTGAGCCAATGAGCTTGAACTGTTGACGAATCAGTGATAGGCTGACCGAGAGGGGGGCTGGGGTCACCAGGCAGCTACTGCCGCTGTTTACAGGAGGAGAGGGAGCAGTTCTGACACGATTGGCTTTAGTGTCTCGCTCGTATAAGTACTCCATCATGCAGAGGAGACATTTCAATCTTGAGAAAGCAGAATATGACCTCTGTCAGGGTTAGTTAGAGAATATAGTGTTCCTAACCACCTCCAGCCTCAATCCCATCTCCATCAATGGTAACACAAGAACAGGTCAACACATTTAGATCTCTCGGACTCACCCTGGACAATAACCTGTTCTTCGACCACCACATAACCGACATCCATAAGCGTTCACAGCAGAGTCGTATGCTATCTGTTCACTCAGTGCACTCTCCATTGCCCCCCATCTACTGTTACTACTGTACAACAGCATAATCCAACCCATCCTGATGTGTTGTTCCCCCGCCTTCTACAACATGCTGTCTGTCTCCAACAAAAACAAGCTCAACAGAAACACATAGCCTCAAAAATAATTCGCACCCCCACACCCAGCATCACAAAACTCAATGAAAGAGCACTAGCCCGCCTCGGCAGAACAACAGCCATGGATACAGAGCACCGCCCCAATACCCACTTTAGACCTTTGCCATCAGGTCGCAGGTTCAGGACACTGAGATGGAGAAGAGCACCCTTTAACAAAAACTTTGACCATCTGGCATCTCCATCCTCAACAAAGCAGCTCATGACTAATGTGTCTCCTGTGATGTAAATATGTGTGCTCTATGTCTCTAAGTGTGTTATGTTTCCTAAATGTACGTCTTCTCGTCCGACAGCCTGTGAAAACATATTTCCCATTGGGACAATAAAGCTATCTATCTGTCTATCTGTCTATCTATCTGTCTATCCGTCTATCTTTCTTTGTCTAATTCACATTTTTGTCTTTGATTGTGGAGTGTGGTATTCTGCCAAACAAGCACGTCTGAAAACAAATGTCTCACAGTGTCACAGCTTTGCACTCATATTTTCTGTATTTATGACAACAGATCATTCAGAGTAAAGATGATTTATAATGATTTCCGCTCCAGTCCCGAGCTGTCCCGTCTCTCTCTCCTCTGTTTGCTCAGTGTCTGGTTGTCTCCTGCTGTCAGGTGCAGGTCGTTTTCTCTGAGCTGCAGATAAAGACGTCCTGCTGAGCAGCAGAAGATTTCCTCTGTGTCTCTGTTGTCTGTGAGCGACAAACCAATCGGCCATAAACAAACCACAAGACTGTAAAGCAGAGGAAACACTGGGTTTGTAGTCTCTGACACCTTTTGTTGTTCCCTGTCTGGGCTCTGGTTTGTTGTGGTCCTGCCTTTCTCTTTTATCCCACCCGTTAGCTTGATTGTGGTCTTTCTTCTTCTGAGGAAAAGAGGAAACAGGGAAAGGAAGGCCAGTGAGTAACAGTTTTTATTGTTTAGGCGTCTTTGTTTGGTGGTTATCAAGGAAAATGCTGACATGACCTGTATGAGAAAAGCAAAAAAAAACTGGTGCAAGCTGGTGAAATTATAGACCTCTTGCACAAAAAAAGCAATGGCCACTTTATTAGGTACATCTCTCTACGCCCAGGTTGGGCCTGCTTCACCTCCAGAGCCCCTTAATTCTTCAAGGTGCTGAAACATCCCTCAGAGATGTTGGTCCAGATCTTATGACGGCATCACACAGCTGCTGAACATCCATGAGGAGAATCTCCTGCTCCATCACGTCCCAAAGTTGCTGTATTGGACTGAGATCTGGTGATTGTGGAGGCCACTGGAGTACAATGAACTCATCGTCATGTTGAAGAAACCAGTGTGAGATGATCTGAGCTTTGAGACATGGAGCTGCTGAAGTCTCCATCAGAAGATGGTCCACTGTGGTCATAAAGGGATTGACATGGCAACAGTACTCAGGTAGGCTGTGGGGTTTGAACCATGCTCAGGTGGGACTAAGGGGCCCAAAGAAACATCATAACACCGCCTGCAGCAGCCTGAACCGCTGATTCAAGGCAGGATGGATCCATGCTTTATGATGTTCACTCCAGATTCTGTGCCTACCATCTGAATGCGGAGCAGAAATCCAGACTCATCAGACCAGGAGACATTTTTACAATCTTCTACTGTCCTATTTGAGAGTTGTAGCCTCAGTTTTCTATTCTTGGCTGACAGGAGTGGCATCTGGTGTGTTCTTCTCCTGCTGTAACCCATCTGCTTCAAGACTGATCATGTTGTGTGTTCAGAAATGGGTTATTTGAGCTCCTGTTACCTTTCATCATCCTGAACCATTTGGACCATTCTCCTGGAATCATCCTGGCAGTTTCACCTGGAGAACTGCTGCTCACTGGATGTTTTCACTTATTCAGACCATTCTCTGTAAACCCTAGGGTGGTTGTGCATTAAAATCCTAGTAGATCAGCAGTTTCTGACTGACCATGCCACATTCAAAGTCTCTTGAATTATCTTTCTTCTCCAATCTGTTGCTCAGTATGAACTTCTGCAGGTCACTTGACCTACATGCCCAGATGTATTGAGTTGCTGCCATGTGATTTGCTGATTAGTTGTTTGCATTGACAAGAAGGCTTTAAGTAATATAGAGGAAAAGTTTCAGGGTTTAAAGCCTCATGAAATCTCTCTTTGGTTCATCATGTTGCAGTATTTTGGTCTGGTTCTTGTATTTTGGGAATCAGAGGATCCTCTGACAATCTGACTGTTCTGTTTCTACCTGACTCTCTCTCTCTCTCTCTCTCTCTCTCCCTCTCTCTCTCTCTCTCTCTCTCTCTCTGTTGTGTTGCAGATTGCTGTGGGTGGATGGTGTTTCATGGTGTGAGAGCAAATCTTTCTCAAACAGGCATGTGTTTGTCTCTGTTTGTGTTTGTGTATTTCTCAAATCCTCTGGAAGGTTCTCATAGATTTGTATAAAGCAGACTCATTTCTGAGCAGATGGATGATTTGAAGTTGTCAATAACTAACACATTTTCTACCGGGGGGAGCTGAATACTCGAGACGTCACATCTTTGGTGATTTCTGTCATTGAATTAACCTTGGAGCTGCCTTTAGTGGGCTATTTTTTTATGACATGTTTTGGTAAAAGTTTGTTCTACGAACTGGCGCGTACTTTGTACTTTACACTGTGGCAGTAGTTCCCGCCTTACACACTGTCTGATTGGCTGGTAATGAATGTGATTGACAGAACGATTGTCCAATCATCTTGCCGGATTTGCTGTTGAAATGTTCAGCCCTCCCCAAACACATTAGATGGGCTGTTGCTGAGATGGACTGGTGAAATATATTGAACAGTCATATAAACTGAAACTGTTTTCAAAGAGGACTCAGTTTTGTAGCCACAAGCGATCCTGTGCTTTCTGTTTTTCATATTTTTGTATGTATTTGTTCTGTCTTTAATCGCTAAATCTGTTAACTTTGATTTTTACAGCATTTATTATTGTTTTGTGTTGCTAAAGGCCCAATCAGGAACAGGCATTACAGATTAACTCAGGTCATAAATAGGGATGCACAATAGTTAATTTTGCACCCACTGCATGGATACATTTAAAAGTCGAGAGTTGAATTATTTAAGAGTTAAATTTTATTTTTCTTGTTTTATATCTGCTCCTCACACAAATAGACTCACACTGAAGCTAACAAGTCCATTTTCATAAAGTAAAGACTTTGTGCCCTTGGTGAAAAACATCTGTATTGGTGACAATGACTTCAGAAATATCTGCATGTTGGACATCGGCAAAAGTCCAATATCCTGCATCCCTGAAAATTAGAATAATTTTTTAATTATTTGTAAAATATGAAGAGCTGCCCTGCCTCGCAGTGTTAACAAATCCTTTAAAAGATTGTGAGACCTGCATCTGGATACAGATCACCACCAAAATCTAAGCACTTGTTCTGACTGCAATGACTGACATTCCCTCAAAGTTTCATCAAAGTCAGATCATAAGTGTTTGAGTAATTCTGTTCACAAACAAACAAAGAAAAAAATAACCCTGTGTGGAGGTCGAACTGAGATTAAGTTTAGACAGCTAACGGTGCAACAGGAGAAGCTCTGCCTGGTAGAAAAGTTTCAAGCCTTAAAGAAAGATGAAGTTTAATCACTAACAAAAACTGAACTGTGTTTTTAAGGGCTGAATAACTTCCTCTTGGAGTGCCTGATTTCCCTGCATTATTAAGTAAATAGCTGCTCCTTTAATCAATTGATTGAAGTGATTCGAACTCGGCGTCTAAAGCTGTTTTATTCCTGCAGCACGCTTCGCTCTCCTCAGCGGACTCTTCTAAATTCTAAATAGCTTCTGTCATCTGCCCGAGCACTTTCATCTGCTCCTCTTCTTCAGGGATGAGATTTGACAGACGAGAAGTAATTACTTTGAAGCATTTTGACTGATGTGAGGGCTGAAATAGAGCCGCTTTCAGCGCCGGACCACAGAGATGGAAAATAAACAGAGAATATGAGGAGGAGGGGATCTCTGGATCCTCTGAGCAGGCTCTCGTTCTGCATGGTACTGCTTAATCGTTTTACCTCTGAGGGTAATGAATGAGCGAGTCAAGAGCAGGATGCAACAAATGAACGAGCTGGTTAGTGTGTGTTTAGGAGCGTGTGCAGCCACGTGTGTGTGTGTGTGTGCTCGCAGCAGGTCGTTGGGGCGGCTGCAGGCGTCGCTGCAAAGTCAGACACGCTGAATCACTTTTATCATTTCTCTCTTTTTACTCTCCCTGTTGTGTTTCACCCCAAGAATTATTTTGTTTTCCTCTTTGGTGCAGCATCTTCTGAGTGTGTATGTGTGTGTGGGTGTGTGTGTGTGTGTGTGTGTGTGGTGGATGGAGCTCTGGTGACACCTTTACAACGAGGATCTGAACCCAGAGAAAATGTTTCTGCAGCAACAGGTGAGAGAGCAGGGATGCTAGGCACTGAAGAGATGATTTAGGAGATGATTTAAAGTCTTAATTGATGCATTTCTCAATGAAAAAAGTGTAAAAGTACCCCTATAGTGCTGTGTCTGACTGCTTAGATGCTAATATTCTGTCTCTCTTGACCCTAAAGACATCATTTTGATCTTTAAAAGGTCTTTGAGGGTGTTTCCAGACCTAGTCCTGTTAGTCTGGTTGACTCAAGTCTTGGTGAGGATCATAAAGCTTGTTCTGGTCTCTTGCTCTGTTTATTTGTAGTAAAGGAAAAACCAGACTTGTCCAGCCTCACAACAGGAAGCAGTTCTCCTCTCTGGAACAAACCAGCTGCTGCAGTGATGCACGCAAAGTATCGCACATAAACATCATTTGGAAAATTGCATCATGGCCTGCAAGCAAATGCATCTTTCCTCGTCCTTTCTCTTTAGCTCAGGAAAGCATGAACAATTAAGGGACGGCTAAACTGCTCACCAATGCAAAAAACTAATAAGCTAATCACATGGCAGGCATGTAGATGTGGTTAACACGACCCGCTGAAGTTCAATCAAACATCAGAACGAGGGAGAAAGGGGATTTAAGTGACTTTGAATGTGGCATGATTGTTGGTGCCAGACAATCTATTGGGATTTTCCCACATGCCTACAATATAGAATGGGTCAAAAAGAGAAAATATCCAGTGAGCAGCAGATCTCGAGGCCTGTAGTTCAGCATGCAAAGGTGAGGAAACATGGGCCATGATATCACACTTCTTTGCTTTGAGAGGATAGGCAGCAATATGCACCCACGTTATGAGGGACCTTTGTTCTTCTAGTCTATGGTGGGAATAACAGTTAACTCACCGAAACCAACAGTATTTTACTTCGTCTGTATTGCTATCAGGCGGAACATAAACTTCAAGCACATCAGCACACTGCATCAAGTGAAGCATTGCATGTTGTACCTTTTGGATAAGAACTCTAGTAACACCACAAAAGACTCTTACTGGCTTCTGCAGGAGGACATATTCCCCGTGTGCTCAAAATGGCTGAAAAGCACACCTAGACTTTTTTCCAAAGTCGTGTTGGTCAAAAATCTGTTTAAAGTTCTTGTTGAGATTAGCAGGATGACTGTAAGAAACAAACTTGCGAGCCTTTGTGGGTTATAATGAGCTGACATCAACATAGACATTGTGATGTGTTCAATGACAGCTCAGAAAAAATAAGAGTAGGACTAAAAAAATAAAAGGACAACACAGTGTGCTAAAATGCAAAGCCAAGAAAGAGAAAATTTGATTTTTGTCTACGTACTTTTAAAGGGTGCTCAAGATGAAGTCACATGTGCAGGTGAGGTAGGAACACAATGTGGGCTCATTTACAAACCTCACCTGAAGAGTAAATACAGATAAAATTAAGAGAAGAAGCATTAAATTGTAGCAATAAAAGAAAAACAAACTAACAACAAAAAAAAAAATAAAAAGGTCATTTTAAAAATTGGATTATTTTTTATTTTTTTTTATCATAAACTGCTTCAATGATCTTTAAGGAAATGTTTTTTTGTTTGTTTTAAAGTGAATCAGGGAAATTGTTCAGGAATTAAAAATGAAGCTTTTCTCTTTAATAACACTTTGATATTCTGGTGAAGCTTGCCTTGAAGGCCTCAGAATGGAATACAATTAAAAACAAATAAATATAATAGCACCCATATGGCCAAGGCCATAAGAAACAAAGTCTGAAACCAAAAAACGAAGGTACATACCAAACTGCGTGCTAAGTGTATTTTTGCATCCCTAATTCAAACACAAGTGAACGAGCTGCAGATGTTTCGCCCTCAACCATGAACCTAAGTGCTGCAGATGTTTTCTCTTTCTCTCTCGATGTGTTTGGCCCCGTGGCCCCTGGTCTGACCCTGCTGTAAGCTTGTCCTCTTTATTGTCCTCAGAGTCAGCTCCTGGTCAAGCCTCTGTAAATTAAACCTGTGCTCCCCGTCAGCACAGGTCTCCCCGGTGGTCCGAAGCCCCCCTGAACACTCAAACCCCGTTAGGCTCCCAGTCCATACACCATGAGACGGATGCTCACTAATCAAGCAATCTACTCATTAGCAAACTTCATTAACCAATCAGAGCTAATGCACAGCAGCTGGAGGAGGAGCAGAGGGAGCACCAGCTAACATCACTAATTTTAACCACAATCAGAGACTAATGAAATGAGCCATCTATCCCTATCGAGACACATCTGGCTCCTCGCTGGAGTGTTGGCTTCTGTGATCGTCAGACTGCAGACAGGAAGTGGAGACACGTTACAGACCTTCATGTTGGACTTTTGTGTTTGTCGATGGCCCCTCTGCAGACACTTTAACCCAGTCACCCCTCGTGTGCGTCCTTCTGCTCCCTCAAACATCACTTGATTATGGATTGATTTTCCGTCTGTGCAGTCAAACGCTCGTGATTTATTGTTTCACTTACAAACGCTGAAGCTCCTCAGCATCTCACAGCAGAGACAGATGTCCTCTGGATCCTCTCTGAGGTGTGTTTGTTTCCCGTCTCGTGTCTCCGCAGCTTTTTAAAGGTGATTAAAGCTGGAACGTGTGACACGATCGCGGCTCACAAAGCCCAGCAGCAGTTACTGGAATTCAGTCGGTCAATTTTATTGATTTGCTGTCTTATTAAAGGGACCCCTCGTTTGGTAAAATGCTGTCTCAACACTCAGAGACTAACGAGGATCATCTTCAGATCACTTTGGGTTTTTTTGTCTCCCACACGGCGAGAACAGACACTTCAAACTGGTTTGGTGAAGTAACTCAAGAACTGTAAAAATGATATTAAACCAAATGGAAAAGAATAAATCAAAGTTTTAGAGCGTTCTTGATGGACTACATTTTATTGAGGCAGTGGGCTCTGTTGAAAGGCATCTCAACGTGCAGCGCAGGTGTCTCTCTTATTTTCATGTCCTTGGAAACCCCTTCTTTAAACGAAACTCAGAAATATGAACGATCAAACTATCTGTTGGCTGTTTTATCCAAATTACATTGTTTAAGTAGATTTTGTGAGTCTGTGTGATGCCACGTTTTAAAAACCGTACAATACCGTTAAATTTGATGTTAATGGTATTGTACTGTAACAAAAACACAAATCCAGAATCTGATTTTTCAGCCTAATGTAGCTCATGAGCAGAGTAAACCGATCCTCCATCTGCTGCTGTGAGCTGCACGAGCTGCAGGAGGAAAAAGAGAAAAGAAGGCGTGTTTCTGTCAATATCTGTAATGGAGGAAAAGATGACGGACTCTCTGGGGCTGTCGTGGTGTCTTAATAAAGTCAAAACAAAGGGAGGGAACATGAACACGGACAGACTGACTGATGGACACCAGAGTTATTTACTTGTATTCTTAAAACTGAACAGTTGTCCTGCTGATGTCTCTGATAACTGTTAGCAGCGATTGTTCCTTTAAGTTAGCAGAGGAGGCTTATGTACCTGCTCACAACAAGCCTGATGTGGCCTTGATACACACGGAGAATCAGTTTCATGAATCAAAAGACTTATTACTTAAAGCACAAGATGTGCTTTTTTCTCTCATCATAAATGTGTGCTATCTTAATCAGTCAATAAAGCATTAAATGTACTTAACATGATTAAAGCATGCTGATCGTATTGTGTAAATGAGTGAAAAACATATTTTTCAAAAATAAACACATTTGCTCAAGAATATAATCGATAAAAGTTCAGCCTGTTGTTTCAAACCATGAATTATTTTTCCTCTAAAACAGTAAAATATGCCTCAAACTTTGATTATTCTAATCTGTTGTGTGAAATCATAAAATTATTTAATTATAGATACATTCAGAAACTGTTGAACGACAATTAGAATGAGACGAAATATTCAATAAAACTTGTTAGTTTACAAAACAGACTCACCTTTATTCTTATGGCTGTTTTCATGGTCAAAATGGAAGAAATTGATCACATTTGAAGTCTAGGTTGTTATTTTATTGTCCTTTTTTGCCCTTGAGTATCAAAACAGGTATCAAATATCAAAATGTTTTACTGATATCATATCGATATTCAAATTCTGGTACAATAACAACCGTACTCCTACAGCAGCCACGTTGCAGAATGTGAAATGTTTTTGATGTGACCATGTCAGGTGGAAATAATCAGCTTTATTATGTCTTCTTTTGTCATTATCATAACAACACACATTAATTAGTTTGTGTCTTAACACAAAGACATTAGTTAGGACCCTGAACCTCTCATGAGGAAGCAGCTGAGATCGAGACGACAGAAAGGAGAATCCAGTGATCTTCAGTGTGTGTGAATCTGACGGTGCTTAAACACCTCTCACATGTGTGTGTGTGAGTGGGGCATGTTATTGGGCGTAATGGCTCCGTACATCGTTTCCATTTTTACCCGTCTCTTCTGTCGCCGCCCCCTGCCAGGTGAGCCCCGGGGATCACGGCTCCTTGTCATGAGTATAAAAGGGTGCCTGTCCACGCAACAATAAGCCTCATTCCCTCAAGGGCATTCTGGGAGCTGCAGGTCAAACTGGAAAAGGTTGGTACTGAGAAGAAATTGCTATTGATTTAGGAGTGCTTTGTGTAGGTGTTGGAGCACGGCAGGGGTACGAGCCGTATGCACACGACGCGCACACGCTGCCACGGTCCAGCACTGCGGTCGGCTTAGTGTGTGTTCACAGGTCAGGACGGCTTCTCATTGATTTGTTGCCTTTGTGTCATAAACAGGAGGTGATGACAGGGCAGGAGAAGGTGCTGCACCCTCTGTGTCCTCTTCTGTTTGTCCTGCTGTCTCACTGCAGCTCTGTCCGTCCAACACAGCTCAAGGAGGATCCAAAGGAAAGTGCAGATAGAAAAATACTAAAACCCTCAAATACAAAACCATATGCACAAAAGGAGAACACCTACAGCTCCACCTCCCACCTACTCCAACTCAGGACAGATCTCACACTGATGTTTGAGGTGTTGCACCATCCTGTGTCTTTCCTGTGACTGAGGTGGTGCTACACAAATAAAGATTAATTGATTTAGCTATTGACATATCGTCTATCCAGTGTGTCAGGTTGTGTGCAGGTGAGAGCTAAATGAAGGTCGTCACTGGATGTGAGTTGATGATGCATCCGTGGGAAACAGCCATAGTTGCCAGGTCAACTTATTATAAGCGACTTTGGGCTTCTTTTTTGAAAAATTGCTTGTAAATATTGGCAGTTGCAGGTTGCTTTTTTTGGGATTGTTCCACAAGTGTAGTTGCTAATTTGAGCTTGTTGTGCCCCCAAAACCCTGGAGGGATCTGATGTTCACTCTGCTACCAATAAAAACTCAATTCAGAAGTTACACAAACTATTTTACTGCAAAATGATGTTTCCACCAAAAAGGAAGTCCTTATAGCCAGAATTAAATTTATTTCTAATTCAGCTGTTACTGTTTTCACCATCATAAAGCTGTAGAGGATCAACATAAAACTTAGACAAAAGCCTGACTATGTCTGTTTGGTTACAAAAATCAAGGTTAGAAAGAAAAGGATGTTCCACCTCCAAACAAAAGGATGTCAAATAAGTAATTTAAGAGCCAAACAATAAAAATGTCACTGTGAAATTGAAATGTAATGCAGATGAAAATCAAAACACACTTTATTAGATTTCTGTTTCATTAAATATATCACATTTGAAATGAAATAGCTGGAGGTCGCTTGTTTTTATCGACCTGTTTGCTTATTTCAGTAGAAAAATCTTGCAACATTGGGAACAGCTACATCTGACTTAAGCTTGGACTGCTTGCAACTTCTTGGTAGAAATAAAAAACAGTAATATTATTTTTGTTGTTGTTTACCGCGGTCCATATGTTTGAGAGCTGAGCTGTCCGTTATGGGGGAATAAGAAGTGATCAGATCTCCTCCATGTTTACCTCAGACACAAGAGTGGCCCTTAAACTAAAAAGCATCATGGCTCTCATCTTCAGAATTAGATTCAACACCACGTCTTCTGCTGCACCTTGCTCTCCAGCTTTCATGGCTTTCACCTTTACATGAAGTAATCAAGAGGAGTGAAGGATCTGAGGCAGCGGGCGAAGGTTTACCGCTGACCTGTTGTTAAAGAGATTAACCCGCCGCGCAGCGCACACAGAGAATGACACAGCTCCAAAAAGATGCCGACACATTCAGGGACATTTATCTGCTTTGGTGAAGTTTCTGTCAAAAAATCTTTTAGTGATTTCTTAAAAAAATGTCGGTTTAACTGAAAATGAAAGAATCATTCACACACATTAAAAAATGTTTAAAGCTGCAGCTATGTGGGACGAATAGAACAGCATAAAAGCTTTTATCAGTTATTGATGGAAATAAAAGGTTAATCTGCAGACAGAGGAAAATTGTTTTCAAGAATGTAAGAGTTTTAATTTGCAGCAGTGTTTAATTTCTTAGAAAAAGAAAAAGACATGCTTCACTCTGATTTGTTGGACAAACTCCTCAGAGTGTCTGTGCTCTGCTCTGTGGAATGGTATTGATTAACAAGACTTTTAAGACACATTGTTTTTACTTTGCACCTTAATTTAAGAGCTTTCATGCTTCCTATAGGTCTGAAAATAGATACACACATTTTAAATGATATACTATATTTTGATTTTCCTGCCGTATCCACTAGAAGGCACAGCCTCACATAGTCCTTCACTCCTTCTTCTCTGTTGTTTAGCCAACCCTGTTTGTCTGATTTCTGTCAAACTGTTTTGTTGTAGTTGTCTGTCTCTGTACCAGACAAGCTATCGCACTTCACTGACAGGCCACTTTATTAAGGACACCTTGCTCGTACCGTGTTGGTTTTCCTTTTGCCTTCAGAGCTCTTTACTTCTTGGTGTCATGAATTTAACAAGATGCTGAAGGAAACCTCAGGGATGTTGGTCAATATCTTCATGATAACTGCTGCAGATTTGTATATATATTTGTATATACGTGGCTGTCATCGTGCTTTGTTATAATCCCCTCCTGAAGTTGTAGTTTGGTCATGATTTTGTGATCTCTGTCATTAAGCTGCTCAGGGCTGCACTCCTCTGCACAGCACTATGAATAAGCCTCCAGTGAGGGATGACATGCCCCATCAGTCAGGGCAAAGCATTAGCTGTAGCAGATCTAGTTTTTATATGCTGAATACCCCTGATAGTCCTGTATTCTCACTCTGCCTGGGCTCTGCTAGGGCTCCTACATCTTCACAGCTCCCTTCCTCAGGTGGGCTCAGTCCACTCTGATTGGTGGACAGGTCTACGCACTAGGAATCCGTGGGATCAGCACAAGGCATGCAAAGCTCTAAAAAACAGAGTTTGGGCTCTTTAATGGAGGCAAAGCTAAAACCTGGAGAGAAAGGGAACTCCGGCATTAATTGCTGTTCTAGTCCGATTCTGTTCAGAAGGACTCGGGGGCTCAGGAACTGCACCACTCCTGTGATTGGCTATAACATTACACCTGTCTCTGTCAGTTTTATCTATCTTCCCTTCAACATTGAACATTTTATGACCCTCAGAAACAATTTTCCAGTAATAAAAAAATCCAAGCATTCAGCTCTTCTTGCAGAGCACCCTGCCAGGCTGCTTTTGTTGTTTCACACCATAAATAAGTCAGTGTTTCCTCTGCAGAGATAAAACAAATCTGCCGCCCTCTGATAGAAAACGCTCTGGTTGACAGAAGGCCTTAGAGTCTTAGAGGAACCATGCCCAGCTCTCCTGACATGGTAATGGCTTTTCTGCTCACATCGCAGCTTCTGGCAAATTGAGAAACTCGATCAGCCGCCTAACACTGTTTGTAAAACATGACCCAGCCCCTCCTTCACCAATGACCAATCACCAGCATCCGTGGGCCGTTTAATGTTTGCTGCTTACTCCAAGAGCCGTAGCATCTGTCCAGGAGCTGCACAACAAATCCCAGCCTCTGGTGGAGCCAGTATCCAGACCATAACGATGAACCGTCCAAAGGCCTCGTGGAGAAAAAGGGACAAGACTCGGCGTGGAGTAGTACTGCTGATTCTGGTGAGGAGGAACAGAGAATTAAATATGAGGGCTCTCCAGCAGCTCTGGAGCCTAAAACTTCCAAGAGAGAGAGATCGATTTTTGAGAATAAGAGAGCAGCAGGATGGTAAAAAATGCTCTTTTTCTCCAGGCACATAAAACCTCAGCCTGACGACTCCAGCTCAGCCAGAGACTCTTTGTACCAGCCGCTTATCTCAGCCTGTAGTTATTTTGTTTTCTCTTTAACAACGTATCAGCAATTTAGCCCAACACTCCCATTCAAAGTGCCGACTCAGAAACAGTTAAAGTTTAATCAGCGCCCCTCTGATACAATCACAACAAACTAAAGGGAATGAGAGAGCTGCAGGAACAATGGGATGCTTTGGAGGGCAATTATACTTGATTGCAAAATTTGGCATCGTAATGATGGGTTATAATAATTATAATCCAGCGCTCAGAAGATGCTACAGAAGAAGGCAGTGTGTCTTCAGAGGAGACGTGAGAGGTTTTATACCAGTGAGGAAGAAGTGCAGGAGGAAAAAGAAGCGTAAATGTTGACTTAAGTGGTTCAGAAAGGGTCTTTACAGAGTGGATGCGTGTTGGCTGCAGAGCATGTCAGCTTCAGCATGCATTGACACAGCATTACTAGAAGGTGTGTATGGGTGGCTGCATGATGGCTGCATCTCACATTCACAGTGTCCCTTTAGAGAAAACAATAAATCTCCCAACCAGTGACTTAAAGACATAATACAAAGAATTTATAGAAAACTTGAAATAGTGTTTTTTTCATCAAATTGATTTATTCTGTTTTTAATAATACTTTTATTTAAAAGTAATATCCAAACAAGGCAAATATTTTTTTGATCAGTTTTGACATGTACAATAATATCTTTGTAGGTTCCCATTCATCCAGGTCATGGTTATCCAATTCTTCGTTAAAAGGGCAACCGGCCTTGCTAGAGGCTCTTGAAGTTCTGGAAATGTCTTCAAGAACCTCTAGCAAGTCCTGTTACCCTTTTTACGGAGAATTGGATGTACAATAATACTAAAAATAACTATAATAGTCATAGTGGTGATGACAATATGAAAATGCATAACAAAGGAGGATAAAAATGGAAAGTAAAATACACAAGACAAAAATGTTATACAAAATCCAGTTTGGTTGATAATATAAATATTGAAAAATGAAATAAAATAAAATATACAATACAAACACACACTTAAGAGGGCACATTTCCCCTCCCCCACCCACCCATCCCATGAAATTGATTTATTTTATGTTTTATATGTATACATATCTATGAATATATTCAAGTGTTGTATTTTATATCATTGTAAAGCCTGATTAGTCACCTTTACAGTGAGGTATCACTTGTAAGGATCGTGTCTTTATGGAATGAGCAACACATCTAAACGTCTGGGTAGTTGCCCCAAAAAAGAGCCAAAATCCTCTGCAACTGGAAGCTGGTGTTCTGGTACCATCTCCAAATTTAGGACCAAGTCCTGTGAGACAGTGACGTCAAAGACAGACCAGGAGGTGGGCGTCCCAGGAAGACGACACCACAACATCTTTTTTTTTTTTTTTTGCACTACCTACACATTTAGCTCTGCTTATTCAATGAATGCATGAACCTTACCTCATTGTAAAGGTGACTAATCAGGCTTTCCAGCGTTACAGAATACAATACCAACTGGTTTTATAAAAAAGGGGGGGAATATCCTACTTTTGATGTTAGTATTGAATGTATTTCTTTGACAAATGCAACAGTCAAGAGATTTAACTGTCTAGTGCAGGATGAGCTGAAGGTCTGGTTCCTAAATGTTCTGGTTTGACTGTAAACAGTGACCACAGGTTACAAAGAGGACGACGGCTCAGCTTTTACATCCGCTCAGAAACATCCAGATGTTTGAAATCTCTTCTTGGAGCCACTTCTAGAGGCAGAGTTGTCCTCATTAGTCAGTCCTTTAGTTCCTCGATCCAACTGTGGTGAACTTTTTTTTTCTGGATTTCTGTCTCATCAAGCTGAATTCCCTCTTCTCTCTGTCTCTCGTGGCAGAGCAGTGATCTTCTGCAAATCCCCAAAGAAAACCCTCTTAATTACACCCACCCTCCTTTCATTCACCCTTTATCTCTCCCTCTGACCTTCCTGTCTTTACCCTCACCCCCCTTCACTCACATCGCGAGGCCATCATTCTCACCTGTGTCTAACCTCGTCCTTGTCCAGATTCAGCCCTTAAGTGAATTTCAGCCTCTATTTTTACATTCACATGCAGCTTCCCTGCAGCCCCGTCCTCTCCCTCTCTCTGATTTAGTTCCTGGAAGAAGGCAGCTGGTGCATCCTCCTTTGTTAAATTCCCATCAGCTCCCTGCAGCGCCGTGCATACATTAAGGGACGCTTCATCGGTATTCATCGCCAGCATCAACGCGTTTGTCCATCACGTCTGTGCACCTGCATCACTAACATGCTGACGATGTGGTTATCTATAAATTCTGCAGGATAGGAACCTTTTCATGGTTGGGAGGACGGGGATGTTCTGGCTCATTTACTCCGGAGCTCCTCCTGTGTAGGTGGCTTCAGCCTGTGCTGACTGTTTCTGAAACAACTGGAATTAAAACACACACAAACACACACAAATACACATTTGTTCAGGGCAGGGAGGAGACTTGGTCTGCAGCATCCTCACTAATGCTGTTTGAGATGTTTTTTAGCTGTTTCTGGACTCAAAAACATCTTAAACTGATGATTATTTGAACTGCATAGTTTCCCGAGTGGTGCATTATAGTGTTAGAGCTCAACTGATCTCCAGTGCATGATTGCAAACTAGAGGGTGGGTATAGAGGCTGGGAATATCATTTGGCCTGGCTCAAATGGAGCAGAAAAATAGACCTGAAAACACAAAGAAGATGCTTGTGCTGTTTATTTTTCTTTTGTGTGTATATTTGTCTTTTGTTCGTGAACTTTATGCACCGAGGGCACGAAATTAGAGATTGTCTTTTGTTTGTTTGTATTGGTGCTAAACCTGCCATCCAAAAGTTTTACACCTTTTGGGAGGCAAAGATGCTTATTTAAGCACCAGGAGGCAAAACGCAGGTGGCTTTATTTCACACCAGTGACCCAGACAAAGCAAAAAGGCCACACCTGAGAGAAGAAGTGTGTCCTCTGCATTATGACTAGCTGAGTTAATACCACCCCCTGGAAGTTTGGGCAGTGTGATGTGGCCCTCTGTCCTGTCCCGGACAGAAACTGATTCAAAGAACACTAGTTCAAAAAACGCCCAGAGGAAAAGTGTGAATATGTGAGCTGTTGTTTGCATGTTTTTATTTTATCCTCTGAGAGCGAAGGCTCAGGGAAACCATATGAAGGTGTGAAGAGGCTTTTTTAATTTTGAATTTCTGGACAAATGACTTTTAAAAGATTAACTTGACATCATTACAACACACAATTTTAGATAGCCCAGATTGTCTTAAAAAATATGTATTTTTTTAACTTGATTGAACTTGAAAGAGTTGATTTTACTTTTTTATTTAAAGCAAGGCGGACTAATAATAGCAAAAAAAAATGGAGTTCCAGTAGTTAAAGATGACAGATTTCATATATTAGACTTGGACTCCTTTGCTGTTGTAACAAATACATCGTGCTTTAACTAAAATAAATTGTGATGACAATGTGTTATTTCTTTGCTGAAAAAAACTAATACTGTACTTCCCATATTGCTTAGCTCCAGTGTTAAAAACATATGAAGTGAATTAAAGATGGCATCAGTTTAACTAGTCTGTCTCAGGACTTTGTCTCCAGGTCTGAAGTAGGATCTAGTAGCCTTTCAGGGTACCCTTCTCCATAGAATTGGTTTTAGCTTAAAGTGGTCTATTTCTGGTGGCATGGCGGTGGATTTTTTGTCATCTGCTGCTGACGAAAATCGTTATGTTGTTGATTTTTGCCAGTATCCAACATGCTGGTATTTCCAGACTCGTTATTACTGGTACTAATATTGATACTGATATTTTCTGGCTCTATTTTACTAAAACTGACCTGTTCCTTGTCTTGATGATAGTCTACTTGTGTTCAAGGCAGATGTGAAGAAAGAAAAAACATTTTATTTTAATAAATGATGCTGTTGATTTATAAAAGTGGAAATACGGTGATGTTGAGGTAAACTGTCATGGTATATTTGTACATCCTGCTAATGTAACAGCCAATATATGAGATATTTATGGCCAATTTGTACAGCTGAAATGTTGGCTGTAAATATCAGCAACAATTTTCATTGCTACCAATACCAATAATCATCTTTTTAGGCAAATATCTGCCAACATCATTTCTTATATCGTGCATCCCTACTGTGTAATGGCACAGTTGAAAGTGATCACACAGTGATCTTCCCCTTTATGTTTGTCCAAAGTAATTGCAGAAATGTGCCCTAAGCTGCCTCTGTGTTTGTAAAGGACGTTATTTCAGACCACACAGACTCAGTGAAGGTATTATTCCCTTCAGCCTGCTCCTCAGATTATTGAGCCTCTACACTGTGACTCTGTATTGATACATATCGATTATCTGCCCCCTTAAAGAGAGAGGGAGTGGACATTTAAGGTTAAATTCACAGACATGTGCTGTGAGATCGCTTCCATCCAACATAATCTACTGTTCATCTATCGACTGTGACCACAGCGCGAGCATCTATTCAAGAGCTGTCTTCAATTTCAAGCCCACTTAGGGTCGGTCTCCCTTTCATTACGTACAAAGGTGGAAAAAAACTCTCTGACCTACATCTTATATAGGTCATGGCATACAGCAGAGGGGAATAAATGTATCGTATATGAGAAACTGTTGAAATAAAATGTTTGATATGATGATGAGAAGGTTTCAGCAGATACGGAGTAACTCCAGGATATAAAGATAGACCATCAGCTGATGCATCTGTTTTTACAAGTATGGAGAAGCTTACAATAATCATCTTTTTGATTTAAAAAGAATATCGTAGAACAAGACAAAAAGAACTTTAAGCACAAATACCAGGCATATAATGATTTAAAGGAGGAGTTTTTCTCTGACTTGACACTGTCAACAGTGACACCATTGAACAGTAATCCCCTTTCCTTTTAACAGCTCGGGGCTGTTAGGGTTATCTGTCCCTCCAAACCAGGGGTGTCCAAACTTCTTTATCCAAGGGCCACATACTGAACAATACAAGAGTGACGGGGCTGCTTCGATACTGCGGCTCTTCTGTAAAACAGTGAAGGATTGTGGGGGGGATCACTCCTGGTTCTGGTAGTTCTGGTCGATCTTGTGTACCCCTTTCGGCCCTGGTCAGGATCTTTTTATTTTCTTGTAGATGATAAGCACTTACTGCTTCGTACATCAGATGGTGAAGATAGGTAAAACAAATTTAAGATATTTGCCGCCTTAATCTGTTCTCCAGGACAAGTTTGACTTTACCTTTTTGAAACTGCTGAGGGCCGATTGTAAATGGACCTCCGACTGCAAGCAGCCCCTGGGCCACAGTTTGGACACCCTTGATCCAAACTGACTGTTCTGATGAGATGTGGTAACTCGAGATGGCCAAACACAGCAGCTGTATTCTCAGAACTACATCTGACATCAGAATGATCCATTTTGCAGAGCCTGAAGATGACACATTTGATCTCTTTTACTCAGAGTAGAGTTTGTATGTTCTCCTGGTGCATGCATGGGTTTCTCTTCCATCCAAACCAAAAACATGCTCGTCGAGTGAACTGGTGACTTCAGGTTTCCCTCTAGAGCGTGAGCATGAATGGTTGTCGGTCTATATGTGTTGGCCCTGTTATTGGCTGGCAACTGCCTGTAATTTCTCGATTATGACACACCCTCGGTTATAGCACACACCCCATATTTTCCTGATTTTTGCCTAAAAAACACTGTACTCCAATATAACACGCACCCAAATTTTGCCCAAACCTTAATCTTTCAGACAACTCAAAATTAAGTTTTGATCGATGAAATTTCAGTTTTTTCTCAACAAATGCATGATTGTCTCTCTCAACCGGATGCAGAAACACCTTTTGCTTCATGCATGCGCAATTACTCGATTTCTGCCAGAGCATGCTCCGTCGTAGTGTACCGACCAATCAGAGAGCAGCTATCAACATGCCGATGTCTTCAACCAATCACAGTGCAACTATTTTGCGTCCTCTTGCTCACAAGATGGCAGCGCCCTGTGTTTGCACGTGTTGTGCGATCACGATGTTGGCCAGACAAATTATGGTAAGTATTTTGCTTGTACTCGTGTGTAATAAGCACCCAAAAAATTAGAGCTTATTTAAGAACAAAAAAGTGCGTGTTATAATCGAGAAATTACGGTAGTCCACTGTGTACCCTGCCCCTTGACCAATGTCAGCTGGGAAAGTCTCCAGCCTCCTTTGACCCTGCTGAAGACTTCATGGAGATTTATGTTTTCCACATTTTTGCTCCTCTGCCTGTCTCTTCCACTCTTCCACTTATAATAAATGTTTATAATATATAATTTAATAAATGTTTTTTATTTCTCATAAACAGCTTCATGTTCAAGAGGTGCCTCTTTCAGGATGACTAATCATTAATCATCGTTTTTCACTGTCCTTAATTTTAATGAATGTCCTCCACATTTTTGATCCCAGAGCTTTGGAGCCACAGAAAGTCTCATCCAGGGATGATATTTTTCAAAATTAAAGGGACAGATGGGCGGTGTTAACTGGTCTCCTCATGTTAGGAGTCATGAGCCAAGTCCTCTGATATCAGGGGCTTGTTGTGTGGATTCATCATGTTCGCAGAGAAAGGTCCAAAAAACATGGACAAACGGACAACTTACAACAGCAGCCTGACCTTGGAGAAATGTTAAAGTGATGTTGTCTTGAGTAAATAACCAAAAGGATGTTGATTTTGGATGATACTGGCTGTCTGTGGCTCTGTTTGATTATTTGGCCTTCACCATGTTGGTTTTCAGGATCTAGAAGTGACTGTGTTAGGTGAAGGGGTTAAACAAAAGAGTCGAAAGGCATGGATCGAGGGAAATGTTTCAAAGATACCTCACTTTTTATTGTAGACAAGTGAGTATTATTAAGAGCTTCAAGGCGGTTTGTGGTGTTGCAAAACGATAAGAGGCTTCCTGGTCTACTTAAATTGCATGTTAATCACACTGACATTGATTTCAATTCAGGATTTAGTGCCCAAGTGAATCCATAGTCCAGCTCACAGTACATTTAAACATTGTATTGAGATTAAACAGTTGAATAGGCAGCTCCTGCAGTAGTTAGGAAAGAAAATTTCTACACACAGAAAAGAACTAGAAAGCACTCGGAGAGTGCAGACCTCTGCCAAGCGCCACAGTTCCCCCTAATTGTCATTTGCACCATAAATATTAGTCCCACATTTATTTTGACTACATTTTTAGATTCCTTGACCATGAAAACGTACCAATGGCAACTGAATTCATAATGATATCAACATTAGTTCAGCAGTTATTCACGAAAATCGCATTTTCCGTAATGGCGGTTTTCTTCTGGATCTAGCTCCCTAGCTTTTGAAGATACAGCAAATCCGTTGGCACTTTCCAAATTCCACAATGCCTTGGCTGTATAATGGTGTTTGTTGCGTGTTTATAGCTTCATTTGTTCTCTTCCTATGATGAAAATTCCAAAGGTCCCTATTTTTTCATATTCTGGATCATAGTATCCGGAATTATTCCTTTATCCGTATCAGTCTTTGATATACCGTACAGCATGTTAGAAACTTGTCCTGTATTTTTTTCCCAAGTGCCCTGACCATTATTTGTGGAGTTATATGCACAAATGTCGAAAATGGCCCTATCTCCCAATGTTAAAGAATCCTTTAAAAAATTTGAGTAATGTTGCTAACTAACAGACAGACAGACAAACAAACCCTCCCAAAAACACAACCTCCTTGGCGGAGGTAATAAAGCAGGGCACACTACAAGATAATCAGACCCAAGATTCAGCTCGGATCTCCATTTCTGACCAAACTCAGCAAAGGCCCCATGATCTGTTAGTCTTAGAGATGATCCTACCTGATTATCCTGTGGTGTGCTCAGAGTCATTTTAACCTCCACAATCGTCAACGAGGATCAGGCCAACAACCCAACTTGAAGTAAATGTAGCAATGGCAATGACTTCCTGTAACATCCTTGGCTGTGAATCAACTCCTCTCCTCATCAGTTTGTTAAATGTAATTTAAAGGCTATGCTGTTTAGACGCTTCTGTTTTTTTTTCAACTAATCAACGAGTTGGACCTCCATTTTGACGTCCGTCCAACTATAAACTTCACCTTCACTTTTGTTGCCATGGCTACGTTTGCGTCCGGTCTCAGCCAGCTTGCTCCCTGATTGGCTTTGCTTCAGTCCATATGACAAACTCAGAGGATGTGCTCAGCTGTCCTCAGTGCTCCACACACATCAGGTCCTCTGGTTGTAAATATTGAACATGTTGAATATTTACGATTCGGGGCGGCCCTGATTCTCTTCGGAGAGGATGAAATGATTCTGAACACGCCTCACACCACAGGATCATCAGGTAAGAGGAACAACAGATCATTGGGCCTTTGTTGAGTTTGGTCAGGAATGGAGATCAGACTCGAATCTTGGGTCTGATTATCTTTTAGTGTATACCCCATTTACAGTAAGCATGAGTTATTTCAGTCAAATATGCAGTAAATTTGCCGTCTAAGAGTGAGATAATACATCTCATACTCAAAGCTCTTTAATGCTTTTATCTAGACGTCTAAAATACAACTTGTAATGGATCTTCAGGATCAGACGTTCAGTAAAGGCTTCCCCTTGGTCGACTCGGACCTGTTGCAGCAGAAACCCTCCATGGACCTCCTAAGTCTTCTCTCTGATGGTGTTGTTTACTTTGTAGGTCAAACTGAGGCATCAGTTTGAGTTTCAGCACTTTTCATTAGAAGCTAAGAGCACCTCTGCGGACCTTTTGTTTACATTTACTGGTTTGTTTGGTCACCAGAGGAATACCCGAGAATCCTCAACCTCTATTAAATCTCCATGAGGAGAAAACAACACTTAAAGGGGGATTAAAGATGAAGACACAACACTCAGTGGCTGTTTCCCTCCAGAGTGTGGAGATCGTCATTGGTGGCACAGCAGGCTGTTATTGAGCCACTTCATTCCTGGCAGAGTTAGTAAATAAGTGCACAAGGAAATAAATGAATAAGTAAGTCATACAAGGCCAACCCATAGGACTTCATCTTAGTCAAAGCGGGGAGAATAAATCAGGATTCACGGACAGACTGTGGAATAATATTCATATTTCAGCCTCCTTCAGACAGCAGCATGATGAATCCTGTGTGAAAGACGAGGAGGATGATTTCCATAATGTCCCGCTGGATGCTTCATCACACCATCATACATATAAGATGGCAGGAAGGGTGGGAGGTGTTCCATTACCAGATGATGCTTCATGCTTTATTGGTCTCTATTGCTTGTTATTAAAACCTTCTGGGAGTTTGTGGTCAAATCTTAAAGAGGGGAATGTCAGGAAAGCTTCATCGTGTAGAAGCTAAAGGCTCAAGAAACGCAAGAAGTCAATGAATTCAAATTCTTGGGAGTCATTTTAGATCCACAGCTCAGGTTTGATAAACATGTGAAGAAGATCGCTAAATCAGTAAAGAGCAACTTAAAGTGTTTTGAATTAATAAGGCAGTACATACCAACTCAGGCAGCTCACATATTTATGCACTCTATGATCTTTTCTCATATTGTATGACAGTTTGGGCTCAGGGTTCACCTTCAACAATCAAAAGTCTCTCATCTTTGTAAAATAAAGCCCTAAAAGTTATGGACAAAAAACCCATCCGTTGGCATCACTGCCACATTTTGAAAAATAATCTATTGAGCTTTGAAAGCTTCATGCAGTTTTCTTTCCTTAAATTAGTTTTTAAATGTATTAATAATCTTTCCCCTGAACCCTTATCCCTTAGACAGAACAGCAGCAGAGTAACAAGAAGCAAGGTGAATGGAAACTGTAGCATACAAAAATGTAACTCAACATTTGGACAGTCAGCTTTCTCTTTTAAAGGCTCTAAACTCTGTAATTCATTACCGACAGAAATCAAATTAACCACAGATTCAAAACCCTTCTCTACAAAGGTCAAGTGCTGGCTGAAAGCAAACCAGAGCTGTAATCATTCTTAGTCTGCCAGGTTTTTTTTTTTTATTATTATTTTGAACTTGTTTGTAAAATTACTTGTTTTTATTTGAACATGTATTTCATTGTTATTTTGTAAACTCTTGTGTTATTGTATGCTGTTAAATTTTGTACATTTTATGATCTGTTTATTCAAAGGCCCAGCTAGGGACAAGAGTTGGAAATTAGCATATGCTATAAACTCTCTGTGCAGCACATCAGATTCACGCTCATGGTGGAACTATGTTAAACTGCATCGTCCCTATCAAATAAATAAATTCAAATTAAATCAAGGAGATAAAAATAACATCCCTCTTAAAGGAGGAGCTCTGGGTTTTAAATACAGGTCCTATTTTTTATAATTTAGGCTCTAAGAGATTAGATGATACAACCATTTAAGGAATGACCTCAAGTCAGTCTGTTGCTTCATCCTGCAGCCTTGAAATCGAATGTCATTCTAGGTTTGCAAAAAGTGCTCAATTTCAGAACCCACAGACTCAAATCATTATTGTAGATGTTTGATGAGAGTGAGCAAGGACCACAAGTTGGTATGTGGTGCAAAAACTTCTTGAGGCAGAGACCAACCTGATGTATTTCTGTCTAATGTCATCAAGCGAGGCTGTAAACATATTTATCTCTGCTGGAAACCTTAACATGTTGACATGAGTATGTTAGTAATGACTAGGACTTCTGCAGCAAGCCTTTGGTGGACACATGAGGAACTTCAGGTTTTCATAGTCCTACAATGGCTTCGCAGCTCTGAGCACCGTTAAAAAAGCACCACAAGCGAAATTCACTACATATGAAGATTTAAACATATCTCGAGGCCAAATTTAAGTTTCCGATGTATCAGATAAATGGTCAAGATTGGAAGAATGACTCTTCTTATGCAACAAATCAACGTTGTTGTTTTTTTAGGCTATTTTACCACACAGTAGCATACCAGTTTCACATTATAGATAGATATTTCAATAGAAATCATTCAAACAATGGTATCAGAATTAGAATCAGAATTACGTTATTAATCCCCAAGGGGAAATTTGATTGTTTTAGTTGCTCTTATACACAGTATAGCAGTGGGAATATCAATAAAGACATCAAATAGATAAGAGCATAAAAAATTAAGTAAATATTAAGAAAACAGGTTGCAACATGCAGAATCTTTAAGCTATTTCAACTTCCTTTTAAAGGAAAAATAATATAAGTAAAGGGAGACAATATACACTCTTAACATTACCGAACAATATGTGCTGGATTTGACAACGTTTCTGGTATTTTATAGGGCTTTGGACTGTACTGTTAGGGCACCGGGACTTCTCCATAGACCTGTTTAATAATCAAAATGCCATTTTATTCAAGCTCGGCCCCTTATTTACAATCAAACTACACGTTTCGCCCATTTAATTTCACATTTGCTGTATACTTTAGCCTCATTTCCCCAGTGCTACTGGTGACTGTTAGAGACTGGTTCATGTTCTTCAGGCTCAGTCCCAGGATCACGTCATCAGGGAGCGGACTGTCTGTCCAAATCCAATAACCATAAACACACACAGCTTGTCCCTCTCACCACAGTCATTGTGCACCATATGTTAGTGTGCTGTGTCTGCGTGTGTCCCTACATTTATGAGCTGGCAGTTCATGTATGTATCTGTGAGCGTGATATTGGAAACCCTGCCACCTGTTCAGAGCGGGCTTATCTGCAGACAAACACAATGACGGGCAAATGAACGCTGGCCAGATTAGACCGGGGAGGGCGAGACAGACCGATGGAGGGAGGAGGACCAAGGACAGAGAAAAGAAAGAAGGGCGTCAATGCTCGACTTTAAACTTTGGTTCTGTGAATGAAAAATCAAATCACAGAGATTTACAGACTATCATTCTGCTGCCGTGTCGACGTCAGCCAAAATGTCTCTGTATTGCACATCCATTTGGACCTTTCTTAAGATAGAATATCTGAAGAGTAATGTAATAGATTGTCTTTGAATTTTGCACAAATGTGGACTCTGATTTAAGGATGATGCAATATCTCAAGAATGCTTGGAGGTTTTTTTCCAGACTGGCAAAGGTTAAAGGTCATTGCACGTCATGGTCATCCCTTGCTTGTGGATGTGTTATAGCTGTGATGCTTCAAGGGGTTTTCTTCAAACTTTGCTTGAATCTCCGTTTTTGCCCAAGGCTGAACCAATAGGTCAGTGGGTCTCTTGATCATCTCGTGCTCTTGCCCTTCATCATTCCTGATGGCACCACCAGCAGTGTTAACTCTGCTTCTTTCGTTGTTGCATTTGTGTTGATGTGCGATGAAGTTTAACAGCTTTGGGGTGCAAAACCTACTGCTGTGTGTGCAATGGCTCTCCCCAGCTACCAAACCAACTTCGAAGTGTGGTTCAATCAGGGCTTGAACCTGCTACCCTTTGCTCCCCAGCCCAAGTCTTTACAGCCTAAACTAACTACCGCTTATGACTGCAACATTTCAAAAACTCTTAAAGGGATTTTTCCCAAATCTTACCAAAGGATTAGCCAGTAAGATGTTGGACTTTAAAGGCCAAGGTCTTTAAGCTCCATGCTCATCTCTTGTTTACAAGAAATCTGCCAATTACACAAAAACAAAAATCACCACAGCCCCTCTTCCTTGACCCCACACGCTCTGCCAAATGAACTCTTTGCAGTGGTTTATTACCTCTGGACAGAAGCTCTAGTTTTGCTCTGCTCTGTCTCTTTCATGTCTTCCATGTTTCACCATCATCTACCTTCTCAATAATCTCCAATTTTCCCCTCTTTGCTCCTCCATCTTTCCTCCATCGTCTGCCTTTTTCATCCTTTAATTCTCTCTTCAGTCTCCTGTCCCTCTCTGATTCTCCCTCCTCTCTTCTCTCCATAATTGAATTACCCGTCGTGCATGGATCACACTGATCCGTGCACAGCAGCATAAAACACTAAACCCTTCACTCTCCCTCGTGCTCCATCTGTCTTTAGAAGATCACTTACACCACTGTACTCCTCTCACTTTCTCATTTGCATATAATTTTATAATTTCAGCTATGAGTCTTTATTTCTGTATCTCCTGGTCTGCGTATCTCAGCGTGTTGGAGGCTGAATGGTCTGAAATACTCCAGTTTTTGAGGAAGTAGATGAGGCTCTCTTGGTGTTTATTTACTCTTTCCATAAATGTTCTCTGAAGCGAATATATCCTAAATCTGTCACTGGTTTTATTCGTTTATTTGGAAATAAAAACTTGGACTATGTAGCAGACAATAAAAAATCTGATATGGGCTCTTTCAGACAGACTGTTTGGCTCGTTTCGGACCTTCTGTCAGCTCTGATGCTTTTTTATGTTTGCCAAAAACCTAAAAAGGACAAATATACGAGAGTCATCCATTTTCATTATGTTTGGAAAACTAGTTTGGCCTCACATTTTGAACAGAGACAGGGGTCTGAAATTTACAACCTTTTTTTTTTTGGTCGTTTGTTCAGTGCTTGATCAGAACGCTGTGTGTCAGATTTTGTTGATATCTTGCCAGTCGGCTGGCTCCTCAGTCTGTTCTTACTGTTTGTGCACAGCTCTGGATCTGAGGTTTGGCAGAAACAAAGTGAATCATAAAGGGATTTTATAAGAGCGGCTGTATTAGGTACATGGCATAGGCATAAGCACCGGTCACAGTGATGGAGATCAGCACTGCTCTGGCACAGAGAGAGCCAGCACCGAAGGTGGAAGTATATATGACTGCGGATGAGGCTGACAACACCTGGTGATTTATTGGAATGAGCAGTAATATTGGCACCAGAATGGTCAGATATCGAAATCTCAGATATTTACAGATGATATTTTGGCCATACATATAAGCCGCATATATCATATAAATTGGCTGTAATGTCCACAAAACATATGAATGCAGCACAGTGCTTCACCCTATTATTACTGAATGTTCACATTTTAAAAACAATAGTGCTTTAAAATAGGGAATTAAATTTTTTCCTTGGTACACAACAATTTCACAAATACACCATCACACTGAGAGGAACAGGTCAGTTTTGGAGTTTTGAAATTTGGGAATATTGGCATATCAGCATATTAGCATACCTAGGAAGAGCTTTATTCCTCCCTGGACCTACAGGTTTAAAATTCTATATATTGCTGTATCAAAAAACACCAACTTTAATTGTTTTCATGGATAAAATCAAGATAAATACGTTAACACTCACTCATTCTTCTGCAGTGACCTTTTTAACAGGCATGAAAGTTGAAAGATTTTTAACCTTTTCGCTAAGTATGCCAAACTGCAGCAGCTCATTAATGTCACTTTAAGCCGAAGCATAAACTGCTGAGTGACGACCCACTTCAACCACATTACCTTTGAACACATGCACAATAATCACAGGCCACTGCTTCTTAAGTTACAGCAGATTTTATTTAATAGCTATGATTTCCCTCCAGGTCATGCATTAATTTTTCAAGACTCTGCACATTGTCAACTCTCTTGACAATGTGCAATTCATCCATGTGCAATCAATTACATTCATGTGCAGTTACTTTGTGAATGTGTAAATAATCCTTATAGGATTTGCTTTTTAGTTTCTGTATTCAAGCCCTTTTTTATATTTATATTGGTAGAATAATGTACATACTGCTATTTTCATGCTATTTTTATACAATTTTTATACCTTTTCTTTATCAATGCTGTCCCCTTTGCTGCTGTAACATTGCAAATTTCCCCGTGTGGGACGAATAAAGGTTTATTTTATTCTATTCTATTCTATTCTATTCTGGAGTATGTCCATAATCACATATGTTCATAAACTCTTTTATTTCTCAAATAGAGTATTCCTGATCCAGCTGTATTCTTTCTCTGTGTTAGATGCTCTGATCCAGTGATTTCCAACCAGGGGTAGGCGAGCACATTGCAGGGGGTACATCTAAACATTTAATCATTTATTTCCAACTTGGAAGTACTGAGATAAATTAAAAATGGTTAGTGTGCACTACTACTAGTTTCCCCGGGTAGACAATAACCTGTGGCAAAAGTTATTGTGTTTTACAGACACTTCCTGAGTGTTTGGTGCTCTGGCGTCGCTGTAAATGGGCTGCCTTCATTGAGTTATTTGCCAAAGATGGACCGAGGCTGCGGTGGGTCCACAGACGTAGAAGTGAATCCATATAAACCAGGTTGATCAGGTTCTGTTTTTGAAGAATCATCAACATGTATGAGTGAGGGCGAACTCATGGTATGGCAAAAAGACTCAGGGGGTACACAAGACAAAAAATGGTTGGGAACCACTGCTCTATTCAAGCTTCTTGCATTTTATAACTCCCTTGGACCCAGTCAGCCCTGATTGGTTTTCAGGTCAACTCTGTGCTGATTGGTCAGTTCAGGGCTGCTCTGCACCATGTTATCAACAGCTCTTTTTGCACTGGGCCCGCTAACCTGAGCCAGTAGCCTTAAACTGACAAAGAAACATTAGTATGACATCACATTGGTAGGTCTATTCAGGGGGGTGGGTGAAGAAGACATTTTAGGCAGGTGCTGCTGCAGTAACCACGGGGAGAAGGAGAAGTCCTGTAGCAGAGACGTGTTTAACAACTATGGGCTGTATAAAACTAGAAAAATGAGAATATGGCCTCTTCAGAGAAAGCAGCAGTGATCAGAGTTACTGTTACACAGTCAAACACTGTTGCATCATCACAAAGTGGTTTTGCTCATGCTGCCTAAGTGCTTTGTATTTGTGGTCCCACTTATGTAATGGACCAGACTTTGGGCCGAGGGCACTTGGATCCCTGCCCGGGTCTCTAATATGAGACGACCTTTTATGTTGTGAGCTACCGGTGCTGAAGCTGTCAGACGGACTCTCGTTAGGAGATGAACACGAGAGGTCAATTAGTAAGATGACCACTGATGACCCACATGCTGTGACGGATGTATGATCAGACCCTCTGTTTGGAGAAGAATGAAGCACTTTTTTGAGATAAATTTGGTGCTCAAAAATTAAACATTTCTATCCAGGCTGCAGAATGGTTTGATTTGTATTTTCACACAGACAGAATAGAGTTTTGAATCAGCAGGTATCTTTGACCCGAGCTCAGGATACTTTCTGATAAATCGTAGCTAAAATAAGAAACCTGCTCAGCCGTGTTTTCTCATAACAGTTAGTAAAACCCCAAAAGGATCCTAATGATCGGCTCTGTCAGTGTGTGTGTGCGCACGAGGCTGAAAAATGGGAGGAACATAATGTGAAATCCACGGTCCATTTATCATGCAGCTTTGGGGAGCCTTTAGTTCCTCTTCTCTTTCTGTCTTGTCTCCTTCTTTGTCTGCTGGTGTTGTAATCTCGATCCTGGCGGACTCTTCGTCTGTCCAAAGATTCGTCTGCGGTGAAGAAAGTCAGCTGTAGGTAACAAAAGGTGCTGCTACCAGAGGATCCTCCTGATCTACCCCCCTGTGACTCCACAAAGATCATGTTGAATTCTTTAAGCTTTTCTTATGGTGAAGAAAGGAAGTTAGTCCATGGAGAAAAATGGCCCGCTAAAGGGTCTGAGAATGAGGTGAACTTATCTGACCTCACTTGAGTTCAGATCAGACAGGAGAGCTCAGCCTGCTGCTGCATCTTCAAGAAAATCAGACTTTTGAGCTTTGTGACCAAAGACGGAAAGAGTCTGTTTGAGCTCTGGCTGCTGAGAGACTTCATTGTGACGCTGTTTTCATTCCTTAAGCACACATTAATGACAAAGGTGTCAAAAGTCTCCTTTTAAACCAAACCAACTCTCAATTAACATGTGATCTAAAGTGTAAATAACAATACAACATAACCAGTGTTGCCTATTACTTCACTGATCCCTTGATTTTAAAAGTAACTAAGTTAGATTACAAGTTTATCATACATCAACAAATGTATGTTTTATATATTACAAGTCAGCCGTGTTTCAGGGCAGCTTTCCCTCTACAACATACAGCCCAACCAACTTCTTCAACTCTCCCGCTTACTGGTTCAACGCTGAAGTCCAGCATTTGTTGTTTGCATTAGTCGTAGCTCTCTGCTTCGCTCCGCCTGGTGGGACTTGCTCTTTAAGTTTGACTGTGCCGTGCTGCGACTCCAAATGTTTCTTCATATTTGACGTGTTTTTGGAGCACTTTGGTACGGCGAACATTAATATTGTCATCTTTAGCTGACAAAAACTCTATATAGTGACTGTTTTTCCAGTTAGAAAATGCACATCTCTCTCCTCCCTCCATTGTTGTTTACGTTTGTGTCTCTGGCTGCTTGGTATGTATTACATGCGAGTTGTCCTCATGCTGAAAACATGACTTGTCGCATACGTGACGCAAGAAGAAAGCAAATATACCTTTTTACTAAGGAAGATGACAAAATAGCAATGCACAGTGACTTGGATAAATGAATTTAACCTGATTTCTGGTTTGGAAATAGTATTGCGTTCGATAACTTGCTACTGAAAAGTGGTCATATCTGAAGATACCTTTACGGGCCTTATCTAGACAGAATGAAGCATGGTGCTGCTGTGCATCCATTAAAGTGAAACAAGTTCAGCTGAGTGAGTGATTTGATCTCACAAATGTGTGCCAGTCCCCCTAATGCATCCTCAAACTTGCAGAAATACTCTGACTTTAGACTTTAGACTTTAGACCAGGTGTAAGGGGTTTAGAGGGCAGTCGGGACAATGATACCTGTGTCAGGTGGAAATTTCAGAACACACCTGTGCTTCACACAAAAATACTGTGGACCAGGGAAATGATAATGATGGAGCCCACATGACGGCCGCAGTGCACACCTGTTTGCTTGTCTATTTCTTTCAATGAGTTGCAGGTGTTTATCAGCCAAACAGACAGAGAATGGCAAAGACAGAGCCATATTTACCTTAATCCAGCTAGTATGTGTGCACAGAGGTAGAATAAGTCACAGAGCAGATAGAAAATGTCCAGTTCCTCTTCCTGTCTGTGCCTCAGGGTCAAAGCTTCAGTTTGCCTCCACTGTGGAGAAACTCTCCTTGTTCATGCTTTCATTCTGCAGGTTTCAGGTCAGTTATTCATGAATCAGGCTCCTTGTGGGGAGATTTACTGTGGTTCTCCCTAAACTTTCAATAAAAGCTCATTACTGTAGCGAGATAGAGCTGTGGCAGCAAGGAGACGAGCTGAGGGTGCATGACATTCACGCGCCTGGCGTGAAAGCTGTGGCGGCACTCGCCGCAGGTGACAGCGAGACAGAAGCATGCAAGCAAAATGCTTTCAGTGTGAAACGTTGTTATACTTCAGATATGCACAGCAATTTCCAAAGAAGAAGATCCAAGAGGCTTATAGTTTAGGGAACCTGGGAATGCTTGCAGCTCTCTGTAACAGTCCCAGGAATTAATTAAGTATTTATCATGGGGCAAAAAGAAAAAGTAAACATTATCTATCTCTACGTTTTTCTAGCTGTTTAATTAACTTGTCATAACATAAAGGAATTATCTGCTCAGTCATTTGTGTCTCTCATGTCTAAAGTGACTGATTTTTGATTTATAAAAATATCTTGACAATTTGACTCATAGTCCCCTGGAATCATCCCAGTAATAATAGAAACAAACGCTTAACCTGCCAAAATAAAATCTCTTTTTAATCCATGCTTGTTTTTTGAAGGTGATTGATTTTAGGTTTAATGGCCCAATAAAATGCGTCAGTTTGAGCTCTCTTTATAAAACCATTAATCATTCAGCTGCTTCACAACTTGTAGCCCTTATCATCGTCTCCATGTGAGACACTTGATTTGTAGATAAAGAGATTCAACAGTCATCCATCACAGCTTTTTTTTATCAGATGTATACAGAATGAAAACAGCAGAATGCATATTTAGTCCAAGTACATCATGCAGTAATTTTATTAACAGACTCTACTGTAGTTTCAGGTCGTCAGCAGAAGTTTTACTCCCCTTGGATCATTTTTGTCTGCAGCGTTGAGCAGAAATGATTCAGTGAGGTCAGGCGGGGTGTGGTAGAGTCTCAGAGGAGCAGAGTGACACAGAATGCTTAATGTGTTGGCTGCAGTGGAGGACGTTAACTCTGAGAGGTCTAATGGAGGACAGGAGGAGGTCAAGGAGTCCATCAGGGTGGCAGAAACCTCAGGACACTCTGCTGATGTTCAGTGCTTTCACAGACACCAACACGCTCCATGTGGAGGGGTGATGTTTGCCCTGATGTGTCTCCATCAAAACTCAGAAGAAATACTCATTTAAGTAAATGTAAGTTTAGCTTAGGGACAACATGTGGGCTGAATAAAGGCTGTGTCCCAATATCAGCACTTCTGCCCCTCAAAAATGGGTCTGGTGTCTTCCAGTGTTGCTTTCCAGGGACGCCCTCCGGCACCATTAAAGGGATATTTCAGGTTTTTGAAGTGGGGTAGCTCAAGGCCCACGGCACAGGTAAATACACCGCCTGGCCCAAAAAAAGTCACCACCAAAAAACGGTCACACACTCTAATATTTCATTGGACTGCATTTAGCATTGATTACAGCACGCATCCACCGTGGCATTGTTTCAGTAAGCTTCTGCAATGTCACAAGATTTATTTCCATCCAGTGTTGCATTAATTTTTCACCAAGATCTTGTGTTGATGATGGGAGAGTCTGACCACTGCACAAAGCCTTCTCCAGTACATCAAAGATTCTCAGTGGGGTTAAGGTCTGGACTCTGTGGTGGTCAATCCATGTGTGAAAATGATGTCTCATGCTCCCTGAACCACTCTTTCACAATTTGAGCCCCATGAATCCTGGCATTGTCATCTTGGAATATGCCTGTGCCATTAGGGAAGAAAAAATCCATTGATGGAATAACCTGGTCATTCAGTATATTCAGGTAGTCAGCTGACCTCATTCTTTGGGCCATAATGTTGCTGAACCTAGACCTGACCAACTGCAGCAGCCCCAGATCATAGCACTGCCCCCACAGGCTTGGACAGTAGGCACCAGGCATGATGGGTGCATCACTTCACCTGCCTCTCTTCTTACCCTGATGCTCCCATCACTCTGGAACAGGGTAAATCTGGACTCATCAGACCACATGACCTTCCAGTCCTCCAGAGTCCAGTCTTTATGCTCTCTACCAAACTGAAGCCTTTTTTCGGTTAGCCTTACTGATTAGTGGTTTTCTTAAGGCTACACAGCTGTTCAGTCCCAATCCCTTGAGTTACCTTCACATTGTGTGTGTGGAAATGCTCTTACTTTCACTATTAAACACACCCCTGAGTTCTACTGTTGTTTTTCTTCCATTTGATTTGGCCAAACGTTTAAGTGATCACCGATCACGATCATTCAGGATTTTTTTCTGACCACATTTCTTCCTCGAAGATGATGCTTCCCCACTATCCTGCCAGTTTTTAATAATGTGTTGGACAGTTCTTAACCCAATTTTAGTAGTTTCTGCAATCTCCTGAGATGTTTTCTCTGCTTGATGCAGGCCAATGATTTGACCCTTCTCAAACAGACTAACATCTTTCCACGACCACAGGATGTGTCTTTGACATGGTTGTTTAAGAAATGAGCAGCTGCTCATTGCATCAGCTGGGGTTAAATAACTTGTTGCCAGCTGAAAGATAATCGCCCATGCAGTAATTATCCAATAGGAGGCTCGTACCTTTTTGCTTAGTTAAATCCAGGTGGCGACTTTTTTTTTGCCCAGGTAGTGTATAATTTCCATTATAAAGAAACTTGATCCCTGAGGGAAGATATCCATGGGTAGCTGCTAGGTGATGTAGCAGTCAGTGTTTCCACCAAAAGCCTCCTTTTAGACTAGATGCTACAGTACAGTTCTTCACAGCATTTAACTTTCCCTCCACCAAGCTCCTGTGTTTAGAAATTTAGTTTTTTGGGATGTAGAGGTTATGTGTCCCTCCGTGTCGGCTTGAGTTGAGTGACCACAAACTTCCACAGATCACAAGTTACCTGGTGGTGCAGATGCATGAACTGTTACCCCATGTTGTCACGAGTGGGAAATAGTAACACCACTTCTCCTGAAGCTCTTTTGTGTCAGTAAGCCTCTAAAGCTGCAGATGTGTCGTGGTCCTGATGGTAAGAGGGGCGCTGCAAACACTGCAAACAAGACAAAGTTTAGTTTTGTGGCAAAGGCCCACATCATGCAGGGTAATGCATTGAAATCAGAGTTTTGGCCATTTCTTTGCCTGTTTTTGCATCTGGGATAAATACAGGAGCAAACCAAAATTTGTCTTTGTAATATTCAGGGAGTCAGATTTATATCAGTTTGTGCTCCAGTGATCACTACCTGATCCCACTGCAGCCTGCACCACTCTGACCCGAGAACAGCTGCTGGTGAAAGGATACATAATTCATATGTTGCATCACAAAAAAGTTCTCAGCAAAGGAGCTTTGTCGAGGAAACGTTAAATGCTGTGTCCGGCCCCAGTTATCTTCCCTCAAAAAAAGAACAAGTTTCTCCACTAGTGCAATGGGCCTTAAGCAACCCTGCTAAAAAAACACAAAGTACTATCCCTTTAACAAACCACTCCCGAAAACCATTCTTAGTGTAATCACCCAGAGCTCCTCTTGTGTAATGATGTTTCCAAGAGCTCAAAAACATGGGAAGCAAAAGTCATCCCTCGTCCTTCTTCTTCTTCTTCTTCTTTGTTAAAGTGCAGAAACCCTCTGGCCCTGCTCTCATCAGTGTGGAGGCCTACAGAGCAGCATTACCGCCCCTCCGTGTCAGACTTTGGTGTGATAAACTTCTTCTTTTACGTTATCCGTCTCCTTCCTCTCCAGTGCGCCCTGCTCTCTGTCAGTGTTTTCGCAGGCCTCAGCTGCTGTTTTATGAATCTCTCCCTCAGAGGACCTCGATCATCCACACACGCTGATGCAAAGGTCACTCCTTTTTTTGCTCCACAGCCAGAGTGTGACCTTTCTTTGAACGTCCACCGACACAGCTAAAAGCTTTAAGGTTTCATCCTGACACACCTCAATTCAGCCGGCGTGTCACAAAACAGATGGGACAAACTATTAGAGGAAAACAGCCTGCGCTGATACACGGCCAGATTTCAGAGAGAAACTACATCATTGTTTCACCTGAAAACACTTGAAGCAGGAATGTTAAGCACTTTTCACACATGCATCCCTGATATTTCCTAGAACATACCAGGTTTTTTAACCATTAAGGTTAATTATACCCAGATACAAACTCTGCAGTTTGTCTTCAAACAGATCATTTCAGCCTTTTTCTGGTGTGAGTGGAGTTACAGTGAGAGAGACCTGAACAGTGCTCCTGCTGTCATGATCGAGCACATTTGCCGAGTTTTCTGTCACGCTTCATAAGACATCCTGACCTCTAAAGCCGATTATTGGATGAAGAGCTAAGTCATTGTCATTCTGAGTGCTCACTCTGTTTCTAAAATGAAATCAGAGGCTGAGCGCCATACTGAAGTGGTACCAAGACACAGCACCTTGGTGGTGGAAAAGTACATTGTTGTAAGTGTGTTGAATACTGTGTTCAAACAGTCTACACACTCCCAAATTACCAAAATCGTCCACGCTGTCTGCAACAGTGTATACAAACCCCAATTCCAATGAAGTTGGCACGTTGTGTAAAACATAAAAACTGAATACAATCTTTTGCAAATCCTTTTCAACCTTTATTTAACTGAATACACGATAAGAGACGAGATATTAATGTTTAAACTGCTGAACTTTATTGCTTTTCTGCAAATATTCACCCATTTTTAATTTGGTGCCTGCAATAATTTCCAAGAAAGCTGGGGCAGGGGAAACAAAAGACTAGGAAAGTTTAGGAATGCTCAAAAAACACCTGTTTGGAATATTCCACAGGTGAACAGGTTAGTCGGAAACAAGTGAGTGTCATGACTGGAAATAAACGGAACAAGTTTGAAAGACTCAGTCATTCAAAAGAAAATATGGGGCGAGGTCCAACACGTTGTGAACAACTATGAAGCAATTATCCCAACAGTATAACAACATTTTCAACATACAATTGCAAAAAAATTAAGGATTTCAGCATTTATAGTCCATAATATCATCAAAAGTTTCAGAGAATCAGAGAAATCTCTACACGTAATCAGCAAGGCTGAAAAGCAACATTGAATGCCTGTGACCTTTGATCCTTCAGGCAGCACTGCATTAAAAACCAACATCATTCTATAAAGGATATCACCACGAGGGCTCAGGAACACTTCAGAAAAACGTTGTTAGCAAACACAGTTCATCTCTACATCTACAAGCTCAAGTTAAACTCCAGCATGTAAAGCTAAAGCCATAAATCAACAACACCGCAGACGTGTCGTCCTCCAGGCTAAAGAGGAAATTAATCAGCTGATCTCAAACTCTCCCTTCAATCCTCTTTGAGATGAAAATTTGCAAATGTTGGTCACGAGTTCTGTGCAGAGACATGAAAAACTGAAAACTTCTTTCCCATCCTGTTTTCTTATAAAAATATAAATGTCTTCTTGGTCACAGGAAGTGGCTATAAATCCAGACGGGCTCCATGGAGAAGTCATAAACTAAAATGTGATGGTCTGCGTGAGGCCTACAGGTGACACAGTCAGAATTTTATGATGTGGATGAATGTTCATTGTTAATTTAGTGAGAACTGCTTCAGCCTGGCGCAGGCGGAGACAGATTTACGCCCACATGTTCTCAGACTGACCCTCTTAAATCCTGAAAATCAATATCAGATGATCACCTTCATTTCAATTCCTCCTCCAGTCTACAGACAATCAGAATCTCTCTGTCTCTGTATTCTCGTCTTTCTCTTTACTGCCTCCTGAGCCCTGTGAGCTATTTTCTTAAATGTTTCCATCAGAGATTTAAAGCAGAAATACGCCACGTCGTGCTCCACGAGTCTGTCACAGCTCGTTGTCTCCAAGCCGGCCCTCGGTGCTGCGATGCTCTTTCTTCAGCCGGAGGAAACATGCTGATAGAGTTGATGCCGGCTGAATTATTTCATATGATGTCTCTGAAAGGATCATCAGTAGGCACGAGCTCCATCAAGTATTTCAGCAGGGACCGATCAGCAGAGGATTGGTACAATAACTCTGATGTTTGTTGTATTGGATGTGCTTCGATTTAAATCTAAAGATGATGTTTCATGGCTCCTTCCTCTTTGTCTTCGTCTTTATTTCGTCTTGTACTTTCCATTTTACCTCCCGTGGATCCTGAACAAACCGGCGTGGCTCTGCGGCTCGTTGTCAGGCTTTTTTCTCAGTGGGTAAAGAACAGACGGGCTGTAGGGATCATATATTGGCGCAGCGGGTTATTACACCTGCAATAACGGTGAACCGTCCATGCAGGGTTTATGTTTGCATAGTCCTGCTGCAGCTCAACAGAAAAACCAACAGCTGGGCCATTACTTGAATGTATTATGTAACCGTTAACTAGTGCAGTTTTAAGGCAGAAGAACGAGGAACGGCATCAAAACAAGCAAAACAGCAGTGAAATGATTATTTTTGTTTTACTGACTGAAGCATTAAAATGCCCCAGATTTCTGCACATGAAACATTGAGTATACATGATGCTGAATATCTTATTTTCTTCAACCAATCTCTGAAAAGTATGAACTTGTTGGTGATTCTTGGTTCAGAAAAGTGTTGGATAAAATGCTTTCTGTCTTCTTGTTGAGAAAGTTTTTCAAAATTCAGGGAAGAATCTTTATTGATATCATAAAAATTTCACATCTATATCAGAGCAGTGTTTTTAGAGTAATTGGGGCCTTTTTGCTCTTATTGATAGAAGACAGAGTGATCAGAGCAGGACTGTAGGTCCAGAGAGGCTGCAGGCTTGAGTCAAACTGAGGCAGAGCATCCTTGTTTAAGGTGTGCAGACTTGAACCCCGAGGCCACCTGCACCCCAAAGCAGCCACAGCAGGTCCCCTACATTTATGTAATATTTTTATTTCAGTGCCTCTGCAGGCCGAGCTCAATCATTCCATCTTAAAGCTTTGTGAGATAGATCCGCCTGATTATAGACATTGAATCAGGCTGATCTATCTGACACTTCAAGGTTAAACTTGGAATGAACCACCATGCTCTGCATAATTTGTCATCTAAACTCCCCCAGTTGCCTCAACAAAGGTCCATTTTGAGTTTGTTTTCATCCTGGCTGGAAAAGCATGAATCACTGCGATGACTTTCTGCCACTCTCAGCATCATCTTTAGTTCTTGTTTTGATTTAGAGCCCAATTTGCATACTGTGCCTTTAAAGTAGGAGACATAAACCCATTATATGATCCATAAAGCTCATAAGAGAGAGTTAAAACTCTGTGAACTAGATTAAGTAGTATATTAAAGCATGTAAAACACCTTAAAACCATCATTAAGAACAGAAATGACAGAGATAAACATCTGTTAAACTACACAGCATGCCAAGGCAGTTTGACTTATGCAATTAAAGAGGCCATTCAGTGCTGGAGAGATATTAAGTTTGATTTATGTCCTAATTGGGCTCCCGTAGATGAGCTATCTCCAAACACATTCATGTAAAGCAGTTGGATTTATGGGGCGCGTGCTTTTCCTTTGGTCAGACTGAAACTTGACCTTCACCACAAACCAGCTGCGTAACCATGACTACAGCATAACGCTGCACTTTGGCGTGTGCTCGGGGGCGGGACGAGGGTTATTGATCCACTTCCTTTTACAGTTTGAATACTTCCTAACGAGCCATTAAGGTTGTGATTGGGTCAGAGCCAGGGAGCGAGCTGGACATGGGGAGTGAAGTGTTTGCTGTGACTGACTCACGTCGACGTTTCTTTCCTTCATTCTGTTATTGCTGCGTAATTGAGCCGACATGTGTTTCATCTGCACGCCATGAACCCCCCCCCATACACAGACACACACTAAACACACACACTCTCACTAATAACCATCGTCTGAGGCCTCTGAGGAAAAAAGGCTTGATTATCAGTTTATTCCAAGATTCATGATTAACGAAGTTTGGAGGAACGTGCTGATTACTGAGAGTGTTTAACAATTCAACATGCTTTTCTGGGTCTTTTGAGGTGAATATCTCAAACTAGACTCTCCATTAACTCTGACTTCTCGATGTCACACTGATCTCATTAACCGTGTTTGGTTGATTTATATGCACACAGACAAAAGTGACACTGATGGTTCAACTTAACTGCGGGTTTCTCTCCTCAGATTGTCGCTCATCCTTTTGTCCTCATCACAGAGGGCATGACGAAGGAGCAGAGAGAGATGGAGAAGTTTATCTCACTGTGTTTTCCTGCAGCGATGTTCATTGGTGTCCTGTCTGAGCTTACACTGAAATGTGATATTGTGCAGACCACTGATTGGTCAGTGAGTATTGTCACCAGTGAGATGATTGGACGCCTTGCTCTGCTGTTTGACCTCCAGGACCATTTTCTTCTGCAGCCATGTTTCTATGACGTGATGCTCAGGGTTGTAAGCTCCAGTGCTATCAAATATGAGGGGCTAATAGAGCCGTGGGCTGTAGTGTGAGGTTAAGGTTGATTTTATTGGATAGGATAGGCAAAAGGACAGATCCACTGACTCCCAGCTGCCACTGCAGCCCCATTCACACTTCGGGGTGAAACCACTTTCACTGGGGGAGACCTCAGAGGTCTTGAAGATGCAAATCAGGTCCCAAAACTTTTGTGACCTTTCTTTTCTGTGCTACTCATGATCTTACATTCTGGAGGGCAAATAACTCTTGTGATTTGGAAGCTCAGTTGGATAAGAGTGTGCTCTCCACCTTTGGTCTCACTCCGACCCTCCTTTGCAATTTTGAGCTCAAGGCAAGTCAGCCTGGAAGAACAGACAGCGTTAGTTTCCAGCTCGCTCGTCCCTAAAGCGTTGTGGACATGCCTTGTATAGTCTGCCCTCCTGTGATTTGCGGTCTCTCAGTTTATTGTGTTACTGTCTTCTTTTTATAACTTTCATCATTCTTCAAAACATTCCTTATCAATAATACTCTTCTGCTGACATTTTAATCATACTAATGAAGTTCATTCATCCAATGTTTTTCAGTCTCATTCGTTTAATCTGCTTTAATTTCCTTTAACCTTCTGAGTTTGCATTTTCTTCCTGCCCTCTTGTTCGACTCTTGGGAATTTCTCTGTTTGACCTCACAGTTGATGCTCATTTTGTGTTTTGTTTTCTCTGTAAAGCACTTTCTAAACTTCTTTTCACTTTGTAAATAGGCTAATACATATTTGCTACCTGCGAAGACCAAAACTGCTTTTATTAAGGCGGGTGAAAGCTGAACAGTTGGTTCTGCGCAGAAAGCTGACGCTCTCATGCCAACTGGTGTGAGTTCAGCATGTACTCTTCACCGTATGTTTAGCCTTTTGCTGGGTTCATCTTGAACTTCTCTGGGATCAATAAGGTTTTCTCTTTTTTATCGATCAAAACTGATGGTAATTTTGGGCAGCAGCTTCTTACTTTTCCACATAAAAAGCAAGTTTAACCTCAACTAATTCACTCACTGAACATAACCTCTGGTTCGTGTTTCTGCTGTTCGAGCTTTTTAGAGATTTTTCCCTGAATGTCAAACAAATAATCTGACTTTCAAAGTAGCTGATTGTGCTATAAAACTTCCAGCACAAGTGTAACATAACTTTTTGACATGTTGACACTAATAACACTTATTTGTCTTTGTGATTATCTGCCCATCCATCCTGTTCATCAGATCAGCCTAAATAAACCAAAAGAGGGCAAACGGGCCAATAATAAGACTAAAATGATGGGAAAATGGTTTCCCATGGTTCAGTGTATCAGTATAACTGATGAAATCCAAGGTAAAGCCAAGGTTAAGGTTAAGAATCGTTGTTGACATGCTGCACCAAATGAAATGTGGTCTGCAGCTTCAAACCTGCTGCAGAGCATCAATAAATATAAATAGTCAACCTGCATCAAACATCTGTTCATCTGCATCATGCATCGACTGTGAGACATTTAGCTGCATGAGTGAATGTAGAAGTTCACTGTGACCCGGCACACGTGTTATGTAAGACAAACACATGAATCTTTGTTCCTAATGAGCCAGGACTCGGGCTCTGTTGGAGCTGGTTGAAGAAAGAGTCTGAATCCTGCAGCTCGGGAGGCTGTTTGTCAGCTGTGAGAGGAGGAGGGTGGTTAACCACAAAAGCAGATGGGTGCTGTGCTCCAGTATCTAATTACCAACATGTTCTTCCAAGTATAGCTGTTAGTTTATCGTTTGTGAACCAAACGCAGATCTGGAAACACGACAACACCTGCACGTGCCAAATCACACCAAATCTCTGCGGCGTTTCCTCCGAGCCGGCCGGGTGTGCCGCTCTCTAATTCTGTAAAACAAAAAATAAAGATTGATATCAGCGTGATGACTTCCTCGATATTAACATGGACAACACAATCAGCTTCTTTAATGAAGTCTTAGAAGGAAAGAAAACACAAAAAATACGATTCAGACGTCGGTGGAGTTAAATCCCCTCGTTAGACTCCTCCTTCGCTGCTAATGAGTTTGTCCCATGAACACACAATTAACACAGATTCATATTAATTAAAGGTGCAGCTCATTAGAACAGCCTATTGTTTACATTTATTACCATAACAAATCAACACTAACAAGAATGAATGAATGAATGTGGGGGAATCAGTTAATCCAGCATGCTCCATTGTGTAGTTTTGCATCACTGAGGAAGTTTAAAGCTAAAAAATACAGATTAACAAATAAAACCAATGATGATTCAAATGAAGACGGTTTGCTGAAAAACTGGACTCAATCTAAGCCTTTTCTTTAACAAACTGCTTCATTTTATGTTTATCCTTTTAAATGAAATGAGTGATTTCAGTGTTTTTCTGTCTAACTTTATTTTGGCTATATTCTCACAAAAACCCTCCCATTGGCTCTGACTAGAGTTCAGAGAGGTCATATTTGGCTTTTGGGGGTTTTATTTGCCCTTTAGAGTGTTTTAGATTTCTCCTCCACATGATAAAGCCTTTCTATGAGCAGGACAATTTATTTAATGAACTTTATTGAACCAGAAAAACCTCACTGAGACTAAAAATCTCATTTGTAAGAGTGTCCTAGCCAAGCAGCACATCACCTTTTATTATAGAGAGATTTAAAGAGACCATATCCCAAAGAAACATCTGGGTTCTCCCTCATCTCCTGTGGACAGCACCAGTAGCTGCCTGAAATGGATGATCCCCAAGGCCCCCTAAAAAGACCTACCACTGTTACATCAGTTATCAGAGGCCATTTACTTCGGGTGGCAGAACGAAGACTGCAGAGCCACTGGAGACTTGGTTTGTATTTCAGTGCAGCCTCCAGCCACTAGTTGGCAGCAGTGACTCAGCCATTTGACTCTCCATCCATCTGTTACTTTTATTTTGATCATTTCTGCCACTGAGAAAGAAAACAGCTGCTTAAGCTGGCTGAAAGTCACGGAGGCTACATTCACACTGCAGGCTAAAGTGGCCCAAATCTGATTTTTTGGCCCATATGTGACCCACTTCTGATCTTTTTATGACAGTCTGAACAGCACAAATCAGAGCCAGACCACTTTCATATGAGGCCCTAAATGAGACCCATATCTGATGTTCCCAAAGCGACCTCACTCTGAATGGTCATGTTGCATTTCAGCCATTTTTTACATTATTGAAGTGAGACAGACGTCATGGAAAAATTAATTTGAACACCTTGTGGAAAGGAAAGATTTTAGGCATCTCTGCTGAGGTTGGAATTCAAGGGGTGATCAGTTATTTGACAATCATTTAGGGTTAACATGACTGTAGGGCTGGAAAGAAACAGCTTGTTTGACTGGTAATTTAGGGTAAAAGAATTCATCTGGTTTTGGGGCAAAATATTCAGGAAGAGAGGAAAGAATGTGACCAAACATACAGACCAAAATTAGCCGAAGTAAACCATTGCACCTTTGAGCACGGATGAAAATCCTTTCCGCTGAAACATGTCAAGGTACGTGAAAAGTATATATGTCTGAAATAAAAGAAAAAAGAAAACTATTTCGGAGGAAAATCCTGGATAAGGGGTGTGCTCACGATGCTGACAGAGTGTGTTTTATCTCAGACTTGAGTTTGATTTGATTTCTTTATTGAGTTTTGATGGTATTTTATCAGTTCTTGAATTACACAGGAACTTCAGTGCACTGTCTTCACATCATGCAGAGTCAAATATATTTACAACTACGTCCAGAGCAGAGGTGGAAGAGAGAATGAGCATAAGATTTAACAGTGAGTTCCTCTCTGGTTGTACTTTTTCCTTCATCACAGGGCAAGGATCCAGTCGTCTTTTTGTCTTTGTCATTCAAATAACAGCGATTTAATTAATAATTTTGGTTTTGCATGGTACCAAATATTCTACAGCCTGGTGGTTATGAACTTCTACACTAGACCTTTTTTTGAACATGAACAGAACTGCACCTTAACTCGGTACAAAAACATCTCTTTCTGTCTTGCTTGCTTTTAAACGTGGCCTCTTTTATTACCAAAAACAAGAACAGTGACTGATGGTGAAGTGATGTGATTGTTAAAAAGCCGAGCTGGAGGCAGAGATGTCCCTGATGTTTTAATCTTGACATGAGGATGAAAAAGATTCTGATTAAAAAGCCTGTTTTACCTTGAAAGGATTCTTCTCTGAGTAAAAGGTCTGTTATTTTTTATATTTGCTCTTAAATGAAAAAGTGCTCTATCATGGGTCAGTGTCAGACCGTTATTCTGCTCCTGAAGAGTTTTACAGGATAAAGTGGCAGCTGAATGTTTGAGAGGACACTGATTTAAGTGCTCCTTTCTTTACTTAAAGGCTGAATTTCTCATTACTAAAGGGTCCTGGATTTCTTCTCTCAGGTCTGAATGACCTACTCTGTTGATCTCATCCCGTACCTGAGCTCAGTTCTTGTCCGACGCTGCAGACGCTCTGATGCAGCTCACTGCCTGACGTGCTGTGTGTGTGTGAACATGTGAGGGAGTCAGAAACACCGTGTTCTTCTCATCAGAGCCCCGCCCCCTCAACTGTCACCAAGGAAACGCGACACAATTGGTACCTGTCGCCTGGCAACATTGCCCGGTATCTTTGGGACACAGAGCTGCTGGCAGAAAACACACACATACACACACACACAGATGTCACAGAGAAGATTTTCTCTGCCCGGCCTCTTTAACTGCAGAGCACAGCGAGGTTCAGAAGTCTGGGAGAACACGCACGCTCGCAGCTGAAGCATCTCCTTCAGTCCTCTTACGAGTGGAACAGTCTGCTCTGAAACACTGAACCCTGTGGTACAGTTTCCTCGGTTCAGTTTGTGCTCCTGGACTGCAGTATTTTTGGTTTAGGTAGAAGAACATGCCTTACATTTCACTCTTGACTTGCTCTGCGTTTCCATGCCTGTTAGTCAGTGTGCAGGGATGAGGAAACTCCTGCCCACGAGTGCTTGACTCCATAAAGGGATAGTCCTGTTTTTTGTAGTGGGGTTGCTCGAGGCCAACGCTGCTGGTACGTATGATCACCAATACAGCCACAGGTCAGCTCTGCCCCTGTGGGGAGATAGCCTAGGCCGACGCTGGGCAATGCATAGAAGTACATGGTGCCGCTGTCACTAGAGCACAAACTGGTATAAATCTAACTCTCCTGGATATTTCTGGCCCAAAATACAATTATAAACACCAGACCTTTCACCAAGCTCGAGCCAAAATCTGCCAGTCTCTGTTTATTTTTATTTATTTTTTAAAATATTTTATTTAATAGCATGCAAAATGAGCCATACAATGAGAAGAATCTCATTTTTCTGTTTTTCCAATGTGGACCAACATGAACATTCCCCAACTTCCCTGGGCAACCCTTCCCATCGATCTTGAAGACCTCCTACGTTTTTACAAGAACACAAACACATATATACATACATGCACAAACAAATACACATGCAGATGCACATGTACATATACATATAAACATACATACACATTCACATATATACACATAGCTGTTTATGTGCACACCTGCATACACATGCACCTGCACAGATACATAAGTAAATTGAAAAAATAATAATAATCATCACAACAACAATAACAAAAAAGTTAACAAATAATAAAAAATAGTAATACCAATAATCCAGGAAATTATATGGTGGTGTGCCTAAATAAGGTTAAACTTGGAGGTACTAGCATAAATAAAATAAAAGAGAAAAACAATGAAACAAGAAGACCAATCATCTATAGTTTGCTTCTGTGGCTGATTATTTTCAGCCAAAATTTACCATCCTTGAAAAAACTCAAAAGTTGGCTCAAAAAACAGTTACCCAAATCTTAGCCAAAATCTGCCATCTTTTAAAAAACCTCATGACCTTCCAAAAGCTCTATATTAGGCCCATAATGATGACCTTCTATTGTTGCCAGATTCGATCCAAAATCAATTATCTTTGGAAATACTCAAAAGTTGGTCCAAAAATAGATGACCCAATTTGAGTCAAGATCTGTCATCTTTAAAAAAAGACACAGGATTTGTACCCTGTACCTTTTGCCAAACTTTTAGCTAAAATTTTTCATTTTTGATAAACTCCATATAAATATTAAAACATGATGTGTCATTCCCGTTTTTCTCGAGTGTAAGAGCAGGAAATGGTCACAGTTCTGATTTTTGTCACATGACTTGGCCTTCAGTAACTTAGTCTTGTCGCTTAGATTGTGGACATCAGCATTCCCCCTCTGTCATCATGTCTGCAGAGCCCATTTTACCATCAGGACCAGAAAGGTCCAGGAGAAGTGTTCTGTCCTGATATGTATGGCCTAGCGTCTGTACCCGGCCTTCTCCCCTCAGGGGCAGAGCTGGACACCTGCTTTGTGGTAAGTATATTTAGTTGTGCTGTGGGCTTCAAGCAGCCCCACTTCAAAAAACCTGAAATATCACTTTAAGAAATCTGTGGTGAGTGAAGGGTTGGAGATCAGAGCTGCAACAACAAATCAGTTAAACAGATTAATTGATGTGTTGGGCGATCATGCGTCTCATGCGTCACTCACAGACATTAAGAAGAGTGTAGCAGCACTCGGTCAACTCGAGCTGCTTACGCAGGCTACATAAGTCTTCAAATCATCCATCACAGTGTTAGGAATTATTTGATGATTCACACCACATTAGGGATCAGCAGACATTTTTCCATGGCGTAGCTGTGTCATCAGCAAACTAAAATTAGACCTTTGATGATGATCGCTCCATCGATAACAAAGTTTTGTTTTCATGTCTCAGATGTGGGCTGTCAGGCATCAAACATCATCAATACTCCCCTTAGTAAGTCTAACAGTCCATAAAAATATCAGAATAGACTACATGTAGCCCATGATGCTGTCAGCATGCGTTTTATCCATCAGTCATCAGTCTGAGCTGATCTGATGTTTCTATTGATTGACCTCTGACCTCTGGATTAAATGCCTCTACATCAGGAAGTTGAGCGCTCTTTCAGCATCGACCATCCTCCAGTCAGATATATCCACAGCCAAGTCCAGAGCACAGGTGCAAGAGTGCACGAGCACGAGGTTAAACAGTGAGTTTATCTCGAGTTGTACTTGTTCTTTCTTCACAGTGACAGGAACCCCACAGTTAGGATGTCTGCTCTCAGTGTATCAGGAACTGCATATATTCATATCAGGTTGCATTACACCTAACAACCGTGAGCACTGGATCACGCCCCGACTCAGACTCTCAGGATTTTACTCCAACATTGATAATTTGTCTGCAACTTTAAAATCACAGGAAAAATCCTTCAGTGTAAGGACATCATAAGCATAATCAAATCAAATCTGCGGCAAAAAAGTTGAGCTCCATGTTGTACTACTGTGTAAATGTGCTGTTGCATCCCTCGTGCTAATTAAACACCAAATTTTGCACCAAAAAAAATTGATATTTTGAGAATTGTCTTAACAGCAGATAGATAAAGAAACAGAGCCTTTATTCTCCAAACTTTCTTTATTAAAATAAGTATGAATCTCTGTAACAGAACAAACGTGCTCAGACTCGTCCTGCAATTTCAGACTCAAACCTTTAAAATGTCACAAAAAGGATGAAAAAGTTAAAAAAAAAACAAAAAAAAAAAAAAAAAACACACACACACCACAGTACAGTCATTTCTGCTTCAAGGCTTTAAAACACCGTCCACAGATCATAATTTCAGTTCTGACATTCTCACTAAGCAGGAAGTGACTTCCATCGCTGCAGCAATTAAATCTTAAAGGTTAGCCCGCTGAGTGTGCAGAGTTATTTTGACAGTGTAAGTGTCTCAGTGTGAGGATGACAGGACAGGAATCATCTGATTAGAATTTCTGATCATTTTATTTATGACCAGCGCTGATTTACGAAGGCTAACTGAAGCTAACAGCGGCTAACGATGGCTTGTTTCTGCAGCTCGACTGTTTCCTCTCTCATAAAGCCCCCACACACACTCACACTGTTCTGCTGCAGGCAGACGTTATGACAGCAGTATATTTAGTTTTCTATTTTTGCTCCTGGATGTCACACTCTCACTGGAGGAGGATGTTGGCGGGTTTTTCCCTCCGAGCTGATTGGACATCCTGCTGATGTTTGTGTGTCTCTGAGGCTGCTCTCACGCTCGGTAACTCCTCTTTAACGAGATTAACAACAATTAAAGGTTTTACCTGAAGTCACAGGAGATGATGTGATCGTCCTCTGCAGGTAAAAGTTTGTCTGGTTGATTGTTGAGTCTAATGACTCGCCAAAAGTCTGTGAGCCCATTGGCTGCTGTCTGATGATGTTAGATCTTCTGGACGGACAGAAAACCTTCGGGGCGTCCAGAGAGGCCAGCAGTTCACAGTCCAGAGAGGAGCCTCACAAGAGAGTCTTTCATTGAGAAAAAGGAGGGTGCATTCGCTTGATTTAACAAAGTTGTTATTTATAGACTCGGTTGAAGCTAAATTAGTGTTTGGTGACTGCAGAGGAGTTCTTGGGTTGTGTTGATTATGATTCACCAAAATCTAATTTCAGCAGAGACCCTGGACTACTTTTCATTTTTGATCCTCTGTAGCTGAAATTTAGTGATCAATAAGAAACTCTGGTAATAAAATTAAGTTTTTAAAAAAATGTAAGGATGGAGCTGGATTCTCAGGGAGCGCCACAAAACGTCATGTTTGGTCAGCACCACTCAGGATAATGCCTCATGGCTGCTGGGTGCCCATTTTACTCTAGATTGAGATTAAATATCATATTTTAAGAATATTTCAACCAACTGAATAGGAGGACAATACGGCTTCAAGCCATCTTCAAGAGGACAGGTCTACCGTTTGATCAAATCCAGACGTTTATGTGTCCTTAGACTTTGATATTTAATTTTTAATGTTGTTGTTTTATTGTAAATGCAGTTTTGCTGCCCCTCAATGCTCATAAAGCTCATTATGCTACGGCAATTTAGTTCTAGTGAAAGTGCTCCACAGAGCTACAAAGCAAAATATTTGACTTTTATACCCACTAAAAGAACGGAAAAATCCATTAAATATAAAATATGCTTACTGGATATAAAATGTGAATTTCCAATCATAACATAATGTGAATTTCACCTTTTTAAACACTGTTAAATGGCTTCAGGGCCACCATTGCCACTTTTTTATTGGTATAATATTCCTAACTGTGACACTAACTCTTAAATCAGATGGAGATCCTACCTGTTGATAAATGATATCTTCAATAACACGTTGGCTATGGAGTGACATCCGGTCTTTAATAATGTGCAGACAATGATCTTATAATGTATCGTTTTATTCAGCTGATAGTAGTAAAATAATTATTCAACTTTTTATCAGTGCAATGTGATTTTTGATGGATGTGACAGCTTGTTGGCGTTAGCATCAGAGTTTTAAAATCTGTGCTTTCACAGTGTTTCAGGATGAGTAAAGGATCATTTTCCTGCACACTGATGCCCCGCTCACAGCTCTGATGACTACAGTATGTCTATGGGTCTCTGTCCAGAGCCCTTTAGGTTATGACATTCCACCTCAGGTGATCTCTTTTCCAATGATGATGCTCCTATTAAAGTGTCCTAGGAAATATAGGGGTGATTGTTAAATGAAAAATGCCTTTTTTAATGTGATATAGATTGAGAAAGACTTCATAATCCGCCCTCTTAATGTGCTCGATGAGCTTCACCAGGAGCTTGATCTTGATCATCTTGGTTATCTGGTTATCTGCATAAGAGCATATTTGATGAACCCTCAGAAGAGTTCAGCTCAAGGCTAAACAGTTCAAATTGTTGTCAACCACTACATCTGTCCCTGTAAAATGAAACACCATTGCCTTACCTTCAAACCTGCTAATATGACACCCCCAACATGCTGACAGACGTGATCGAGTGCATATGGAGACCCCGTCTCATGGCTCGATGAACCTGCAGCAGAGCAGTGAAGATGGATTGATTCGTGTCCACTTTTATCAAACAAGACATTTTCTTTTAGGTTTTATTGTTGGACATGGAAAATACCTTAAGTTCTCTAATAGATGCTCGTATTTATATTTAAAAAGTGTGGGACTGAAGTCTTTGAGTAGGTGCTGGTGCTGAAAAGAAGCTCTTGAAGATCATTGAAAGAGGAAGGCATCATCGCTGACAACCTTTTAGCCTCAGAACTGAGTGGATTTCTTGTGGTGCAGATTTAACAAGGGTCTTCAGAGATGGTCTTTTGGGGTTCAGGTGGGTCACCGCTGTGCACATACTATGTGTTAAAGTTCTCGTCTTGTGTAGACACCCCAGGTTTGATTTCTAATTGTTGTCTCTCCACCATCAATAAAGGCAAAAACCCTCTGGCATCAACATTTTCTCCCTGAGAACTGAAGCTCACAGGATATTTTCTCTTTTTCAGACCATTCTTTGTAACCTTAGAGATGGTTGTTTGTGAAAATCCCAGTAGATCAGCAGCTTCAGACAGACCAGCCCAACAATCGATCCACGTTTAAAGTCTCTTAAATCACATTTGCTCTCTATTCTGATGCTCAGTTTGAACTTCAGCGGGTTCTCTTGACCGTATCTACATGCCTGAATGCGTTGAGTTGCTGCCTTGTGATTTGCTGGTTGGCTATTTACGTTGATAAGCAGTGGAATGGTTATATCTAACAAAATGACTGCTGCATGTATACTCTAAGAAAATTCTGCTGTCAGGGCTATGATGTGCATCTTCATGGGCTCCATTTTGGAGAGGGGTAGATGCTGCCCAGTGTGATTGTAAGGCTGTGAAAATATTCAGTTGTTGCTGAACTGTGAAGCCATTTTAAGCCTTTTAGTGTTGTCACAAACATCAGACATCTACCATGGATGGTATCTACTATTTAAGTGTGATTCACAAACAGGCCATTTTGACCAACTTCTGGAAGAGTGTGGGGTCCAATCACCTGTCCATCTTTGAGCTAAGACTGTGAATAATCACCCATCTCTGTTCACCTTGTACTGCTTCTTCATACTTCCATACACGAGTTACTGTGTGGAAGTGTGGGGAAAAATAATCAGTTGCCAAACAGTATTGAAAAGTTTTTCCACCGTAGCGAGAACATAATCTCAGAGGTTTACACTTGTTCAAAAACGAGCAGTCAGGACTAATATGAGGCTACACTGCATCTCAACGAAAGGAGTTCATCTGTGGAACAGCTGCACTGAAGAAACTAAAACATGTACAACAATAGGTAGGTCAAAAATCTAATAAAAAATAACAGACTAGGATGGTATGAAGTGAAAGACAAAAGTGTGCCTTGAAATAGTGCATACATCAAATTAGATTGTTTTGTGCTGTGGATAATGTTTAGATTTTCTGTTACAGTTTTGCTGTTAGTTTTGTCAAGCTGTATTATTTGGTGTTTTTTTCAATGCCTGAGGCTTGAATTATTTGAGTGAATTTTTGGAAAAAAAGGGTTAGGACTAGATAAGTTATGTACTTTATATTGCACCCTTTTCGAACAATAAAAAAAAGGACTTATTGTGAAAATTCTGTGCTGATCATGATCTGCTGTATCTTTCTGTTATTGTCTATAAATATTTTCTCATTTATAAGACTTTTTTTTTTGTGAGTTTTTGTGAGTTTCTCCTTTTAAGAAGGGTAAAAGTCCAGAAACAGGAGTGAACAGATCCAACAGAGTCTGAGTGATTATGGTCTGTATTTGTGTGAAGCAGGTTTGCGTGTGTGAAGTGGATATTTTCCCCTCATTAGATCTATCAGGCCGATGAGAGGATGAACAAAAGTGGCTGCAGGCTTGTTAGCAGCTCAGTGTGATGAGGCTGAAATAACAGGATTGTGTGTGTGCATTTTCATTTCTAATCGTTTGTCTAGGATCATGTTTTCTGTTTGTTTTGCTGTACTGAAAGGAGCTCGCCGTCATATTCACACGTGTATTTGTCAGCTCGTACGTGCCTCCTGAAGTGAAACTGCTTCAGTCTCACTGTCAGCCTGTAAGGATTGGTGTATTATAACTGTAGCAGGGATAAATTACAGTCCAGGACTGATGTCATGCCCTATAAATGTGCTTTTACAGCAGGAGACAAACTGCACAATGGCTCTCATACTCTCTTATTGTTGGTCTATTATGTGCAGCATAAAGGATCCTATAGAGGAGCTCTGTAGGTCTGATATTCAACGGCATAAAAAGTGCAGCACAAGCATGAAGGAGGTGTGGAGGAGTTTATCTGGGGTTTTCTATCAGCAGTTCCAGGCCATGTGATGTCTGATGTGCCCTGGAGAATAAACTGTGTATTTTGTTTTTTGTCCTCCAACACAGTCCAGTTTTGCTGAGTCGTGTGAATTGTAGCCTCGGTTTCCTGTTCTTAGCTGACAGGAGTGGGACCTGGTTTGGTCTTCTGCTGCTGTGGCCAAATCTGCTTTAAGACTGGACTTGCATGTTCAGAAATGGTCTTCTCCATACCTTTGTGGTAACTGCTGTTGCCTTTTCTATCATCTTTAAAGGCACGTTCAGAGTCTCTTAAATCGTCTTTCTTCTCTGCTCTGATGTTCGGTTTTAACTTAAGAAGTTAGTTTTGACCATATCTACATTCTTATATGCATTGATTTGCTGCAATGTGATTGGCTGCCTGGTTGTGTGAACAAGCATTTGAGTGTGGACCTAAAAAGAAATGGCCAGTAAACTGGAGTACACACATAAAGATTATTGGGCTGTTTTTGTCCCGACTTTCCCCCTTCCAGACCAAGGATGGAAAATTCCAGATTATCTTCTGTTTTATAAGATTATCCTATCAGATTATCCTGTAGTCTGAGGTGTGTTAAGAGTTAATTTGTCCTGATAATCAGCTCTGAAACTTGTTCAGTATTTAAGACCAAAATCTTCATGTGTGTGGGGAAAGCCGACGACTCCCGAGTCGTGACTCTGTGAATTGTGGCATGAATGTAGCCAATCAAGAAGCAAGCTGACAAGGAACAGGCGTAAATAAAAACAAGCATGGCCGACCTGAAACATGAAGTTTGGTGGACCTCAGAAATGGAGGACCAGCTCACATCTTCACGCTGTCTCCAAGATTTTTTCCACAGTCTTTTCTTTTTTCAGTTCAGGATTTAGTTTTTTCTGTCAAAAATAGTCCCAAGACCACCATCATTCCCTCTTCTCATATTTCCTCTTCCATGCTACATGTAGTGTTTTTTGGTTGTTGCTATGTTTCTTCTTCTTGGTTTTTGTTAGATCAGGTTTGATCAGATTTCTGTCTTGGAGGACTAGATTCTAGCTCGGTGGTGGGACAGAATGGTTATGTGTGTGGTGTGCTGTGTTGAGATTACCACAGCACACCACGCACAGTATGATCAAAACTGTTGAATGGTGATTTTTTATCTTCATGTGTGGGCTCTAACAGATAAAACATCTCTTCAGATTTAGAAAATCCTCATGTGTGGACCCGCTTTAGTGTAGTTGCAGCACAGTGTAAGTTTGGCAGCATGCTGTGGCAGTCTGTGGCCATGGGAGAAGAAGTTTTCCATCTCTGTACTGTGTTCCACAATGGCTGAGGCTGAGAGACAAAGGAGGACAGAGACAGTCGAGGCATGGACAGTAAAAAAGACTAAATATTGAGCTGACGTTGACATGTTGGTGAGAGGTTCAGGACACAACAGGCTGCAGGTCAGACTCTATGCTGCTCTCAAGCACCTTCTGTAAAAACTTTTTTTTCTGAATTCAGGAGCCTCAAAGTGAGAGAAGCACTCATGTCTGACTTCCTGATACTTTCTGTGAATCAGCGCTGAAACCAACAAGAGTTTGAGTCTCCCGGAGCCCCCTCAGTGTCACAGCCTGGTTTAATTTCACAAACTTTTCTTCTGTTTTATCTGAACACTGACAGAGTGGACTCAGGTTTTCTGCTGCGCCGCAGAGAGATGAAACCAAACAAAAGAGCAAAACAAACCAGAGAAGCAATTTCTGTCTCTGTGGATAAGAAACTCTGTTTTTGGATTCTGTTTCCACACTTGGTCTCTTGTCTCCGTCTTGTTTTTCTGTCCCCCTCTGCCATTGCCTCAGTGTTTGTTTCTTACTTTTTACATTATAGCTGTTTACATTAGCAGCTGCACCATCTTTTCACAGCATGCACTCGACATAAACTCATGCTCTGACTCACAGGATGTGAAATGTGCATAAATATCTGCTCTCCTGTTGTAACACTTTCAAATGCAGACATATGTCACCCTTTAGTACCAGCATGAGGCCTCCCGTACTTTATCATTATACAGTGAGAAACTGCTCCAGAGGAAGGCGAGGACAGTCTGGTGACATTGGACATTTTGGCCTTTCAGTTACGAAACAAAACAAACACAAGTTTAACCAACAAGTGTCTGGCTGGAATTAGACCTAAACCACAGAGTCAGTTAAACATACTTTATACATCTGCTGCATTTTTAATCACTATCTGTCTGTCTCTGTGTCTGTCTATCTGTCTATCTGTCTATCCATTTATCTATCCATTGGTGTTATCAATCTATCTACCTCTTAAGGCTGAACAATATATCGTTATCATATCGATATCGAGATATGAACATTCAAGATATTAATATCGAAAAGCAACAATATAAACGATATAGATTTCCCCCGCGCTAAAACTGCACTTTCCGCATTCTTTTGTATTATGTTGTTTTTATATTTCTGAAAAATGCTTGGATTTCACCAAACCCGTAGTCATATCATATCGTATCGATATCGAGATATCTGGCATGAATATCGAGATATGAAATTTTGTCCATATCGTTCAGCTCTGCTACCTGTCTATTATGATAAAGTTGTTATCAATATTACTTGGTAAAAAACTAATTTTTATAATGCAACTATCATAAAAGTACTGTATTTATCTATGAATAATATAATGTAAATTATTTTTTTAATAACAACATGACATACGTCTGCTAGCACATGTTCAAAAAAGTGGTGACACTTTATTTAACCATAATTACTTATGACTAGGGCTGAACAATTTTAGGAAAAGATCTAATTGTGATTTTTCTGGCAGGTATTATGATTTCAATTCGATTCACAATTTTCTTCAAATCAAGCTTCAGTGCGATGTGTTTATAGTAACAGTAAGGAAATCAATGATCAGACGCACATAACACATTATTCATCATCTAATATTGATGATAAATAATCTGTTTTCATTATTTAAGGGATACTCCAACTTCTACTCCTAAACAGAAGCTTTGTGTTGTTGACCTGCTTACCAGCACTTCAGTAAATGCAAATTGCTGTAAATGTGTAAAATAGTTGGCACAACAGATCCTGGGTCAGTCAGTAGTGCTGCAAAACATTGCAGCTTTGGCGATCACATGATTGCGTTGTCTGAAATTGCGATTTCAATCCATAAATGATAAATCTTTCAGCCCTACTAATGATTAGCTGCTCATAGCATGTGAGTTAGTAGTTTACTGGCTGCTTAGCTAATATTGAGGACTTATTATAGCTAATTCTGAATGACCGTCACATACAGCTCTTTATTTAGAGATCCATTGGTAGCCTTCTAATTATAGCTTTCTTGTAGTAAGTTTAGAGGTTGTTGTCGATGTTGTGCTTAGTTAGGCCTTCATAAGTTAGTAGTATCACTCCCTCTTAAATAATTCTTAGTGTGGTCTATTCTTATTACACCAATCACAAACTCCCGTTCTGATGATCTGAAAAGCTAACTATTGAAGTTTGAACAAAAAGACACTTTTACTGTCATCTCATCAGGGGATTCAAACTCTAGGACATTGCCTGATAGCTGCTGCTGTTTTCTGCAGATTTAATGGTGTGCACGTGTGAGCGTGGTTACAGCTGTTTGGACAAACTGAGTCCAGTCAGACCTTTTCAAAAACCAGGCCTTTTGTTCTTCATTCACTTCATTTATCCCCCATGAGAGCAGATGTTCTGTCCTCAGAGTCTTCAGGTGTCCTCTTGAGTCACAGCTGGATGTCCACTTCCTGGAGATCAGCCTCCTCTGTTTTAATCCTTCTTTGTTTAAGCTGTAAATATGACCTTCATCAGCCCGTCTGCTGATCTGCAGCAGCATCAAACTCAGGCTCCATGATCGACTCCCTGAAGGACACCAGGGGACAAACATCCCCCACCATTACCACCTTTAAGAGCTGCTGCCCAGGGCCTCCGTCAGGGTCTCTGAAAGGCTCCTGATTATCAGACCGATGATAAAACCGAATCCAGCCACAGACCTCATCACACACAGACTGACCCAGAAAACTGAAAACCGGGTTCAGTATCTCTGCTTCAGTTTGAATGAGTCCACAGTCCTCAAACATCTGAGGTGCTGCAGAGACAGTCCTGCCTCCTTCTGGGTCTAAAGACTTCTGGGTAATATGGCGATGGTTTTATACATATTCCACCAGGATGGTGGCGTTATTGGATTACTTGCCTTGTTTGGTCCTTGTTTGTAGGGCTGGGCTGGGCGATATAGCCTAAAAGTAAAATCCCTGATTTTTTTTTTTACAGAAGTTTTTTTTTGTTACTCAAGATTTTTTTATTGAAATTTTTCATATTATAACACAACGGTGCAGTGCTGGATGACTGTTCAGTAAAAACGTGCCATTGGTTTACAAAATAGCAGCTGACACTTAATAGTTCAACAAACATGTATGGATGTTAATGAATTGAAAAGAGAAGAAAAAGAATGAGATAAAAAGCGAAAAATAAAAGGGGGGGAAACAAAAACAAAGCAAGAAGTACAAAAACTATACAGAAGTTTTTTAATCATTTTTTTCCCTCTCAAAGGAAATAACTAAGTGACAAAATGACATAGATCAAGTTTTGCCATTATTGTAAAAAAAAAATCAGAAACTAAACAGAATCTCCCCCTAATAGTTAAATTATTTTTTCATAAAATTTTGTTTGTAGTTGAACATAAACAGGTTTGTCTACATGAACACTGAAATCTGAGCTATTTTCACCGCATATAAAAATGAAACTCTCTGATTAGTATTTCATCTCATTTAAAAAGGAAGTATAAGCCTAAACATGTGCTTGTGCAAAACCTGACAAAGCCTACCATCATGGAAACTTAATTATCAGTATTAATATTTTCAAACATTGCAGCAACTTACAATTGGAGTAAGTCAAGAAAAATATACTGATTTTAAGTTTTTAAATCTTTTGCAAAAATAAATAATTCAAAGTATTTGAGTTAATCCACATATTACCCAGCCCTACTTGTTTGGTTTCAATAGCTTTTATGTCTGCAAATATTACTCATGTTCACACAGAAGCATCCCCAGATTCATTGTTTTTGTTTCACATTGTATCTGTGAGCTTTTACACCGTCCCAAATAAAAAGGTGTGGCTCAAATGTGTTAGTGTAAAGATGACCTAAAATGTCTTTATTTTTTGAAATGTAAACGTGTTTATTTCTGCTGTAGATTTGGACATTTTAACATGGGGCTCTATAGGGATTGGCTCACCTCAGGAGACAGCCTCTAGTGGACAGTTGGAGTACTGCAGCTTTAATGATTTGATGCCTGTATTTTAGTCTGTATGTTGTTATTTGATAAGATGCCTTATATTGGTATGTAAGATCTTGTATTTGCCTGGATGCTGTATTTGAAGATAAGGTTCTCTCGAGACAGAATGAAACAGAAAGATTTTCCTCTCAATCCTGAGCCGTAGTGGAGTGTGACGGCCCTCCTGTTCATCACTGCAGAGCGTAAAGAGATCAGAAACCCAGAGAGCAACGAGCAGAATGATAAGAGCATCAGACGGCTGATGAAAGCGTCACGTTAAAAGGAAACCAGAAAGAGAATAAAATGTTTGTGTGTGCTGTACGTGAGTGGGATGAATCCCCTCGCTGTAAATGATGGATGCCAGAGCTGCCGGCAAGGTCATCACAGAGGCCTGTTTTATGTGTCCACTGTACTGGCCCATTCAGAGTGAACCGTGGTCAGCTGCTGCCTGAACACAATGTCTTATTCCTACAATGTGATCCATTATTGATCTGTGGAGGGACAGGGATGGTTTCACAGAGGGGAGAGAGGTCACGATCAAAGGAGCAGGGTCTCAGCGGTTGGCTCGAAAACAGCAGAGGAGGCCGAATAAAAATCTGAGAGAGCAGTCTGACATTTTCAAACACTGAATTTACAGACCCAGGATGTGTGGTTGTTTGAAATAACATATCGCTGTTATTTTTAAAGTTTCAGATAACTCGTGTTTAAGGCCAGACTTTTAAAAAACCTCTTCATGTCATCATCTAGCCTTAGCCTAGCTTTTTCTGTGGTTTCTTCAGCAGCCATCTTGGTCTTACAAAGCTCATATTTCACCCTAACCAATGTTCATACAGATACAGCCCCTACAATTTTCCCCTCCCAGCCAGATACCAGCAAAGTTCCAGCCATTGGGAATCCCCCTCCACCTCCCTATTCCACCATGATTAGTAGGGATGCACGATATTGGATTTTTGCCGATATGCCGATACTTTTTAATTCATTATCGCCAGTACCGATATTTCTGTCAAGAGCACAAGCTCTTTACTTAACAAAAATGGACTTGTTTCTTTCAGTGTTACAGTATATTTTTGCAAGGAACAGATGGAAAACATAAAAACAGCATTTAACTGTAGCTAAAATGAAACCCTTGATTTTTAAATGTACCAATGCAGTGATGAGAAGTTGCATCAATATTGTACATTTGTGTAATTTGCTGATATTCAAGTCAAAATGTGGCTGATATGTGTGGTCGATATATAAGCTGTAAATATCTGCAGAAAATTTAGATATTGGCTGATACTGATATTAAACCGATAATATCGTGCATTCCTAATAATTACACTTATTTATACAACTTCAGAGGGTCCCAATGAGAAACAAGAACACATACTACGGGCCTCAGTGTTTGCCCTAATAAATAGAGGAAGCTTGTCACCAACAAATTCACCCGAATATGTCCTTGAGTCCTGTAGTTTATAGCTGTTATACTTTTATCATCGGGCATTAGCTGAGTTCAGAGTTGTTTATATGACTGCAAATGTTTTTCAACACCGACTCTTCACTGCTAAATTATTTACCGACTTACCCGCTAACTTTAAGGCTTTTTCTTTTTGGTCTGTTCTTTTTTCTTCTCAGTTTTGTAAGTAGGGGCATTTCTGATGTTAATTTTCACAAACATGACCTGTAAAACAGCTGTGGGAAAAGGGTCGCATGTCTAGCCAAGACTCTGCCGAAGAGAGTGGGGAAAACTGTAGTGGCTCTGTCTGTATTTTCGTTTTTAATAACTGGCAGAGTAAATGCATGTTCACAATCACAGATATTCAAAAAAAACTTTCTCTACAGCGTCTATTTTTCAGAAAGTTTTATTCTAATTCAGTCCTCAGAAGTTGTTTTTACTTTAACCATTCATGAGCAAACTGAGAATTATAAGACTTCAAATCCCTGAAATCTTATTGAGCGACCTCACTGTGGCTCTCCGTCTCAGCTTAACGTTTTTCCAATCTTCCGTTGCAGATGAAGATATCTGTGGTTAGGATTGTGTAATTCCACAGTCTAAAAAACTGGTTAATAATTGAAAACACAGTATTGTGCAGCAGTAGTAACAATCAAACAGCCTGTAGCTGTTTTCTTTCTCTGTGCTGTCACTTATTTATCACCAGCCGTCTTTTCCCATCAATCATGTCGACTCTGTCGTACGCTGTCGATCCATCTTTGTCTTTTCTGACAGGATCTCCAGTCATCTTTTCTGCACATTATAAAGCACTCAGCTGCACGTCATGTTCCTCTCATATTTTTAAAAAGATCTGTACTTCTAAAAGGAAAAAAGGCCGTTTTATTATTTCTCAAATGCTGACATTTTTGTGATTGTGTTTTTTTATTTTCACAAAGACCCATAAAGGGACAGACTTTCTTTGAATACCTGTTTCTTTTCAGAATATTTTGCTCCTAACTCTTTATTTTAGGTTTTTGATATTAATCAACACCATCTTTACCTTCTGAGGGGCGATTTTAGACATTGGGAATGGATAAGATGTACTTTATAACTGCAGTGATGCTGTTCCATTCATCCATCCATTATTTTAAGCCTATCCCAGCTGTCATTGTATGAGGCGGGATGACTACTGGACATGTCGCCAAACATGTGGCGTAAAATGAGAGACAGACAAGTATTCACATACTCACATCAATTAGAGGCCAATTTAGAGTCACCAGTTAACCTAATGAACATGTACCCAGAGAAAACCCATTTGTGCATCAGGAGTTCATGCAGAGCTCCCTGTGCTCTCAGGGTCAAATATTCTGGTGTTAAGGAAGAAATCGTAGGATGCACGGCGAAAACCAAACATGTAAGACTTCTGTCTCAGAGTTTTGGGGCGCCCAAACTGGTCTGGACGGTCATTATGACTCACTTACACGAGATGAAGTGACAGGCTGTCTTTGCTGAAATACAGGTTGGTCCATAATCGTGCACAAATTTACCTTGAACCTTTCACTGCTACAGAAAATACAGTATATCCCACAGTTATTCCCACAGGTGGTCCAGTATCACCGCTTAACCACTGCAGCCACTTGGAATTTTATCGTAATAATGCCCATAAAACTTCAATTCTTCCAAGTAGAATCAAGTCAAAGACATCATTTTTCTCAGAACAATGTGGGTTATCAGAATATTTAGAATGTAATGATATCATATTATTAGTTGTTAAAAGAAACTTAAATTTCAGAACTTTAGACAAATCACATAAAGACCGATGATAAATGGTTCTGTCATGAGTTTGGTGTTAGAAAAACAAAATTTTAAAAATACAAATAACTATTAATATATTTATTAACATAATTTACTTATGTCTCCAGCTGTTTTCTGCTCCTATTAGTAATTTGAGCCTCTTTTGGAAGCAATTTTTGTCCCAAATGTTAAAAAGAGCAACAAAGTGATTCCTCTATAAAATTATAGATCACTCTCGTTGACCTGAAGCTGCTCCTGATTGGATCGTCAAGAAAAAAAAGAAAATAAGACATTTGGTGAATTTGATTGGTCACTGGACTGACAGGTAGATGTTACGTCCTCTTGGGATCTGAAAACATCGTTGCTATGATTCAGTATAAAAAACAGGATCAAAAAAATCACCAATCACAGATTTATCTCTTTGGATCAACAAATGCAAACTAATATGTAACATAGTGGTCTCCACACAGTTTGTAGACTGATAGTCCTGGGGTGCTCCACGTGCTTCAGACAGCCCTCCTGATGCCGTCACAATAGCGCCCCCTGTGTTATGTCATAACCTCTCACCCCTGACCACGTGTGTCTCCTTGTTCATCCTCTGACTTACATCAGGAGATGACTGCAGAGGGTTAGTGAGGCCTGTTTCCTTCCTGTTCTGTTGAAACATAAATTGATTCGAAGAGGCTTTAAGGCAGATATTGACCCGAGCTGAAATGTCGACATTGACTCTGGTTTGATTGGCCTTAAAGCCCCCGAGCGAAGGACCAAACCTCGAACCACCTGGAGCGTAGCGGTCTCTGATGTAGGGATGTATGGATGTGTCAGGTCCAGGTTTCTGCAGATGGACTGTGAGCCCTCTGGAGTAGAAACACAGATGTGAGGGAGTCAATCATCATTTGCCAACCTTCTCCTTCTTCTTCTCCTTTTAACCCTTTCCTCTTTGTCCTCTCCCTACTCCTCTTCCTCCTCTTTCCTCTTCCTCTCTTTTGTTTTCTTCTTTTCTGCTGACTCCCTGAGCTCATCTAATGTTTGTTTGTGGCTCTCTTTGTTTACATGTTAATTTTTCTGCCTCATCTGGAGCCCTCCAGCTGCTGCGTAATCCAATCACACATCGGGGGGTGGAAGAATTAGCCAATCACAGTTTAGTCGGCACTGGTAATTAAATTAAAGTGCAGCTCAATAATCAATAGGAGCTTCATAAGCATCCCCACACACACACACACTCTGTCCTGTGCTGTAATAGTCTGAAGTTGTTGCCCGGTGTGTGTTTGTTCGAGTGTGCATTTGATTATTCATCAAGGCCGTCCAGCTGCTGTGCCTTCAGGCGTGTTTGGAGGACAGATCCCTCACCGTCCATCTCTTCTCTCTCCGTCTCCTGCTCAAGCTCACAAATACCTGCTGGAAATTAATGACTAGAGCTTCGAGTATCAACAGTTTAAAATGGGCATTAATTATAGAACCTGCAGCTTAGCCCCATAAATGACTAAAGTTATGAGGTTTATTCTGGATAATCATCAGACTTAGACACATTTACTTCTCTCGTTAACACCTGTGTGAGGTATTTGTATATACCTGATGCTAACATACCTAAATGTGTACGAACAACTTAACAGTTTAGGCTGCCTGGGGGGATATATATTCCTGTTTTGATTTGTTGGTTTGTCTTTCTCTGTGCAAGATAACATAAAGTTCTTGGCGAAATCTTCAAGGAATGTTGCCATTGCCACAAGGGGGAAGAGATGACATTTTGGTGGTGATCTGAATACAGATGCAGATTCTGGGTTTTCAAAATATTGGTGAACATTGTGCGTTAGGGCACATTTTTCTTGTTTTTGCTAATAACTCAGCTAAGAATGTCTAGTATAAGTTGGCAGAAGCTTCATTTAGTGATGCCCTAAAGGGAGTTCAGCAGAAACCATTACAGCCAGTTATAGCTCTACTTTCTTGGAAATATTGCTATTCTCGTAGTTTCCTTGTAGATTTTTTCATGTTTTCTTTATTAATATGCACTTTTTGCTATTTTAGGTTGACTAGCAGGCCACACTTGTGTGGAAGCACTTTGGGCTCCACGGTGTGTCAGTTATGTGCAAAGAAGCTTTCCCACAAGACAAATCCGTAGGCCCATTGGTTGGTATAACACATGAGGCAGTCTAGCAGTCTGGAAATGCCTCATGTGTTATGGCCGTGGTGCTGTTATTAAAAACTTGGTTATTAATGTGTATGTTTGAAAAACCCATTGAGTTTAATTTTTGGAAAAAGTGACATCCTGTTGTGGAGGCACTGTCAGAGGCGTTTTGCTCATGGAAAGGTAACCTTGAATGCTGTGTCCAATGAGGCCCCTGACATTTCTAGCAACCAATCAACCAACAAATTTGACATTCCTCTGGATGTACAAGCCTCTCAACGTTTGCTGAGTGAATCAGTCATTTATCTGTTGCAGTCATTGGCTTGCTGGCTATGGATTGATGATGGTTGGGTCCGTCACTCCTTGTTTAGCTAACTTGTACCTCAAGGCAATGTCAGTAACTTTTACTTTGTTTTATTCTTTTTAATGTTAGGGAGAGGAAATATTTCTCATATTGCTCAGGGTTGACAAAGCTGTGAACATATTTATTTCTGCAAAAACTAAAATGATAATTTAACACTGAGTGTGAATGTGTCTCTGGGTGCTTCTGCAGACAGCCTCTAGAGGACACTTGAGGAACTGCAGTTTTATAAACTCCTGCGTTGGCTCCATATTTCAAGTCCAGAGGTTGTTGCATGGCAACAAGTCGTTTCGGAGTGCTAACAGAAGATACCGAAAGCATTATGGCCATAAGAAAAAAGGGAAAATGTGTTAAATCATGTGTTTCAGTGCAGTTTTCTTGTAGTTTATTCCACACATACAAAGACTGCAGACCAAGCCCCACTTCTCCAGAATTAGATGTTTTTTTTACTCCACATTATGAGGACTAAATTGTTGGCCCTGTTCTGTTTGATCCATGTTTCTTGGGTTTGTTCAGCATGAAAGCAGCACAAACTCAGACACATTTAGTTTGTTCAAAGTTTCTGGAGAGTGAGTTTTGATCGGTGTGCCAACAGAAGAAATCAGCAGACAGCCAGATAAAAAAGATGGAGCGTGACAGAGGAACAGTAGAGAGAACATTTTCCTGATCGTTTACTCTGACAGTTCAGAGTGTAGAAACTATCAGAACAAGCAGCAGACAGTTTGATGTGATCTTATCCAGGAAAAAGATTGAGCTGTCATCTTTAGAGATGCCCTGTTTGACTTTGGAGGCTTGGGTGAGTTTCATTTGTGATCAGTTACCTCCTTAAACCATGCACAAAGAGTCTGTAGAACGGGCTGCTGCATAATAAGAAAACAACTAAATAACAGTGAGTCTGCCTTTTCAAATGCCACAGTCACACTGTTCTTATTTTGTCTGAACACTTTTGCAGAAAAACACGCAGAGGGCCGAGCCATTGTAAAGTCTGATGGTAAAATCATGCTGCAGTGACAGGAAAGTAATGGAAAAGAAAACGTGTTCAGAGCTTTGACTGACATTGTAAAAGCTTTACAGTAATAACTTGATGAGAAAGAAAAAGAACAAGAGTCTTTTGGACAGTACGAACTGTCCCTTTAACTTTTCTCCAGGAAATAAACGACCGTCTTTGGTACAAAGATTGATGATTTAGTGCAAATGTGCAGAATATAATGCAGAAAAGCAACACGAGTGGTTATTTGAGTGACTTTTGCCTTCCCCTTATCTGGAAACACACTGGTAATTCTCCTCTGACCTCTGGCATCACTTTTTGCCCGTAGAAATGTCATTTACTGGATAGTTTCTCTTTTTCTGCCCATTCCCTGTTAACCTGGTGATGTTTGGGCATGGAAATCTCAGTAGATCAGCAGTTTTAGCTGTACAGCTCATCTGGCACCAAAAAAACATGCCACATTTAACGTCACTCAAATCACCTTTCTTCTCCATTCTGATGCTTGAATTGAACTTCAGAAGGTCATCTTGACCAAGCTTACATGCCTAAATAAATTGAATTGCTGCCATGTGTTTGGTTTTTTTTAATTATTTGCCCAAAGTGTGTTGAACATATATTTAGATCAGATCTGATGTATGTCATTGCCATTTTGTGGGGGAAAAAGTAGCCTATAAAGTAACTGTGACGCCATAATATTTGATTATTATTTGAGCACCCCTCTTGTTTTTGTCTGGCCGTTCTTGAAACCCTGTAAAGGGAAAAGTCCCTCTGCTCTGCCAGTCTAGAAACTTCTTATTTGACTCCTGTTTCTTGGTTAAGTCTTCATCGCAGGTGCACAGAGAACAAGAGGAAGCCAAACACAAGCCCCGGGGTGATTGTGTTAGTCGAGTCCTGTTGCAGGAGTCTAACTCAGTCCGAACTCGGCGCCCTCGGTGAGATAAGTCCAATTTCCTCTCGCAGAGACATGTCCTTTCTCCCACTGAGCTTACCAAGAATCATCTGAAGGATAAGACAGATGTTAAATCAACAAACACCCCCTGGTTTTTGTTATTTTCAGGGTGAGCGAGCCCTGAGTCGAGGGCAGGGGAGATGGTGTCCTCTGCGGTTCTGCTGGTAGAAAATTCGAACATGTCGGAGGTCCGGGCGGGCTGCTGGGACGGCGTCTTTGAAGTGCAGGAGGACACGTTCCTCAGAGAGCTTCATAACAATCGCACTGAGAGCCAGGGGCGCGTTATGACGGCGGCGGTGAGGGAGTGAGCGCCGTGCTTTTATTCTTGCTGCAGGGTGAACTTTTAATCCCATCACATGTTCACGCACACTCCAGATAAATATATAAAGAAATCTAATATTCCACTAAGGTGCACAGACTGCATCGCCCTGCTCTCTGATCTGGGAAACCCTGACTCCATTGTGATTTAAACCTGCAGAAATTCAAGGTAGTGGTCTAATATAAATTCATGCTCTGCGCAGGAAAAGCTGCCTAGATGACCATAATTTTCATGGCCAGTTTTCCCACTGCTGCTCTTATTACAGGATTGAAATGGGAGGCACATGCACTTGTGATGTACAGGAAAGGGTACATGCATACTGCAGCACTTGGCATTTAATTTGTAAACATGTCACATAATGTTAGGTACAGTATGACACACTCGAGGAGCAGCACAGAGAGTCCTGGTTGATTTAAACAGAAATTATGCTCACATAAGAGCAGAAACACATTCATGTTACAGGACAAAATGGGGAAATAAGCAAAGTGCATGAATGTTGCCGCTATTTTTTTTTAACAAGAATAGGATCAAAATGTGTTTCCTCCTTCAAATCATTCACAATTAATCTTTGAATTGAGCTTTTAAAGATGTTTTAATGGCTATGTTCACATGGGGACTTATACATCTATTATTATATCATTTTGTAGTTTGCCTCATAACTTCTGCAGTATCTTTAGACAGAATATTATTTAATAAAGGCCATCATTAAAAGTACAGCATATCTGATCCCTCCCCTGCCTAATCCCAGGTTTTCTCATAGTCTTCCTGCATAGCGTTGCAATCGTGCAGCAGCTTTCCTCTGACCGATGGCACAGTCCTCGCCAACTGGGAGCATATTTAAAGCACTGTGCAGCAGAGCCAAGCCTGAGAAGCTCGAACCCCAAGATCATAGAAAGAAACACAACTTCACCGGGCAATTTTTGGTTTAGGAGAGGAACATGTAAACAACAGGTGGTATTTCCTGCCTGACGCGGATTTGCTGTTGGCATCGACATTATTCAATATTTCACTGTATTTTGAAATGTCCCTGAAACTCTGAGCGTTTGTTACCCCGTGTTGGGGGAAGCTTGGCGGGGGTTGATGCGGAGCTGAAGCAGCTCCTGCTGAAATAGACTCACTGCATATTTCCAACGATCCAGCGTGGAAGTGCACTGCTGGCCGGCACCACAGACCAAGACCGGGGGCGATTTGCTGCACAGTGCGCGGCACATACGGAGAGCTGCGTAGATGGATTATGTGGAAATTGGGAGTGAGCCATGTCCATGACCTTGCAGAGGCAGTTTTAGTTTCATGGTAGATGCACCTCGGCCAAAATTCTGGGTATTAGTTTCTCTTTAGGGTAGCAGAAAAAGAAGCTGTTTGGTGCTTTGCTAGTAGCTTGCAACAAGACTTATGAGCTCCATTTGTAAAGATTTTGTCCCCTGTCATCCTTAAAAACAAAAATGTTGGTCATCAGTTCTGTAAATATACCCTTGCTGTAAGCAGCAGAGATGAGCAGAGCCAACAGCGCGTCTTTACACCTCATTTTCTGTTTTTGGAATAAACGCATACTCGCAGTGGACATTACAAACTTTGAGTTTTTCCTTATTGATGACCAAAGGTGTGAAAGAGAAGACCAGGAGGTTTGTCTGGTGATCCTCATGATGATGATGTTCTTAATCATCTTCTCTGGGGGGTCATTTTGTCCATGGTGATGGGATCTTTTGTCATTTTTTGTCCATGTTTCAGTTCTTTTTTCAACTTCTCTGCCAAAGTAGCATCTCCAAACATTCAAAGAATGTAGATTTTTAAAATTCTTTTGACAAACTCACTGAGTGTTGTGGCGTTTAATGAAGAGGAGCTGAGGTCAGAATGAAGGTCATATTCAAGCTCTTGTTTGGTGGATTTTTTTGTGCCATCATGAGTCACCATGTTGATCTGAGTGTCATGACTTCAGCTCTGTCGTCTCTCCAAAGACAAAAGAAGCTGTAGATAAATCAAACTTTCTCAGCCCGTCTGATTCTTGACACTCTTCTCAGACCTCACTTTACTCCTCTGTCTTCTCTTCACCACGACTCTATGGATTTAAAGTAAATCAAACCAAAAGCAGGAGCAGAGGAGTCAAAGCTCAGTGTTGTTTCCATTTGCAATCTGTCCAAAGCCTGCTTAGCTGCAGACCTGTTGATCAAAGCTTAAACAAGTCCTCCAGGAGATGAAAATCTGAAGAAGCCACAGGGAGACAAAGTCAGCCTCTCTCTCAGAGATATGGATCAGGTTCATGTTGTTGTGACACTTCAGTTTGCATGAAAGATGTGCTTTTGTGTGACAGTCAGGCTGCAGCAGGGTCGGGGTTTGGAGATCATCTGTTCTGCAGGAGAGAGCAGCTTACCATCAGACTTTGGTCTGATGGAGCTTTCAGTTGTAGAAGTGTCACCAGAAGAAATGACCCTCTGAAAAGTTTTTATTCTAATTTGAGCCGTTAAGATCATTCAGATCAACTTGCTTTAACTGAGCTGGACCCATTTTACCTTCAGAGCTGCTTAATTCTTGGTGTCATGGATTCAGTAAGGTGAATCCATGCTTTATGATCTTCACACCAAAATCTGAGCCCACCAACTGAATGTGGAGCAGAAATCCAGACTCATCAGACCAGGAGACAACTTTACAATCTTCTGTTGTTGGTGAGTTCGTGTGAATTGTAGTTTCCTGTTCTTAGCTGACAGGAGTGGCACCTGGTGTGGTCTTCTGTCAAGATTGGACATGATTTTTTTTTTTTTAAATGTTCCTCTGCACACCTTGGCTGAAATGAGCTGTTATTTGACTTTCCTTACCTTTCTATCATCTCCAACCCTCCCCAGAGAACTGTTGCTCACTGGACATTATCCCTTTTTTGGACCATTGTCCCATACTCTTAAATCAACTTTCTTCTTCATTCTGATGCTCGGTTTGAACTTCAGCAGGTCAATGGGCCAAAAATCTGGCTTAAAATCCTCTGGTGTGAAGCCAGCCTAAGACAGGATGTATCAGCAATGCTTTTCCAGTGTATTTACAATCTTCTTTAAAAAAGTTGGTTCTGCTCTTAATGGTGGACCATCCCTCTCATATAAGTTGGGTTTTGCTTTTATTTTTATATTTAACTCTACCCGTAGAAGAAATCAGTGTAGTTTTATTTTTCCAGATCACCTGAGTGTGCTGTTACCTTTCTCTACATTCGCCCTCCCCTCCATTACCTGTGATTTTCTGTTTCTGCAGACATATTTAAAGATAATTATTCATCTTTCAGTCTACAATAAGAGATATTTGACCATCTGAGTCATCTGAAAGGCAGGTAATAATGGATGATTATGGGCTTTTGAAAGGTCAGATATCACCACAGAAGGGTGCGTGTGGATTTTCTTCAGACTCATACAAACAGATAGAAAATTCAGCTGCAGGAGTGTGACACAGTAAAGGAATTTTTGCATTTTATTTTTTAATGTTTCTGTTATTCATGAACAGACATGAGTGCACATAAATAAATAAAACACACACGTCAGCTTGTCTTGCACACAGTGCAGAGAGGTTTGACCTCAAAGGGAGAGTTTCACTGAAACAAACTGAAAATCAGACACAGGAGCAGAAACTGACAAAAACAACGACAGAAGACGGAGTCAGACATATCAAACAATCACACCCGTTACACCGACAGAGGCAGAGAATGAGAGTGACATGAACACGGATCAGAGGCTTCATTAAGAGGAGACGAGCAGGAAAACTGTCAGCAGGAGAGATTCCGACTTTGAGGACTGAAAAGATGAAACTGATCACCTTAGAAACACCTCTCCCTCCTTTCACCTGATTTGACCAAAACTGCTTCTTTGCTCTGCCCACACTGATTTCCTGAAGCTCAGTATTTCAGGTTTTTTTTTTTTCTTTCATTTACTGTGGACAAATTGAGCAAAGCCTCACCTTTCTACTCTGTCCTCCTTTCTCGTGATGTGTTTTCAGGTCATTAACGTGACAGCCTGTGATAGAACTCGTCTGTGTGCTTTGCAGATTTACTGGTAAAGTCATTTATTGTTCAGCCTTTGTCTAAACTGTTGTGATGTCTTTGTGCTCCCATGTTTCAAATGCAGTTAAGACTTTTAAACCGTCTGGTTTATGTCGTCAGCCTTTAACCTCTTTTTTTTTTTTTATCAACTTTTTTATTTTACTTTTAACATACGTTCACAGCAACATAAACAGAAAATAGACCTACAACAAAAACAACAGTACCAAAAAAGGTACACAAGACATTAAATAAACCGAAAATAATAAAAATAAATCCCTTGGAGACCTCCCACCCCTTTACCCTGGATCTCCTCACACTGTCCACAAGACACAAGAGTTTAAGTACAGTCAAAAATGTTATACATATAGATAGAGACAGAAAATGGTGGTTATAAAATCCCTTAATCAAATCTGCCAACACAAGCCATGCCAGAGTAGTATATGTACAAGCACCGTGCATTATCTCCACTGATAACTCCACATTGACAATGTCAGCGTAGGTGTTAATCCACTGATCCACAAAGATCACACAAAACTGTGTTAATAAGGCCAGTTGTAAGTTCTGCCACATCATTTGACAACCATCGATCCATGACTGTGCTGGTCTGCAGACCTTGTTGAGACTTTAAAGGGGTTAACTGACGTGATAATGTTCAGGTTGGATGGTTGGGTAGATTGTTAAGGGTCTTGGAGTCAACATCTCCTGGATATGTGAGGACATCAGCTTTGATTTCAGCCTTTAAGAATGATTTTTTGGTTTTGAGATCACCTTACCTTTGCTGCTGTCGTTGTATAATTACCTTCGTTTGACCTTTTTGTGCCTCGGCCTGGTGTTTTGTGTCTCCGAGACGCTTGGTGACGTCAGTGTCTCCCTCGGGATGATCCGAGAGGAAAGAGGACGACCCTGAGGGGAATCGCAGCACAAGGGTCTGCTCCTCATTTGTTTGTGTTTTTGAAGGTGTCACCGGATGGATCCGCCACTCACACACTCCAGGGAGAGCAGGAGGGAGGAAGTGTGCACGTGTCAGTCTTAACGGAGTATTAGCTTATGAGAGGGATTACTCTGTGTTGTGACTGACTGCTGACACACAAACATCTTTGACTGAGCTGATTGCTGCTCTTTCAAGCCTCCTTGGTGCAGATTTTGTCACAGGAACGAGCATGTTTTATGCTCTCCTCCTCGCGCTTGGTTTTAGCTGCACACACCTCACACTCCAGCCATTAAGTATTAAACAGCGGGGTCTTGGGGGCCGTAAGATTGATGGATCAGTGAGAGCGCTGAGCACAAAGTGATAAATAGTCCATTTTAAAGTGTTCACACATCTACACGCCTCAGGGTATGAAGTAAATATGCACTAGCAAATTTTCCACACACTGATGAAACTCTAATAAATCAGTCGTTAGTCAGCGATCAAACACCTGAGAGCAATCGTGTTTGTGGGTAAAAAGCCGTCCTGTTCCTCCGGAGAGTTACCAGTGTGCGGTCTGATGTTGTTTTGTGCAGCATGAATTAATAAAAGCTCATCACTTCTGTCTTAAATCCTGACTGTGTTTACTCCACACAGTCGATCCTCACTCCTGATCCGCTGCAGCTGTTTACTGGACTCTGTCTAAAAATGTTAGAACATAAATACACACGGGACTTTTTCAGAGGAATGTAGAATCTGTAGAGATGTTTGTTTGAGTGTTAAAAGATTTATGTTTGGTTGTTTTTGGTTTGAAACTGCAGACTGAAAAATCTGAAGTTTTCTCTGCCATCTGATGTCTCCACTTTTAGCAGAATGATAAAAAGTGTCACTTAGACCAGGCTTAAACTGGATTACCAAATCTGATTATGACGCTGTTCTTTGGATTTAGCACACAGAGAAATTTATGTTGAACAGAGAAAGGCTGAACATTGTCATTTTAACATCACAAATGTAGAAGAAGAATAGCCAGACACACCAGATGGACAGTTCAGTGTATCTGACTAGTCCATCTGGGAAAGAGCTCATAGAAAGTGTTTGGGGATGGGCAGAACCTTTCCAAAGCATATCCAGCAGGTGACTGCAGGATTGTTATGTCAATCACATTCATCATGAGCCAATCAGATAATGTCGTAGGCGGGCACTTCTGCAGTTGTGTCATATTCTGATCTTTCTTTCTCTCTTTCTCCTTCCAGACAGTAACTTTGTTCTGGGGAACGCCCAGGTCCAGTCTCTCTACCCCATCGTCTACTGCTCTGACGGCTTCTGCGAGCTCACGGGTTACGCCCGTGCCGAGCTCATGCAGAAGAGCTGCGCGTGTCACTTCCTGTACGGCCCTGAAACGAGCGACCGGCTAACGGCTCAGATCCAGGGGGCGCTGGACGAGAGGAGGGAGTTCAAGACCGAGCTGGTTTTCTACAAAAAGGAAGGTAAGACTGAAACCGATCTTTGATCGTCTCTGTGGAGACCTCTGAGTCATGAGTTACCCTCCGGGCAGTGGGGGGATCTCAGTATTTGCACAATTATCCTTCAACATCCATCAGGCAGATATGTAGACTTGAAAATTAGATTGCATTTGGCTAAATGACCCGTGTTCAAACAGCAGGAGGAGCTGTCAGATTGGTTTAAGTGTCAACGTAACGTTTAAAGGTATGAATTGATTGAGCTCAATTTAAAATATTATCCCTAACTGGAGCCCCCAGGTGATGTCAAATTCACTTCTAATTGAGTCTAGTGAAAATAGAAAATTAGCAGGAGGGCATTTGGGCCCAGAGTGAAGAGGCAGAATTAACGAAGGAGGATTGGTGAAACTTGTATGTTTTTGTAGATGATATTTTGGCCTAAATTGTGGGATCCCCCTCTGATATGATTCCAGGTTCTGCTTTTATCCCAACATTAAGGTGCCGTCAAGCTAAGTCAAGGAAACAGAGTTTGACCGATTGCTTTGTCTCAACCTCACAGGATCTTCTACACGTGATCCATGCCGACTGACATTTAACATGATATTCATCAAGGATTACCATAGCAACTGTATATAAACACACTTGTTGTTCCATGTCACAGGGTCAGAGGCAGCCAAGACTTTTGTGCACAAGTGTGTTTTTAGGGGTCATGTTTTGTTTGCGTTTTTTAGTTTGTGACAGGATAAATCAAAAGTTACGAACAAATATTGATGAAACTTTTAGGGAATCTTAATCATGGTAGGAGGAGGTGATGGGATGTTGGTGGTGATCCAAATCCAAATCCTGATCCGGGATTTTTAAAGGATTTTTTAACATTGCAAGTCCAGACAGATATCCACACTTTCATTGATAACTCGATAAGTTCTCAGCTGATTTTCATGACATTTTTAAAGAAAGTTGGTCATGACACAAGGAAGAACTGGCACAATTTTGGATTCAGGAGTTTTTTTTAAAGAATTTCAAGATAGGGTAGAGAACCAAATTTTTGACAGTGGCTCCCCTGACAAAGTTAGAAATACACTCACAATCAAAATCTTACCATTTTGCACTGTCAAGCTCTATTTTTAACCTTCTCAACAGTTGAGTCTTTTGGAAGTCTTTTCTAGTTCTAGCTCAGTTTACTACGGTGGCTGACGAGTGTTAAAAGCCTTCAACGGCTCGATGCAGTTCTGTAAGAGGAAAACACCTGCAAGAGCAGAAATGCAGCAAAACCGAGTACAACAACAGACCCCTCTCCAGGCCTGGAGCTCTTCTGTGGTTGTTCTTGGTTCTGCTGTGTTTTTGCTTTGAAGATGTTTTCCTCTTATTGAACTACATCGAGTTGTTGTAGGCCGTTTGCCCTCGTCAGCCACCGTAGTTTACGTCCTCAACAACTAAAACATACAGCATGTTTCCATTGAGTAAACTTATCATTAAAGTCATGGCTGTGTCTTTAAAGAAGAGTCCAGCCTCATCATCACCACTCTGGACTGGACTAGGTGACGTCAGATTAGTCGAGTGTCTGCAAAAGGTTTCTACGCCCTTATCTGTAAACTCAGGCTGTTTGCAGCCACACAGTTCACACCGCCTGCTGACACCCTCGCTGTGTAATCGCTTGACACCTAACTAAGGCTCAAATCCTCGTTAACTAGTAATTAATTGCTAATTTGCTCCCCAGAAACGAAGCAGTTTTGTACTTTGTGATAAAGTGTGGCCTGTGGTTTGGAGCTGAGTGTGATCCATGAATTACTGAGTGTTGCATGTGAAGAATTGCACGACTGTTTCATGTTCAAGTCAGAGAAGCTTTTGCATCAACGTCACGTCACCTCTAAACTCCGTCTGTCAGTCAGGAGGGGAGTGACTTTAAAAGAATGAATGTAGGTTTAGATCCACGCTGATGCCGGCTGCTTCAGGGAGAACGAACAGAAGAAGAAGGAGAAATGAGAGAGGAACAGAAAGTCGGAGAGGGGGAGTCGTGAGGGAATAGATGGTTGTGAAAGAGGAAGAAAAAAAACTCCACTCATTCATCCACTCTTTATTAATTATTGATGAATCTGAGCTGTGATTTATGATGAGATGGAGAGAGATGAATGAGAGGGTGAGGAGGAGGAGGCTCGCTCTGTGAGAAATCTAACATATTAAAGCTGAGGATGGAGACATGGAGGACTCGGACACATCTGCTCCTCTGAGATACAGTCCAATAACAGAGGGTTATAAAGAGCCTTCTTTATAAAAACACACTTGACAAATTAAAGTGTTTCAGACTTTTATCAGCGTCCCGTGAGCTCACATTAACATTGAGCTTTTCTCCGGGGAGAGGGAAGGAGAACAAACACGTTTACGATCACCGTCTTCATTTACAGCGTTACTGATACATCGCTGCGGCCTGTAGGCATGAGTTTTAAACTGCATCTACTCAACTGAGTAAACACCAGAGTTATGAATGATGAGATCAGGCCTGGAGGATGTGGATCAGAAATCTTTTTTTCAGCTGAATGGAAGTTCTTGTATACGTTCTTACTGGTTACTTTATTCCGATTCAGTTGGGCAAAAAAAAGTTACCACGTTACTATTTTGAAGCATAACCAGATCACACAGGAAGGCAGACCTGGCCTCACGTCATTCACAGCCAGCGTTACTTTGACTACAAGTCACGCTCTGCATTATGAGAAGGAAGCTATCAGGCTAAGCTAACAACAAAATGGGTAGTTGTGTGAAAGAGGAGGTTAAATGTCTTAAGAGTGATTTTAGGAATGAACATATTCATCAGTGTGTGACATACCTTATGGTATTTTAAACAAACTCTGTCCATGAAAAAGAGGAATTTTGACCCTTCTAACAGTGTCTATAGTGGACCAAAGAGGACACCTGATAGCATGGTATCTGATTACAATGCAACACCGGTGTAAAGAAGTTTGCAGTGAGAATGCAATCAAAACAAGAACCCGCACAAACAGGGTGACGAGTTACCTCATCACACTGTTGTGAACTACAGCTTTATTGTTACTTTGCTATCATGTGCACTCCTGATCAAAATTTTAAGACCAGTTGAAAAAATGCAAGAATTTACATTTTGCAGTGTTGGATCTTAATCAGAATCAGAATCAGAATCGTTTTTTATTGCCAAGTATGCGACACATACAAGGAATTTGAATCTTAAGAAGGTTCTAGGTAGAGCTTCAAAATGCAAAAAGAAGAAATGGGGGAGAGACCAAAAAAAACTGAGTAAGCAATTTATTACAAACAACCATTAAAGTGGAATAGGCTGTTCATCAGCTGATCAAAAGTTTCAGACCACAGCCTCTAAAGGCCGAAATCTTCACAAAAATGTGGAATGTCATTTTCTGTCAGGTGTTCACACTGTCATGACCTCCTGATGGCAAAGGCAGAAAAGCTTTCCCTCTCTGAACGCAGTCACATTGTTGAGCTGCATAAGCAACGCCTCTCGCAGAGCGCCATTACCACTGAGGTTGGACGCAGTAAGACCGTCATTTTAAACTTCTTAAAGATCCGGAGGGTTATGGAACAAAAAGGCAAGTGGTAGACCCAAAAAAGTTTCACCGGCCCTGAGCAGGAGGATCCAATTGGCTGTCCATCAAGACACGGGACGATCCTCGGCCCAAGTGAAGGTTGTTATTGGTGCCGACTGCAGTCCAGTGACCATCAGACGGTATAAGAACAAAAACGTCTTCAAAGGCCTCGTCTCATTCAACGCCACAAAACTGCCTGTTTGGATTTGCACGAGAGCACCAAACATGGGACACTGAGAGGTGAAGAAAGTTTTATTCTCTGAGGAGAAAAAATGACACCTTGACAGTCCTGATGGATAACAGATTCTGTTACTTCCTTCTCGTCACATTATTAAAGAATTGACGTCATCAGCTCGTTCACAAGCGTGTTGTCTTCCCAGATATTGTTGTACAGCTTGTAAAAGAAGCTAAATTGATCCTTTTTATCACTGAAAACTTTATTTTTATCAGAGCCAGAATCTCTTTATTGTCATTTTATCTAGATACAACTACATTAGTGTGACAATCAGTCAGTGTATTTCCTTAGATTTTAACTTAACGACAGCCCAAAACAAAAACAAGACACGGGATTAAAAAAGACAGTAAATTATTTAAAAGATTACGTGTCTGAGTGCTATAAAGTGCTGTCCTGGTCTGGTATATTTATGAAGCTGCTCTCGTATTTTCCACTGATCACTGACAGCTTCTCTGATGACACTACTACAGGTGGTACAGAGTAGATGGATACCGTGTTATCTGGTGTCCCCTGTGGTCCACTGTGGACTCTGGTGGGCATCAAAAAAACGTTTTATTTACTTTTTTATGGACTGAGTTTGTTAACTCTGATTTCCTGACTTGTGTAAAAAATAACCAGTTGATATGCTTATGAGATATTTGACATTAAACAATGACTCATTTAGTTAGCTTAGCTTGCTAACTAACACCCCCCAATGCTTAAGTACTCTTGGAAACATTTCTGAAGCAGTCCAGCTGTGATGTAGTGAAGTAAAGAGCCCAGCTTCAGCTCCTGAAACCAGCAGAGGTCTGAGCAGCAGACGGCGTGTCCTGCGGCTGATTTTGTTTCTGATAAGTTCAGAAGAGGACAAAGCGTCCTCAGCGAGCTCCATGTTTGTATTAACCTGACCTTCCCTCTTCTTTAAATTCATCGTTCAAACACATGATCCCCTGACGGGAACCAGCTCTGAGGCTGCTGGGAAACAAACATAAAGACCAAAAACATCAGAACAGAAAGTCACGGCTCGGAGCTCAGAGGTGAGTAACAGAAAACCCGGACAGGTTGTTTCAGACCAGATTAATGACTTTATTCAGCAGCCGGCAGGAGTTAACATTTCAAAACCTCATTTTAGGGACAAGGTTTTTAAATATTCACCAGTTTCCTCATTGTTAACAAATCAAACCAAAGGCCAAAATGATCATTAAAGGAGCCACAGCTGAAGCAGCAGGTTGATTCTGGTTTACTCCTCTGTGACACTGAGCGGCACAGTGGGACTCTTTATCCAGCACTTCTTTATTGGAGAGGGTACAACATGCCTCAGGCCGGCACGCTGTAGTTCAGACCTATTAAACTGCAGATATACGGCCTCATAATGGGTCAGCACTGCCACCGTGCCGTATGACTCATGAAAGCCATGAAAAGAGAAGCCTCAAGGCTGTTTGCAGAGCTGTGCTGTTCTTGGCAGGGATGGTGTGGTTGTATACATGGTATTAGCCTGAACATTAGCCTAAACATTAGCCTGAACATTAGCCTGAACATTAGCCTGAACATAAGCCTGAACATTAGCCTGAACATTAGCTTGAAATATTAGCCTGAACATTAGCTTGAAATATTAGCCTGAACATTAGCTTGAATATTAGCCTGAACATAAGCCTGAACATAAGCCTGAATATTAGCTTGAATATTAGCCTGGTTATTAGCCTGAATATTAGATTGAACATTAGCCTGATTATTAGCCTGAACATTAGCCTGAACATTAGTTTGAACATTAGCCTGAACATTAGCCCAAACCTAAGCCTGAACATTAGTCCGAACATTATACTGAACATTAGCCTGAACATAAGCCTGAACATTAGTCCAATTATTAGCCTGAACATTAGCCTGGACATTAGCCTGAACATTAGCCTGGACATTAGCCTGAACATTAGTCCGAACCTTAGCCTGGACATTAGCCTGAACATTAGATTGAACATTAGCCTGAACATTAGCCTGGCCTGAACATTAGTCTGAACATTATCCTGGACATTATCCTGGACATTAGTCTGAAAATTAGCCTAAACATTAGTCTGAATATTAGTCTGAACATTAGCCACATTACGCCCATTTGAATTTTTCCTTGAAACTTTAAGCATTTTTTTCTATCTGAACATTTCTGCAGGAACTCTGGTGTTAGCTTGTGTACCACTTTCTTGGAGGACCTTTCCCATGTCAAAGTTTCACACTGAGCGTAAATTACAGCTATTTTTTGATGTTAATGATGTTTGAGTATCAACAACCCCACCCTGGATCCTTGATGGATGGATTTTGATGAAATTTTCCGTAACTGTTGGTCACAGAACAGAAAATAAAAAGTTATTTAATTTTGGTGGTGATCTGTGTCTCGAAGCACTTCCAGTTTGTTAGTTTGTTTTTTTATCTGTGAACAAAATAACCCAAAGAAATTGTAAAACTTTCAGGGAATTAATTTAAAGGTCTATGTCCTGGTGTGTTTGTCTGATTACATCATGTCTTGAGTGTCCATGAAGGAAAGATTTCATTTCAGTAGAATGAAAATGTAAAACTAGAAAGCACTCGGAGAGCACAAACCTCCGCCAAGGTAGCTCACATATTGCTGTTACATCTATAAGCAATAGTTCCATGATAAAGTTACCGTCGTAATGTGATTCCTTGACCCTGAAAGCCCACACCTAGAACTCAGAATCATGTTGGTATCATTATTAGTTAGACAGTTATTGGGCAAAAACGATCATTCACTAATGGAGGTTATCTGGATCACCACCAAAATGTAATCATCAAGCGTAAAACACTCATGTGGGCAGAGGCTGTATAACTATGACATCTGAAACACCAGGAAATTAAAAACATGATTAAAGGGGCATTTTCTTTAAAGAAGGATTGATTATTTCTCTGTGCACTGAGAGTTTAGTAAAAGATGCCATGCTCTTATGGTCAAGATCATTAAATGGAAAAAAATGATTTTGCTGGATATGAAACCTTTAAAGGAAATGTTAATATTGCAAATAAGTGTTTTTTTGTTTGTTTTTTTAAATTTTTGCTAGTGACTGGGCTAACAATACTAGAACTACTGTAGCAGGAGTTTGTGCTCTTGGAGCACCTCTAGTAAGTCGCCTTTTTTTAAAAAAATAAAACAGATGGTTATCATCTATACCTAAATAATGCTACGGCACTACTTGCTCTCATAAAAGTCAATTAAGGTGGGAGGATAGAAATGTCCAGGCTTCAAGAATTCTGTCTAAATATGCTTGTGTTCTTGGAAGAATGATGTAAAATTAGATCTAAAGATGTATTTCTGCCTTTTGCCTCGCACATCTCTCTTCTAATCAGTGTCAACTCAAACGTAAATGGCTTGAATGTTGAATGTTCAGCTGCTGAAGCAAAATAAATCAGCGTCCAGAGGCCTTCTTGTGTGAATCAGGATGATCCCTCGTGTTTGTCTTTTCTGTGGTTTTTCCTCTCACTTGGGTTTTCTCTACAAGGTTAGGAGCGAACATATACACGCTGAAGTCTCCCTCTCCGCCCTGCAGCTCCTCATGGGGAGCCGAAACACAGCGAGCAGAATCACTGCAGGGAGAAGAGCAGCATCTTTTAGAGCAGCTGTGAATGAACTGGCTCTCATTATATCTGCAGGCTCACAGCACTCACAGTAAAGTCACACATGGAGAAATCCACAGAATATAACAACCTCTCAACTGGTCAGGGAGATATTTTTTTAATGAATGACGTAAAATGGGCTTCACTGACGCACGCAGGAGTCTGTTCCTACATTTGTTCATTCAGAAATCTCCTCTCCTGGATTCACTTTTAATGCAGTTTTCATTTTTGATCCTCTTATTTAAAGCCAAAGATGTTTTTTTCATGCACAATAATGCCTCGGCCTCTTTTCTTACAGTCAACTTGAACCAAAACACACACATCTGAACATACTATCACATTTGTGGCTTCATTCTTGATGTAAAAGATCAGATGCGTTATCTTCTGATGGATGTTTGACACGAGGTTTGCCCTGTTTTTTAACGTTCCCACTAAAAATGCAACAGTTCTCAATTTAACATTGAACCATTTGAAACGGGGTCTATGGTTCAATAAGTGTGTGTAAATTACAGTGTTTTTAGTTTTGAGCATTTACTGATCTCATTTATTGATGCCCTTTTCTCTCTCTGCCGCATTTTTGCCTGCAAGTCAGTGCACAGGGGTGAAAAAACTCCTGCTGTGAGTAACAATGATGCGTCAAAGTTGAGACGAGAGACCACACTGCTGCTTGGAGAGATTGGACAGCAATATGCACCCTCAATCTTCCACTCTGTGGTGTGAGCAGGAAGAAGATAGTTCAGCCAAACCTGTAATCTACTGATGTTTGAGCACATCAATACGGCTATGGAGTCTCATTTTTAAACCGCTGGCGCACAATTATTCATCAGGTTCTGCTGTTGGAACATGAACTCCAAGAGCATCAGCATGATGCATCAAATCAAACATTGCATTGCACTGGGTAAGGGAACTCTGGTAACTCCTCTACAGACTCATACTGGCTTCTGCAGCAGGAAAAATCCTCTTCTGCTCAGAATAGCTGTGAAAAGCACACCTAGACTTTCTCCAAAGTTCATTTGGTTTGTTCATGTGTCTGCAAAGTTGCAAGCTTCCACACGGCCAGCTCCTGCACCTACAAAAACTGTGTGACAATAACTTATATTGTTACCTCTCCATGATAATGCTTTTTGCATGACCTGTGCTGCTGACCTCTTGGCCAGGTCACCCTTTTGAAAGAGATCTTGATCTCAGTGGGGTTTAATATGGTGAAATGAAGGTTATATAAAAAAAATAAAATAAATGTCACATATTCAACACGCCCCTTAAGTCATGATACTAAGATTTTATCTTTGGATATCTGTTCTGATACCATAGCAAAAAAAAAAAAGGAACTAGAGCATAACACCAGAGGCCAGATGAACTTATGTCTCTGTTTTTATTATTATCATTAGTATGTTTGTTGTTACTCTTTCCCGTGGACTTACAAAAGAACCAAAAACAAAAGGAAAAATTGTATGAATATGGTTTGATATCGAGGAGACCTACAAGTCTGCCACAATATTGTACACTTAGGGTATTATTTATGTATGTACTTATTTATTTATTTTTCTTTTCCCTTCTACTTTTCTTGCTTAGTCCTGAAATTTGTGTATATGCATTTGTGCAATTTATGTTTGATCAGAAAATGAAATTGCTATACTCTGTGGCAAATGAAAATTAAAACTAAACATTATGTTAAAAAAAGAGAGTAATAAGAGCATAACTGAGCCTTTAGTCTGGGAAATAAATCCACCAACATAGGACAGTTGAGGTTTCAAGCCTAGAGCAGGCTGCCACATGTTAAAGTGTCCTTGGGCAAGACACTGAACTCCAAGTTTCTCCCTTTGCTGCATCAGTGCAGTGGTGCATAGAAAAACTTGAACATGTCGATGTGACCTGCAGTGTAATTCGTCAGAAAGACTAGAAAAAGGCTCTAGAAGCTGAAGTCCATCTGCTATGAGAGAGCAGCCCACCAACATGCTCGGGTGCTGGTTTGCTGCGGGAACAAATCTTTAAAAGAGACTTTAAGACTTTAACCCTCAGTTAAGTCCAAATAAAGTTATGTTTTAGTAGAAGAGCTGCACTAAATGTGTTTACATTTGCTTCTGTGTCTGTTCTTCAGGGACGCAGTTCTGGTGTCTTCTGGACATCGTCCCCATCAAAAATGAAAAAGGAGAAGTGGTTCTGTTCCTCGTGTCCCACAAAGACATCACAGACAAGAAGAAGGACCAGGACCCCGAGCAGGGACCTGATACAGGTAAGAGTTATTCACCTAGGTTTCTCCACAGGTGGTTGTTTGACATGTTCACATTTAACTGAATGTGGCCGTAAAGACTGGACAAAGTAGTGTTGTCTTGTCCAGTAGTGGACACTGTAGGACGGGGATCACCCAAAAAAATTATACAAGAGTCAGTTTTTTACTTTACAGATACTGTGGGGGCTTGATTTTAAAAAATAGTTAAAAAACTTAGATATTCTGGTCCAAATGACAAATCACTTTTTTAAGCCTTTAGATGTCAGATCAGTCCCTATCACCCATCCTGCTGCCAGCCATGTGAGAGAAACTGGGGTATTTTGGCTGTTGTCCCTCAGGTTTGATCCTAATATACTCAAACCCCTGGTTAGATATTGGCTAATAAAGGTCGTCAACCAACAAACATGCTTTTGGTCCACGGGGGTAATCAGAGTACCTGGAGGGAACCCGTGCATGCACAGAGAGAGCATGTACTCTTTCTGTGGCCATTAAGCCCTGGTTTCATGATGCTTGGGTCATTTAAGAACAATTAAAATAAAAGCTGTTTGCTCGACAGGCTGTTCTTATGATTCATCGTCCAAATCAGGGACGGCAACTTTAATCACCAAAAGAGCCACATAAAACCTTTTTCCCAGCCAGAGGGCCGCATTGTTGCAATTTTTTTAGATACTCTCTTTGAGGAAAAGTAATGTTTGATAAACAAAATATGCAAATATAAAGTATTCATAAATATAGTATAATTAAAAGAATATTTGATATATTTATTTTGCATAATTAAATTATCTTGACAAGAATTCAAGCCAGTTTAGCTTTTTTTAAATCAATGAAACAATTAGTTTCCATTTTTCATAGCACAAATACTTTGTATAATGTAAATATATAATGTTCTATTGCTTCATGAAAGAGGTTTAGAGACACTATTATAGCAAATTAAGTTCTTCAATAAATTACAAAAAGCAACAAAAATATCAATCTAGATTATATAGAATTATTTCCATTAGATATCTGAGTTTTCTTCATGTTTACAGTTTGCTGATTTTTGGAAATGACTGGTGTGCTGCATTTAGCGAGGTGGAGGGCCTCATGTGGCCCCTGGGCTGCTAGTTGTCAAACCCTGGTCCAAATAATCAGATTTTTAAGATTATTGAATTACACTGTAAATGCTGTCTATGTTCCATTTGTCATGCTAAAGTTTATCAGCTAATTTGTCATCATGCAGGTGTCACATTTTAGTGCCATGCAGCGGTCTGATGTGTCACAGAGTCTGATTCTAATATTATTACCCGACGGCCCCGTCAGCTTCTCTGTGAGCGTTAACATGATTTAAATTAACCCTCATCGCTGCAGGCTCGGCCTGCATGTTAAACCTCTCAGCTTAGTCATTCTAATTCTCAACAAACATCAATTAAACATCACTGTCATTTTCATGTATTGTTTCCAGCCTGCGTCTTTCTGCAGTTTTAATCCCACACTGATTAAATAAGTGTGTCCATCAATCTGATTATTACATTAATATTAATGAGAGCCTGTGTTAATTCACGTGTTGTAGCATCAGAATGTTACAGAATAACACTCAGTGATGTGATTATGCAGATCATGGATGGAGAGGTCATGGTTTAGATCAGCAGCTATCAGCTAATTCACTCAGTCTGTTTGTGAGTGAATTAGCTGCAATCAGGATGTGATTTATGGGGAAATGCAAACTGTGATTATATTTATCCACGTCGGTGTTGGTTATGTGCAATTACGATTTTAAAGGGGGATGTTTGAGTGTATTCAGATGATAAAGTATCTTCCAATGGCTGAATATCACAACTGCATGTGCAAAAGCCGCATCCCAGGACATTGCAATGTGAGTAACAAAATATGTCTATTTTAGGGCCCTCAGCCTCAGTGATCCCCTCAGGCCATTCCCTGAGAGATACGCTCCTTTTTAGTCAGTAAAAATGCTTTTACATAAAATGTTGGCTTTTTTGCGTGATATTCCATGTTTATATTGAATTCCACGTTTAATGTCTAATTCCATGATTCCATCCGCGACCCTGTGATTGTGGATTTTATAGGGCCCTACTATTTACATTTACCTTATTTTGATCAGAATTGTGAAAATACTTGTCAAAAGTGCCTTAAATAAACCCCCAAACATAGAGAGGACATCAGCACTACAATGTGGCAGTGGCGGCCAGGAATATAGGCTTCACCTGAAGGTAACTGTAAAAACATATATACATATATATATTTTATTTTATTATTTTTATATCTATTTTTATATCTGTGTGCAGGTTGAATGTGGGTATGTGAGTGTGTGAGGTTTGTTAATATATGTTTGGGTTTAAGGCCTGGGTTTGTTCAGCTGTTGCTGGGTTTTTATGTTTCAACTTGTTTGTAAAAATGCCAATAAAAATATTTAAAAAAAAATAATGTGAGGGGGCAGAGAGAAAATCCAAATAGGAAACACTTCACACTTCACACTCACGGGTGCGTTGGGAGTGTGAAGTCAGTGTTAGGGGATGTGATATGAGGCCTGAGCTCTTCTACTTCTGCCAGTGTTGCCAAATGTTGTCAAGTCTTGACCTGCTCACACTGCACCGCTCCTGGCAGAGCTTTACCTCCACTACTCTGGACTCCTAATTCTCCCCTAAAAACTTTTGGTCCATCCTCGTAAGGTGGGTTTAGAGCTGCAGTCCCTGGAAAGCTGCTTTAAATTGGAGCCAAGTTTAACTGTGTTTACATCCCAGCTGGTGAAATGCTTGTGGAAAAAGGATATGTGGATATTTTACCGTTGATTTGGAGGAGCTCTTCACCTTCGTCAGCCTGATGTTTGGCTCACTGGAGATTCTCTCAGCACATTAGCCTTTACTTTTATCCCTCAGGGCAGAACAGGATGTAATTCTCCATAACACAGCACCTTCAGGATTTTACAGTAAATCCAAAACTCTGGTGTGGTCCTCAGCATTATTATGTCTCTGTCACCTGTGGCCAAAGATGTGAAAACAGACGTGAAACTGCTCAAATGTGAGCCGTGGATTGTTTTGGATGTGTCAGACATCTCGTATCTTCCTCTTAAACAGCTAAGAAATCCCAGAATGCAGCCCTGAGCAGATCTGAATATCTCAATGTTGAGTCTGTTAAAGTGATGTCTTAATCACTCTAAAAATCCTGCAGACTCCGTCCTGAAAACAGTGAATACACACATTCAGATCTGACTTTGTAACTCCTAAACCCTGTTTCCCTGCAGAGAGGGCTGAATATGACCATGTGGAGGGACGAGGGGGGAGCAGATTAATGAAGACTCTTGAGATGAAGAGTTTAAATTTTAAGCTTTTTAGAGCGGGCCGTCTGCGGTAAATGTGGGAAAAGAGCACCTGCTTCCAGTAATTTACCCATTTTACACCCACTTACAGACTCTGGATACATCATCGTCTCACAGGCTGTAAAAATGCCTGAGTGTCTTTTAAACACAGTGCATGAGGTCTCAGTTTTTCAGGCCTAAGAGGCAGGAACAGCTCAGACTGAAGGCAACATCAATGGACATCCATTTTTGTGAATATTAGATTTCAGGTATGCTTTGAGGGATTTCCTTCAAACTTTGAACAAATGTCCTCTTTGAATATGGCTTCACATCCTGCAGTGTTGCACGCCTGCAGCTGTATTCATTTAATATCTAATTCCATGCACTCTTTTTCCATGTGCTTTGATTGCACCGACAGAATTACAGATGTGTGTAAGTCGCTTAAGACGCTTCAGCTGGTCCAAAATGCTGCAGCACGTGTGCTGACTAGAACTAGGAGAAGAGACCATATTACTCCAGTATTAGCCTCTCTGCACTGGCTTCCCATTAAATATGGAATAGAATTCAAGATTCTTCTTCTCACCTATAAAGCTCTCAGTGGACAGGCACCAGTTTACCTCAAAGAGCTTGTAGTGCCGTACAACCCCTCTAGAACATTAGGCTCCCAAAATGCTGGCCTGCTCGTGGTTCCATCAGTCTCTAGAAGTAGTATGGGAGGTAGAGCCTTCAGTTATCAGGCTCCTCTTCTCTGGAACCATTTACCGACCACGGTTCGGGAGGCAGACACCCTCTCTACCTTTAAGGTTAGACTTAAAACATTCCTCTTTGATAAAGCTTTCAGTTAGGGACCAGCTCATAGTCCATAGTTTAGACACATAGTTAAGATGCAATAGGCTTAGACTGCCGGGGGGATCTGGCACATTGGGCTCTATCCCTCTCTCTCTCACACTCTCTCTCCATATCTGCCTCTGCCCCTTTCTGTTTGCTCCTGTACTCGTCTCTGGCTCTGGTCTTGTAGGTGGTCTGGGATCCTTGGTGGAGACTGCCTGCTGCTGTGGAGTCACGAAGCCTCAATAACTACAATTACAGACATAACACATATTTGGCCATCTCACTCCAGTTCATAATCATTATAGCTGTTAATGTTGATATTAACATGATCTTTCTATCCATGGTTGATACATCTATAGTAACTATCTCTAGCTCCACATGGACATGAGATCCCTCCTGAGAATGAGGTGTCACATCTCAAGAGGTCTACCATTAATACATTTATACTTAACGGAGACAAATATGGTAGGGATGCACTTGTGGTCTGGGCACCCATGAGTTCATCACTACCATAAATTCTTACTTCCAGTAAGACTTTTATTGATTATACTTCTATAAAATTTTCACCACAACCACACAGACATGAGGACCCTCCTCTAATAAATTTGTTTGCAGCAGAAACAAATTTGACGACGACAGGTCTATGATTGGTCCATTGATCTGTCACTAGCTTTAGTTCTTACTTTAGTCCACTTGTCTCCACCTACCTCCCTCCCTTTGCCCACACACCCAACACAGCATCGGTGTGGATTTGCTGTTCATCATGAGACTGGGGTCCACATTCAAGATTTCCTGCTGCTTAACAGAAGGTTTTTTCTTGCCGCCATGATGGAGGGATTCATGATTGGCTATATGGATTCATGTTGGGTGTTGGATGTATATATTTGTATATATATGTATATGTGTATTTTTATATGTATATATGTATCTATGCATATATGTGTATCCATAATATGAAGAGCTTTGTGCTCTATTGTAAAGTGTCTTGAGATAACACTTGTTATGAATTGGCGCTATACAAATAAAGATTGATTGATTGATTGATTGTTTTGTATTGATGAACAGTGGACTCACAGGCTCATTGATACCCTGTGTTAAAAACCACTAAACCAAGTAAATCCCTCCAGCTCTCCCTCTCACCTCAGCTTTTCGCAGCTCTGCACCATTTCGCTCATGTGCACTTAGGTCTGAATCCGCAGTATGACATCACAATGGTAGGTCTATTCTGGTGGTTCATAGAAGCGCTCTATCACACATAGGGGGTATGTTTAAATACTTAAGGTCATATTAACCTCAAGAAAACAGAATGTAGGCTTTGAGCTCAAGGATGAACGGATTAGACTTTGTTAGTCTTGGATTGATCCCTAGCTTGTGAACAATTTTTAATTTTTAATTTTTTTATTTTAACTTTATTTAACCAGGAAGTGCCATTGAGATTAAAAATCAGTTTTACAAGAGAGACCTGGCCAAGGTAGCAGCCAATACAGTGTTACAAAATGAAAAAACAACAACTAAACATCAAACAGCACAACATCTCACAACATTTTAAAACAGGTTTTCGAATGTGCAATGACCTTTCAAGAAAAACAGCGTCACTTCTCTGTCACCATGCTCTTTATGATCCTTTTAAATTTCCTCAGTGAAATGAATGAATCTATCTTTAGCTGCTTGTGGAGACTGCTCCATGCCCAAGGTGCTCTGTGAGAAAAGGCAGTCTTTCCAAGATCTGGAAGAGCTCAGGGAACTTGAAAGAGCAACAAATTGGAGGCACATGGCACCTCAAAAATGCTAAATAAATGTGACTGTCTCCAGGATGTCCACTCTGACAGAGTATGAACTGATTATATTTGGACGTCAAGGGTCAGAATCAAAATGTCCCATCTTTAACCTTGTTGAAACCAGGATGTCTCAAAGTGAAGGATTCCTGCGAAATTGATGCTAGCAGCTCTGAATCAGAGATTCAATGATTAGATTTTGCAGTTCTGTCAAAAAACAACATGATTGGGCCTCATGTTAACCCCTTGATTCAGAATGCTTTATTATTATTGATTGCATAAATGTCCACTCTGACTTAAGGTTAAACTAATGACATCTCGGAAGTATAAATTCAAGGTCACTGGGGCCTCAGATCTTGTTCTAACTCATAAATCAAGTCCACCAATAAAGAAACAACATTTCCACCAAAACACCAGCGCAACACGTCTGCTTGGCCCCTCACTGCACTTTCATTATCTCGCTCTTGTATCCCACATGGAGGTAAATCACCAGGTGTTAGTTAAAGAGGGCACAGCGTTCACAGAAGAAAAAATGAACATGACAGGATTTGACAGAGAAGTTTCAAACAGGAAAACTACTCAAACAACATGCAGGTCCATCTCTCCTGATGTCAGAACAAATGGGGAATGACGTTGGCATTTACAATCTGATAAACTGTCACAAAATCGCATTTACCTGCCTGTGCCACCCGGTGGGACGCCACCGACAGACTGAGTGGATCACTTTAGCACTTAGCTCAGCGTGATTCACCGTTTCTACACAGAGAGCAGGTTATTGAGATGGAAATGAAGCGACTTAGACCGCATTAATAAGACCGGTATTGACGTTATTGAAGATTAAAATATGAGGACTGTTTCCCTCACAGGATACTCTGACTTCTCCAGAGAACAGACATTTACTTTTAAAAGCAGTAAATCAGTGATCACATTAATTATCCTCAGGCTTGTAGATACAGTTATCTTCTTTATATTCTCTTATCAGAGGCAGATGATTCAGTAAATATACGACAGCATAGACACAAGTTTGGATTAATACCTTTGTTGCACTTCATCACCCATTGATATCAAGTAAAGCATTAGTATTTGTTTAGTTTAATGGCTGATGACCCATTTTAACGCATGTAATAGACTTTTAAAGATTTACAACAGATGACAACAAAGACATGACAGGTATACACCTCAAGATTTAAGATATTATGCAATGTACATAGCACTAAATTTACAGGTATTCACTCACCCATCCAAACCATTGAATTCAGGTGTTTCAGTCTCTTCCATGGCCACAGGTGTGAAACATCCAAACTTCATGTGGTCTTCAGATTAGCTCAAGAACAGTGAGTAGAGAGCTTCATGGAGTGGGTTTCCATGGCTGAGCAGCTGCATCCAAGCCTCACATCACCAAGTGAAATGCAAAGCATCGATGCAGTGGTGTAAAGCACACTGCTGGACTCTAGAGCAGAGGAGATGTGTTCTCTGGAGTGACCAATCACACTTCTCTGTCTGGCAGTCCGATGGGGGAGTCTGGGTTTGGTGGTTCCCAGGAGAACAGTACTTGCCTGACTGCATTGGGCCAAGTGTAAAGTTTGGTGCGGGGTGGGGGGTAACAACAACAGTGTGGGGGTGTTTTTCAGGAGTCGGGCTCGGCCCCTTAGTTCCAGTGAAAGGAACTCTTAATGCTTCAGCACACCAAGACATTTTGGACAGTTTCATGCTCCAGCTTTATGGAAACAGGTTGGGGACGACCCCTTCCCTTCCTGCTCCGACATGACTGCACAGCAGTGCACAAAGCAGGTCCATAAAGACCTGGATAAGTGAGAATTGACTGACCTGCACAGAGTCCTGACCTCAACCTGATAGAACACCTTTGGGTTGAATTAGAGCAGAGACTGCAAGCCAGACCTTGTCCAACATCAGTGGACAAATGCTGTTCTGGAAGAATGGTCCAACATTCCCATAAACACTCCTAAACCTGAGGAAGGTCTTCACAGAAGAGCTGAAGCTGTTGGAGCTGCAGAGGGGTCAACATCACATTAAACCCTCTGGATTAAGAATGGGATGTCACCTTAAACTCATGTGTGTGAAGGCAGATGAGCAAATACTAGGTTGATACCTCTGTTTCTGCAGAGATAAAGACACAGCTAAGCTCCGGCGAATCTGCCCGGAGTGCGAAGAATAAATCAAATTTACGGGCTGAGAATGAGAATGATTGGGTTACAGGGGCGGGTATTTGCTGAGCATGACATCATATTAGAGTCAGACAGAGGAGCAATCAGAGGAGGAAATGTAAAATGGAAATGAAGCGAAGAAGAAAAGATTTTCTGTCTTAATGGAGTCTCATAAAAAATATCTTTTAAAACGTCCATGTCATCGATTTGTGGCCTGTTCTGCACTCACGGAGGCTGCTTCACCTGATGTAATCTCTCATTTATTGAATAAATTTAAAAAGGATGAGGTGGGGGAGTTGTTTTTTTGGACAAGCAGCTTTTGTGATCGACCGTGCCCCGTGAATAAAGATCTGGATCTCTGCCCAGATTATGAAACTCCCCATAAAGAGCTCTGAGTTTAGTCAATAAAGTGGCACAAAGGCAGACAGCAGGTCAATATCATATCAAATATTTACTCACAGACTCCAGCAGCATGTGTTCAGCAGAATATAGAGCTGGCATCGAGGAGAAGTGCTGAAGCATATGGGGAATTTATGCTAATGTAATCCTGCAACAACAAACCAGAAAACAGTATTTAATCCATGAGAGGCTGCAGGACGAGGAGGCAGGGAGGATGTCAAAACGGTGGATGATGTGATATTTTGATATCATGTTTGAAATGGTCCAATTTTGTTATTTTATCGTTCATAGCAGTGCCTGTAGTCATTTATTACCCTGCAGTTTGGACTATAGCATGTCCTATCATGTCTTGTCTTTGTCCACAGATGAGGAAACAGGTCTGGAGGTCCATCAGGTCACCCGACCTCCAGGATTCAACGCCAACAGACGCCGCAGCAGAGCCGTACTCTATCACCTGTCGGGACACCTGCAGAAGCAGGACAAGAGCAAACTCAAGATCAACAATGTGAGTTCATGTCTGCACAGAGGGTTTGACTGACCATGTTTGATGTGATTATTCTGAATTAATAATCAGATTTGTCTCTAAAGGAGCCCCAGACTCCCTCTCACTTCATCATTGCTTTCACTTTTGAGACTTTTCAGCAGAGAGGATATATTTCATCTGAAGGACAAAAAAGTCTAAATGAAACTTTAAAAACCCCTGCAGGTTTTTCAACAACAATCCCTCAGTCTCAGAGACTCTTTCATGAAGGTGAATGAGAAAGTTTAGATGGAAGTTTCTTTAATTGTTTCCCAGGTTGATTTCCTGAGCCAAAAACAAGGCAAGGAAGGGTGGAGAGGTAAGCGAGGGAAAACAGCAGGGGATCCAGTTTTTCAGTCTCATCTACATACAGTTCATCATCATGAAACTATGAGCAGATACAGATTTTGGTTTTCCCATCGCCAAAAAAAGCAAAGAGACTCGGCAGACTGTTGAACCCAGGGTGCAGGTGTACCCGTTTGGATCTTGTGGGGGTTTCTGGGAAATATGGGATTCCCTGCGAGCCCATATTATTAAACAATTAAACAGATGGAAATCTATTCTTCAGATGACGAATATTACAAACTGGTGCATCTCAGAGCCGACAATTATATCACAGCATGAAGGAAAATGCATTAAAACATTCAAATGTATGCTACGAGTACTTCTGCAGTTAATAGTGGTAACTCACAACACCCTCCACTCATCCCTCTGCCCCCTCCTCTGTCCTTGGGTTGCTTCGGATTTTTTATTATTTCCATGTTCATCTCAAATTCCTGCCTCAGTTCTCAATTTTATCTTTTATAAAAGCACGTCAGATTAGAATGTTTCCGTCCTTTTCCCCTCTGCTCCTTTAGGCGTCTTAAACTTCAGGATCGAATAAGTCTGGCTTTAAAAATTTTGACTCTTATTGTTGAAAGAGTAAATCCATCTCTAGATGCATCTGTGATTCATGTCCAGGTTTCAAGAAAATTTCTGTTTTGTAATTGAACCCTATAAACAGCTTGTCTGTTCTGTTTCAGCAGTAAAACAACATTCTGGCCTGTGCATGGATGTATAGACCCTTTAACGTGGAGGAATGAGAGCAGTGGCCACAGTGTTTGAAACCTGCTGGTGGATTAAAAGCCAGGAGGAGGGAGGAGGCCATTGATGAAGGGTTTTCACTGATTTAAATACTGTTATTAAAGTTTCTAAAGTGACCGTGTGTTTACTTTGGTGTATGTTGACTTCCACAAAGCCTGTCACTTGGCACAGATTCTGTTTGTAGACAGAGGTGAGGAGGGCTTTCAGCTTGGGCACCTCACAATAAAATCCCTGCTCATGCAGATGATGTTGTTCTGTTCGTTTCCCAAGCCTGGGACCTCAAGAGGAGACTGAAGTGATTTAAGGCCATGTGCAAAGCAGTTAAGATGAGAAACAGATCCCTGTGTCGCACGTGTTTAATTTAATGTTACTATTTACATAAACATGTAACCAACATAAGATCATTAAATATATATATATATATAATTTTAACTCAGAAGATGCTAAATTTGAAAGGAGGAAATATAAACAACTGATAACAACACTTAATAAAACTCAGGAGACTTGATTAGAGTTTCACAAAATCATTGTATTGAATATAAGCAACAAAAATAAAATAAATAATATAGATTTTAAGTCAATCAGAACAAACAAAAATATTTGGTTTAACTACCAAATCATTTTAGAGTCTTCAGCATCTTTCAGTTCATCATAAAACAAAAAAACAATTCAAAGATTCAGTCTCTGTTCAACAAAAGAAGAAAAAACGTGTCCCAGTTTCCTACGGCACAGGTAGGCAGGTGAGAATGGGTTAGATGATGATGAGGATGAAGATGTTCGTCCTTTGATTAGCTCGCCATCACGGTACAGGGTGAGGTATGGAAAAAAACATGGCCTGTATGAAACAGACCAGAACCATTAGATTCTCTATGGTTACATTTACTAAACAGGTCCACAAACAATTGTTGACCCACACTGTGTATACGACAGCTAGTTGCTCACATAAAAATATACGATTCATTTAACTTGTGGTTGGTAACAGTTTTTTATATTAAGAAAAAGTCTTCAGTGAAGGAGTACACTTTACACTGAAACTCCCCCAGTTGTCTGCTTCATAATGCCGTATGACTTCCCAAACTCTCCTCTGATTGTCATGAACATTTTGTCTCTCTGCTTGAAACCGTTACTGTAACAAAACTCGTCTCCGTACTGCGACATAAAGCTGCAGACCGGGAACCAGGTATTTTCCCTAGCTTGACGAGGTACTACAAAAGTATATACTGTAATGGAAAACAAAGCCAAAACTAAAACTGAGTAGAGTGAGCCGAGTTAAAGCAAAGTGGAAAAACCTAATTAAACAGCACAAATGACGCTGAGTCAGCTCTGACCTCTGCAGACTTTGTGGTGTTAAACTCAGAGGAGGAGCCCAGCGTTGATGTGTCTGAGTGTTCAAAGACTGTTGCTCCTCTGCAGGACACCGTGCAGCAGCATCCGGACAGATGCTCTGAAGGTCACCAGCAGGTCGTCAGTGCAGTTTGACTTTGGGGACAGAGAGTTCAGCATTGTGCTGATCTCAGTGATACAGAGCAAACATGCAGATTAATGAAGTTTGGAGATGTGCAGCCCAAATATTGAGTGACTTTTTTATGGATTACTATCCTAAACTTTGTTACTGACGGAGGGAATGTTTAAATTTAAAAAGGTAACTGAAGGATAAATGCTGCAGATATCCAGCTGGAAAAACAGAATTTAAATCTTCTTAATTTAATTCAGATTACTTCAGTTTTGTATCCTTTATAGTATATATTACACAGCATACCGGCTTCATCTCTTTTGTCATGAGACATGAGAAAATGACAAAACCAAGACCGTAAAAAACTTTGGTGGCCTTGAAAAGAAACTTATTCTGCTGACTGTGACTGCAGCTAAAAAGGTTTTATTATAAGAGAGATCTTCCAACCTTCAGGTGGACAGAACTGCTGTGCTGTATGCCTGAGAAAATCATGAATTATGTGACAGGATAACAAATGCATTTTTCAGAAGGTTTGTGGTCACATTGTAGATTATATCACCACAATGGGGAGTGAGTGAATTAGAACCTTTTTTTTTTGCTCATTTATTTATCTATTTATTTATATTTCTCTCTGTCTTTTTCTCTTTTATTTTTAGTTTATTATTATTCTCTTTTTTCCTCCCTTTTTTAATAATAATTATATTTTTTTATTATTTTTTTCTATATAATAATAACAATTATTATTATTTATTTGTTTATAATTATGAAGTGTTTTCTTGTTTAATCTACCTGGATGAAATGGATTTAAATCTTTGCTGTGTACTGTGTTGCACTGGCCATGGGATGGGCCCAAACTGTGAATGTTGGATTGTTGTGTAAAAATATCTCGTCATTGTTGTTGCTGGGGGGGATTTAATGTCTGGGTAGAAAAGAAATAAAATAAAGCAGTCACCTTTTTTAAGGGAGCGGCTTGTTTATGCCCCAGCCTAAATTGCCTCCTCACTTTTTATCAGTATGCACCTTTTCTGAGGTAATTGCTGCAGGATAATCTAAAGTGTTTGATAATCTACGTCGGTAAACAGGGAATAAAATAGCTTTTGGATTAATGAGGGGAATCTTCTTAAAGTCACATTAAAAACTTCCTGGTCCTTCTATTTAGTATATTTATCTTTGCTATTAATAATGTGGGACTGAAAAACCCATTTAATGCTCCAAACTTTAAGTGGGGTGAGCAACTGACAGCCTGGGGGCCACATGTGGCCCTCCAGCTCCTTTATGTGACCGTCAGTCAGCTCCTGAAGGACACCTGACATGAACAAAAACTGCAGTGTTTCTAAGAAAATATGGCATAATTGGCAGTGATTGTTTCAGTGGATCTCCCTTTTTTTGCATATTTCAAAATAGAAATAAAGATTTAATGAACATATACTTTGGTAATCAGTTAAGCTCTATTATTTGCATCAAAAAGTAGATTAAAAGGTCTTGAATTCTGCATTTAGCTCTCTGGATTGAGTATCTTTGATTGTATTTTTGTTAAAATACATATTTATTCTAGTTAAGTGGCCTGTTATGACAGCAATATCTATATTTTTGTTCCTTTTATTGTCCTCCAGATTGCATAAAAATGTGGCCCTCTGGCACCAAAGATCATTTTTAATGTGGCCATCCCATCCCTGGTCTAAAGATTTTCCTAAAGTCAGAGAAAACACTCTTACTTCCTGAATTAAATCTTTTCACTTGAGCCATAGGAAGCACAAGGCACATTAGTGTAGACTCTGTGATTCACCGTTACATTCGTCAGAGAATTTGGGGTTTTGGCTACAACTATAAGCAAACTTAGTAGGTTTCTTAATACCTCTGATGACAAAAAATCCTGGAAAAGGATCCTCTTAGGTATTATTATTCTGTTCTCCGGTCAGTGACCTGGTTAAGAGATGGAGACTAAGACAGACTAACGTTGGCCCGTCTCTCCATGTCGTCTGATCCAGAACATGTTCGGTGAGAAGCCTCCGATCCCGGAGTACAAGGTAGCAGCCATCCAGAAGTCTCGCTTCATCCTCCTGCACTACGGCACCTTCAAGGCCGGCTGGGATTGGCTGATTCTGCTGGCGACCTTCTATGTTGCCGTCACTGTGCCGTACAACGTGTGCTTCACGGTGGTCGGGGGGCGGGATGAAGGGAGCAGCAGCGCCCCCCGGAGCCCTCCCAGTGTCAGCGACATCCTGGTGGAGATCCTCTTTATTTTAGGTAAGAGTACATACTTTGTCCCTCGATGATGTCGTCATCACATTTGTAAAGCTTTAAGGAAAAACAGCTGAGCTAAAGACATGGTTTCTGTTTCCTCCCGACCTTTAGAGGAGTTCTTTGAGGCTTTAAAGACTAAAATTTGAAGGACAAGTTTTGTTTTAGCTTCAGCTATGGCTACAGTGGCTGCAGAGTAATCCTGAGGGACCAGTTTATCTCAGTTTATCTGTTTGTTTGGTCCCAAATAGAATCAGAAAATCAGACTGCACTAAGACAGTGATTTTTGCAGCTAAAACACAAAATCTATTAAACTCAACAACTTATTGAAAAAAAACTTTCACATGCATATGATAAACAGGAGGCCCCCTGACTTTGACCTTTGACCTATAGACTCCAAAATCTAATGAGTTGATCTTTGAGTCTCAAGGGACATTTTCCTAAAGTTTGATAGAAAGTCTGTCAAACTTTCTTGATCTAATGTTTTACATGCTAAGGATGAAGAGGCTTCCTGACTCTGACCTTTGACCCATGAGAGTTGACAGTTGTTGGAAACATGGATGGAAATATCTGCCAACTGTCCTGAGATTTCATTTTTACTAGCAAAGAAAAACCAAGGTGCTCTTTGACCTTGACTTTGACCTCTGGCCCTTCAAATTTTAACCACTGATCCTGAAATATCTGCAGACATTTGTTTACATTTTTACAAAGTTTGATAAAAATCAGGTTGAATGCTCTTGAGATTCATGTGCAAAGAAAGTCCAAGAATCTCTTTGACCTTGACCTACGAGCCGTAAAATTCCTTTAGATTATCCGTTAATCCAACTGGACATTTACTCAAAGTTTAAAACTCCTCACCTTTAAGAGTTTCTGAGATTTATCTGCCAATATGACCAAACCACAGATATAAGTCCTCTGGGCAGAGCTGTTGCCATGGCAGCAGATAAAACAAATGTCCCCATTAGGCCGGCCTGCATGTTTTGGGCTCATCAGTCTAAATGAAAGTTTAATCCGGAGTTTTTAATGATGCTCACACTCCAATGAAAGGATATGAGCCATTCAGCACAGAGCATTATGTCTTATTTCAGTGATTTCTTTGAACAACACGCCTCTCTGTGTCCGTCTGTCTGAGGAAAACTGTTCTGAGTGCTCTTTATTTCACTGGACCACCCGAGTTAATGGGAATGAGTGAACACACGCCCTCCATCAATAAACTTAAGCAATGAAATTAGACAATCCACCCGCAGTTAAATGGCCGACTCCTGTCAGTCGATACCTCATTTGTTGGAACTAATGGACCTGCCTGTTTATCAATACGTCCACGGACTGAGAAGCAGCGATTGAAATGTGAAATCAGGCTTCAGATTGTTCTTTTCCTCTCTGATAATACGGTGATTTATGGGGGATTAATGGCATCCTGAAGACTCTGGGCAAGGCCTAGAACTACAGAGGAGACATGAGATTAAGAGCCGTGCAGGTAGTTTACGAGACAGTCAATAACAAAAACACGTAATGTGTCTAAATTATTATTTCAGATGATTCTCTGTGCACATTTAAAGATGTTTCAAGTATTAAACTCAGGCTATAGAGGGCCTTAATATAGTGCCATAATTTAGTAATTTTACCTCAGAACACATGAGCTGCAAACCGTAAGGTGACAGTGTCAGAATATATTCTTTACTCTATATTCTGTATTCTTTTGTGTGAGTAAGTTCAGTCAGATTTCATTGGAAAAAATAAATACAAAACGTATTTAACAGCATTTTATCGTTTAAATGGCATTTTACTGGGTGATGACTTGATTTGACTCAGAGTTTTAAAGCTGGACACTCAGGACTCTACCCTAAACGAATGAGAACTGAAAACTGAAGACAAAACAAAGGTATGACATCACACTGGTAGATCTGTTGGGGGGGGACGAGACATTTTAAGCAGCTGCTGGTGCCACAAAGGGGACAGCAGGAGAAGTCCTGATGCTGCAGACTCTTTGTCTTGTTCGTAGAAGTGCTCTATCATGCAGAGGAGACATGTTAAAGACTGTAAAGAGCATACATAACTCAAAAAAGCTGAATTTAGATCTTTTAATGCCTTTATTAAACACGATCACTTCATGTCTTTCTGCATGAGACTTGAGAATGTTTTTTTGTTGTGTGTTCAAAGAGGAGAGTTTCATGAAATCAATTAAAAATTGTTCAAATTTGCAGCAGAACAATGTTGACCCTCCAGTAAGTAAAGAAGCAGTGGCCAGTCAATAAAGACGACTATAATAGAGGCAAATAATCGTTTTTTAATTATTCATGGACACATCTTGCTCTTTAGCGGCTGTGACATGATCATCATATCCCCACATCTTATCATCCCATCACATCAAAAGCCTCTATAAAAAAGAATTTCTTCATAAAAATTACAACCGTTTTTGTCTTAAAGTGCATTTAAGGCTGGCTACACACTAAACATTTTAAGGTCCAATTTTTTCCCTGCAACGATGATAGACTGTGGCCTGTTTTAAAGCTCGCTGAAAATAATTTTTTACTGAAAAAGAAATGACAAGTATGTAAAATCTATTCAGTTTTTTTATTGCTCCAACTGAGCTGGAGCCTTCATAACGTTTAAATACCCCGTATGTTTGATATAAACTGTTCCAGATTTTGCTGCCTACGATAAAAAGCTTGCAGTATTCAAAAGGCATCACCAACAGAATATGACATACTTTTACAGCTCACAAACATGGCAGCAAACTTGACAGTATTGCCTTCTTAGCCTGTATTTCAATCAGATTTATTTGCACTTTTTTTTGTTCAACATTGCGAACTAATTACATACCTGGACAGCCAGCTGATAACGTGAACCAGCTACCATGTTTTTGATTTTTTTATGGCCTTTTTAATAAGTGTAAACAATCTTTTAACTGAGAATAAAGCCTGACGTAAAAACAAGTTCACTGAACATTGCATCTGACAACAATAGATTAAATCAGATAACACTATTATGAACACAAAATAAATCTAATCAAAGTAAGTAATATTCTGATTAGATTTACCCAGTGTTTTTTTTGAAGATGAACACGTTTTACATTGACATGTTTTCACAGCTCCTACAAGAGCAGGATTTACCAAAAGTGCTCTCAGACAAATAAAAGACCCTCTGGTCTTTGTTTGTTGAACAAAAGAAATAAAATAAATCCTAAAAGTCTTTATTTGGCTCCTCAGGTTCTGTTCTGAAAATGACTTCATTAGTTATTCTTCTGAAAAGGTCACATCATACTTTGTAGATTATTTCAGCTCCTGCAGGGAGCTATAGATTTCCAATTTCTCAATAAAATATGAACTTAAATGGATAAATAATTAACGATCCCCTCCTGACATGGTATTTAAAGACTTTGTGCCTGAAACTGTTGAGTTTGATTTAAAAGTTGCATAATTCAGATTTAATTGATCGAAACACATTTTTCTGACATTTTGCATTTATAGATTTAAAAATGAGCTTTACAAGTTTAACTTTGGGAGACAGGTGTGTGCAATAATAACAGTCACACTTCTTACTTGTACTATGGATCACTGTGTTGGATACCACCTCAAGAAAAAAGAGACATCATTTTTAATAGTTCTTATTTTTTATTATCATGTACTGCTGCTTAATCTCTGTACCAACAGCTTACTGCCTGTATTGACCAAAGGTGTGTAATTTTGTATTTATTTTACTGTGTTGATCAAAATACACATTTTATTCAACAGACAAGTGCCTGGAAATTAAATCATCCATCAAAATTCACAGGCAGACTCCATCACACACTGTTTTATGAGTATCAGAGGTTTGTTTGTAATGTTTGATGCTGACAGCAAAGATATACCAAGTATGAGGCGTTTAGATCTTCTGTATTTGTTGTTTTGGTATTCAGCAGGAATAAATATTGTTTTATTTAACTAGAAGGACAGAGGGGGTCATAATTCTTGTTTGGGATGGTCATTCCGAGCCCTGACCCATATCGGGATAATTTTTTAAAACTATATTCTAATGTTTGGTGTCACTTTGATTTTTCTTCCTCATCATGTTAAATAATTTACCAGCAACACCTGAACCATCCTTAACCATCATGGACTGTCCTGAATAATCCTAGACTGTCCTGAATAATCCTGGATGTCCTAAACTGTCCTAGACTGTCCTGAATAATCCTGGATGTCCTAAAGTGTCCTGGACTCTCCTGAACTGTCCTAAACTGTCCTAAACTGTTCTAGACTGTCCTAGACTGTCCTGAATAATCCTGGATGTCCTAAAGTGTCCTGGACTCTCCTGAACTGTCCTAAACTGTCCTAAACTGTTCTAGACTGTCCTAGACTGTCCTGAATAAGCCTGGACTGTCCTAAACTGTCCTGAATAAGCCTGGACTGTCCTGAATCGTCCTGGACTGTCCTGGACTGTCCTGAATAATCCTGGATGTCCTAAACTGTCCTGGACTCTCCTGAATCGTCCTGGACTGTCCTAAACTGCCCTAAACTGTCCTGAATAAGGCTGGACTGTCCTAAACTGTCCTGGACTCTCCTGAATCGTCCTGGACTGTCCTGGACTGTCCTAAACTGTCCTAGACTGTCCTGAATAATCCTGGATGTCCTAAACTGTCCTAGACTGTCCTGAATAATCCTGGATGTCCTAAACTGTCCTAAACTGTCCTAGACTGTCCTGAATAATCCTGGATATCCTAAACTGTCCTAAACTGTCCTGAATAATCCTGGACTGTCCTGAATCGTCCTGGTCTGACCTGGACTGTCCTGGTCTTTATTTTGTCCCCTCGTCTCCTGTCTGCAGACATTCTGCTGAACTTTCGAACCACCTTTGTGAGCACGTCGGGTCAGGTCGTGTACGACGCCCGCTCCATCTGCGTTCACTACGTCACCACCTGGCTGTTCGTTGACCTCATCGCCGCCCTGCCCTTTGACCTGCTGTACGCCTTCAACGTCAGCGTGGTGAGTCTCCTCTGGGTGTCTCTGCATTTGTGTTCAGAAACAAAGTGACCAACACGACGAACATTATCAACCAGTTTGGGCTGTTCGTTTTTAAGGTGGAATTTTTTAAAATCCAAACAGAGAGAGAGCAAACAGAAGTGACTTATGAGTTCATTTCCTGAAATAAAGCCTGAACATGTAAAAACACTGCTGGCAAAGAAAAGAGAATTATTGCTAATGCCACACGCTCCCCTGTGGTTTTATTAGAGCCACATTTTATCCAAATTGATGCTCATCAAACAAACAAAGGACACGGGTCTCGGTAATCTGTGTTTGTCATGCTCAGAATCCTAACAGGTGATTCAGACTGCAGCTCAATGACTGTGAAGACATGGAGGAGCTTTCAGCTCAGAGGAAGAAAAGGTTGAATTTCATTGAAGGAGTAAATAAGAGATCTGCGTTTAGATGAAATAATCAAATAGAGAGCATGTGAGTCCCTGTGGAACATCATGACTTTGCCAACTGTTTTCTTCATATTTCCGAAATAATAACTGTTCGTACTGTGTCGACTGATTTATTTGGTGTGTGTCTCTGCTCTCAGTACTTCGGAGTCCACCTGCTGAAGACAGTTCGTCTTCTGCGGCTGCTCCGCCTGCTGCAGAAGCTGGAGCGTTACTCTCAGTACAGCGCCGTGGTCCTCACGCTGCTCATGTCCATGTTCGCTCTGCTGGCTCACTGGATGGCCTGTGTCTGGTACTTCATCGGCCGCAGGGAGATCGAGAGTCCCGGCTCCTGGGAAATCGGTGAGTAGAGGCTGTCTTTCTCCATCAGACAGTACTGGAAGGTTTAGGTTTGGAGGTTATGTTTTTGCCAGCGTATATTGTTTGTCAACAACTTTATGGAAAAACTGCTGGATGGATTAACATGAAAGTTTTACCAAAGGTGTAGTTTGGTCCAAGAAGAAGCCATTAAAATTTGGTGGTGATGCGCACAGTAGATCCGGATCCAATCCAGACTGACATCACAAACAAACATTAAACTTTATAATGAGAAATCCCATTGATGACATTCAATAATTCATATAAATCAAAATATGAAGTGATGCTCCCAAAACTTGTAGTGTTTGTACAGGATAACATCCTCTATGTATGTGCTGAGTTCGGTCTGGATCCTGGCTCTATTCTGAATCTGGTGATCCAGAATTAGATCTTTTACAGGGGTTGTGGAAAAGTCACTGCCATAGCGAACTGATTGGCGGAGGTTTGGTTCTCTGAGTGCTTTTCTAGTTTCTTTATTTACTCGACTGACTCTCTGTGTTTAGCTGCATGTGGTGAACAGATGAAAGTGGACTGAACTGCAATGATGTCCAGGAAGGAAACCCCTCCAGGACATGAATATATTTCAGTATGTTCGCAATCAATAAGAAGAACTAAGCATCAACAGTTGATTTTATGGACAGTGGACATGTTCACCACAGAGACGTCCAGCTCTCATATCGTCCACTTGTTGCCATGTTTTTGCCAAATCAGAGTCTCCCTCTAGGTATTTTCTGGAAACTGTGCCATCCTCAGATCTAAATTTAGTCCATGAAGCAGCTTTCTTCTTCATTTTCTCTGAGTGGAGAGCTTTTAACGTGCAGCTTTGATTTTACTTTGAGTTTCTAACTGTCACACTGCGTGCGCTAAATATCCCGTCAGTGCCGGGCGGCAGACTTTCATTTGGGTAAATTGAGCAGATCCACAGTGTCACAGTTGGAAAAGATTGGAAACTTTATTGCTCTGCTCAATTATACCATTGGCTCTGTGCTGGCGGGATGATTTTAAGGTCTCCTGAATGCACATTAAATGATAGATTGCGTAATTGTTGCTCCTTTTTTGGCTTCAGTCTGATGAGATTGGGAGGTTTTTATAGGTGATTGTTGCTTTTTACAGCATATTCTCTACTTTTAGGCTCAGATCAGGTGTGGTAGATCTCCTACCTCAGCAGAGTGATGTTTGTAATTTTGTATTCACTCTAAAAAGCAGAATAACAGCCCCCCCGCATGCCTCTGTCTGCAGCAGGACCCTTCTTTAATAAGACTCAGCTTTTGTTGATTTTCCACAAACATCTCTCAGCGGAGGATCTCTAGTCCTGCGGGCAACATGAAGCCCTGGCACACAATCTGATGAAGTTTAACACATACTCACCGACAGGCTGCACCGGGTGGGGGGGTAACTCTGATCAGTTTGGCTGTGATCTGCGGCAGAGAGCGGCCCTTTGGGGGTCTGATCGTAGGGCCTCTGTGAGGGCTGGAGGGACTATGATATTTAACATTTCTATTGTTTTTGGACCATCTTGGAAATGGGATATCTCAAGAAGACTTTGACTGAATTTCTTCAAATTTTCAACAATTCTCCACTTTGACTTCAGGATGAAGTGGTTAAATATTAGCCGCATTTGGTCAAAGGTCAAAGTCACAAAGCCTTGTGTATATATCTGGCTTGTGAACTTGTGAAGAAGACTTCCTTTATCTTTGAACAGTAGTCTTAGTCTTAGTTTATTTGTTCCTTGTGTAAAAGTGGACAACAGTATTTGTACATAAGTGCACACTACATTTCAAATCAACACCTCCATGACTGGAAAGGAGCAGCAAGAAGAAAACTTTTCCTTTATTTGTCTGCCCCCTCCCTGAACAAGTAAAAACAGAAAAGATGGTCTGACATCACATACAGTTGATTTTCAATATCCTACACCAACAACACTTTGATTAAAACAACAAAAATAATCAAAACAAACACAAAAAAGTAAAAAAAAAAAAAACATACAAGTACAAATTTACAAGCTCAAAACAATCAAGAAACATTAACATCTAGTTTAACTGAAATACACATTTGTTTAAAAGTAGTCTGAAGTCCACTTTGGCCAAAGGATGTTTCTGTTAGATTATTAAAGGTGAAGATCATGTGAGTTATCTTGAAAAACTAAAAGTAGATTTTCTGAGGATGATTTGATTAGATTATGATGGTTATCAGGTCAAAGGTCAGGGCCATAGAGCTCTTTTCCTATCCCTTTCTTGCAAAGAATGCAGTGACAGATTTTTTTTGACTCCTGTAAAAGTTCACTTCAAGAATTTTAGGATGAGCTTTTGGGTTAACAAGCTCAAAGTCATTTGGTGTCAGGATTTCTGGATTCAAGGTCAGGGCCATTAAGGCCTTGTGTTTTCTGGACTTTGATGGATTTACATTTAACTCTGTCAAAAGTCTTCTCTGAATCAAAGATGAGTTTATCAGATATAGACATCATGTGGTAAAAAGTCAAATCATTAGGCTCTTCTCCTTGATTCATCTTGACTTTTATAGCAGTTCTGTACTTAACAGAGGGCATCAAACCTCCTAACAAATGGAGAAGTAGAAGACAACGTACCTTATTAATCCCACATGGGGAAATTCAGTTCTTTACACTCTATTGTTAAAACATGCTACACACACACACAGGCTGAAATACATGTGCACAGACAAGTCCTACGATCGTGCATTGATGGAGACATGTCAGAGTGATGGCTTTCTGCTCCTGAAGAAACGCTTCTGAGCAATTGTGTTAAGTGCCTCGCTCAAGAGCACTTTGACAGTGCCCAGGAAGTCAGCTAGCACCTTTGCAGCTACCAAACCAACTCCAAACATGGTTCGATCGGGACTTGAACCAGCAACCCTTCAGTCCCTTACCCAAGTCCTTCTAGACTGAGCTACTGCCGCAACAGTGACTGTTTTTATCAAAGCAGCACAAAGCCACTCTGAAACAAGCCTGTTGCTGCAGATGAGGTTGTTTTATATCCCACTGTTTCTTCCTTCCCTCCATCTCCCTCTTCACCCCCCCCTCATTGACTGGGACCAGCCTCTGGATCTTTTCCCTCTCTGCCCACCACATACTGACAGACAGTGTCAGAGCTGTTGATTGGTCTCCGCAGCCTGGATTTACTGTCGGGGCAGAGTGGGAGAATCCAGGAGACACCAAAGAGCTGTCTGCAGGCTGACCTTTCTGTGACGCACACACATCTGACATCTGCTCCGTCTGTCTGTCTGTCAGAACGTCGGCTGGGTTATATCTGCAAAGGTATCAATAATTCAGGGACAGTGGAGCTGCAGGTGCTCCTGTAGTACTCATGCTGCAGTCATCATCTGATAAACACATATGCTGCAGAACAACAGGGGGAATAGGAGAAAACAGTCTGGGCAGGCTGAAAGCTCGAAGGTACACTCGCCGGACACATCATTAGGTACACCTGGCTACTACAGAGCTGCCTTCATTCATCTTGACATAGATTCAACAAGGGGCTGAAACATCCCTCTGAGGTGTGGACCCAGATCTCTGTGATATGGGTCCATGCTTTCATGACCTTCACACCAAAGTCTGGCTCTACGATCTGAATGTGGAGCAGAAATTCAGACCCTGTGTGAATTATAGCCTCTGTCTCCTGTTCCTAGCTGACAGGAGACGCACCAGGTGGGGTCTTCTGCACATCTGCTCCAAATTGGATGTATTCTGTGTTCAGAACTGGTTTTCTTCATACCTTAGTTATATGGAGGGGTTATTTGAGCTCCTGTTGCCTTTCTATCATCTCCAAACCCCAACCATTCTCTGACTTTTGGCATTAACAAGACATTTGCACCCAAAGAGCTTCCGTAACTGGATATTTTCTCTACTTCAGACCATTTTTTGTTGACTTGAGAGATGGGTGTGCATTGAATTCTCAGTAGATCAGCAGTTTCTGAAGATCAGCCCATCTGGCAGCAACAACCATGTCACATTTAAAGTCACTTTAAGCACCTTTCTGCTTCATTCTGATGCTTGGTTTTATTGTCTCGACCATGTCTACATGTCTAAATGCATGGAGTTGCTGGCATGTGATTTATGAGCAGTTCAATGGATGTAACAATTAGAATAGTTGTGTAATTAACAATGTAATAAGGATTGGTTGCAATTTAAAGTCATATCTTTAGATTTAAATATTTTTTCTTGATTGTTTTGCCTTTTTTAAAATATGATGATCAAGTTTAATGTTACTAATTTCTCTGTACTGTTTGGACAAAGTTTTTTGTCCTTTTTTTTAAGTGTTGAAAGAAGAGTCCCATGTAATGTCTAAATTACACAAATGGATTACCAGCTTGGAAAAAGGGATGCAGCTGGGTTCTGTCTGATCCTCATTAGTTCACCATAATTCTGTGTTTAAGTAAAATTCCAGTACTGATACAAGAAGGTTTACAAAAATCAAGAATTGAAACCAATGCCTCTCACTCTGTCTGACTTCACAAATAAATGTCCCGTGTTTGGATGAATTGGTAAATCTGGTCATTTCAGCACCAGCAGTTGTCTCATGGTCTGATGGGAGTGATTCACTTTGCTGGATTAACTCCATCAAACACAGATGCTCAGTAACAGATGTTCCAGCCCAAACCCCACAGTCAGCAGTGCAGCAGAAATCAGCACCATGGACAGCGACACTGAGAACCAACTGCAGCCACAGGATGGAGCGAGTGATCAAGTGAATAAAACCTGCATTCACTCATTTAGGTTATTCAGATTTACAGGACCAAAGCACAAAAATACAAGGATCAAAATCATAATCAAAATGTAGTTTGAGACTTTTTGTTGAGAATTCATTCGTAAGTTTTGGCTCCGGCCAAAAAAGGAAAAATTAAATATTTTTATTGACGAAGAACTTTTTTGAAGAACTTTTGACAAATGTGCTACAGAGTTTTGGTGCACAAGGACACTACTTTAGAGATTGTACTCATAAGTTTAAACAAAATTTAGACTGTTTAAAAAAAGGAAAATCTTAACAAAACTTCACATTTTATGAAGTAAAGTTTACAAGCATTTTCTGACTAGTTTATCAGGCACACACTGATCGTCCCTGACTGGACCCCCTTTTGCATTCAGAACTGTTGGCATTGATTCAACAAGGTGCTGAAACATCCCTCACAGATGTTGCTCCATATCTTCATGACGGCATCAGACAGTTGCTGCAGATTTGTCCCAAAGGTGCTCTATTGGATTGAGATCTGGTGACTGTGGAAGCCACTGGAAAACAGTGAACTCTTTGTCATGTTGAAGAAACCAGTGTGAGATGATCTTTAATGATGTTCACACCAAACTCTGAGCCTGCTTTTCATCTATTATCCAATTTTGGTGTGACTTGTAGCCTCAGTTTCCTGTTCTTAGCTGACAGAAGTGGCATCAGGTGTGGTCTTCTGCCTCTGGGTCCACCTGCTTCAAGTTTGGACATAGGATTGGACAAGGCATATCTGCCTAGAGGACTGCAGCTCACTGTGTATCTCCTCTTTTTCAGACCATTCAGATCATTTTCAGACATTCATAAAGGCCTGTTAATGAACTGTGCATACTTGTTTTACAGCTGCAATGAGAGCTTTTTAGTCTGACTTTATAAACGGTCGGGTATGTGTGTGTAAAAGAATCATTAATATTTATGATCTGATTCATATTCTACACCAATAATCTGAATGATCTGGATATGGAGTTTTGCAGAGTGGCTAAATGAGAAACATAAAGTGACAGTCCTCGGTGAACCATGCCAAAAATAATGACCTTAGTTACATAAAGTCTGATTTATTCCACTGTAATGAACTACAGTAACACAGCTGCCTTTGTATACCGTCAGTAAAGCCCTCATGTTCCTATTGCCTCCAGAAAATGATCAAACTTTTATTTTTTCCTTCTCTGATCCTCGGACGTGGCCGTGCATACGATCTAAAGTGTTAGCACGGTCCACGTCTCCGAGGGTGATGGAGGTTAAGTTCAGTTAATGACAAAGTAATTAGGAAACTACTCGAGTGTTAAATCCTCTGGTGTTTGTTGGTTTAGCTGCCGAGAGGAACTCTGCTCGACTGGCACCTCGACTTATTCATGCTGACGGGCCGCGCCGACTGTCTGAGGGCTCACACACACACACACACACACACACACAAGGCTGGAGGAGCCTGCTGCAGTGTGCGATGGCAGAGATCAATGAAGGAATGCGTCCATGTTGTTTTATTTATGCTCCTCTCTCTGTCTGTTTTTCTTGGATTGGTGGATTTCTGATTCTGCCGTCAGAGGCTCAGCGGGGCTCCTCACTCATTCACACAAAAACATTTATTTTCAATAGTTCATCGCTCCTTCAGACCAAACTCTGCTCCCTTCAGCCCCTTCAGCTCTCCACAGCAGAAGACTTGAAGTACATTCTTGATTAATGATTTCTAATTTTGTGGGAGCAGCTATAATTTGATTCTTTTAGTTTCGGACAGGAGGAAGTACCTTTTAAAGGCGTCTTAAAGTCTGGACGGTCATTCATTTGTGATCCAGGAATAAAAAAGTCTGTTATGGGAACATGAAAAACCTGTGAAGCTTCTGTTAGGGTTAATGCAGCGTCTGTCTGTCTAAGATGTTAACATATTTGATAAAATTCTGCTAAAGACACTCAAACTAAACTGGTTCAGACCTCTGTATGACTGTGACAGCAGTCTTCACTGTTTAAATATATATATATATATATGTATATATATATGTGTATATATATATGTGTGTGTGTATATATATACATATATATATATATATATTTATGTTTGTATAACATATTTTATTGGAATGAAATACACTTTCCCAATGACCAGATGGTATAGCAAGACAAAAAGAAATAGCAGGCATATCTGTGACTTCAAATATTTACATCCATAAAAGAAATTATATGAAAGGGATAATAATAATAATTAAACTAAATAATAACAATAATATTGATAATAATAATAATGACAGATAAATAAACTTAAATTAAAATAGAATCACTTAATAAAAAATAATAATAAAAATAAAGTTAAATAAAAAAAAGCTACACATACAAATATTTATATCTATAAAAGGAATAATATAAAAGAGATAATAATAATAATAATTAAACAAAATAATAACAATAATATTAATAATAATAATGATAGATAAACAAACAAACTAAAGTTTAAATACAATCACTTCATAAAAAATAAAAATAAAAAAGCAAAATAATAATCATAGTAAATAATATAAAAGATTAAAATAATCATAATAAAAATATCAATATACATATATACATACATATAACACACACATGCACATACACACAATTATGAATAAAAAACAAATAATAAAATAAAATAACAAATAAAATTTTTAAATGAAACTTAAATAGTAATAACAAAATAAAAAACAAATAAAATAAAAAATAAAATAAAATAAATAATTAAATAAAAATTAATAAGTAAAGTAAAAATTATGTTCACCACTTTGTGCATTTAGCATGATCTATGTAGAAAAATGTTTGGGGTAACCAGTCATCAGCATCCCTTCCCCCTTTCTTGTTCATGATTCTTGTTTTTTCTTCCTCATTAGACGTGAAAGGACGTTTTCCCGTCACTAAACTGCTCACCTGTTCAGGTCAGTGTTTTTAGGCCTGTGGGTGCAGTCTTCTGTAACATCCTTCTTCGTCTCTCTCAGGTTGGCTCTACGAGCTGGCGAAGCGTCTGGGCTCGCCGTACTTCCTCTCCCCGATCACCTCCCTCATCTCCTCCACCGTCAGCAGCATCCCCGCCAACAGCACCCAGTGGAACGTGTCGGGGTCAGAGGTCACGGCCCAGAACTCCTGGAACTCCAGCCAGCATTACGAGAACGTGTCGGGAGGGGAGGCGGTGTCCGGGTCGGGCGGCGGGGCAGGCGGGTTCGGGGTGCTGGGCGGAGGACCCTCGATGAGGAGCAGCTACGTCACCTCGCTGTACTTCGCCCTGAGCAGCCTGACCAGCGTGGGGTTTGGAAACGTGTCGGCCAACACGGACTCTGAGAAGATCTTCTCCATCTGCACCATGCTCATCGGAGGTGAGGAGCTTCACATCTTTAAAGGGCCGTTTCAGTGTTTTTGAAGATGGGTTGTATGAGGAACTTTATATGATTAACAACGTTGAATGTTTTCATTTGATAAATCTCATCATTTTGGGCTTCTTTATCCCTTTTCATTTGTTGAACAGACCACGTGCTTCCAGTTTGAACCCCAAGTTTTTGTAAATTCTCTTTTCCTAACCACCCTCCTCCTGATATCTCTTTTATGGTAGTGGTTTTTGTTGTAAATCAGTAATTTCCTGATTTTTTTTTTTTAAACACAAAAACAAAAACAGTTAAATTAACTATGAAACTAATAGAGGCCATGATATATTAAAGAAATTATAAGCCAGTTTTTAACCATATTTGTCTTATTGTCTTTGGTCTATATGCAAACCTGTTTTTGTGTAAAACTCATACAATTATTCGAAACAACTGTTCCCTCCAGCAGCGTACGTAAGCCTGCGTTCACACCAAAAACGATTGTAGTATCCTCGATGGGCGATTAGGGCGACGGCGAGCAAAGAACTGTGAGTGACTCGAGTGACATTGAGCGGCACAATACAAGCGATGCAGGCGACGAGTTTAAGTTGAGAGAAGCTCAACTTTATGCAAAGCAGCAGCAGGGAGACTGAGGCAACAGCCAATTGCAGGCTGATCTGGATTCCCAGGCGGGAGATTTTGAGAGGGGGGACGAGAAAACAATGGAGGAAAAGTCATTATTGCTGTCTCCATTTCCCAGAGCTGTATGATGGAACTTTGTTCATCTGTAGGGAGAGCATGAAAACAAGAATGACAGTATATGGTCATCCAGAGCACAGCCTCGGGTCACTCACATCACGTCGCCTGCCTGTGGTTTCTGCGTGTTTTTAACTGTCAGGTGGCGCCATGTGAGCAACCAGAGCGTTCACAGGCACGTGGGGTCACAGGTAGTCTCAGCTCATCCTCCTTAAAGTTGCAGCGCTGCTTTGACCCCTTCCAGCCACTTCACTGACTATTGTCAAGGACCTGATACAACCCAACTTTAAAAATTAGGAAATATCCCTTTAAATGCCACAACCTCTCTCATTATGATGATCAGTGATATCAAATAGAGCTGAAACTTTGCAGATCAATATTGCTTAGTTTAAGACGTGATAAGACAGTAGCTTAAAGTGGATGTTTGGTGGGTAGAGGGTTGAAAGCAAGAGTGCTGTACTGATGCAGGCAGTGCTGGCAGGCCAAAGCGGGGGCATGAACAGGACGTCTTGTAGCTGATTCTCCTCCCACCTCTAACAGAGGATGTTTTTCAATTAAATGATTAAAAACACATCAGATGTGAAATCAGTGCAGCTCGAGTCATGTCAGAGGCATCACCCCACTAATGGACCAATCAGCATTAAGCAACACATGACTTAATGACAGTCTTTTCAATCATAACTTTAGGGTGAGCCTGTCATGTGGAGCGAGAGTTTTGGGCCACATCAACATACACAGGGCCAGCAGCGGGACAGTGTTGTGTGGTTTTCATGTTATCCAGAGATGAAGAGAGAAGAATGTTTGAGGTAAAGCAGTAAAAGAAGAAATAAAGAAACTACAGGAGGTTTGAAAAGGTTATTTGGTGAGAGAGAGTGGAGGATTTATGATCAGCAGACAGGATGATGTCTCAGACCTCGCTGTACAGTAAACTGGCTGTAAATGACCTCACAAACGCACACATGCTCTCCATGATTTACTGCCCCCTCTCCTGTTTCCTCTCCTCTGACTCAAGTCTCCACTTTTACCTGAAACGACCTCCTGCAGTTATGAGAGCTCACGGTCACAGATTTGTTTCCATGGTGAATTTAGGGCACGTGCACAGCTCTCAGGTAACAGTGCCACTCTTCAGGTCTGATTGCTTCATTTCCTGCTGAAAGAATGATGAAATCTGCTTGTTTCAGGGTGAAAGGGCCAAAAGTGCTCACAGTCTGTGCCCTTCTTATGCTTTAGTGTTACTGCTTTTTACCAAGTGAGATTTTAAAGGCAACGGTTTGTTTTTTGAGAGTGGAGTTGATCCATCTCACAGAGCTTCTGTCCTTTAAAGAGAAAGACGCAGTCGCTACAAGTGAGAATTATTGCGCCTACAAAGCCCATATTTCAATGACTGCTAGAGTATCTTCACAGTCATGTTCAAAAAACCATCTAGTTCCCCTGATCCAGCTGTATTCTCACTCTGTCCAAGACACAAAGTTTGATCGGTCAATTCTTACATTGCTTGGTGCCATGTTTTCAACAACTCTGAATTCAATTCAGTTCAATCCAAACCAAACAAGGACCGAACCAGGCAAGCGGATGAAAAGGGAGTGAATCATGGCATCGATTTGGCCAAATATCACAACAGAAAAGCTGACAAAGCGCTCACTGACAATTTAAAGCACCTGTTGTTAGCATTGCTTGCACCTCCAGCCTCCTGTCATCTTTACAGGCTAACGTCTTCAAATCCATGCAGAGTATGTTTACACATCACTGCAGTCAGTATGCAAGTGCCACCCAGTGCAGCCTAAATGAAACTTTAGTTTTATTTTATGGTGCAGAATACTTCAACCTGCTTCGAGCTGGCTTTGCACCCATAATTTGTGTTGTTAAAACAGCAAAACAAGGACCAGCACGCCCTGAACTGCTGTGCACACATGCTTTCAGACAACAGGCTGTGCGTGGTCAGCTTAGGCCCCTGAGCATTTAGTACTCTGCAGAAACAAAGGCTGTGCAGTAAACTGTGATTTTAAATATACTGCAGTACTGACTTTTGTATTAAGCACATAGCAACAGCTTGAATTCATCACAATAAACTGATTTTTTATTTGTAGTAAAGCAAAGTTGTTTGTGACAGCCACCCTGTATTCACACCTTTTAGTGCTGTCAGATGAGGCTACAGCTGCTTATGAGCTACTTCCATTTTTATTTGAACCACTTTAGTGGAGAAAATATTGTTTGATTTCTCTTAGATTCAGAAAAAAAACATTTCTCAGCTCCAAGCATAAAGCCAGGGAGAGACATGTAGGCAAGGACATCAAGTTAAAGATTTTAAGCAGTTTTTGTTATTGCACATCACATGTTGTTCTCTTATCATGTGGGCCTGGATTTGACCAGGTTTTCAAATTCCCATCCAGAATCGGAGCCACTGATCATGTGACTGGATGCTACAGTCATCCATGAAGTCAGAGAAAGTTAAACAGCACAAAGAGAATTGGGAAAGGAGACTCCGGCCTCATTAATCTCTCTGAGTTTTGTCCTCTGGAGTTAATATTTCCCCGGTGAAAAGCTGCCCTGGCGCTTTGGTCGCCCTTCAGCTGGAGCTAAAAGGCATTTTCATACCAGAGCTTCCCAAAGCTGCTCAGCCGCTGACCCTGACCGAAGGAGCGGTCAGCCTCGAATAATGACCGTCAGTGGACTGTGGAGGGGTCCCCTGGTTTTAATGCAGCGTCAGCAGGGAGAGAGACAGGGAGATCTGTCCTCGTGCAGGAGTCCAGAATAAATCTGAATGTCCTCACTGCAGAGTGCTGAGGTTCACATTCGAGCATGAGTGTATGGGAGTCTGAGGAGATCTGAGAGTGATGGTTTGGTTTAGGAATAAAAGATTTATTCTGTTATTCTTTAAATAGTTACTTCCTTTAAATGATGTTGTAGTCTACTCAAAGCAGGGCTGTGTGGGGGTTTCAAGGTAGTGTTCATTTTGACAGCACTTCTTAATTTAGTTTTAGTTATAGTCCTTTGCCTAAAATATCTTTTGGTTTGAGTCATAATTTAGTCATCTAAACTGTTTTAATTTCAGTCTAATTTTAGTCGATGAAATCTGCTGTAAATTTAGTCGACTAAAATATGAAGTGTAAAGGGTAAGGCATTTTTTATGCTTCCTTGAATTTCTGAAGTCATGTTTCACACTTGGATAAAATGAAACATCTAATAACCCTTTATTGAATGCTAGTAAAGTCTGAATGTATAAATGAACAGAAACAAATTGAACTTTTGTGTGAAATGCAGTCACCTTTATTTAGGCTACCTGGCAGAGCATCTCAGTTACAATACCAGAACTGACAACAAACAGTGAACCTGCTCTACATGAATATATCAATTCATAAAGAGAGGAGCTCTGATTGGATCGCTCCACAACTTATCCCACCACCACCAAGCTAAGGCAGCTGTGATTGGATGTCCCTCTTAACTCATCCAACCTTTCCACACAACCAAAGTAGCTGTGATTGGATATATTCCTAACTTGTCCCTACTTTCTACATGACCAAATTAGGTCTGATTGGATTAAGTCTCTGTCAGAGATTTTAGTCTAGTTTTTATTTGTTGATGAAAATGTCAGTTAATTTAGTTTGAGTTTTTGTCCATGTGAGCTTGTTTGTATTAGTTACTCTCTAGTTTTCATCAGGGGAAAAAAGGTTGCTGATGAAAACTATGACGAAATTGATTAGTCAACAAAACTAATAGTTTCAAAGTTGCTGAGATGTCGTGTGAGTCCTTAAGCTTATAAAGGCATCTGTTAAAGCTGCCTGTTGTGTAAGAGCTTTAGGGGGTTTTTCAGATAAATTTCCAGAAAACAGCCAAATCAACTCCTTTGTAAGTCAGTTTGTGTTGTACTAAGATTTAATTCCTCATAAAGCTCATGTGTCCTTCTCCTACAGAAGATCACTCCTGCCTCTGAATAATAATGATAATACATTTTATTTAAAAGCGCCTTTCTGATCACTCAAGGACACTTTACAGAGTAATTAAAAACACAGTTAAAATAAATAAAAACGACAGACAAGAGTGACATAAAGTTAAAATAGAGCAAAGAAGTTATGGAGAATATGCCATTTTGAACAGATGGGTTTTGAGTTGAGATTTAAAGTGAGGTAGAGAGGTGGCATGTATCATCTGGACATCAAACCCTCATCTCTCCTCTGTCTGCAGCCCTGATGCACGCCGTGGTGTTTGGAAACGTGACGGCCATCATCCAGAGGATGTACTCTCGCCGCTCGCTCTATCACACCCGCACCAAAGACCTGAAGGATTTCATCAGAGTGCACCGGCTGCCCAAAGCTCTGGAGCAACGCATGCTGGAGTGTTTCCAGACCACCTGGTCCGTCAACAACGGCATCGACGTCAGCGAGGTGAGTGATCGATACCTGACAGTGAACCATACTGGACTCTGACTTCAGAGATGTTCACTCTCCAGTCAGAGTTTGGTAAAAGCCATTAAAGAGTCCGTCTCTGTGCAGCTGCTGAAGGACTTCCCCGATGAGCTGAGGGCCGACATCGCCATGCACCTGAACAAAGAGCTCCTCCAGCTGCCTCTGTTTGAGTCTGCGAGCCGAGGCTGTCTGCGCTCGCTCTCCCTCATCATCAAAACATCCTTCTGCGCTCCGGGGGAGTTCCTGATCCGACAGGGAGACGCTCTGCAGGCCATCTACTTTGTCTGCTCGGGCTCCATGGAGGTCCTGAAGGACAACACCGTGCTGGCCATACTGGGTGAGTCTGAGTGAGGAGAAGAGCGTGGTTCAAGAGGGAACAGTTATGGAAACGTGATGTGGATCCAACAAAGAGGAAACTTTGGTACTTTAACCAAAACTGTCATTTTTGTTAAACTAAAGCAGAGGTTTGACTACTAACACTAACAGCACCAGAGGCTGGTTTAAAGAAAGACCCTTTTGGATTTAAGGTGGTCCACGGCAGAGATTCAAAGCAAATTAATCAATCGATCTTAATATGAGTACCAAATGATTGCAAATGTCAATTCAAGACATTTGAAGAAAGAGTAGATCAATGCTGCACTCTTCATCTTATAAATATTTTTTAATTTACTTTTTAAATTCATCCATTTATCTTTTATTTCACAAAGCCATTTAAACATGCAAATAAACTCCCGCACATAGTATAACTTGAAATAAAATTATTGCAGTGTTTTGATCCCAGACCTTCATCAGATTTGCCTGATTTCAAATAAATGAAAGAGGCGGAAGGACACATTTTTGACATTTTGACCATAAATTGATTCATGAATTGAGCGTCTGATTGATACCATCTGACACCTTTTCCCTTTGACCTCTGTACATTGCAAATACAGCACCACAAGTTACAGTTTTAGTTTGAAAATCCTACACATGGTTGGTAACTACATTGATGCTCACATTCAGACTCAAAACAAGAGCAAACTGCCAAACTTTATGGGAGTGTTTGTTCCTGAAGGCTTTAGCATTAGCTTCATTCACTGGACCCTGAGATTAAGCAGATATCTGAGCTAATGAGAGCATTTAGTGCTGCCATTTAATGCTGCAACACATATGTCAAAGTTCACCAGTCAAGCACAAGCTCCATGTTCAATGTGGGCCAGATCTAGATCTATTTTTGGAAGTTGCTCACGGGTTGCACTGGCTCCTGAGCCATAGTTCGGACAGCGCTGCATAATAAAACAGGATTATGTGATGTTGAGTATGGTGATGGGTGGGTGTGGGGGGGGGGGGACTTGATGGTGCATTCATCTGCCATGGTGGGGCCCGGCTGTAAGAGTTTGGGAGCCACAGTCTCTTAATTAACCTTAGGTGTGGGTGCTTGTGAGTGTTAGTAGTTCTGCCCCAGCATGTTAGCCCTGTGATTTGCCTGTGGCCAGTCCAGGATGTGCCATAACTCTCACCCTATATCAGCAGGGATAGGCTCCAGCTCTGCAGAGTGCCAGTGTTATAGAAAATTTATGAATGGATATAAGGGACCACTTTCCCAAATAATATTTGATGTACAAAAGCTGATGATGGAAAAGTTTTAGCTGAAATACAGAGCTGTCAGGACTTTTCAGACTGGATTTATCGACACTAAGACTGCAGAGTAAAATGATGGATTCCTAATTAGACTAAAAGGTGTTTTATTTGGAGGAAATTCTCTGTAAACTGTTGCTGCAGAGTGGAATAAAAGCAGCAGTCCCTCCCTGAAGCTTTGACAGTAGTTTACTCATCAAACTGAGCCGTAATGAGCGTATGTGAGATGAAGATGATCTGTGGGACACTGAGCTGCATCCTTAATGAAGGTGAGGATTGTTAATTTGAAGAGCACTCTGATAAGAACCAGGAGGACCCATGTGTGTGTGTGTGTGTGTGTGTGTGTGTGTTTGATATCAAACTCTGTTAATGAAGTGTGTTCTCCAGAGAGGAGAAGAAGAGACAGATCGGCTCTCTGTTCGCTGATTACACTTCAAATTATTTCATATAGAGACGGGTTTGGTTTCATGCAGTCAGACATGAACAGAGACTCGATATGGTCTCAAGGGAGACGAGTTTGATGTGTGTAGCCAAGTCTGCATTTTATAAGTGACTTTGGGCTTGTTTATTTTGTAGCGGGGCTGATACACATATTGACAGTTGCAGGTAGTCTGGATTAAAGTATTTTGTTGCCGTAGGGCCAAAGTATCTTCTCTCCATGTTTTATGATTTCATTTTATTGGACAAACTTGTGCTGTTGGTCACCTTCCACTTTGGTGAGTTGGTTTATACATTTTAAAGCATTTAACAGTGCAAAATACAATTTCTAACAATGTGTCCTAACTGAATGTGAACGTCACATACACCATATGTTTGCCCTAATAAACATAACATCAAGTGCTTTGGTTGAGAAAGTAATTTGTTTGCAAGAGGTCGACTCAAAGGCTCATGTGTGCTCTGAGAGCCATCAAATATTCCCTCCTCGTTGTCCAAAGTGAAAGTAAATCATTTCACTCGATGAAATAGATAAGTGCTCTGCTATTTTCTCTCCATCAAACAGATTAACAAAGTCAGCTCAGTGATAAAAGTAAAAGAAAATCCAGGCAATCCCTCCAGCACCTCTTCAAAATCCCTTTTTCCTCGCACACTACTTGTCCGCAATGGAGAGGAAAATAGAAAAGATTTGTCGAGTGTGTTGCATCACACAGCATGAGCACTGAGTTGCTCTCATCCAGTGAGGACACTCACAAATAATAAGTCTGATTTTGTCACTGACGTTCAGTTGGGACCCGGCCTGATTAGGACAATGTAGTATTTATTTATTCAGTTGTAAAGCCTTTTTTAATTTTCTGATAAGCCTCCAGCTTTGGAGATATGAGGTTTGGGCCTGGACGATGTCCTTATATGGGCGTTTCTTCCTCCATGTATAAACCTCATCTGTTTTTCTCTTCTCCTTCAGTAACCCAAACCATGATAGTTTGTCCTGTTGCTGGATTTTCCCACAATCCATGTTACCATGGCGACACCCTACCTCTCTCTCTCTCCTCTACAGTCCATTCACACAAGCAGGAGGGTGACAGTGTTTGCTCTGTCTTCACTCCGGTCATAGTTATCAGTGTTTGGGAGAAGAGGCAAAATAACTGCAAGACACTGCCTATTAACATGAATAGCTAATAACCCAATTGCATGTCAGCAACTCAATGCATTTGGGCATGTAGACACAGCTAAGATGACCTGCTGCAGTTCAAACCATGCATCTGAATAGAGGAAAAAGGTGATTTAAGTGACTTTGAACCCGGCATAGTTGTTGGTGTCAGGTGGGCTGGTCTGTTAGAAACTGCTGATCTAATGGGTTTACAGACAATGGTCCAAGAAAGAGAAAAGTTCTTTGGATGAAAATCGCTTGTTGATGCCTGAGGTCAGAGTGATTGGAGGAGATAGAAATGTCACAGGAACTAAAACAGCCACTCATTACAACTAAGGTCTGCAGAAGATGCCACTCCCATCAGCTAATTTCTGCTCCATATTCAGGTGGTAGGCTCAGAAATTGGTGTGAACATCATCCATCCTGCCTTGGATCAGCGGTTCAGGCTGCTGGTGATGTGATGGTGTGGGGGATACACTTTGGATCCCTTAGTCCCACCTGAGCCTGGTTTAAACCCCACAGCCTACTTGAGGATTGTTCTCTGACTGGTTTCTTCAACATGACAATAAGTTCACTGTACTCCAGTGGCCTGTTCAGCAGCTGTGTGATGCTGTCATGGACAGGCGTTTCAGCTCCTTGTTGATTCTATGTCACAGAGGTGTACCTAATAAAATGGCCAATGATGGCATATAAAGGTGGCATCCTTCTCCATGTTCACGTATGTAAGGCTGCCTGTTTTGGGTTTGTTTCCATGAACATTATTACTTTTACTCTTTCAAGATCTGGCAACCCTGCTTTAATGAGAAGGTCGATGGGAAGAAGGAGGAATAGAAAAACGAGCGAGCATCAGTCAGACAAAGAGGAGGGCCGAGCTGTCAGGGAGCTGATAAAGAGCTGCTGTGTGTGCTCCGCTGCTTTGAAGAGTTATCAGCATGCTGAAAACACACACACACACACCCCCACACACACACCCACGCACACACACTCACACACAGTCATGACTTCCCACAGTGCTGAGCCTGAGAGTGATACAGAATAATCCCTCAGCTCTGAGTAAATAGAGATGTAGGACGTGGTGCTATCAGAGCTCACAGCCAAGTAAAGACACAGAAGAAGAAGGAGGTTTGATGAATGGACGTGTTTTTGTGTTCAGACTGTTGATAGGACGGATGAATGAGGCCTGGACGAGGCTGCAGGATCAACAGGTGACGTTTACATTCTGCAGATCACAGAGCAACAAGAAAAATCTACAAAGAGCAAAATATGAAGACTGTATCTACCTTTATTTTCATGCTTCCTGTGGTTCAACATATTCACATTATCAACATAGAGGCAAGGGTGACAGAACAGGAGTTATAATGAAATGGTTACACTGCAGAGAGATTTAGAATAGAATAGAATAAAATACCCTTTATTGTCATTATACTGAATGTGCAACGAGATTGGAGAGCTTCTCCATTTTCAGTGCAGATAGTTGTAAAGTATAGATAGATAGATAGATAGATAGATAGATAGATAGATAGACACTTTATTCCAGACTCAAAGATCCATATCATCAAAGTATAAAAGTATAAGTATTGGTAATAAAATAAAATAAATTAAAATACAAAGAGACATTTACTCCAGCGTTTCCAGTATCAACAGAAATATCGAGTATCACCTAAAGGTTGAGTCAGTGACATCAAAATTTCATTTTCTGTAGCAGTTAATCGGCACATAAGTCAGTACATTACATTTCTAAGCACAGCATGAAAGTGGGGACATTACAAGTGGCAAATAACTCACTCGCACTTGGCCATCTTGGCAATTTGGAGAAATAATCTGAGAGCATCATGGTGAGACACCTGCAACTTTTTCATTCTGGCTTTCCTGTAGTTAGTCCACAGGTGAGCAGTATACAGGGGAGTACAGTAAGCTCTAAAGGGCTTTGCTCTACGTGTAGGGGATAAGTTAGCTACCTTGTTAAGAGGTGACTTTCGGCAAACCATGCTCCTAAATGCCCTCATTAAATCAGCTGATAAAAACAGAGAGAGTCCTCATGAATGGCTTCCTCTGCTGCAGCATTATTGTGAGTTATTCTCTGCAAATGGACCCTAGGCTCATGTTGAACTGGTTAAGCTAATGCTGCTCTAATAAGGGCAAAGGTTAAAGCCTACTGGATGTGTTCTTGTGAGGGAAGCACCATCTGTGGACTCCCTGCAATTGAATGATTGGGCGTGTTTTTGGTGAAATGTATGCAAACCCCAGAACACACCCAGTGGCTGGAAATTGGCTGGAACTCTGCAGACATTCGTCTGGAAGGAGAAATTGAAGCAGCTGCATCTGCAGTATCAAATAAGACCAGGCCTGGCAGAGAAAAGGTCGGGGACCACAGCAGTACAATCACATGTTGGTGTCGCTCTTGGCTTTGACCTCTTTGCAGTTTTGTTTTATTTGCAGAAAGGTGAGGAGTATTTGGTGATTTAAACTTCCCAGCCAGAGCTTGCAGGTGGTGCTGGAGCTTGAGGTACGAGCTCAGTGCTGGTGCAGAGAAATAAAGGAATTCAGACAGCTGAAGTGAGAAGATGCTTGTTCAGGTGATTTTGTGGGAAATTTCTCACATCTTAATGGGCTTCCAGATGTTTCCCATACTTGTCAGAGTGATTGAAACATCCTGGAAATTCACTTATTTAAGACTTTAAACTTGTTGGTATGTGGACTGTCAGTATAGGAGCCGTTCCTCTCTCTTCACACGCTGATATTCTCTCTCTGTCTGGAGCATGTGCCTGCAAAACTGTGTGATCATGGTGTGATCATATGTCCTCTCACGTTGCTCTCTGGAGATGTGAGGGCGGATGGATCTGTGTTTGATGAGGTCTAATATTAAACAGACTCATTAACAGACAGAGTGGGAGGAAGCTCCACAGCTATGCTCTGCACCGAGGGTCCAGCACCCAAGTCCAAGAACCAGAACCAGGAACATCCAGGATTACATTACCACACTTAAGACTTGTCTTTCTACCTTTAATACAATTTACACTTCATTTAATCTCCCTCATTTTGTTATAAGAGAGCCATTTATTACTTCTTATGTTTCCTAATTCTTCCCTCTGATGGATGTTAGAAAAACTATAAACGGAGGTAATCGTAAAAGAATCGACTGATTTAAAGCGATACCACATAGATGAAATGCACAAAACAGGAGCCATTTTAGGTGTTTATATGTTATTCAAAGGCTCCACCCACTTAACCTAAACTCAGCGGACCCTCCAACACAAATATTCTCCTATCACTGGTAGATTTCGGGACAGATTCTGCAGCCTGTTGCATCAGCTATCAACTTCAACTTAAACTTTATTGTCCCCTCAGAGAAACTTGCTTTGCAGCCAGTAAAAAAACACTGACGGGTTACAGAAAATAAATTAAAGTAAATAAATTAAGTCCACAAACCAAGTTGAGAAAATAAAGAGAAAGATCAGTCCATCGAGCAAAACCTTTGAAATACATACAGCTGCACTTTATGGCCATTTATGGATTTATTACCTGGACCAAATGTTGGATTTGGATCAATATTTGGACTTCTTGGTATATATCAATGCTAAGTTTGCTGAACTTTTTGCGTGCAGTGACAGATGGGAAGGCTTCAAATGTGAGTAATGTCATTTTTCTATCAGAGGTTTTGTTTGTGGTTTGTCTGACACAAAGTCACAGTGTTTTCTGTTGTGAATGTACCCCAGATTGGTTTACATGGCTGAAATCACAAGAATCTTTAAAATGATGTTTTTAATACTAATGACTACCACACTCTGCAGGGGTTGTTGTATATGGAGAAAACTGGAAACGTCCCACTGGCGAGCTTTATAGTTGTACAAATTCCCAAAAGCACACCTAACTGTGCCACTCCGCATCTTTTCAGAACCACTGACTTCAAGTTTGGTTGAGATCACATGTAAACAGTATGAAGCATCCATCAATGGGCCTTAACAACAGCCTAAAGCAGGGGTGTCCAAGCTATGGCCTGGGAGCCAAATGCGGCCCTCAATCCACTTTCAGTTGGTCCTGCAGCAAATTTAAAAAATAATGGAAATTTAAAGCTTGTGCCTTACTGATGAATAAAGAAGATTTTATTACAGCATTTAGGAGCTAGATCACTTTGTCCTTTGCTTCTCTATCTTTTCCATCTCATGGTCTAACTCACAATCAACAGCCATCTTCAAACACCTACCAAGCTCCTGTAAAGTTTCAGCTTTGTGCAGTTTGCTCTTGTTTTGAGTCTGGAAGTAGAAATGAGCAATCAGCATCTCTCTGCTGCGGTGGGTCATACTCATCTTGACCAGGGGCCCATGAAGCAGTGGCTTGGTCCAAACAGGGCCCCCTCAAATCTGATTAGGCAGCATTTTCAGTGATTAAGGATATCTAAAACTGGGCCTTGTCGAGATCCTTCAGTAACATCAAATAGGAGACCCATTCAGCCACCAGCACCTCAGCATGGTCACCTTTACATTTTTTCATCTGTGACCCTGAGTGAAAAATGTTTGGAAATGTTCTGCCCTAAAGGCTCATTTGATAATCAAACGCCTGACATCACATGGCTTCCTTAAAATCTTTTGACAATTAAAAGAGCCAACTCATTCCCCAGAACGTCCCTCTCAGGTAAACTGTATCCAAGGTGGACATATTTTGGCAAATATTTTGTTTTAACTGGACCAAACTTCCAAACATGCATGAATAATCTCAGCCTCGACACTGGATAATTCCTGGAAGAAGACTTTAGTCTTAGATGAAGGTTTTGGTGAAGGCTGTGATGATCTGTGAGGATGTCTCTGGTCTCTGCAGGACTCTGCAGGACTCTGCAGGATCTTCACTCCAGCGTTAATAACCCAGGATCTTTAATAATGTAAAATCTATTCATTATTAACTGCAGCACAGCTCCATGTTCCTCCGTCCATGTGTGTCATGATCTGGATCAAATGTGTGCCGGGTGCCTGGCATTTGAAGATAAATCCACTTCATTTCACACACATGGATCCTCACACCTGCACACACACACCCACACACACACACACACACACACAGGTTCAGACATTAATTCAATACATCTTGACCTTTTCATGATAGTGACTTTAAAGACGTATACATCTGTGGTTTTTACTCACAAACACTCCCCCTCCTCCCCCTCCGCCCCCCCACCTCCCCCATCTGTCTGTCACTCCGCACTCACACCTCCGAACACCCGCCGTGTTTGCAGGATTAGTGTTACCGAGGCTTTGAAGCACATCCAGAGGAAATGAGATTTCAGCCTCTGAGACGTCCAAATGAAATAATTATTCAAAGTTGTTTACAGGTGCAACATCGTGTCCGACCACACGGGTTATGTTTTAGTGGATGTTTTCTTCTCACTGTCGACTCTCTTTGGATTCTTTGCTCTGTGTTTACTTATTCAGACGTAATTACTCTGTGGTTTTAGGAAAACTACCAAACACATACGTGTGCCACATCAGAATAGTTTGGTGCATCAAGTGCCCCTTTGGATCTGCACTTACTGCCCTCACAACCACAGAATCAATAAATCATTGGAGAAATACAGAATCAAACAGTCCATTCAGTGACATATTATCCAGAGTCCTCACAGGGCCGGGCATACACAACACAGATCAGGTGTTTATGGTGCAAGAAATGGGATCAAAATGGAGCTTTTGTTAACAAATCATGGGTTAAATCCCCAGACCCCCATGTTGACTTCCGAGCTGTGCCCTGATAGGCTTTTTTAGATAAATACCAATTCAGGATACTGTGTTATGACATGAAAATCTAGATTTATTTTCATATATTCTTGACGTAACTTGTTAATCTTATAACTGCCTGTAAAGCATCTGCTGCAAAAGAGATTCATTGATTTTTTACGAATTTAAAATCCTTAAACACCAGGAAGCTTGTCTTGAAGAATTAAGTCCATTAAGAAGCACAAAGTGCAAATATAAAGGAAAAAAAATTAGGCAAACAAAATAAATTTGATATCATGCTTGTTAACAAAACATCCAGCTGTGACGTCCTCCTGCCGCTGCACAGAAGAAGTTTTTGAGAAGGCAAAAAATTCAAGTTGAAGTCAGCTAGACCAACATGATTTTGATTTTTTTTTGGGGGGCTGCACGGTGGCATCGCAGGTAGTGTCTCATAGCAAGAAGGTGGCTGGTTCGATCCCCGTGTCGCCTTTCTGTGTGGAGTTTGCATGTTCTCCCCATGAATGTGTGGGTTCTCTCCATACACGCCAGGTTCCTCCACAGACCAAAAACATGCTTATTAGGTTGATGGTGACTCTAAATTCCCCTCAGGTATGGGTGCATATGTGAATGGTTGTCCGTCTCTCTATGTGGCCCTATGATTGGCTTGTGACTGGTTCAGGGTGTACCCTGCCTCTCCCCCAATGTCAGCTGGGATAGGCTTCAGCTTTCTGTGCCCCAAAAGGAATATGTGGTATGGATGGATGATTTCAAAATCACTTTCTACATAATAAAAACAAGTTCATATTAATCTGACTGCTTGTGTTAGTCGATAAAAAGGCAGACACATGCAGAGATGTAGGAAATCAAGGATGCTACCTGTTGAGCATTATAATCATGATTAAATTGAATTATGCCACTGAAGATGCACAGCCTCAGTGTTCTCCCCCTTTCCCTTCATATTTTTATCACAGCTAAAAGATTTGCGGCAAATGATTTGAGCTTTAAATGTAAAAGATGTGGCCAGCATTTATCCTGAGACAGCCTGAGCTCATCACCATAACTTTTGGATTCATCATATGTGAATTGTTACAGTCATGCATGACAAACACGTCACGTCAGTCTGAAGGTGGCTCAGGCACCTGTTGAATCTGAGCCTGATTTCCTGCTTCAGTCATTACAGGATCAGTGATGTATCGCTGTAGCTCTGATGTTAAATTGACCTTTACTGTGACCATCAGGGTAAATCAGTATAATGTGGTGAGGACTGTGTCAGGTTAAATTGGATTAGAGATGTGACACAAAATAATCGACCTTTTAACACATGAATCCAAACGCTGCAGCAGACTGCACAGTCTGTCGGCATGAGTGAATAATACGGACCAGATTTGAGAGGGTAAGACTTTTTTGCTTTGGTAAAGATGAACCAAGATCTCCTAGACTTGGAGCTGGTCCATTTAAACTTTGGTGAACAGTAAGAAGATACTTTTGTGATCAGAACAAATCAAGAGGGAGGGGTTATATCCATCCATCCAGCCATTATCTCGTTGGGCAAGATGCAGGGTACACCCTGAACCCTTCATGCGAACTCCGAACAGAAAGGCCCTGATCGATGCAGTGTTCGAACCAGCAACCGTCTTGCTGTGAGGCACGTGCACTACCTGCTGCACCATATTGTCGCAGCATGCAGTTATAGCAATTCACAAAATGTTGATGCCTCATCGGAGCACGTGATGCGGTTCTGTCTTAAAGAAACTGAAACACTGGTGACAAAAATGATCAGATGTCTGATTTCAGTTTGGACACATCCTGATATTGTCTAGATGTGAGACGGCAACTTATTATACGCAGTGAAACAGAAGCAGTACTGTTAAGAAGGCCGAGGTCTTTGTGCGTGCCGCCGATTCAGTGCTGCTTTCACCCATAGTTTTGTTTTTTATTTTTGTAATCTATTAATGTTTTTGTTCTAACAATAAAGACAGGGGTGCTGGTAGGGCGGGTTGCACTGGTGCACTTACCATAAACCAGGGCTCTCATCTCTTGCTGGCAGCTTGGGTAGGATTACAACAAGAGACCTGTTTGCCTCAATTCCTGTCTGACTACCGGCTTTGGACTGTGGACCGGGTTGGGCTGATGAGCCCTTCCCCAAGCTTTGGTCAGGCTGGGCTTGGCCTGCTTTTTTTGTGAGACTGAGAGGGAACATGAAGAATAACTTGTATTTAGAAAGCAAACCATATCAACCATAGCGTATTCACTGCACACATAGTAAAACTTGAACAAATCATTTTCTGTGTGCACGCTCGGCACATATTCCTCTGACTCCTCTCAGTTTGGTGCATCACCTGCACAGCAGCAAAATGCACTGATTACCAAGAATGTGGAGCTCAAGGATGTTAAGTAAAAACTGTATAGAATCTATAGATCTATAGAATTAATGCTGGCCCTGTGGGGAGGAAAGTCACAGGTATGGAGGAACTTCAGCCATGTTTTGTTGTATAACACGTGCCTTCAGAATGCACTCAGTTAGGCCTCAGCAACTATAAAGCCTTAATCACTGAAGCCAGAATGTTGAAAAATGTTGGATTAGAGTTGGACTCAGGCCCAATAGTTTAGGGAGAGGCCGGGCTTGCACAGAATGACCATGGGCTCAGGCAGGGCTGGTCCGGATTTTATGGGCCTGATCTAAACTCTGCTCTCACATGTTCACGCTGTCTCCAGGATTTTTTTGGTCTTTTCTTTTTTTAGTTCTGGATTTTTCTGCCAAAAATAGTCCCAAGACCACCATCATTCCCTCTTCTCATATGTCCTCTTCCATGTTGTGTTTTCCGGTTGTTGCTGTGTTTCTTCTTCTTGGTTTTTGTTAGATCAGGTTTGATCAGATTTCTGTCTTGGAGGACTAGATTCTAGATCAGTGCTGGGACAGAAAGGTTATGTGTGTGGTGTGTTGTGTTGAGATTATCGGAGCACACCACACACAGTACGATCCAAACTGTTCAATGCCTGATTTTTTATCTTCATGTGTGAGCTCTCTAACAGATAAAACGTCTCTTCAAATTTAGAAAATCCACATGTGTGGACCCGCTCTAGTCATAATTTCCTGATCCTGGCTCTCTTCAGTTTTCACACACACTCAGACTCACTGATGAATGACAGGACAAACACACACTCCTAAATGTCACCCTAAAGTCCTCATCTCCTGCTCCGTTTAACATTTCACTGTGATTACGAGGAAAACCTCTCTGCCGTCAGTCGTGGCTCTGATCCTAGCCATCATCTCTGTGACAAAAAGACAATCTGAGCTGCTCAGAGGATGAGAGGGGGGACGAGGAGAGGGTAAGAGGGGGAGGATGTGGTAATGAGAAGGAGAAGTGGAGGAGCAGAAGTGTGACTGATGGGAAAAAGATAGAGAGACAGACGGAGCGGGTGAAGAAGAACCCATCGAGCCCAATCGAGTGGAGGCACAGACGAGGGGAGAGGAGAGGGAGCAGGGGATGAGGGAGCAGAGGAAACATATGCAGCTCTGTCTGCGAGCCAGAGTGCAAATATGGTGACTGAGGGACCACGGGGGGGTCAGTCTGCATGTTTGGGGCGATGCTGTCGAGTTAGCTTTACTGAGAAATTAAAATACAGCTATTTTTTTATTAAAGTGTCACTGATAGAGCCACACTGATGCCACTTTATTAGCTAAAGCACAGTAACGAACACTTAGGACCTCCATCCGTCAATCTATCATCTACACCGTTTATTCTGTTTGGGGTTGACGCTGGACAAGAGGCAGGGTACATCCTATTAGCCAGCCAATCACATGGCCACACAGACAACTTTTGCTGAGGCGGGAGGAGGGCGGAGGAGGACCTGAGGGGGCGGCTGGAACAGCGATGTGAAGGAAGTTGCACAGATATGGAGCTGTGAGGCTGTGAATGGCCTTGAAGGTGTTTGAATTCAATTCTTAGATTCACAGGGAGCCAGTGGAGCTCCAGTAGGATGAGAGTGATGTGATAGTAAGAGGGGGTTCAGGTGATAACAGGAGCAGCAGAGTTTTGAACCAGCAGGTGCTCATGGAGGGACTTTTGAGGGAGGCCAAGACAAGTTACAATAGTCTACACGGGAGGTGACGAGGCTGATTCCAGCTGATTCCAGCTCATGTCAATCATGTCCCTGCTTCTATAAACAAAAATCCTTATAGGATAAAACATGAAGTAAAAAAATTCACCCCGTGTAATTAAAGCACTTAAATGTTTTAAAAATTTTGACTAGGGATGTACTGGCTATGAAACGATAAGCCGCAGTAAATTTTCCGACGGTTAGTATCACGTTTCCTATTTTAAATACTGTTAAAACCGTGTTTGATTACCTCGCTTTGTCAAAAACTCACGGTGATGCTGCTCATTGCCTGGAAAAGTCAGAACTGTGTGTCTGCTTCTCAGCAAAGCAGCAGCGGTCTTTCAGACGGAGGTGCACGTGCACAGTTTGCAATGTTTGGCCTGTGCAAGTGAAAGTATGGCAGATTTTTCCATCCTGGAAATGGACAAAGTCTGATCGTATTTTTGATTTTACAAGGATACAGAGGGGAAACTAACTGAAGAAGGTCACCCTGTCTGCAGAAAAGCATAGCAGCGTCACATTATTATTTAACTAAATAAAATATTGTTAAATTATTTTGGTGTGTGTGTAAGTAGTTTTTGAACATTTTGAGCACATTGCAGCTTACCGCAATAATAATGATAACCATGATAATTTTGGTCACAATAAGCGTGATGTGAAATTTTCATACCGTTACGTCCCTAATTTAGATTGACTTCGCTCTTTGAATCAGTCTGTAAAAATCATGTGACCTCCAGATTTCCTGCAGGGAGCCTCAAGTGGACACTCCAGGAACTGCAGCTTTTTGCTCCTCTGCATGTTCCTCCATTTTCAGCCCCAGAGGCTGCTGCCTGCTTGAAACATAAGCACTCTGCTGGCACTTTGATCCAGTGAAAGTGATACAAGACAGAATTTTACTGTATGAAGGCAAGGAAAGGAGAGCGAATGAGGTTTGGGTTTCTATAAAAAATGTTGACATTGCATGTTCTGCGATGTAACTATTGCCCATACCACGTAATGCATTTGCCATGTTAAAGAAATGTGTGTTTTTTTTTTGTTTGTTTTTTTTTAACAATGGTTTTTATTGAGAATCAGTCGTATAATACATAGATACAGGTATAATGTTATCGCAATGCTCTCATTTCAATTTTTAACCCCCCCCACCCGAGAACATGTTGGGCACCAATCCAGATGACATAAGCAAATAAATAGTAAATAAATGAATAAATAAATAAATGTATAAATAATAACAGTAATGAATAACAATAATAATAACAAATGTATAAATAAATAAGTAAACGCATATTCATATACATAAAAACATGACATAAAAGTAAATTAAAAGAATAATAATTAAAAAAAAAAAAGATCACCAGTACTAAGGCTGTGCACTGCAAAGGGCAAGGTTCACATGGATTTAAGCACAAACATAAATGCACGATGGCTGCTATATTACAATTTAAGTGGGCAAAGTTTTAAGTTTGTCAAGATATAGTAATACTGGGTCCCAAGAAATGTATTGTTTAGGCTTACTATATGGATTTCTAACCTCAATAATAGGAGTAGCCATATTTGTAACATCACTTAGAAGGAAGTTAACCACCCAAACTCAGGCCATACCCTATGGTGTGTGTTAGGACTCTGACCTTTGGTACCTCGAGTTTGTCAGCTTGGCAGACACCATCTGGCTTTTTCTTCTTTATTTTGCCCGTTTCACACTGGTAGCATTTTGTCCACATGCATTGTGTCACATGGGTAAGTGTTTTTTATCTTTTCTGTGACATACTTAACCATTATTGACATACATACCAGCTGGATTAAGGTAAAAATGGCTCCATATTTTTGATTTTCTGTCTGTTTTGGCAGAAAAACATACACAGGTTGCGTAAAGTTCTCGGCGCAGATGTGCTTAAGACATGCGGCTTGAGCTTCCAGTCTGAAAGCTCTGACTTGATAACAGTCACACTGAACTACACACGCTGCTGTAATGCAAGTAAAACTCATCCAGTGTGAAGCAGGCTTTAGGGGCACCAGAAGTTTCCATATTTGATGATAATGCAGATCTGTTTATAATTATGGCTTTGGAAATACTAGGTTGACAAATAAATCCTTCTTTTCCATGAAGTTAATTCACCAACTGGATTTGTACCCAGAAATTGAGCCTCAAAAAGTCTGAAATTAAGGTCTGATAGATCCATACCCCTCACAGAGAGGAACCAAGTGTTTAATATTTTGACTTGATAGCTGTCCAAGCTGCCGTAATTTAGGACTTTGGAGAGAGAAAAACCTTCCAGAGGCCTGTTAGATCACTGACAGCAGGAGGTGGAGGTGGTTACAGGATGATGGAGGTGTGGAAGGTGGTTGTCCCTGCTCCTATGGCGTGCTCTGAACTCCCACACGCCCCCTTCTCTCATTTCCTCACCCTGCCTGTTTATTTCCCCTCAATCAGCCTGAGTGGGCCAGCAGCCTCCCCCAGACTCTCCTTTAATTCCCTCAGTTCTTCATTTATTCTCACCACCCCTCTTTCCTCCGGTCTTCATCCACACTCCATCACCCTCTCAGGTCCCCGCTCTCTTCCACCCTCTCGTCCTCCTCTGGTGTTCGTCTGCAGCCCTCTCCCTCAGCAGTGCAGCTCTGCAGCCCTGAAGCCTCTTTGTTCAACTTTTTCCCTTTATTCTCAATACTGCGGGGGGCTGTGGCTGTCAGGAGCCTCAAAAATTAATGATGCCCCTCACAGACTATAATGCATTTCCATTTTCCGGCTGACATCTCGCTGTGTGCTCAGTTAACACTCTTTTCCAAAAATACTGCAAGGATATACCCTGTGCTGAATGAGGGGCTGCTTAACGAATAATAACCCGAGCAGGAGCAGTTTCTGAGGCCCATGTGATTTATTTGGCCAACAGACTGCTTTTAATTATTGCATTGGAGCTCTTGATATATCTTTGAGGAGTGCAGCTCCAGTAATGCATGAATTTAAAACGTCTTTCCATACAAGAGGCATTTAAAACATTCTGAAAGCTTCAAATTATTGTCCAGCCAAGTCTGCAGCTTATGCTATGAATATGAAATATAATGATCGGGCCGGAGTAAGTGCTGACCACGATCACATTGTGTTCTGGATGCTCGCTGTGCCTCCCTCTGATGGGTCCAACCAGAGCCGGCTGGTCCATTAAACTATATAGGCAAATGCTAAGGGCACCGTGGCCTCCAGGGGGCGCCACTAAATCTGGAAAAAATTCACCTTCAATATAATTATATTAAAACTAGTTATTACTATTAAGTCTTGAAGGGAAAAGCTCGCATTGGTTCAAATATAAAAAATGCCCAATTAATATTACTACAAGTGATAACACTAAATAATATTAGGGATATAGGTATTTTACATAGCTGTTGTATACAGTTATTTTATTCAGTTTTTGTATAGTTATTGCAGAGTGTAAATATAGCTCATGAATTATTTTGTACAAACTGTGAGGTTCTTTAAATTGATATTGATTGTTGCATCATAATTTATTACTATTTCTATTATTTATTAACTTATTTACAGGATTTTTATTTTGTTTGTTTGCAAGATTATGAAAAAAATACTGATGGATTTTGCTGAAATTTTTGGACATGTTGGTAATGGCCCAACTTAAAAATGAATAGATTTTGGTGGTGATCCAGATAATTTCCACTAGTGGACCGTGGTTTTGGCTCAATAATTGTCTAACTAATAATGATGTCAACATGAATCTGAGTGCTAGGTGTGGGTTTTCAAGGTCATGAATCATATTATGGTGGTAACTGTATCATGGAACTATTGCTTATACATGTAACAGCAATATGTGAGCTAACTTGGCTGAGGTTTGCGCTTTCTAGTCTTATAAATGAAGGACAATGGTAAAAACAATGCTATTTGATTTCTTTTGTATGCATATGTAAATTGCCGATTGAGGGGGCGCTATATAAAACCTCACCTAGGGCCCCACATTGGGTAGAGCTGGCCCTGGCTGTGAATGTAGTTTAAGGTCTCTTTTACACTGAACACATTTATTCTGGACCAAATCAACTCTGCCATCGTCAGTATACGGATGGGAGTGACCTGCAAATATCAGTAGAGACACAAGCTTTGTGAGCTGTAGCAGCAGATGATGCACAAGCCTTTGCTGCTGCAGTTTGTTTGCCCTCTGTCTTTGCTAACTATTGCAACATGCACGAGGCTAACTTTACGGTTCAAATCGTACTTTCTCTGCCTTTGATGCAGAGGGTATATCTTTATAAAACATCATGTCTACCTGGAGGCACATTAAACATAAATCTATCTGGTTCTCCCTCCTGTCTTTGTTGAAAAAGTTCGACTTCTTTGATCGTCGGTCTTTAGCAATCCTCACCCTGATCTGACGTTCAAATATTTATCAGCCTCCGCTGATTCCCTCAGGAGGAGACAGAAAACAAACCCCCCTCTTCAAAGGTTTATCTGTATTTCTGTTTGTGTTTGTCTAACATGAGTCTCCGCTCCTCCTCAGGTAAAGGTGATCTGATCGGCTCGGACTATCTGACGAAGGAGCAGGTGATTAAAACCAACGCCAACGTGAAGGCGCTGACCTACTGTGACCTTCAGTATATCAGCCTGAAGGGTCTAAGGGAGGTCCTTAGACTGTACCCAGAGTACGCCCAGAAGTTCATCAGCGAGATTCAACACGACCTCACATACAACCTGAGGGAGGGGCACGGCGCTGACGTGAGTACAGGACGTCCCATTCCTTATGGTGTAATACAGTGTTGTGTAGGGAAATGACTGCAGTGCAAAGTCTGTGATACAGCCCAGTGTGAGGTGATCATTCTGATATGATATGGTGCAGTATGTCCTTTCATTCATTTTCTACACCGCTTATCCCTTTTGGGGTTGCAAGGGGGCTGGAGCTGTGGGAGGAAACCGGAGAGCCTGGAGTGAACCCATGCATGCACAGGAAGAACATGCAAACTCCACAAAGAAAGGCCCTGACTAACCTTCTTGCTGTGAGGCATGTACGCTACCTGCTGCGCCATCATGCAATATATTATTGTTCAATCTATACATGATATGATATCATGCAAAATGATGCAATACAAAAATTGATGGGAAGAGACGGTGCAAGTAGAAGATATGATGCAGTGAGTTTAAAAGAAATCACTGTTGAATGTCATGATACCAAGAATATGATGTAGTGTAGTCTGATAGTGCTACAAGGCTGTGGGGGGGATAGTCCAGTTAGGACTGTTGCCTCCTCGAGGGCTCCTGGTTTGGATCTCAGTTGGGACCTCTCCATGAAGCTAGCATGTTCTCCCTTTGTATGTTCACCTGCAGCTCTTTCCCCCAGACCAAAACCAGTGGTTTGAATGAATAAATAAATGGATGAATAAATGGATGGACAAATGAATAGGTAGATGGATGGATGGATGAATGGAACAATAAGTAAATAGATAGATAGATGGATGGATAAGTAGTTGGATGAAAGGATGGAGAAATGGGTGGATGGATAATTAGACTAGAAAAGCTCTCAGAGAGCGCAGACCTCCACCAAGCAGCTCAGTTCTGGCAGTGGCTTCTCCACAACCCCTGTAAAAGATACAGAGCCACGATCTGGACCAAACTCAGCACATACATGGAGGTTGTTATCCTGTATGGACACAACAAGTTTTGGGAACATCACTTAATACTTTGATTTCCTATGAATTATTAAATGTCATTAATGGGATTTCCCATTACAAAGTTCAATGTCTTTTTTTGTGACATCAATCTAGATCGGATCCAAATAAAATTTATCTTGATGATAGAGACATGGACCCCATATTATCCTGTTATCCACAACCTATGGGATTTTTTTAAGTTTGGGTTTTGGGTTTGGATTTTTCCATCCAGTCAAATAATGTATCACCCCCAAAATTTAATGACTTCTTCTTTGGACCAAACCACACCTCTGGTAAAAGTTAGGTAAATTCAAGTAAATCATTTCAGTATTTTTTCTGTAATCTTACTAACAAACAGACAAACAGACAAACATACATAGTGGACATGAGGGTACCTGCTTATCTGTCTTTGTATGTAAGCTGTGTGATTGGCTGCAAACCAGTCCTGGGCATAACATGTCTCCTCTATATGATAGAGCATCTCTTCAGACAGTACAAAAAGTCTGCAGCAGCAGGACTCCCCTCCGTGATGTCAGCACCTGCCAAAAAAAATCTCCCTTTCCGGCCTCCTCAATATATCTACCAGTGTGACATCCTACCGTTGTCAATTTAAGCCCTTTGGCTCACAGTAGAAAGCCCATAGACTGAAGAATGAATGCGGAGTTGTTGACAACATGGTGCCAAGCAGCCACAGAGTGGCTCAGACAGACTGAGAATACGGCTGGATCAGGGGTCCACAGAATATGAAGATGAGAAGGCTCGTGGACGTAATCTAGCAAAGAGGGGTCACCAAGTTATTAAAGCCTGAGAGATACCCAAAATATGAGCTGTTTTACAGAGGGCTTTTATTTAATATTCCTGATTAATATAAATTATATTTCACCCTAAAATAATTTATTTTATGAAATTAATCGGCCACACATGATATTGTATATTTACTTTTTACTTTTAATGGTTCCTTACAATATTGTTATACTTAGCTGCATCTTTAATCATTTATTAATTTCTTTAACTTAGCTGATAAATTCAACAGTGACCACTTTGTGATATCTTTTTTGGGCTCCAGCTGGCACCAGATCTGATTGATGTGTGGCAGCAGTGCATCAATGTAGACTTTAACCCCTCCAAGGTCAAAGTTTTAAAGATAATTGAGAGTTTTCAAATGTAAAATGGCTACTAGATGCTTCAAGGCACCATGTTGGCAACTCCTGCTCAAGCAGTCATCAAAATGAATATGTGACCCAGAGTTGGAGCAAAGCATGTGCATCCATGTTACTCTCTCCACGAGCAGCCAGTGTTTACAGACTTTCAGCCGCTTCTTGCTTGTAGCCCCGCCTCTTTCGTCACAGAGCACACTGATTGGTCAGTGCCTCTGCAGAGCGATCTCCGTTGTTTCAGCTTTGGGCATGCATGATGGATCTGCCTGATTACAGACATAGGGTGCATCCGAAAAGTCCTTCCTAAGTCCTTTCCTATCCACTTTCCTTAATCCCGATGGAAAACGTCACAGGGTCAAGAAAGGAGGGAAAAAGAGGAAAGGAAAGGAGAACTGTACTGAAAGATGAATTCGACTGCACTTTTACTTTGGTGTCATATTTATGCAATGACGATTTCTTGTGACGTAGGTAAGCCATGATGAACTACAATGTTCTGAAAATGAACTACAAGAACCATCTTTGTCCTCTGCTTTCCCTCACAGCGTTGTTTTGTGTCGGCTTCATCAGTTAACATCAACAATCCATCGTTCTGTCTTGTTATTGGCATGATTTACTTCATAAATGAAGGTTGATGGAAACGTCGTAACTAATATTAATATAGGAAACAAGTACCACAATTGTTTGTTTATTATTCATCAACATTGTAAGGCAAATATGGAAAAAAAGAAATGCTTTAAATTAAGTGCTTTATAAATTATAACATTTAACTGTTTATCCGTCCACCTTTTTAAAAATGATTAATAAAGAAATTAACTAAAGGTTATATTTTTGAAAGCACTGACTCTGAAGCATGTATTTTTTCTCTACTTCTGCAAAAAAAAATGTTTACTTAGTATTATATAGCCTTCATATCTTGATAGTCCCACAAAACTCGTCGTCCTTTCTCCTTCGTAAGTTTCCATAAACATTCGGTGGGTGCTAATTTTATATACGTCACCTGCCGCAAGGCATTATGGGGCGCTCCTTTCTCCTTTCCTTCCTTAAAGGATGGCCCAGTGTTTCCTGAGCTAAAGGAGATAATAAAGGAAGCAACGACCCTCCTTTCCTTAACTTTTGGAGAATTCGAACAGCTCTTATCATGGTCGATGCCGAAATGCTTCCGGATCATTTCTTCAGTTAGGAAGACAAAAAAGGACTTTACGAACGTACCCATAGAGTCAGGCAGATCCAGCTGCACTGCAAGGTGCTTTTCTGTTCTGCCAGATGCTGAGAGCTATTTTGGGATGAAGGATGTGAGAAACAGAACACTCTGTGCCTCCTTTAGTTCAGAGCAGCCCTGCTCATAACCTTCATGTCAGTGCACTGAACAGGAAAACTGCCCAATAACTGCTGCAGGACTGGTCCCTGATTAACAGATACTCAACGGTGCAAGTAATAAAGTTTTATTGCAACTAAAAGAACAATTGAAAAAGGAACAATTTGTTGTGAATAATTTATCAATATGTCTAATAAACTGAAATGATCCAAATGTCCCTGCAGTAACAGGAATCGTGCTGACAGTGCTGGTGCTGCTGTGTTTTTGGGATTTGTCCACCATTATGATGTGCATCAAAAAGCCTCACCTCCCTCTGATGCAAACCAATCTACCACATAAAATACAACCCACGGATCAGTCCCACCACTCCACTCAGAGTGTGAAAGTGTAAATTGAAAAATGAAAATGTATTTGGTGCTAATGGCCGGCCTGAGGAGACCTCACCTCAGGAGAGGTCTGCAGGATAAAAGCTCTGCATGACCTCTCCACGCTGCTTTCAAATTCACGCTGAGATTCGTGCACGCATCACAATCTGACAACTCCGGCCTTGAAGTGCTTTTTCTCCTGAGCTCACACACACAGCAGTGCACGCCGCTGGCTGGTGCAGCAGCAGCAGCACAGGGAGAAAACACGGGGACGAGAATAGCTCAGTGTTGCTGTTTGAAGCCGTCCTGTTTCTAAAAATAGAGCAGGGGGGAAGCACGGGCTGTCCCTGACTGGCTGAGTCCCCCGCAGCTGCTGCTAAGATTGGATCCTGCTCGATATAAATAGCTCAGCCAGCCAAGAGAGGAGGAGGAGGAGGAGGAGGAGGGGGAGACTCTGGCTATCCTTCTGTTGTACTCTTCCTCAGTCCTCCTTCTCCACTGCAGTGCCGTTTGTTTCTCCGAGGCACAGCACGTTTTCTGCAGAGTGTGAGCGGGGTACTGATGTGCAGACGCGTGCACATATGAGCGTGTGTCTGCAGCAGTGATTCCAGATGCACGAGCTGCTACTGCTGCCCATGTCTCCAGGTCCAGACTGCAGATGTCCATCTTGCTTATGTATGCAAAATCCTTCTGGGAGTGTGTTTGCATATGCATGTGTGAGACCAGGCCGCAGGTACGTAGAATACAGGCCTGCAGGTTTTTCACCAAACGTGCATGTGAGAGGCAGTGTCAGAGCATGAATGATAATGTCCACTGCAACAAGAGCAGCAGGAGAAGACGTGATTGAAAACATAATTGATGAAGAGCAGGGTTTGAATGATTGGCTAACCAGCTCCTCTAGAGGTGGTGTAGAGAACTGCACGGAGCATTTTAAATTTTTACAATGATGAGCTCAAAAATGTGAGTCATTCATAAATTCTTAAAGGAACAACATGTAGAATTTGTGGACTGAAATGTCCCATTTAATTAAGAATGGATGAACCTCTGTTGAATGTTTTTAGCTGTGTACTTACATGGCCTCAAACATTACCAACAGTTCTTTATTTTTACTGATGTAACATGAAGTGTCCTGTCATTGAAGCTGCTGTGACAGACATGAACTCATCAAAACTTTACAAAGTGTTGGCAGAAAGTTTGTGAGACAGACTAATAAAACAGTCCAGGATGAGGACACAGAGAGGCATAAAATCATTTGTACCTTGGAGAATTTAGCAGCCTAATGAGCTCTGATAATTATCATAAACATTCCGCTCTTCACTTTACTGAACTTGCTAATTAATACTCCTTACATTAAACCATGTACTGCTTTAATAATGTGTCTTATACCCCTTTCACACTGGCCAAAAAACCCGTTTAAACCTGGTAACAATCGGTTACTGCTGGCAGTGGGAAAGGGTCTAATCGGCATTTCAACCCAGGTCGACTTACCCTGCAAGCGACACGGGTTTTTATCGACTCTCTTCCGATCAGATCCAGTGGGAACATCAAACCCGGGTCAACCTGCTAATTTACGGATGACATTGGCGTAACGTGCCCACGGCATAATGTTGCGCCTGTCCCCTCCGTCTGTAACTTACGTGACTCCTTGCCGTCTCAGCAACAAATTCCATCGGCCTTCGTATCATCAGCGCTTGAATGTCGTTCAGTCTGCGCTGAGTTTGTAAATTTTTAAAGAGGGACAAAACTACGAAGTACAGAAAACAGTTGACCACCGTGTCCACTGCTTGCATGCTCCTATCTGTTGTTTACATGGTCGTGTTTCCCGCGCTGATGATGTCATCAACATGATGACATCAGCTTGAAGCACCAGAGGAGAAAAAACAGCCACGCAGCTCGTCTGCTGCTGATTGGACCCGGGTCTGCTGGCAGTGGGAAAGGAGTCACTTGCCGATTGTTAGTGAGTTAACCCATGTTGAAAAAAACGTGCATTGACCGGCTAATTTTAGTATGAAAGTGGTATTAAAGTGGCATTATCACTGCTTGTTTCCAGTTTGTATGTGCTCTCATGTTAGTTTGAAGACATCTATTATATTACATTTTTATGGACTCAGTGAAAGACAATAAAAGTGGAAGTAAAAGTTTCACTGCATCAAGTCCTGGTTACATAACAACTTCAGACAAATAACTTTTTGTTCTGTTCTGGATGGATGTATAGATGGATGAATGGATAAATGGATGTGTAGACAGAAAGAAGCCATAGACAGGTAGAGAGGTTGGTAGGAAGGTCAGTGGGTGGAAAAATAAATGGATAAATGGATTGATGAAGTTTGAGTCTTTACTTGAGTATCGATCTTTACTAGTTTAGTGCCAAATAATCAAAAATATCTCAACATTCTTTACAAAAGAGTAGGTGGATGCCATACTCTTTAAAAAAGACATATGTAAAACGTATGTATTACTAGACTGGATGAAGGGATGTATAAGTGCATTGATAGATGGATGGATAATTAGATGAAAGGATGGATGGGTATGTTTGTGGCCAGAGCTTTAGTTCCTCGCCGATGATTGACGGTGGAAATTGCTTCACGCCCTCAACCGCCAACCACCGTCATGACAAGCTGGATGGATGGATGGATGGATGAGATAAATATTGGATGAATAGATGGACCAAAGGAAAGATGGATGAACTGATGGATCAATGAAGAGGATGATGAATGAATGGATAAATAGATGGAGAGGACGTTGGACGGTAGGAGTGGGGGAAAAAATTGATTCAGCATGGTGTCGCAATATTTTACGTGATGATATTATATTGATTCAAGACGGCAAAATATCGATATTATATTAGCCTATATTGCAAATATGAAATGTAGGCTGTGGTACTTGTGAATAAAACTAAATCCGTTCCTCTATCTGTCCACTGGATGGTGCTGCTGCGCATTTTGTCAAGTGAGGTTGGCGCTGACAGTCAACAAGCAGATCAGGAGATAATTACACCAAAGATGGCGGGTCAGGAGAGGGACTCGCGCTGCGTATCGTACTGCAGAGCACTTTGGTCTCTTTCTAGTCTATCAGAGCATTTCCAAGGCCGCGCTCTGCGGCTCTGCAGAAATCCCCTATTGCTCCAGTTCGGCAGCGGCGCGTGGCTGGAGCGGCAGCGTGCCCCGCTACGCTCGAGACATGCTGCAGGTCTGTTTTCAGCGTGACCGCTGCCAATCCTGGTAAATTCCCTGTCATTCAGAAAGCACCAGAAAGGGAAGTCAAACATGTGCAGTATCCGGTACTTTCAAAATGAAACAATGCACGGACACCAGAACGTAAATTTCCTCAATAGGTGGTCATTACATCACAACCAGAGGCACGAGTGTCAGGTCAACAGTCAGTCAGAGGGTCCCAGAGGCAACACGACACCGTGGACGAAGAAAAGTTAATCGTGGAAGTTGAATAAAAGGTAACATTATATATGAAACCAAACGTACTTTCTACAAGAAAACAGGCAGATAGAAGTGATAAAACTCACGGAGCTGTGTGGTTGGGACCAGCAAAGCAACCTTAGAGAAGCGACGTGATGTGTTAATTATTTCTTTTCTCAGTTTATAACATGTTTTCTTATTGTGTCATATCACAATTATTAATATGAATGTATGGACATATGGTTGGATGGATGGAGCGGGTAATGGGAGGACTTTGTTGGAAGGTCGAATGGATGGAGCGGGGCAGAGGACAGTTTGATGGATTGATAGATGAAGAGCGTAATGGACAAAAGCACAAACTAATGGAAGGACAGACGGATGACTGTCTGGACAGAAATGTGGTTTCCTGGACAGGCAGTCAGTTTTGTTTAAGATCGATGAGAGAAGCAGAGCTCTTAATGGCTGTTTCTGGCCTCTGCTGATCCAGAGTCTCCTGGTGGACGCCATGACCCCTCAGCCTGCAGGAGGACGATGTGAGGAGGGAGACATGGAGCTCCTCTGCAGACGCAGGAGGACGATGTGAGGAGGGAGACATGGAGCTCCTCTGCAGACTCAGGAGGACCGTGCAGCATGTTTTGGGGAGCGCAGGAGCACAGCAGGGGGCCAACACGCCGTTCCACCTGCACCTACTGCACAAACATGAGAAGACCACTTTGTCCATGTTTGTCCTCGCAGGCACACGCCCCTCACATACGTCCACTTGCACGCTCAACTGCACTTCTGTGTCTGCACGCCGCCCGGCTCGATTCGCACATACTCTCACAACTTCAGCTCGCCCACGCATCCACACACAGCCGAGCACGTGCAGACACGCGGCAGGAGCACACTTATCACGCCCCCGCATCGCACAGCGCTCCTCGCCTCCCTCCAGAGCTGCGAGCTAAGATTAGAACAAGAGAGCTAAAAATAACTTACGGTGGCACGGGAGGGGGAGTGTGTGGGGGGGAGAGGAGGGCAGTGGGGGAGGAGAGTTTGCTGAGCAGGCAGGGATGGAGGGAGGAGGGAGAGAGTTGATTAGAGGAGAGGAGAGAGGGGAAGAGGGGAAGTGGAGGGGCGTTGGCTGCATGATGAGATATGAAAAACATTTATTACTCACTGCAGTCGCTCCGTGTTAAAGCAGGAGGATGGTTTGATTCTGAGGGAGGGCGGGGGGGAGATGTTGTTTCTGAGGTAATGAGTTAGTTTGACTCTGAAGGAAAGTCAGACTCATTGTCATTGTTTCACAGATAAAATGCAAATCAGAGACAAAATGAGCTTCTGAAACAAGTCTAGGAGGAGAACTGCTTCAGTACCATTGGATGCTGTGAGACATCACCAACCTACAGACAGTTTGAGTCCTTAAATCAAGACTAGAAAGTGCTTTATAAGCTCAATCCATCTACCATCCACCATCTACCCTTTCCTAAAGACGTGCTTAACAGAATCAACCATAAATCCCAGATTTCCTGATGTGTCCTCTCTTTTCCTTACAGCAGTAAATTCTGCATAACTCACTGTTGCTCTTTATTTTTCACTCCATTTCTGTCACCATTGTTCCCCTAAACTGTTGGAAAACATGGCAGGACCTGAAAGCAAAAGAAAGTCCAGAAAGAACCACATTAAATCTCCCTTAAAGTCACTTTAATGTCATTCTAGGCTTTTACTCTGAAAAGCACAAACAGGAACCATACTGTGTTAATCTTATCCGTGGCATATTTTACATATTTGACAGACGTGTCAGCTAAAATGAGGAGAATATGCCTCTGTTTATCATTTTCCTGTCTAATTTGATGAAGAGATGCATGCAGGTAAAGTACAAGTATGCCCGCCTTCTTTTCTCTAGATTCTTTACGCCTGTCATTGATGTGAGATGGAGCACTCAGGAAGTTTGACTTGTTATTACGCAAAATAAAAATGAACCTGCACCATGGCTGCAACACTGAAATGGCCATTCAAGATGAGGAAATGCCAAATAAAAGCCTGCTTCAAATAAAGACCTGGCACCTCCTGCTGTGTTAGAGGGGTAGACAGTGTTTATTGAACTAAGTTAAAGGATGTTTTGGATAACCAATCACAAGTAAAAGCTTTATTTACTACGTCCAGATCCAGCTGCTTCAATTTTCTCCTCCCAGTTACCTGCCACTGGAGACCCTCAGATCTCTTTGCAGGGTGTCTCCATGAGATGCTGCTTCACTGCAAGATGAAAAAGTCACTACTTATTTGTTGATTAGTAAATCAGCTGGAAACAAATTTGTAACCAAAAATTCATCCACAAATGGCCTTGAGTTTACAATCCATGACTGTCGTCTGAATCAGTTCACCTCTTGGCCAGTGGGGGGCGCTGAACATGTAGACCAGCTGCTTTTGCTAAAGAAAATCCACATGTGCACACTTAGTATGTAGCCAGAAATGAAGGGATGTGGTTCAGACGTGATATTGTAAAAAAATAAAAATAAAAACGTTATGTGAGGTTTTTCCCAATTTCCAAGAGGAAAGAAATATTAGTTAAGCTTATATGCACTTTACTGTCTGTCATGTTTGTTACTTTTGTACTTCACATGCACAAATAAGTTATTATTGTGCAAACCTTTTATTTTCAGATGCGTTATTGCTCAAAAATGTGAGGTGGCATACCACATATGTTTGCGTTGACATGAAAATAAATATTTAAAAATAGTCAACAGGTACTCGAATGTTGATTCGGTACTTCTTACAGAATCAACATTTCAGCATTTAAATCAATATTTAATCAAACTGAAATCGAATCGAATCATCAGTTTTTTAACAATACCCAGCCCTAATTCTATAACACATAATGTTGGCCTTTCTAAGTACTCTGTAGGGTTTTTAATGCACACAGATCTCCTTTGAACCCACAGTCATAGTTCTGTTTGTTTAGCTGATCTTCTCTGGAAGTTTCTGCACCAAGCATCAACGCTGAAGTCAGCCTAAATTATTCAATTCATAAGCAGAGAGGGGGCTGATGGGGTGGGGGGGTGCAGTCAGCGATGAACTGCAGTCTGCAGTAAATAAAGCCTAACAGACTTCTTTTACAGACAAAGACGCAGACTAAACTGTACTCGTTCAAAACAAACTAAGGAATAATTGGATCATAATTCCTCTCTCTGATTTGTTTGGACTGATGCATCATGCAGATGAAACCTCTGGGGGGAGACTGGAGAAGTTCAGACTGCTGCAGTCTTCATGAGTTGTTGGCTGTAATGTCAGCAGCCTGAGAATCAAACTCATATCACAGTTAAAGTTTTAAAGTCACAGGCCTGCAGGGACACACTCCGGCAGCTGCAGCGTTTCCATCACTGTTCTCCAGCCTGTAGTTAAAGTCTGCTCACTGCTGCTTTACTCATTTATGAGGAGGGATATTTAATTTTAGAAGTGTTTTCAGCAGCTAAACTGAACAACAGCTGCGATGAACAGAGGACATTTGTCGACAAAAGCATTGTGCCATTAGGATCTCAGCCGAACACTAAAGTCATTTTATACTTATGGGCCACTTTATTAGGAAGTGAGTAAAGTATGAAAGTAAAGTTTGTTTATAAAGCAACTTTCAAGAACAGATGTCACAAGGTGCTTCACATCTATACTGCTTATCCCTTTTGGGGTCACAGGGGGCTGGCCTGTTGGAGCTGGCAATCACAGGGCCAGATAGAGATACAGATCATTCTTGCTCACACTCATATCTAAGTGCAATTTGGGGTCACCAGTTAACCTAATGAGCATGATTTTAGTCTGTGGGAGGAAGCTGGAATTCCTGAGAAAACCTGCGCTGACATGGGGAGAACAAGCACAGAAAGGTCCTGGTTGACAGCAGGGGCAGCAACACACACGAACCTGTGCCTCTGCTAACCTGTGTACCTGCTCCTGAATGAAAATAGCGCACAGTACCACTGCACGAGCAGCCTGAACCGCTGATCCAAGGCATGGTGGATCCATGCTCTTAAGATGTTCACATCAAACTCCGTCTGAATGTGGCAGCAGAGATCCAGACTCATCATTTTTACAGTCTTCCATTGTCCAGTTTTAATGAGCTCCTGTTCACTGTACCCTCCGATTCCTGTTCTTAGCTAACAGGAGTGGTACCTGGTGTGGTCTTAACTCTTTATGATGATCTAAACTTGAAAATACTTTGGAAACTGACTTGGAAACAACCTGCCTGAGGAGATAAAGCATGCAGAATCAGAGACGTCTTTTAATTATATCTTAAAACTCACCTCTATACACTTGATTTACATAATTACAGATTTTTAATTTCTTATTTACTTATTCATTCTGTATTTTATTTCATCTTAGCTGCTTCTACTCTTCTTACTCAGTTATTATCCTTCTCTCCTCATTTTTATATTCTTTTTATCATTATTTATTTAATTGTTTTCCATCGCTTATTCATCTGTTTTAATTTTTTTTTGTTTATCTCCACTGATTTGATGTTGTCTTCTTTTGGATTTTGTCTCTCGTTATTAATATTTTCATATTTTATCGGTCTTAGTCCTTATCATAATAGATATTCCTGCAATCACCTTCACTCCCTTGAAACAGTAGTGTTACCCACTTTACCAAATCCTAAAATCTGAAAAGGGTCAGTCATTTCAAATCCAGGATTATAAGGATGGACGACAAGTATACCAACAGTTTATGATTCTGATGTTTAAGGGACAGGTGGTATAAAATCTTCAATTTCAGAGACATTTCCAGGTGAACACTCAGTTTCCTAATGCTGACATATCAGCTGTATATTTTTCCATTTAAAAATTAGACACTATCAATTTGTCAAATTATCTTTTTTGGTTCGTTGGATTTAAAGGTTTAGTATCACACATATTATTTATTTTTTGGTAGATTGGTTGGATGGCTGGTTGGTTGGTTGGTTTGTTGGTTGGTTGGTTAGCTTGTTTGTTGGTTGGTTGGTTGTTTGTTTGTTGGTTGGTTTGTTGGCTTATTTGTTGGTAGATTGGTTGCTTTGTATGTTTGTTGGTTGGTTTGTTGATTGCTTGTTTGTTTGGTTGGTTGGTTGGTTTGTTGGTTGCTTGTTTGTTTTGTTGGTTCGGTTGGTTGGTTTATTTGTTGGTAGATTGGTTGGGAGGTTGGCTGATTTGTTTGTTTGTTTGTTGTTTTTTTATTTGTTGGTTGGTTGGTTTGTTGGTTGGTTGGTTTGCTGGTCGGTTTGTTGGTTGGTTGGTTTGCTGGTTGGTTTGTTTGCTGGTTGCTTGCTTTCTCGCTTAGGAAAAACACAAAAGGTTTAGAAACACTTCTTTATGTCATTTAGGTATTTAAATAAACGCATGTGTGTAAAAATTAATGAATAAATGAAGAAACTGCATAGCTGTGGAGAGAAATGAAGTTCATCTGCAGAAATACGATTAAAACCAGAGATGAAAGTTATGATCTCAGTTTTGACTCTCAATGCAAAAGGGATGGTTTTCATTTTGGAGCTTAACCCTTAAAAACAGTAAACATCCTCTGAAAATGAAGACGTGCTCTGAGTAACAATGAAGGGATCAAGAACCTCCCTAAGAGAGCAAACTGTAATTTATGAAAGAAGTCCTGAGCACTCGCTCTCATTTCTGTGAATGGGAAGGCTGTGGAGCTGAGATGTGAGTACAGTAAATCAAATATTCACTGAGAGGAAACAGAGGAACTCAAGTGTTTGTCTGCCCCCCTCTGGTCACACCATGTAACTGCAGTCTATTTCCCAGCTCAGGGAGCTGCTCCTGGTCTGCTGCAGAAACCAGCCTGTGCCTCCTGAGCCCTCTGATGTCTAATAAAACATTATTCTGTCTCCACCCTCAGGGCGACTGGGAGAGTAACGGCGGCCTGGTGAAGAAGCTTCCCTCCATCCGGGAGGATGAGGAGGGCGATGAGGATCAGAACTTGGTGTCCCGGGCTCCTCGCTCCCCGCTGCGCCTCAGCAGGGGGCTCAGCTCGCCCCTGCGCTCCCCCCTTCTCCCCCCCAGACCTTTCCGAGCTCCCTCTGAACACGCCCGGCCGACGACGCTGCAGATCCCTGTGGTCAGCTTCAGCTGCGCTCCACCTGAGCTCAGCCCCAGGTATGAACAGGGGTGGTCTTTGTTATTTTGAGGCCCCAGGTAAAGACTAAGGGGGGCAAGAATGTGAACAATACTCTGCAGCTTTAGAGGGGGGGTTGGAGCACTAAATCATCTTTAGTCATATTTTCAGTTGAAAATACAGAAAGCTTTATTTAATCTGGTACAGAGTGTTCCTTCGTTTGCCTGATGTTGAAAACTTTCAGTGGGTATCAGACACAGACAAAGTCTTTTTCTCTAAATTGTTCTTGAGTAGATCCAAAGAAAGCCTGGAGCAGATAAATGAAGCTTTTCTTTAACTGCTTAATTGTCCTCATCTGTGCTCTTAATTTAAAGAAGACCATGTTTTTCCTGGAAGTAATATTTTGTTCCAAGGTAAACATGGAGTGAGAGCTAAAAGTGAAGAAAGAAAAATAGTCCTATGTACAAATACTAAGTGATATATCACCTTAGCTCTTTTTATCTTTGGATAAGTAATAATAATAATGATAATAATAATAATGGTAATCATGATATTGTATATTTTAAAACTTAAAAACATTTTAACTTATTTATGCCATCAATAATCTCTGTTAGAAACATAGCAACAACCAAAAAACACACAACATGGAAGAGGACATATGAGAAGAGGGAGTGATGGTGGTCTTGGGACTATTTTTGGTGGAAAAATCCTGAATTAAAAAAAATGAAAAGACTGTGGGAAAAATCCTGGAGACAGCGTGAACACGTGAGCTGGTCCTCCATTTCAGAGCTCCACCAAACTTTATGTTTTAGGTCAGCCATGTTCGTTTTTATTTACGCCTACTTCCTTGTTTCTCAGTCAGCTCGCTTCTTGATTGGCTACATTCACATCACAATTCACTTTCCCCACACACATGAAGATTTTGGTCGTAAATATTGAACAAGTTTAATATTTAAGATTGTCTGCCCTGACCCGTTTCAGAGCCGATTATTGTGACAAATTCACTCTTAACACACCTCAGACCACAGGATAATCTTATAAAACAGAAGATAATCTGTCATTTGCCGTTCTTGGTCAGGAAGTGGGACAAAAACAGCCCAATAATCTTTGTGTGTGTACCCTGCTTAAGATGGAATATGTCAAAATGCTTCATCAAATTCTTTCTACAGTCTATGAGGAAAGTTCCCTTGTATGTCTCTAGATTTTGTCATTTCCTCTGTTAAAAATCTCAGGTTAGAAAAGTTTAGTGAACATCAGAATCTTCCTGAAAGTTCTGCCTCAGAAGATCAGCTGGTGAACGAGGCCCCACATGAGCAGAGAGATGGAGGAGGAAGTTCCAGCAGGTACAGAGCTGCAGGTGGATCTCACCGTGATGGAGGTGTTTGGGTTTCACACCAGAGTGAGTGATGTTAGCACATGGAGAGTGAACGTGTCCATGTGTGCACGGATTAATGACACCCTTTGTGTGCAGCTGAGAGTGTGAACAAACCTCCTGACAGACCAGAGTCTGATGTGTGAATGCAAATACAGAAACTCAGCGGAGCGCCTCAGATACACTCTGTAATTAGTGGACCGACTCTTTTTCTTCTTCTTCTGTGATTTTAAGTCTCTGCACGTCGTCTTCTTCTCACTTTTTAATCCCTCTCTCTCTGCACAGATTCGTGGACGGCATCGAAACAGAGAGTAACTCCACCTCGTCGCAGAAGTTTGAGTTCAGCCCCAGCATGTCTCCTGCTGCTCCGCCGTCTCCGTACCACGGTAACAAGAGGGGGTCCCTGCTGAAGCTGATTGGTCCATTTGGACTGTAGTTGAACACCTTTATTTGCCTTTAGTGCAACATCAGAGACAAAAAACATAATTAATGTATCTGTGCTCTTGACTCAGAATATTCTGAACTCTATTGTAAAAAATTCAGCATTGAAGGACTCATGATTTAAGCAAAAGATGAGAAAGAAAATCCCTCACAGCGTTCCTTAGATATTTGCTTTGACAGATGGATTCAATAACAGACAATCAGCCTGGAGATCACCGTGCAGAGGCTGTTCTTGGACTTTTATTTTATCATAAATAAAACACATTAGTTTGAATCTTTGTTTTTAGACCACTGTGTATCGAGCAGTGCAGAAATGAGTCCTAAAACACAGAAGTGGGTTTGCATTTTAGCTCGTCCTGTTCCTAAGCCTCAAAGTTTTTGTGATGTTAAATCAGCTTTTTGGATATAGACCTGAAATAAGGTCTGTGATGATGAATGCATGCATATGAGATTGAAATGTTTAATTTTGCATCATAAATGCATCTGATATTGTCCCACTTTTAAATTTTAATTTGTGTTTTTAACCCTTAGGGACCCCTCATTCATTTTTGTACATTTCTGTCTTTTTCTTCCTTAAATTTGGAGGTCATTCTGGCAGTGTTACAGCTCGTGGCATAGGTTTCTGCATGAATGTTTCTTTTTGACGTATTTTCTGATCTAATCTGAGTTACTCTTACAGATCTATTATACTCCACTGATCATTTTTGCAGCCTGCGGGGACCCTTGATTCAAAATGTACACAAAAAACTGCTGTAAAACCATCATACATCAATATTTTTCTGCTTTTTTCTACAACGACCTACTAAACCTCTTCAGCTCTGCTCAAAACTACCAAATATTCAGTCATTTCCAGGATTTTTAACTCTTTAAATGCCAGTTTGAATACATGTTGCCACTTGTTTTATTAAAAAACAAACAAACAAAAGAAATTTAGCACAATGAGTACTTAGGGTGGGGCATTGCTGGTGATGAGAGTCTTGGATTTGTCAAATGAAGTTATAAAAGCAGGTTTATAACTGCCATGACAGCAGACAGGAGTGAAAACACATTAATGCTTCTTGTTTTCTTTGAAATGTCCTGACATCTTTGAGTGCAGTGAGGTCAAGAGGTCATGACTTTAGGTTTATTTATATATTTGCTAAAATAGCACATGAAACACTTTCCTTAAAATGCACCTACCATGTAATATAGGGAAACAAATTGACCTTTTGTTTTTTGTTTTTTTTTTAGTAAAAAGTAGAATCATGTAATCAAACTACATGTAAAGGGTTAAAATCCTGACTGTAATTGAATATTTTGTAGTTCTGAGCAGAGCTGAAGTTGTGTAAGCCGATAAAAAGCAGAAACAATATTGATGTATGATAATTTTATTGCAGTTTTTGTGTGTACATTTTTGGATCGAGGGTCCCCAATAGGTGCAAAACTTGAATTCTCACACCACATAAAATATTAATGCCATGAAATCAGTGTTGCAGCTGCTTTTTGACATATCTAAGCCTCTAATCTCCAGCATGCCCCCCCTCACTAATTTATTATATAAAACATGTCTCTTTCGTGTGTGTGTGGTTTTTTTGTTATAAAAAAGTGGTAACACATATTTAAACTGGCATTTAAAGGGTTAAAATCTTAAAAATGACTTAATTTTTGGTAGTTTTGAGCTGAAGTGGTTTAAAAGATTTATGCAGGAAAAATCAGATAAATACTGATGTATGATGGTTTCATAGCAGTTTTTTGTGTGTACATTTTTGGGTAGAGGGTAGAGGGTAGTTAATTTAAAGGGATGCACAAGGATTTAAAGAAATGTTGCTTACGGACTACAAAAATGGCTTTGACTCCAGTGATATTGTTTCTAATGTATACATATATTTTTATAAACAATAATTCATACACTATAGCCACAGCCATGAGGACCAACTTGATCCGATAATTGAATTAGAGTAAATTCTCATAGAAGAAGTCACAGCGTTGTTTTAGCTCTATAAAAGCTTTTACTCTCATCAGTGATGTTTAAGCTTAGACGAATTCATAAAGATAAAAGACCTTCTGGAAGATTATCATGACAAGCAGACGATGCAAGTTTCACAAACTTTTGTTCTCCATGATAAGAAGTTGTCAAAGAGCCCGATCAGCTTTTAGTTGAGAGAATCAGCCTGATGCTAACCTCCATGTTGGTCTACTAATCTGCCTCCCTGCAGCCTCCACACTGGAGGCTTTACTGCCTCTCAGTATCTCACTTTCCCCCAGTTGTTAGATGTTGTTCATCCACTTGTAGAAGCACACTAAGTATTATTTAGCCTCTTTGTGCAGGATTAACTCTGACGTGTGTTTGTTTGTGGTGTGCAGGGATTCGGGATCACTCGGAGATCAAGCAGAGCGTGTCCAAACTGACTGAAGAGGTGAGTGTCTGCACCCTGTGATGTTTGTACCTGCAGGCTCTGAATATCTGAACACTGAGCCGAGTTTTTATTCTCCTTTGAGTTCACATATCCATCAGTTTTCAGACTTGCTTTTTTTTTAATTGAATTTTAGGTAAAAAAAGAAGAAGCCATTTTTTGTTGTTTTAGAATAGTGACGCTCGTCCCAGATCAGGATGAAGCATGAAAGCGTCGACATTAAACTGATTTTTATTCACCTGTAAGGAACCTAAAATAAGCGATATCACATGAGAGGGTCTGGTGGGATTTTAAAGGGACAGTTCTGGCTTTTTGAGGTGTGGTTGTTTGAGGTACAAAGCATCAGCCTGAACATTAACCACAGTGACAGAGAACAGAAACAGTCGGCACAGAAGTTAGGGCAATACATTGCTGCATCTTCTCAAAAACAGCGTAGTGTGGTTACAGGCTTTATTCAGATTATTAAACAATTAATTTTTCATGACCAAGCTGCTGCACAACTTTGTTTCATGGCACCGCCAACGTGTCCTGCATCCCAAATAGCTCAGTTTACCTCCTCAACACGAACAAACCATCTGTTTTCATCAAGTAAACTTATCATCTAAACCATGGCTCTGTCTTTATCCAATCAAGAATCAGAATAATCTGAATACTTCCCCTGAAGATAAACCTTCATGCAGCTCCCCCCTGATAGTTTGATAAGCTGTGAATCTGCTCCTAAAGTCTGTTGATCACAGCAGGATGAGAGCTGCAGGCTGCAGAGGCTCGTAGAGAAGCTGCTGGTATCCTCTGATCCTCAAACATCCTGAAGGGACTTCTCATAGTCACTCTGATTTCATCCAGTTTATTCACCTGTATCAACAGGTAACAAGGGTTTCCCAGAGCAGTTCCCTCCATTTAACATTCAGACAAGTTCTCAGGCATCTCTTCAAACATCACCAGTTAATCCAGTTCGGTGGGGTTTGTTTCCTCCTGTGAAGCCTGCAGACTGAAGCTGTCTAGTTTTTGTCAGGGGAAAAAGGTTGTTGATGAAAACTATGACGAAAATAATTTGTCAACAGAATTAACACTGGCATGCATTAACGTCACGGGGACTACACTGTTAAAAAATGACTGTAACACACAGCGTGCAAAGCAGGGCTCAAGAGGAAAAGCATTATAGTTCTCCTTTATTGAACTTGTTAAAACCATCAAATGCATTTTTTATTGCTGTGTGTTTCAAAATGGAGGCCCTCTTTAAGTAAATTGGTACAAGCCTATCATTTTGTAATATTAACCTTGTTGGTGGTCTTAATGTAGTTAGCTCAAAACTGTATTATCAGACTTCTTACTTCTTAATATCTTATTTTACCAGTAAGCACCTCACCTGATTGGGGCAGGTTTAGGATGCAGACTAGCGCTGGCACCACAGGTCCAGTGTTTTTGCGTTTTTACATCAGAAGCTCAGATACTTCTGCGGGCAGCCCTGCCCTACACACTTTTTGTGGATGAGGCCCCATGTGCAGCAGTATATCTGTAGCTGCCATGCAGGCGCAGAGCTAACCTGTCACTGTGGCTAATGTTCAGGCTTATAGCATGTCCCTCGTATAACCCTGCTTCTAAAATCCAAGACTATTCCTTTTAAGAAAGACTGAAGAAATTTCATGCAGGTTGGGGTTCTGATAATAGTTTTTCCCACTAACTTCCATGTTGATAGCTGAGTTTTTTAAAAGTGATGACGCTGTTAAGAGCCAGTTTATTAACAGATAAAGCCCTGAGTTTGTATTTATTTCTAATTATTTGAACCATAAGGGGTGATTTTTATGCAGGTTTTGGATGTCTGTATTTCTTTGGATTTATTCAAGCTTTAGACTATTTGATTCAGATTTTTTAATTTTGATTTAAACAAAGTCAAAAACAAAGTATTATACATAAGTTCTCCAAAGAATCGTACATAACCACCAAATAAATAATAGATAAATTATAAAACATGTATGTACATATGCTTGTATCTGAACACAACAACCACTGTAGAGGAGACAGAATGAAGCAGAAAGCTTACCTCTAATTTGCATTTATGTAAATCATAACCCATCCGCTGGTCCATGAGCTCCAGCCTGTTTTACACCATGAAGATGAACGTTCTCAGATATTTTTGCAAACCCTCATTTGTCCCTCTGAGGAGTCTGAATCGATATCAAGTTTGCATGTGCCGACCTTTGTCTTGTCCTGACCTTTCGTGTTTGTGTGCTTGTCTTCAGATGAACAGTCTCTCCAAACAAGTCTCCACGCTCAGCCAGGAGCTGCAGGAGATGACGCGCCTCCTCAAGCCCCTCCTCCAATCATCATCGCCGCAGCCCCTCCTGATGAACATGATGCCAAATTTAACCCCGCCTCCAAGCAGCGCAAGCCAGTTATCAACGGGCGCGTGCCTCATGGTGCCGCCCCCCGTCACGCCGTGCCCCCCGCAGAGACCGGACACTCAGTCGCTGTTGGACAGCGGGGACACGGAGGGCGTGGACCTGCCGGGATGCCTTCTGCCCACTCCTCATTCACCACAGAGGCCTCGCTCTTCATCCCCGTCCAAACCCCTGACCTCCCCCCCACACGCTCCCTCACCTGAGGACAGACGACCTGAGGGATCCCCCGTCCCCCACTCGTCCCCCAGTAACGGCATGTGTCTGAACCAGCCCCCTCTCGTGTCCCGCACCCCTTCGCCGTCCCTCTCCTTCTCCATGTCCCTCTCCTCCTCCTCGCCTCTCTCCCGACCCGGCAGCTGCACCAGCCGAGGCCTCCTCCCTCCTCCCCCCTCCCAGGACACGCCCCCTCCTCAACCCTCCCACTGCTCCGCTCCCCCGTCCCTCACGTCCTCACCCGGAGACTTCCGCCTGAAGCCCTCCCTGTCCGTCCCCCTCTCCACCCCTCCATCCGCCCCCTTAAGAGCCATGTCTTTGGACTCTTCCAGTGCGGGGCAGCGGGAATACCAGACCCCGCCTTGGTGCAAATCGCAGCTGCGCTACAGAGACACCAGAGGAGCCGCTCGCTCACAGGAGCTGGAGATGCAGGAGAGGTCCTCCTCGGAGCACATCAGCTTCATCGACGAAGAAGAACCGGGGTTATGAGTGTGTTTCACTGAGCAAACGTGACATGTGACCAAGGTTAGCAGAAGGTCAGATCAGGGAGATGACAACAAACAGAAGGAGAAGCAGGCGAACAGAAACACACCTGTGAGGCCGAGACAGCAAACTGGTGCGGAGCTGCAGCAGCACTCACTATCAACTTCAGTAGCATCAGTCGCTCCCTGCAGCTACTGGGACTCTCAGAACCAGAGGACGTCTATCAAACCGGTCCAGTCCATCTTTGGAGACACGTTTAGCTCCAAACAGCTCTCTGAGTCCAACACGGATTCTTCTCTCCTTCTTGGAGGGCAGGAATAGACCCTTATATCTCAGCTGGATAAATCTGTCTCACTGAGGTTGGAGAGATTGAGACATCACGGACTGGGAATGTAAACTCATCATTCAGTTTTAGACCACACTGTATTGACATCCATGCTGGGTATCCGGATACTTAGTGGCATGTATGATGTCATAGCTAAGGCCCTGTCTTTATAATGCATTAACATCAATCATGGGCATTCGGATACCAAACAATAATCCTCAATGCTTACTTAAAAACAGCTTGATTTAGGGAGAGCTGGGATTTACATACAGAACTAGAGAGCACTCAGAGAGCGCAAACTTCCACCAAGGTAGCTCACATATTGCTGTTACATCTCTCAGCAATAGTTCCATGATAAAGTTACCATCATAATATGATTCATGACCCTGAAAACACACACCTAACACTCAGAATCATGTTGATATCATTATTAATGGCCACCAAAATCTAATCATTTCTAAGTTGGGCCATTACCAACATCTCCTGAAAATTTTAGCTAAATCCGCCCAGTAGTTTTTGTGTTACCTTGCTAACAAACAAACAAACAAACAAACAAGCATACGTCAGCAAAAACATAACCTCCTTGGTGGAGGTAAAAATACACAGCTGACAGGGACCAACCTCTGCTTTGGTGTTCAGGAGTGTAGGACTTTGGGATGGCCTTAGTTAGATTTTTATACCACATGATTGGCCCCTAATCAGGATGACAACGTTGCAGTCCAAAGTACGGACAGCTCCACATTTAGACACAAAACAAGAACAAACTGCACAAAGATAACAAACTTTATGGTGTTGGTGCTCAAAGATGATAAAAAATGCCTGTAAACCACCATGCGAGAAGAGAAAATGAGTGTGACTGATGCTGTTTGCCTCCATGATCCTTTGTGTTTATCCATTAGCTGAAGACTCAAAGGAGCTCCAGCAACACTCTGACCCTGATGGAGGCCACAAGCCGAAAGGCCTCAGTCTAGTAAAGCTGTTACCTGAGCTACAAGTGTTTCTGGAGCTCTTGATTTCTTCAAATTTTCTCTCGCTGGTGAAGTTGTGCCAGAACATCTGACTTTTGTTTATCCATTAGCTGAGCTTCATGTCCAGTTTCGTCCATAATTAACACATCAATCCCCGCTTTGTTCACTGTTGCGATCTATCTCAGTCCACCAGGATGTCCTCAAAGACGTCCTCTAGTCTGTCAGAAGTTGGTCAGTGAATATGCTAACTAAAGCTGTGTATATTCACCTACACCTGCAGCCCCGTCTGGGGTCCTGCTGTCAGGAAGGCCCATCTCTTCCCTCAAGTTAATTTTTTTCCTCATAGCATTTAACAGGCCCACACCAACAACATGATGAATTTGATCATTATTTATCACTAGTGTTGGAATGATGAATTGGGGAACCCCGTGGGGGATCCACCTGAGCTTCTGGGGCAGTGGTGGATCGAGGATGTTCCTAAGTAAGGGGCCAAAATGCAGTCACATTTCTGATACAGCACACCCAGTCACACCTTTTTCAAACATTTTAATTAAAAAAGTGTAGAAATTAAAACTCATTTTCAATTTCACATTTGACTTCATAGGAAATAATAGGTATTCAAAAACATGTTTCACAATTTCTTTTTCAAAAACATGCCCTTTTTATCTTACATTTTGTGTTCATGCAGATGTTAGTCTTCTTCTGTCAGCTTTATGGACGGTGGACCTGCCTATTTGGCGCACCACTGCCACCAACGGTTGGGCATGGAATTGCATTTGTTTGGATAGGACGACAGAAACAAGGAGAGGGATGGGAGGGATGGGAATGTCATACTAGCAAACCAGTGGAAAGAGGCGTGGTTGAGGGTCGGTCCTGCTCCCAAGACTTTGCCGTAAGCATCCCTTTAGGTCATCTTCTGGCTCTAGCTGACAATGTCCATTTTGAAAAAAAGACAAAAATAGGAAACATAAGAAACAACATGACATTATGAAAGACAAACTCACCCCAATTTTTCAGATTCTACTTGGTTTTTCACCTTTTTATCAAACTCTAATTGGTGTGTTCTTCTTCATGTGGTCTTTTAGAAGTGGTCTGGTTTGCCTTCGTGCACATTTTTAAGGCCACCTTGTCATCGGATATTATCTTTGGTAGTCCACCACCAACGATGGCTTACGTATGTCTTGCAAGTTACAGTGTTCAAACAGCAAGAAGGGTCAGATATAACATTATTCACTCCACATCTGATTTAAATCTACAGAATTCACAAGAAACACATATACTCATGTAAACTTTAAGTTTAAGCACCCAGGTCATTATTGATATCAGTAAAACCACATGGTCTTTACCCGATTATCACTTCAGGGATGTTGACCTCCTGTGTTGGAGAATCCTTCTCTAAAATTCGACTTGGTATCAGAAAACCCAGCACGGATGTTAATGCAGAATATAAGCAGGGTCCTCGTCACATCATGTCATCTCACCTTGAAGGCCTCATACCGAGATCATTTCTGATTTTCAAACGGACGCTGAGACCCTCTGCCTCAGAGATCATGGAGGGTAACACTCAGCTGACATGGATCCATATTTTCGGTCGTTAATATCGCTCAGATCTGCAGGGAAAATGTTTGAATTACTAACAACTTGACAGATTTTCTCTCACTGTAAGGCTGGCTACACACTAGACCACTTCCAAATCTTAGACCACAGACATAAAGGACGGTCTCAACCCTCTTCACATCATGATCCTCCAAACGCTGACACTGGACCATTTGTGGTGAACATTTTTGTGGGGTGAATCCAAGGACGTGATTTCTCACTAAATGATCCAACATGACTTCAGCAGATGAGCAACCATGGGGACAGTTGGCATCATTGGCTGTCCTTCTTAGTCAAGGGCTTTTACCAGGAAATCTGGTCTCTCACGAGAGAAACAATCTACACATTCAGTTACAGATGCATTTACATAAAAATGGACATAATTACATCTAGTAAAGCATCTTCTTTTGGATTTTATGCGCAAATCTGGAGTAGTGTTCCACATCACTGGCCTGTTTTAGAGGAGAAAAGGGTTGTAGTGCTTAATAAACTCAATAGCTGTCCGATCCCTTCTGATTTTAGAATACTGCATTATATCCCATCCCTATGGTTTAGAGTAACAATATTAACATCACACACTTGATTAGTTGGGCAAAAAATCAGTTGCACTGAGACTTTAAGAGTTGAGAGCAATGTTCAGCCTAAAATTTGACCTTTAACTGTCTAGTGTGTCGCCAGCCTAAAGGAGGAACAGTCGAGTCAAGATGAGGACCTAAAGGAGCAGAAGCTCCTGGGTCGTGTGCCAAGGACAAAATGAAGGAAGAAAAGAGCAAGGAAACTCCACAACCACAGCTTCATCATCTCCTCTTCATCACCACCATGACTGTTTACAACCAGCCAATCAGATTGTAAAGCAAGGACTCCCACATCCCTCCTGAGCTTTAGCCATCCAGCCATTCGTGCCTTCTCCACATCGAGACATGAGACTTCACGTCAGACCTTCGCCCGTGCGTCCATGGGAAAGCATTTGGATCAAAATTCAAAGTAGAAAGCCATCAGTGTCACCTGCAGAGAACTCTTGCACCTTTTATCGAAATTATTTATTTTTACTTAAAGTTTATTTTTATTTATTTATTTATTTATTTATTTATTTTTGGAAGCAATGAGGGAATATTTTGCATGTGTGGGACATTCAGCCGAAACAAGCTGGGGAGGGGAGTCTGCTTTTTAAAGCCACGTTTCCACCACAAGAACAGAAACCAGGAACCAGGTACTAAATCTAGTTCAAGGTACTTTATTTTGCCCCCAAGAGTTCAGCAAAGAGCTTTATTCTTAACTCCTTTATGGAAATGTGCAGCTGCAAACACTATGATTGTTAGACTGTATTTAGACTGAGGTAGGCTACAATTTTAAAACTTCAAGACTTTGATATCCCTGTTTTTTAAACTAAGAGAACTGTTATTACTTTAATAAAAGATAGTATCAACTGCACCAAAGATTTTGAAGAATTAATATAATTTAACATGACACGTGCATTTGAAAAGTGCAGTGATTGATATTTGAAATACTTCAAACAAACAAAATGCCCAACTTTAGGTGTCCAGGACTTTCATTTATCTCATTGCTTATAGAAACAGGTGCTAGTATTTATGTATTTGTACTAATATTGTGGAATTTTAAGATTTTGGTATTGCAGTATACCTAATTTGATATTACTAAATGTGCTGTATGTGTGGAAATATAAGCTCATCTTTAATGTCACGTTATATGTCACAGTGCTTATCTGCATACTACGCAAATCTTATTTTATTTCAAAGTCGCCAAGAGACCAATTGATTATTACCCAACCAAGGAGGTTATGTTTTTGCCGGCATATGTTTGTGTGTTTGTCTCTTTGTTTGTTTGTCTGTTTGTCAGACAAACAAACAAAAACTACTGGATGGATTTACATGAAAATTTTACCAGAGGTGTGGTTTGGTCCAAGGAAGTAGCCATTAAATTTTGGTGGTGATACGGATATCGGTCTGGATGCAAAAAATTTCCAAATTTAAAAAAAAATCCCATTGGTTAACATTGGGCAGAACTTTAAAAAAATCATGTCTCTGCCATTTCTTAATGAATTCGTTTTTACAGGATTATATGGGATCCATGTCTCAATCATCAGAGTGAATTTCATCTGCATCTGATCCAGATTGACATCCCAAAAAAACATTGAACTTTAAAATGGGAATCCCATTGATGACATTCAATAAGTCAATATCTTATATTATTATCTTATTATCTTATTATTATCTTATATCTTTACAGGGGTTGTGGAAAAGCCACTGCTGTAACTGAGCTGCTTGGCAGAGGTCTGCGCTCTCTGAGTGATCTTCTAGTTGCCTATAAAATGCCTGAAAACCACATTTTCCCTGCAACACCTTTCCGGTCACGCGTCCCTGAGTGATCGGCCTTAAGTCCTGATTTTTGCTGTATAGTTAAGAGAAAAACAAGCAGATACAACTGTGACTTTTTTACTTTATGGCAAGCAAGTTTGTCTATTCTTTGCCGATATTAAATACATAATTGATAACAACTACAGAACATCCTTTAATGTTTTAAGTTTCAGGGTAGGGTTGAACGATGTTAGGAGATCTAATAGCGATTTTTCTGGCAGATTTTTCTGCGATTTTAATTCGATTCATGATTTTCTTCAAATCTTCAGTGCAATATTCACTATGTTTACAGTACAGACAACAGTAAGGAAATCAATGATAAAAAGCACATAACACATTATTCATCATCTAATATTGATGATAAATAATCTGTTTTCATTATTTAAGGGATACTCCAACTTCTACTCCTGAACAGAGGCTTTGTGTTGTTGACCTGTTTACCAGCACTTCATAAATGCAAATTGCTGCAAATTTGTAGAATAGTGTGTGTGAAATAGTTGACACGGCAGATCCTGGGTCAGTCAGGAGTGCTGCAAAAAACTGCAGGTTTGACGATCACATGATTGTCTGAAATTGTGATTTCGATCCGAGAACGATAAATCTTTTAGCCCTACTCCAGGGCTATGAGCTTAATGGTTCTTCTGGTGGAAACGTGGCCTGAATGAAGCTCCAGACAGACAGGAACTTCCCAGGTCTTATGTAGCACTCACACACGAAGCATTAAACAGATTTCATCTTCTCCAGCCCCTCTGCCAATCACTGAGCTTTATGCTGGTACGAGACTCCAGCCTGACCTGGAACTACATTACCCAGGCTGCTTTGCTATGGAGGTCTCAGGACTTCTGTACACTTGTGTTGTCTCTTTGGAGCGGTGCTTTGAGCACCACGTTACTGTAACATAGACAGATTTCTGCTCTCTATTTTCTCTAACGGGCGATCTGGACTCTTGATCTCCTGCTGACGTCTGAGGAGCTCTGGTTTGTTACTCTTCGGGTGGGACACGGGACGGGGAGGGGGCTCTGGGGTCAAACTCAAATGCATGTCACAGCTTTTTTTGCATGAGGAATGTGCCTGCTTTGAGCGTTTCTGAGGGCGGATGAGACGAGCTGCCCGTGGTGTGGAGGCTGCTGGGATCAGACGTGTTTTATTAATGACTGCTGTTACATAAAAACTTTACCAGGATTAAACACTGTACGACAATAAAGAAGTGTTGTTTTATAAGAGCTCTGGCTCCTGTCTCTCTCTTTGGAAATGTGCCTTTTCGTGCATGTTTGCAGAGATGAAAACGGTTCACCTGAAAAATATGAAACTGACTTTTAAGACGATGTTGAGTGACTTGGAGGTGGACACATCTGGCTGCAGATGTTTTGCACTTTATCGTTCTCACGTGGGTAACTTAACAAAACTGGCTGTCTGAAAATGTGATTTTTTTTCTTAGTATACTGAAGTCTTGTTTCATGTGTTTTATTTTTATTTTATGACTGCTTGTGTTTGTCTAAAACTGTTGAATGTGCTGCTGTCTTGACCAGGACACTCTTGAAAAAGAGATTTTTAATCTCAGCGAGGTTTTCCTGGTTAAATAAAGATCAGTCATAATTATAATAATAATGAGGAGGTCCAACAAACTGAGAATCGAGCTGCTCTTATCTATAAACCAGGGGTGTCCCAACTCAGGGTTTCCATAAAAGTATGCTGAATACTTATTTTTTTATCTTTATTTACTTTGCTTTTTTGTAAATATATTTTGTTGATTCACTGTTTAACTAGCCTAAATTTTATTTTGTCATTTTTCATTATTTCTTTTTGTCACCGTAGTTTTGAGTTTTTATATTTTATTCCTTAGCTTGCATTATTTTATCTGCTCATATTTTACGGCTAAGTGTGCATTAGTTACCAAGTACATTTTTACTTCATTTCCTTTGTTTGATTTTTGTTCACTAACAAGGTAGAAGGAAGGTAAATAATTTCCCAGGACCATTCAAGCTTTTCCAGGACATTTTTCTTTTTTCTTCATTTTCCGTATGTTTTCCATGACTGGAAAATTGGTCTATCATTTTCCAGGTTTTCCAGGATGCGTGGGAACCCTGCAACTTCTTTAATCAAGGGCCACATCTGGAAAAATACGAGGACAACCAGGCTATGTTATACATTAACTAAAGCATATGAAAGTTCTGTTTGCAGTGACTCTGGTTGGCCCTGGCGACCGATAGATTGGCCCCTGATCGGGATGAGAAAGCAGCAGGAAACCCTGACAGCTCGTCTTCACATGCAAACAAGAACAATCTGCAAGAAGCTGCCAAACCGTGTACAAGTGTTGGTGCTGAAATATTAAGGCACAGTATGCAAAGAGTGAAGAATTAGGTGTGATTTGCTGCCATAATCCACTTGAATTTGTTCATTAAACAATGAAAGTGCTATAACATGGGCCATGTCTGACTTAACTTCTGGAATTTGCTGCAGGTCCATTAAAAGAGGCTCTAGGGACACAACTGGCCCCTGAGCCATAGTTTGGACACCCCTGCCCCAGACAGAAGCACCAGAGTGAGTGATCGAAGCAGAGAAATAAAAGACGACACAGCAGAGGTCCTTCTTCAGGTCTGCATATATTTTCAATGGTAACATTCATTCTATCAGAGTTTCAGTAAAGGTGTGAAATGTCAACACGACAGAAGACCCTGATGGGGGAGAAAGGATCAGAGGGATGAAACAAACATGGAGGTCACTGCTGATGCTGTGGACACACTCGCTGCCTCTCAGGGTCACTCATCATTTTTATTCTGGACTGGGCAATTTGTTCAGGTAAGGTAAATCTTTTTTTTAGCAGATATACTGTGAGACAATAGTGCAGGAATGATGTATTTTTGTAGGCCAACGTGAAAGTTAGCATCGCTCTTGTTCCCCCGACTGAAAGCTCATGGGATCATTCTGTTCTGTTGATGATGAAGTCTGCAGAGAACAAAAAATGATCAGACTTGTTCGTGTCTTTGTGATGCTCTTAAAGAATCACACTTTTTTGATTATTTCAGCTTAAACGTGATCAGTGGGAGTAAAAAGCTTTTATTCAGATACTGTGGACCCACAACGTGATGACCATATTTTTCATTTTGGAGCACAAAGTCTTTACAAAAACCAACTTATTGTTTCAATGTCACATCTATTTTTTTGTTAAGGAACAGTTATAAAACCAGAAAAAACATTTACCTCTAGAATAAATGACACTCTTGATTTTTAAATGCACCCATGCAGTGATAATATGGTACATTTGTGTATTGAGACAATATTACAGCTGATGTTTGGACAATATATTGCCTTAAATATCTGCAAAAATTCATGATATACAACTTTTTAGGCTGATGTCAATACGGTACCAGTATTACCATCTTCTTTTGAAGGTCGAGTTGGTCCTCATGGCTTTAGCTTGGGTGTGTGAATTGTTGATTATTAAAAACAATCAGAAAAGATTACATTAGGGCATTTTTGTAGTCCTTATCAGCAGTTCATTAGGAATCATCCTTTAAAACACTCAACACTTTAAATTCTAATGTGGCCAACATCAGATGCATTTTATTATTTTAGATTAAACATCAAAATGTTGTGCATGTGTTCATCATGAAACTGTATTCTATGATCCCGCATACTTTCAGCCTTGGGAACCGGGTCGTGCTCAATGCTTTTTTGGACTCATTCCCGCACCACTCTGTTGTTTATAATGATATAGACCATGTTGAGGTTGATTTAAATAAATAATATTGCAGGAGCCCTAACAGAAATATGCCTTCTTCTTAAAAAAGACTGGCTTTACAACAATACAAAGTACACTATCAACTGGTGTTATAAAAAGGGAGAAATAATTGACTGAAATGTTTCAAACCGTTATTATGACCTTATGTTAAGTAAATGTGAGAGATTTTGTCTCTTATTCATAATGATTACAAACAAGAAATTAGGGATGCAGGATATTATCAGACCAATATTGGTATCGGCAGAAATGAACATTTATGCCACTATGTACAACCGATATTTTGAGCTTAAAATAGGCCATAAATATCCCTTAAATATGCTTAAGTATTGGCAAAATGAAGAATATATCATGATGGTTTACCTCATCATCACTGAATGTCCACTTTTTACGAATCAAGAATATTTTTATTAAAGAATAAAATGTTGTTTTCTTGCTTAAATCCATTTCCAACACAAAGCTTTGTAAACTTGACATAAACTATCAGCATCAGTATCGGAGATAATAAGTTTGCATCCCTTCAAGGAATTACAGAACATAAAGTGTTTAGGACTTCTACTTTGCTACCATGGCACTGAACAGAATTACTTTACTCTTACTAATAACAAAAGTTCTCTTTACTGAAGTAAAATGAAGCAAATTCAAGGATAGTACTGCATTTTTAACAATTTTCTAAACGTTGAACATGTTGCTGTGTGATTTAGACAGTTCCCCTCGTCTTTATGTTGAATATGACTGAGGATCCCTGAATTTCTTACATTTTGATGCCACTGATCATTAAAATACTGTAGATTTGATCATTCTGGAACATGATGTATTTCAAAGAGTCTGAATGTCAAAAAATATGGAAATGTTGGCAAAAAAATTGTGATAAACGGAGACTGTTTTAGTGTTTTCCTGCATTTTTAAATTATTAAATTTATCCAGTAAAGGTTGTCAGGGACTACTGTTTTTGTTACCTTATGGGGCTTTTCCACTTTGTGATATCAGCTCGACTCCGCTCGACTTTTCTCAGTTGTTTTGGGTTTCCATTAGAGGTTATTACTTGGACTAATGGAAAATGAAGCAGGAAGTATTCAAACAGAGAAGTGCAGAGCCAAGCTGAGCAGATACCACACATGTAAAAGCACCAATACTGTCAACAAGTTTGATTTTAACAATTGTTTTTGTGACTATTATTTGTTAATTCTCCAAAGAGAGCACATTTTGAGGTAATATCATGAATCTCCACTCAGCTTATAGATATATTTATAACTTGGTGCATATTGCCCAGCCCTAGTTAGAAAGTTCCAGAGGCAGAGGAGGGGGCGCAGAGTGAATAAACAGCATCAGGCGTCCATTAATGGGTGCGAGGACTCGTGCATCCTCTCATCTCCGGTGTTGAGTGTTCATGCCTGTTCATTAGTAACCGAGCGGATCAGAGTCAGCGCTCCGAGACAACATTTCCCATTGGGATCATAAGGATGTCCGACAGGAGTGAAGTGAAGGCTCCAGTGCACGCAGAACCACGACGGTGCAGAAAACAACAAACTAAACATGAGAGAACTACATCTCTTATCCTACTTCACCTCCACAGGCCGATGCTCCTCGCTGCAGAGAGACGCGGCTCAGAGAGTGAACGAAACAAAAACAGAGGTTCAAGGGGAAAAATAAGAATCCAAAAATATATATTTATGTTTATATTTATATATATTTATATATTTACGAGGTATGTATCCACAAAAAAAAGAAACACCCAAAATTTCAAAATAGGCAGTCTGCGTTTTTTTCTCCAAATGTGTCCTTGCTTGCGATGCCTTCAGGAAATATTAATAGTATTATTAATTAAGAATTAAAAAAATAAAAGTGGGAACTGTCCAACAGCCCTGCTCATGTGTCAAACCTTGTAGTCCAGGGACCAGAATCTCCTCCATTAGGAGTCCAGAAGCACCAAGACCAGATGATGGCGCCTGTTTCAAGCGGCTGCACTCCAAAAAAAATTAAAGATCTGAAATCACAACGTCCCAAAGAAAAAAAAAAAAAAAACACTTCATTGTTGAAAAGAACGAGGACGCCCCTCCTAACCGTTGATTTTCCAACGACCACGGTCTCAGAGTCCCCCAGGTGGAGGTCTGGAGTGAGTTAGACTGTTGAGGTGGTGGTAGTCGGAGGTGGAGGGGGGTGAAGGGAGGCTGGCTGCAGGTCCAGAGAAAAACAAAAACAAGGTGTCTTTGTGCAACGAAACGAGAAACAAAAGGACCGAGAGCGAAGTCCTCCCCCACGAGTGATGGTGAGGCTGGCAGTCGACCGACTCCGTCTTCTATCGTCACGCCAGGTACTGCTGCATCGCCGTCTTCGCCCTGAGAGAGAGAGAGCATGTTAAAGGGTGCAGGAATTATACAGAGAGGGGATTGAGGTACACGACATTAGCATAAAATCAGCCACAGGGACGAGATCAGCTCTGATCCAAGGTCCCTGAAGATCATCCAACCTCCCAAAAGAGAAATTCCACAGGTATCAGCAGATATTTGCTACCAAAGCTAAATATCTGTATCGACAGATATTAAAATTTCTGCAGATATTTCCCACGGATATTTTAGCCTAATAGGTTTGCAACAGGACTGTGGATTTTTTTTGGGATATTAATCACAGTAGCCATTTTTTTATTTATATGTATTTATATTTATGTTTAATCTGTCTTCTTTATATATTTTTTTTTATCCACTTTTCAAACTGCTGCTGGAATCCTAATTTCCCTGAGGGAGTTTCCCAAAGGGATTAACAAAGTTCAATCTAATCTAATCTCTAATCTAATTAGGACTTTATTTCATTCTGTTAGCATATAAAACATTCAAACAAAGAAAAATCTTAAACATGTGAATGAAAAGGAGCAGAATGAAGAAAAATCTTAGAGTCTGCCCCTTTCTCACAAGATATTAACTAACTAAACACATAATACAAATAAACAAGAGCTGCAGGCCAACATGCCTTTTTACAGTTTATTATTTCTTATTATCAAAAACAACCAATTAAATAAACAAACAAAAAGACCACATGTTAATTAAGTTTAACTGCTGTTACATTTCACATTGTCACTTTAATATCACTGTCATTTATCTTTACTGTACTGCACAGGAGGCTCAGTTGTCCTGAATGACACTTGCTGTGTTAATTAGCATTTTAGTATGTTAGTTTATTTGATAATTGAACGACACTTACTTTGTTACTCTGTTAATTTAGTGCTTTAGTATGTTAGTTTATTTTGATAATTGTAAATATCTTCTATTCTTTTGATCTCTGTCTTATTCAATGCATGCTACTATCCCTGTACTGCTGCAATACCAGAATTTCCCCGTTGGGGATCAATAAAGGATTATCTTATCTTATCTTATCTTAATTCACAGTTTTCCACAAAACAATCATAGCAAAACTTTCCCTGTAATCTAATAATTTGAGAGAATAAACTCCCAAGATAGAGCGGATTCTCTGGCGGAAGGTAAATAAATCAGTGTTTTAGCTTTAAAAGAGCTGTTACTGTCAAAAATATACATAAGTATGTTCTGATATATCAGCATATCGGATATCGGCAAAGGTCCAATATTGTCGCGGCTTATTTCTCAGACACACCTGTCGCTGAGGTTTGGGTCTGAGGCCTGGGTGAGTTTGTGCAGGATGTCCACAAAGCCCATCTCCCTCAGCTTGTCCTGACGCTCCTGAGAACCTGGAGACACAATCAAAAGGTGAGCAGAAAATATTCAGAATGTTAAAATATTCAGACCAAATACTGTTGATTAACTTGAGACAATTTATCATTTAGATATATTCCTCTGCTTCTTGTGCTTTAAAGTTTAGATCCTTTAGGGCAAAGCTGATGATTAGAAGAAAAACATGGTGTTTATAAAAATGATTGAGTTATTAAAAAAGTCTGGTTTATCATAAGCTTTGGTCAAAATCAAGGAGTATTAACATGGACTTGGACGTACAAACAGACTTTCAGACATATTTCCATCAAATGGTCGAGAATACAGAAGAGACAGACTTGAAATTAGATTTTTCCTTCCAGGTAACCCTTAATGTACAGTTTCTTGGTTTAGTATCTGCTGTGTAGAGGTTTGCAGTTGTACATACAGCCCCCTGTGCTCCTCTCCCTGCAGGAGTGTGAACATTTCCAGCCCACCCCTCTTTGTCCTCTCTCTGAACCCTGCCCTCCTTTGTTCCTCCGTCCTCACACTTGTGTGTCTCTTACCGTCCTCCTCGTTCCAGATCAGGTTAGAGATACAGAAGGTGGCAGCGAGCTGTAGTTTCACATTCGAATGCCCCTGGAGGAACAGCAGCAGTCAGAACAATCACACACCAGGAGGAAAAAAGGGACAGAGTAAAAGCTCATAGTGGATAAAAGACGTCACAGTGCTGAAACAACAAGGCAGAAGATTTTTTATCCTTTTTTTATTTAATGTGGTGAAACTTACGCAGCTCTAAGATGCACATGTGAGGTATTTATGGCCATGATTATGATCACGCCAGAGGACATCTGAGCAGAATATGAGGTCAAATAAAAAACACTTCACCCGTCTTAACCCTTTGACTGGCATTGTAACCATGCGGTTGACTTTTTGCTGCCTTACCACTGTATTTAAAATTTTGAAAGCTCATCTTTGCCTGTATTTGCTTATTCATCTCAGCGTTTGTAACACCAATATGTACCCACTGGCTGGCGCTGCTGTACGTGAATGTAACTGTTTGAAAACTAGAAAAAATCAGAAGTGAATCGTTCCTGCGTAGCTCCTCAGAGATCTAACAGTAAGAGCATACATCGGAGTGAGAAAAAATCTTTTCACATATTTCCAGATCCTTTAACGATCATAATTTAGTTGAGGGAAATAAATTTGATGGTAAAAAAATATATATTTTTCCTCAGAAAACTGTGTCAACCGCCAAATCTCTTAATTTTGCTCTCTGTGATGTTTTTATGCAGAAAAACAAAAAAAATTGTTGCAGAAATGAAAGAAATCCATTCATGCCCAGGATAACCCTTGACAGACAAGCCAACCAGCAGGTCGACCAACATATCTGCTTCCTGATTGGGTAATCTGAAAAATAAAGCCTGAAACTTTGCTAAATGAAGAGGAAGGATCACAATTTTACCAATAAATTATTTGTTGCAGATGTATTTCTTAGTTTGGAAGTGAAAGGGTTAAATCTCACTGAAATCTCCGCATTAGTTTTCCAGGTATATGTGATTGATAATCAATCACATTTAAGTGAGAAATATTTTGTTCATTAAGTCCTGAGCAGAGTCATTCTTTTAGACAAACGATCAGCATCAGTGGAAGAACATTTGCACGTTTCTCTGGACTTAAAATGATTAAAAATACTTTTCAGTGCTGCTCAGAGTGAAGGCGTAAATATTACAGCCTGAAATTGTGGCATGAATGGGACTCTTAACTGTGAAAAGTCTGATGCTTCAAGTGTTTCACTTTGTTTATGGAGCTCTGTGGGAGTTAATTTAGTTCTTTTATTAAAATGACTTGCTGTGGGGCTCATCGTGGTGAGGACGTGCTCTCTGGTTTCTTTTAAAAGGAGCCTCCTGGAGCTTGTGATGCTCTCTTAATAAAAGCTGTCTGTAACATGCTTTAATAAAAGGATTAATTTTATCTGCAGACAAAAGCGAGGAGGGAAAAGAGGTTTACACAGAACAAGAATGAGCCGCAGTACATAATACTACTAGCTCAGTGTTGGACTACTGCCTCAAATCGCACCTTACTGTACTGATCTGTGGATCCACTCGCTGATCTTTCTTCTTTCTTGCACAACGAAACATCTTTGCTCTCCACTGACTCTGCTGCTCTGTACTCCAGTGTGTACTGTTTAGATTAAGTCAGTGTAGTAAATAGTATCCTTACTTTTATTTAGGTTTTACTTTAGGTTAATGCTTTAAATGTTATCATTATAGTTTTACTTAGATTCTACTAGCCTTAGATTATGTAAGTTTTGTAAATATTATTGTTATTTTCATTGAGATTCTATTTTATAGATTAATGCTGTAAATATTATCCTATTATTTTGTTAGATTTCATTTAGATTTTACTTGCCTTAGATTTTGGTAGTGTTGTAAATATCCTATTCTGTATTTTTACCGCCTATTTATTTCTTTTATATTTATTTATGGATAATACTGGGACCTCAGTAACTAGTTTTGTTCTTTTCTCATGTAAGTATAGACTGGAATGACAAATAAAACTCCTGAATCATCGAATATAGATAGAGGTCTTACCATGTAGTATTTGATTTTTTGGAGCATGTCGTCGTTGGTCATGATGAGTTCCTTTGCCGTGTTTCCGTCTGCGATGTTGGCGAGGATACACAGCGTCTGTAAAACCAATTTTAAGTCAGTGATTTAACTTTTATTTCTGTGATTCATTCATAAATACTCTGATTTGTTCCCAGCTCTGCACGAGTGGACCATCAGCGGGCAGGCCTGAATGTTAAACCTGCTCTGCAGAGCGGCTGCAGGATGAAGTCTGCATGAAAACATCAGTAAGTACGAAGCAGACAGGGACGAGGAGGAGGAGGAGGGTGCTGACCTGCTCTTTGACCTCTATACTGTGCTCTGCCTCCAGGATGAGGGTCACCGCCTGCATGATCTGCTTCCCATGAGAGCTCATGATCTGGTCGATGTGCTGATAATACGAGAGAGAGAGAGGGAGAGAGAGTAGGACGTGAGATTTCTGCAGGATTTATGCAAATTCAGCACATGTAGCAGAGCTGAATTGATATCCACAAAGAAGGTCAGTGAGTGTGGAGGGAGTGCTCGAGGTAACAGAGCAAACTCTTCTGCAACATGCCATTAAAGGCCTCATGGGAGATCTGCAACCTGCAGACCATCACGGGCTAAAAATAAACCTGAAAGGGTTTTACTTCATCCTTCAGGTGACTTTTCTGCACGGGCTAAAATGTTTTATGGAGTGGGTTTGGACAAAGATGTTTAACCTAACACTGACAGGAAATCACTGTGGCTCTCAGTGCTGAGCAACATTACTTTTTCCAACATTTTTTATAAACACAAAGGCAACATACAGCAACAGTTAAACACCTTCAGGGCTTAAATCCACACATGTATCGACAAATTACACAAACTCTCATATCCACACTCAACTTGCACACATTTTTAAATATAAAAATGATAAAATGAATTTTATATGGCTATAACATATGGCTCCCAGAGCTGGACAAAATCTCTCTGTTTGCCTTTTAGTCTCTCCAAGCCCATATACTCTGAGAGGCTGTTTACAAGACTCCGTTTTCACCAGAAACGCAAAGGTTTTTCCTTTGCGTCTTCAAAAACGATCTGTGTTCAGACAGAGACTCGAGAACGACTGAAAACGCTACTGGACACATGCCAGTCCAGTAGATGGCGATGTAGGCTTGCAGAGAAACAGCGCAGTTACAACACACTTATGAAGAAGAAAAATTTTCCACCAACAACAATGGCGAGTGGATGCACAAAGACGCAGGAGTCTCTTGTCTGGACAACAAATCTGTCTGCATAGTTTTGTCTGGATAACGAACCGAGCACAGGAAGCAGCACACATGTTACTCAGGAGACGGCCGAAGCTGTTGTTGTTCCTGGTATGCGCACGCAGCCTTCATGTGAAAGAGTACTGCACATGCAGTGACGTCAGCGTTTCCCCCTGAAACGCTGAATCGTGTTTACATGAGACCGGGTGACAGAGCGTTTTGAAAACTCTCCACCTTGGACCCTGGTTTCAAAAGTTTGCGGATTCAGACGCTCCACAATGAAAACTCTTCGGATTCGGCCGGAAACGGAGTCGTGTAAACACCACCTGAAAGTTCCCTTATCCACATCCTCAATGTAGGAGCGTCCATACTTTTCCAACATGGTGCAGTAGCTCTCCTGCTTGTTGAAGTCCAAAATCTATAAGTCTGGTCTGTTTGTGCATTTGTGTAAAGTCATTTAGAAATTTTCCAAGCACACAAACTGACAAACATTTAATAACATCTTTCCAAAAGCCCTGAAACTTTGGACATTTCCATAGACACTGGATAAGAGCACCCTTTTCATTGACACAAACATCTGGAATATTAGCCGACATGTGATGAAGTCTGACAGGAGTTCTGCACATTCCTGTCAGCCATTTATACTGAAGTAATTTCAATCTTGTATTTATTGTCTGTTTCTGTGCCTTTAAAGAAGTATCAGCAGTCTGCATCAATATCTTCTTGAATGTCGTTTCTCCATGAGTTTAGTTTATCTAGTGTTAAGCCTTTAGCATTAAACACTAATACACTGTAATATTTAGAGATGTGACCCTTTTTCGTCAAATTATCCAAGCTTATCTTCTCTATTATGTAATGTTTTTTAGGTATTTGATATTTCTCACATAATTGATCGAAAGTAAGCAAAACTATATCCACATAAAGATACCTTATGTATCTTTATGTGTATCTTTATCTTATAAAGATACTTTCTGAATACTCTTCATACTCCACAACTTAAATCCCCCATCCTTTCTGCCTGGTATAAACTTCTCGTTACTCCAAATAGGAGTAAATTGCTTTGAGCAACATTATACTCCTGCCTCACTTTTAAATAACATCTACATCTTCAGCTATGATCTGCTAAAGGGGGTGCACTCAGCTTTACAGTCACAGCTCAAGGATTTGATGTGGTAATTATTCCTGTAATGTTTTCTCAACACGTTTAGTTTTTACCCTTCCAACCGTTCAGACAAAGCAATCGATTGGGCCAAAGATTGGGACACTGAATTATCATTAGAACACTTATTTGTCTCTTCTATTCATTTCTGTTGGTTGCAACTGGTGAGAAGATGACTTGTCAAAGTACATGTTGATGTATAGACTGTACAGATTATCTTTAACATTAATGACGAGTACACTGAATTAGATTTAGTCTATGAGAATCGTTTACAGGGTGCAGCAATGGTTTACGTCTGTAATGATGCTTGTGAAGAGTGTTTCTCACAGGGCGCGTCGACAGCAGGTTTCGCAGTAAGCCGAGCGTCTTCATCAGCACGTTGGTGTCAGGGTCTGACAGCAGGCGGAACAACTGTTCGGTGCCCAAACAGCGAACGATCTCCACCTTCACCTTCTGATCGGCCTGGAACGCCATGTTCTGATCAAACACAGGAGGAGAGTCTGATTCTTGATCTTGAGGGTTATAAGGCGTCTGAATGTGAAGTTAATGCTAAAAAATCCTGTGTTTACCATCAGGGCCCAGATCCCGTTGACCCTCAGAGCCGGGCTGTCGCTTTGGGTCAGACTGCATAGTAACTCGATCACCCCGGACTCCAGGATGGGCTGCAGAGACACGTCAGAAATGTTACTTTATTAGACAGAAGGATTCATTTTTTTAATCCTTCATGTGTGAGAGTAGATGTGTACCTCTTTGCTGGGAGAGAACTCCAGCAGCAGATTGCATAGTGTTGAAGAAGCCATGACCAGGACTTCATCTGGAGCGTTCTGCAGCAGCTACGTCACACAAACACGACAGTTTGTTCATTTTCATGTTCAAACAGCCTGACACATGTTTGTTTAGCTAGATCATCTTCCTCTTAAAGGACAAAACTCTTTAAAACAGTATCCATCATACCTTCATGAGAGGTTTCCACACCGCATGGTCGTGGAAGCTCGTCCTCAACTGCTGCACCGACCGAGAAAGACTGTGGAGACACCTGCACAGTACAAATATCTGAGTTTGATGAGCATAAACCAAATGTTTCAGTCACATTTAAAAGTATTTACACACAAGTGCAGTGAGGCTCACCGCTCACTGATGATTGCAGTGTTTTTGCTCAGGCATTGGAAAAAAATGAGCTTAAAAGTTCAAGATATTTTTACTGAAATAGAACAAAACAGCTGCTGAATCTTTTGGCACAACAACTCAGGTGAATGGGGACACTGCTGGTCACGTGCATGTGTGTTTGAATGGAACAATCTGGTGAAGGCAAAGAGGATGTCCAAGACAATGAACGTCCTGAGCGCCCACGCACATCAAAAACTTCTGGAAACATTCAACAGATTGGACAAATCGTGCAAAATGATAGAGGACTCGGAAAAAGAAAGAGAGCAGAGATAGTCTCCATGAAAAGACAGACTCTGCAAAAGTGTTTGCCAAAGCTGTCCCAAAAGCTGACTCCTGCTCAGAAGGAAAAACAAACTTGTGGAGATATTTTGGAATAAATTGAAGGACATCCAAATTTTTTAGAAGGAGGGATTGAATGTGATCAAACTTGGATCTTCCAATGTGATCCTGAGACAAAAACATCAGCTCAAAAAGAAAGCAAGTCCAAACTCAAGGCTGTGTTGATGTTTTCTTTCACATTAAGGGATCGGTTTCCAGAAGGTTCAGTCTGGACAGAAGCGTTTAGAAGCTGACTGAACGATCATTCTGTCACTTACAGTCATTATGAGCTCTTTAGATGACAGCGTAGAGGGATGATATTTCTGCGCGTCACTTAGCATCACACAAACCAAATCATACAGCACACTCAAAATCGGGAGAAGAGTGACAACATTATGGAAATGTTTCTGTTGTTGTTTTGTTCTTCATTTAATGATAAAAGGTCAAGTTTTTGTAAAAAATGTTTCTAAAGCCTGTATGCTAATCTTTGTATGTGCAACCATTGTTTACAGGCTTGCAGCTGCCTTTTGCCGTCGTCATGCTCGAGCCTCTTTCTCCAGGATCTGCAGACAGTACGGCCGGCAGATCTTGCTGCACTGGAGCACCCCCGGTTAAATGTAAGTTAAGCTTCCCAAAGCTTCACTTCAAAAGATTGAAAATAATCATCTATTATTACTGTTGTTATTGATAAAAATCCACATAGAGTGGGCCTACCAATACAAGGCCTTTAACTGTTAATGTCAGTGTATGTGACCCTCATTTTGATAACCTCAAAGCAGAAAGAGCCTCGCACCCCTCCTGAGATCTTTAACCCTCCAAAACGGAGAGTCCAGACTCCAGGTTAGGAACCAAGAGTCTTAACTGTACTTAGAAAATGTTTCAGCATTAAAACATGGCCGACATATTTTTAAAATGTAGTGTACCTGACAGCTGCCAAACGAACTTTAATGCTGGACTCTGATAAACCGCTGACTATCCTGTCCATCATGTTCTCCGTCTCTGTGATCTGACAAAGAAAAACACAAAAAATAAATCAGAATATAAGCAAATTTGTTAAATACACATTTAAACAAACATACGAGTAAAGGAAGGGTCACCTTTTTTCTAATATCCTCGTCATTGGAGCCGAGCGATGCATAAAGTTTGAACGCGGCTTGTCTCAGCTCGTGTGCGTGCTTCAGGTCGTAATCCAACTGCAGGTACAGGAGAGAGCAGGAGATCATGTGAGGGCTGAAGTCAACAAGTGAAGGAACTTCTGTTAGTTTCTCCTGCACATCATGCTCTTCGGCAGAAGACAAAAGCAGCAGAAATGCTAAGGGTAACTCAGTCATGGCTGATTATAAAACCATAACAGTAATGTTTGGATCGTCTCTGATAGAGCCGGGAAAATCATTAATTCTTACACATAATAGCCCCTAAACGGCTCATTAAGGAAATTAATGTGCTTACAATTTTTAATCCTGTCATTATTATCACTCTGGGGATTTAAATGTCCTCTGGTCCAACAATTACTGAATGTTTTTCTGAAATATTCGGCATAAACATTCACGATCCCTTGTGGGTGGAAAAAAAGAGTTAAAGGATAAAAATGTGACATTTTCTCTGCTCCATGATGAGGTTGACATTTGTAGTTTCAGGAGATATTTTGGTAAAAAAATATCTGCCTCAAAACTGAACACTACTCAAGCAGAAACTGTTTGAGTGACTTTTAACATCAGGCCAAATCTGAAGGTCAGTTAAACTTTGATCTGCCTCTGCTTTATCATCTGCTCAAGGCTCCTGCAAACTTTATAAAGTCAAATGTAGGACTTTTACAGATTCAAGACTCCAAACAAGTTTGGATTTCATGTGGGACTCTGATTCTTGTTGCCAAAAGTTAAAAAGCTCCTGCTCATATTTTGCAGGAAGAATTGAAATATTTTATATCTTGAAGCCAAATTTCTTCAAACTTGTCTTTCCCCACCATCCTCCCTTTTTGCCTCTGTTTATGGTTTATGGATATTTATGTAGGGAGCTGATGTTTATGCTGCTCTAACTGATATGCACTGTCACATAGAAAATGAAAAATATAAATATGAAAAATTCCAAGTGCTAAGACAAATCATCACCTTGGAAATGTATGAAGCCACAGGCAGTGTATGACACAGCTGACTCCAAATCATGGTGCAAGCCTCAGCATCTCAGGAAACAGCCCAGTTTCTGGATTAAAAAATAGGTGTGCTTGCCCCTGCTGATCATCGGGCAGACGACTTCGCACCGCAATAGGTGATAGGCCGCAAAGGAGGGCAAGTCCCTCTTTAATAGGGATGCACAATATTGTATTACCTGGCAGGCTGATATCCCCAAACTCACGATTACTGATATGCAAACGTTTGGTCAAGAGCAAAAAGACTTCCCCAAACTAAAACTGTTTCTTTTACAGTGACAGTGTTTTTGTGAGAGGGACAGATGGGAAGCAAGAAAAACAACATTTAAATTCTACTTTTGATTAACAAAGTGGTTAAAAAATAGGCTGTAAATATCTGCAAAAACTTGACATCTGCTGATACTGATAATCAACCTTTAAGGCAGTTATCTGCCAATACCGATAGTCTTGATAATACTGTGCATCTTAACTATTTAAAACAGCAAAGTGTCATCAACACAACGCAGGAGGGGATCTCTCAAGTTCCAACCAGCCACACCACGCAGCTGCAGCTCTTTGTTTTTGTTATTTGTACTTCATTTAACTTTTTTTTTTTTTTAAGATATTTTTGAGGCATTTATTATTGATAGTGTAGAGATAGCAGATAGACCTGGAAAGGGCCACTAGGTAAGGGTAAAGCCCTGAGGTATTCCTCATATTTTCTGTTAGTGTAATTAATCTAAATAAAATCAACCAGATTATGGTTTAAAACGTAAAAGTTGTCTCAAGTGGCTGCTTGGGATTTCGAGGATTTGGGTCTTTTTTCCTCTGTTGGGTCTTCGTCGCCCTTAGATGGGCATAACACAAGAATTTCTTAAGCCTTTTCCACAGTGCCTTTATGCAAAAGCATAGAGACAAAGCTATGTCATCTATACACCTCGAGATGCTCAAAGTAATCCCACAAGGCTGTAATATCTGTCAACTGAATGAATGGGGCTGCAGACAGCAGATTTTACCTCGTAGGCACACTCAGACTCACCCTCTTTATGTCCGTGATGGCCGACACAGAGCTCGGGTATTTAAAGTAGTCTGCTAACATGGCCACCAGATGGTCCGTGGTGCTGGCGATCCTCTGCAGCTCCACGTCGGGCTCCATCAGGTAGGCCAGCGTCTCTGCCCCCTCCACCCTCTCCTCCAGAAGGTGCTCTTTACTGCACATCCGCACCAGGCACGGCAGCGTCTGGAGAGGAAAATCAAGTCAGACACAAACATCGACTAAAACAGAGGCATCGACACAAAAGAGCATCAACATATCAGTGTTCATTTAGTCGACTAATTATTTTCAGCATAGTTTTCGTCAACAACCTTTTCTCCCCTGACAAAAACTAGACAGTAACTAATAAAAACAAGTGCACATGGACAAAAACTCAAACTAACTGACATTTTCATCAACAAATAAAAACTAGACTAAAATGTTTGACAGAGACTTAAGCCAATCAGACCTAATTTGGTCATGTAGAAAGTAGGGACAAGTTAGGAATATATCCAATCACAGCTGCCTTAGCTTGGTGGTGGTGGGATAAGTTGTGGAGCGATCCAATCAGAGCTCCTCTCTTTATGAATTGATATATTCATGTAGAGCAGGTTCACTCTTTGTTGTCAGTTCTGGTATTGTAACTGAGATGCTCTGCCAGGTAGCCTAAATAAAGGTGACTGCATTTCACACAAAAGGAAAATTTGTTTCTGTTCATTTATACATTCAGACTTTACTAGCATTCAATAAAGGGTTATTAGATGTTTGATTTTATCCAAGTGTAAAACATGACTTCAGAAATTCAAGGAAAAAAATGCCTTACCCTTTACACTTCATATTTTAGTCGACTACATCTACAGCAGATTTCATCGACTAAAATGATGAGAAATTTCATCGCCTAACACTAGACTATAGCAATTTAGATGACTAAATTATGAATAAAACTAAAAGATATTTTAGGCAAAAGATTATAACTTAAACTAAATTAAAAAGTGCTGTCCAGAGAGACTCACCTTTAGGACTATACAGCTGTCGTCTGTTCTGATGGCACCCGCTCGACACATGTACGTAAGACTGCAGCGAGATGAGAGGAGGGGACAGTGTTTTAGTTCTCTTTACACTGTTTAGTAAAAATCCATCCGTGTATTAAACATTGGGCTCTCCTGTGCGTACCACTTCACTTGGGGAGCAGCTTATCATGACATCTTTTGCTAAACTCAGCTCAACTTTTTACTTCCTGTGGTTTATGATGTCATAGCTATACAGACTCCACCCAACATGTGTTTTCTGCTCATCACAAACAGACACCATGACTGTAAAGTCCACTCTGTAACCTGTAACCGCTCTTCCCTCATCCCATCAGACATCATTTGCAATCAGTGCAGAGCTCGTTATTACAGGCTCCTGTAGCCCCGCTCCCTCAGATCGGTGTGTTTCCAAAGGGGAGGGAAAAAGAGCTGCATCTTTTCTTTTTTTGTTCAGCATAAATGAAATATTTACAGAATAGACACCCAGGACGTGATGCAAAGGTCAAACACAGCAGGACATGGACCTTTTTGGTACCTTTTTTGGCTCCTTTTTAACATACGTTCATTCCTTTATGTAAACTGATAAATCTCCATCTTTTTGTCTTTTCTTACTTAAATATGCTCATTCCCTCCTTTTTCCCAGCTATCTCTAATTTGATAATTAAAGTGAAATGCATTTTAAGATCTAGCGGACCTTTTCAGATACATTAATACTTATCAACTCTAAAAATGAAGATCTACAGGAAATATCCCTGTTTGTTATGTGTTATTATTAAGATTATTTTACTCACCATTTGGCTGCTGTTAGCTGCATTTCAATGGGTTGATCCCTTTGCATCATTTTGACAAATACCTGAGAGAGCTGCTCCCCATCCACCAGCACTGCAACACAATCAGAAATAAACTTTGTTGAAAAGTGAAGCTCAAAGAGGGGAATGGCAAACAGACCTTTAAAGACCTTTTAAGAGCCAAAAAGTGCACTAAGTAGCATCATGTGGACTCAACAGTCTTCCCATTGGTCCAGCTTTGAGACAGATGATTCACTCGTCTTACTCATCATCATCACTATTCCCTGCTCTTATTAACCTTGACCTCAAATGTCCTTGACCTTGCATTTCTCTACCTTCTTACCTTCCTTTCTTCATAACAGGTTTATAAATACAGCCTTCATGCCGCCCTAAAACTCTAAAATTGTCACTAAAACCTGTGAATCTAAAAGAATAGCTCAGAAAGTTGCATAACTGATAAAATATTCAGACCTGCCCGAGTCAAGGTGCCATCAAAAATTCAAGACGTCTTACTGGTAACAGTGAGACTTTTTAAGACATTTCATAACCTCATAATTTCAGACATTTATTTACGACTTTTTCTGACTTTTGAAGGATCTGCAGGACTCCTGAGAAGAAGAAGAGCTGTCCTCACCATTCACCAGTGTCATGGAGACCTGAGTGTTCTCATAGGCCAGGACTGAGAAACACTTTAAAGCCTGCATCCGGACCTGCAGCAGCACAGAGGAGGGATGAGTGAGATGAACAATACTCAGTGATTAAGGACGAATCGTGACACCAGGACAGTCTTTCATTTTATTCCTACCTTATAAGAAGGAGAGATAAGTAGAGGAGCAATGTTCTGGATGGCCCCATGGTTGTAAAGAACTGTCTGGTGCTCTGGGGTCTGAAAACAACGAACATTCATCAACACCGAGACGACGTTGAGCTACTAGTTTGATGGACTCCACAGGGTTCAAGCAGCAGAAACGTCAATAAATACCTTACAACAGTGGGAGAAGATCTGCGTGATGTACTCCTGGGTTCTCTGTGAGCGGCTTAGCAGAGACATGAGATGGGGAATCACAGTGGGGTCCTTCAAAACACAAGAATTTAACAAGAATAATAATATTTAGCCTTTTTTTTTTTCAGTGTGTAGTGATGGGATTACTGCTAATTTAGGAATCGATAATTAAGTATATTAAAGATTTCAGCAGCTATGATCTGCAGGAAAGTGCTTCAGATGCTACAAAACCCTCTTTATTTTTACACCTCCATTAATTAATATTTAGAGCTTTGATTTATGAGCACTGGGGATGAAACAAGACACTCAGCCCATTTTGCTTACTGTCACAAGTCCTTTTTTATTTTTTTTCCCCGTTCTCAGGTGTTTCAAACATTTTTCCAGAATATTATGAGATTATTGAGGGAAAAGCTAATCCAGCTAACTGAGGAATTGGTATTATATATATATTAAAACTTTCAGCAGCTACAGTCTGCAGTAAAGGGCTTCAGATGCTACAAGATATTTTAAGGCATTTTGTTTTTAGTTTTTAACCTCCATTGACCCTTTGACTTCCAAACTAAGAAATACATTTGCAAAAATTTATTTGTTGGCAAAACTGTGTTCCTTCGTCTTCATTAAGCAACATTTCAGGCTTTATTTTTCAGATTACCCAATCAGGAAGCAGATATGTTGGCCAACTGGATTGACAATGACTGAATTTCTTTCATTTCTGCCACAAAATGTTTGTTTTTCTGTATAAAAACATCACAGAGAGCCAAATTTAGAGATTTAGCCGCTGACTCAATTTTCTGAGGAATCGTATACAATTTTTTTAATGATCAAATTTATTTCCTTCAACTAAATTATGATTGTTAAAGGATCTGGAAATATGTGAAAAGATTTTTTCTTACTCTGATGTATGCTCGACTCGCTTCCTATTTTTTCTAGTTTTCAAACAATTATATTCATGTACAGCAGCGCCAGCCAGTGGATACATATTGGTGTTACAAAGACTATTCATAGAGGTGAATAAGGAAAGCGGACAAAGATGGGCTTTCAAAATTTTAAATAGTGGTAAGGCAGCAAAAAGTCAACCGCATGGTTACAATGCCAGTCAAAGGGTTAATTAAAAGTTATAGTTTAATTATAGGGATTAAACAGTACACTTAGCTCACTGTCACAAGATCTATTTAATTTCTTTTCTCATTCTCAGGTCCACTGTTTTCCAGAATATCATGAGACTATTGAGGGGAAAAAGCTTTTTATTCATCCCTAAACATTTGCTCCATTTAATTTTTATGCAAAAAATGACATTTCATAAATATCCTTGATGCATTTTATGATTTACATGTTTAAAAATAAATGGGTTGAAAGAATATCTTTTTCAAGTGTTGGTTCATAAATGAGCGACCCTGAAAAAATGCCCAACATTCTGCATGCTCCTGTGCTTGTGTTTTAGCCAAAGTCTGCATGAGTAAACCTACAGTGTAGAGCAGCTGCACAGGGGTGACCGGGCTGATGAAGACCGTTCTGAGACATCGCAGACAAGCTTCGATGAAGACCAGGTCCGGACAGAGGAGACCTGCGGGGACAAACGGCTGTTATGTGTGCTCCCACAGGTTTTATCTTTGCTGTACATATTTGCATGCATAAGGATGTGTGTGTCAGTGTGTGTGTTCTCACCTTGAAGAAGGGCAGGGATGATGTGACAGTCCACCAGGGACTTGATGTTGTTCTCGGTGCCCATGGCCAGGCTGCCCAGCACCACGGCACACTCGGTCCTCAGCTCCAGGCTGGACGAGCTCTGCTGGAGCAGGTACAGTAACCTGGGGGATTGAACACACAGACTGTGACGCGGGTTTCTCCGCAGCTCATTAATGCATCCCTCACTCCCACTGTTTACCCTGGACTTAGCCTCTCTGAGCGAAGAATCAACAGAGAGGTGTGAGGAAGAGACATAATGACAGAGGAAGTAAATTAACTAAATGAGAAGTCTTTCACTTCACAGCAACCTCAGTTTGTTTTGATATGATGACTGGAACATTTAACTTCATTTGCATAAATCTGATCTGCACTTTAATCCAAAACTGAGCTCCTCTGTTAAGAAAGTAAGCACAACAAACCTGACCGCTCAGTAGAGTGGTGCAATAGTGACGGCATTGGCATGGAAAAATAAACTGTTAAAAAAATGATTATCTAAGAGGAAGTCATGTCTCTGCAGACTTACCTGGGCACAGCTCCGAGGACAATCAGGTTGGCCTTCTGCTTGTTGTTTCCTATGACAGCATTTTTCATGTCACTGCAGAGAGACGGAGACACAAAGATGTTAAAGCAGCTCGAAGCAACTGCAGAAAGTGTCCAGTGCAGTCAACAATGTGAGCACTGATATACTGGCTGGGACCGTGACTGACAGATTTTAGCCTTTTTTTGGCAAGTTCGGCCACAAAATTTATAATCATTATCAGAGCACAAAACTGACCTTTTTTTTCTAACAAATTTTTATTTAAAGTTTTGCACATAACCAATTACAATATATGTTTAAGAAAACAAATGAAGAAGAAAAACTAAATAATCTAAACAACTTGGAAGACATTTTTGGATCAGTTCATGGCTTCGGTCCCATCCATACAGCGACAAAAAGGAAAAGACAGACAGGGGTTCAGAAACAAAAGTACTTTGAAAATATGTAAATCATAAACAAGCAAAATAACAAAAATAAATGTATATATTTACATATTTACATAAACACACATATGCATTTTGTCATTATTTTAAAATCAAAAACACTCATGATTTAACAGAAGAGCAAAAAAACAGAGCTCTCATAAGAAGCTGTTCCTCAACATTTATGCATTTTAACTCAAATTCAAGTCTAATGAGCAAAAAAACTGAGTCCAAGCTTCTTAAAAACAGTTTCTCCTTCTTTTTGATGGAATTTTCAGGGCATTTACAGGTTATTTAAGTATAGATTACAATTTTTTTTCCTTTATTTACAACAGCATAAAAGCGGTCACAGCTCTTTTGTCTTGGAGATATTGCTATTTTTACTGTTGTCATAGCATGTTTTGTCAGGATTTCTTCATTTCTCATTCATTTTTTATATCTTAAATCAGCTGGCAGGCCACACTGAGTCATCAGGAAGGCCGCATGTGGCCCCGGGGCCGCCAGTTGGTCACAGCAGCAGTCATGAGTTGTACCAGACGCTCTGAAGTCCCCAGAAACACTGAAGCTTCACATCCAGCAGCTGTGCCACATGAGCGAGCCTGATCATTTGCATTCACTCGTTCTGTTTTCAATGCAAAGTTTCCTCACTCTGTATCTGCTCCAGCTGATATCAGATGGCAGGTGAGTGAGCGAGTGGAAAAGTACAGCGGGAGCTCGCAGTCAGGTGGAGCGGTACGAGCCGTAACCAGAGCTAGACTCCTCAGAGGTTAAAAATAACGATGAGAAAGCCCCGAGTCCAGGTCACAACAGTGAGAAACGGGGTGGGAGCCAGAGTGTGAGAACCAGATATTAAGTCACACTCAACAGTGAAAGAGACTCTGAAACAGACTCAGACCGTAAACACTCAGATCATGGTCACTGAGGGATAGGGCCGGGCAACACGGACTCAAAGGCATCACACACCAAATACTGAAATGTTATTTCTTTAAGAAATATCGAAAAAACTTTTAGTGTTTCCAGACCATTTATTTAGAGTGGCATCCCACTGCTCCAAATTAAAGCCACAGATTGCTATATTTAAGTGATTCAGTCACATAAAAGGTCTGAAAATGACCGACCTCCACTTCTGAATTAGGGTAATTGTCTAATTTTGCAGGTCCCCCTGTCAAAACAAAATATATTCTTACTTGGTGACCACATTTGTTTTTCTGCAGCTCCATTCACCAGCACTGAACAATTTTAGGAAAAGATCTAATTGCAATTTTTCTGGCAGATATTGCGATTTCAATTTGATTCATGATTTTCTTCAAATCAGTCTTCAGTGCAATATTCACTATATTTACAGTATGGACAACAGTAAGGAAATCAATGACCAAAATCACACATTATTCATCATCTAATATTGATGATAAATAATCTGTTTTCATTTTTAAGGGATACTCCAACTTCTACTCCTAAACAGATTCTCTGTGTTGTTGACCTGCTCACCAGCACTTCCATAAATGCAAATTGCTGTAAATCTGTAAAATAGTCTGTGTAAAATAGTTGACACAACAGATCCTGGGTCAGTCAGGAACGCTGCAAAAAATTGCGGCTTTGGCGATCACATGATTGCGTTGTGTGAAATTAGAATTTCGATCCAAAAACGATAAATCTTTCAGCCCTTCCATTTACGCTGCAGTTTCAAGCCTGACATTTACGCCCCTATGATGGACAGTATTTAGGAGTTTGTCTGCAACATTTGACCACTGAAAGTCATATATTGCTGAATTTCAGATGTTAAAGACTTCTATTTTAGTAACCATGGTATCAAACAGCTTTGAACACAATTTGATTTTTACTGCTAATTAAAAAAATACTCCTAAAATAAATACAAGACTGAAATTAAATTAAATTCATAAAAACAAAAACTTCCATTCGGATTTAACAACGCAAACACTTTTGTAGATTATTTTATAGGCTATAAGTGTATAATTGTTGTTCTTACAGTAAAATGTCTTTGACAGAGATAAAGCCCTGTCTTTAATTTGTTTTTCAAATGAATATAAACTAAATTTGTATAAAACACTCTGTCTTTCTTAATATCTTGTTTGAAAATGTATCAGTATAACTTCAAACTCAATATTTTCCGGCCCTACTCAGACACACTTTCATCAGTGATGTTTTCTGCATGATAAAGTCAAAATAAAGACCAAAATAAAAGACAGAAGCAGTCCGTTAAAACCTCTGACTGCTAAATCACCGTGGCTGAATAAAGCCCACACTCCTCCTGTCACCAGCTGCTGTAACAGCAAGAACATCTGCTCTACAAAATGACTGAACATGCAGAAGAAAGATTAATACAAACTCTTCCTCTGCCTCAGTACATACAGTAACAGTAGCTGGAGATAGACTTACATGACTCCCTGCAGCACTTTCTGTGGGTCGGGGTCAAACAGTCGGTCAACATAATGGCGACTCGTGGCAGTGACTTCCTAAATAAGGAGAAAGATAGCAGAATGATTAGTGACCATGACATCAGTGACCTTTTTAAAGCAGGAGTGAATCTGATAAACCTGCAAAATTTCACTCTTACTCTAAAAGACACAAATAAACAGAAGGGCAGTGATTTTAAATCTGCTTTACCTCTAACACAAAGTCAGAATGAGACCAAACAAGAATGCACAGCATCTCTGACATAAGATCATAGTCAGCTGGCAAACACATTAAAGATTAATTATTGGCATCTGTATAAAATCTAATTACTTCTTGTATGTATACACAAACAGAATGTACAATTTTGTTGCTATGCATTTGCAAAAAGTTTGTGAAGTTTTAACCATTTCATCAGTCCTACTTCAGCTGAAGTTTTGTTCTACTCTAATCCTTTCTCCTCAAACTCTAAAGTTTTAGCTCAAAGCTCAAACAAGTTTCATTTTTGCACATAAAAAAAATGTGCTTTATAGGTTTCAAATCAAAGCACAGGGTCAATAATGTCACAAGAAACCACCAAATAAATCTGCTGCTTGTTGGGAATATTATTTTTGAATTTAAAAGTATAATGTGAATGAAAATGGATGACATGTTTTAGGGATGCACAATATTATCAATACAATATCGATTTCAGACGATATTCAAATTTCTGCCAATATTTACAGCCAATATATCAGCCATACACATCAGCAGTAATATCGGCAAAATACACTAATGTATTGTGATAACTCATTTTAACATCAATGCATAGGTGCATATAAAAATCAAGAGTTTCATTTGATTTACCATCAAACTTTACTTGACCACATGAAAAAAATGACATTTGTAATTAATTACATCACAAACACATTATTGCAATTTGAGCTGTCACAAGTCAGACTCTATTATAATTAATTAGCATGTTAAAAGGTGTGAATATTTATCCTCTCCTGCCTTTGGTACATCACATGTTCATGCCGAAATTTGTCTTTAGAGGCACCCACTGAAGAAGCTCTGTGACCCACTTTGGCTCCCAACCCACCAGTTTAGAACCACTGCTCTACATACTGTAGTTCTCGGCCTACCAGCAGGTTTTAAAGGCTGTCTGTGGCTCTCAGATAGGCAGATGAAGCTCTGCTAAAAGTCATTCTGCTGCTTCTAAAAAGACTGTTTGAAAAGTAAAAGCTTGATTCTAGTACAGGACAGACTTGGTGAGAATAAATCTGAACCGGTGTCGCCTTCAATGAATTTGGAAAATAACGCCATCTCAGATAATCCAGTTTGTAAATGCCCATAAAGAAGTTCAGGGGCACTGTGCGTTTTCTTGGTCATTTCTTGCCAAAAATGAAAGCACTTGGAGAACTTAAAATATTAACAAAGCAAGATGAAAATAATATGATTCTAAAAATTGACAGTAAATAGCTTTACAGTCACCAACACATATCAATATACAGACACAAACTGCAGCGTCCATGACAGGGCCCTTTAAAAGCTCTCAGTGGCAGCAAGTGACACCTGCAAACTTTGTTTATATCATGGATAGCTTCATCCAGAACCTTCTACATGACTCCAGGGGGATAAACCTCACCCTGCTAATGACACTCTGCTGATGTTGGTTTCTGGTGTCTGCGCGCTGCTGACGAGGTCTCAGTACATTCTGTCTGTACCTGCAAACGCCTGTCCCTCCAAAAACGGGTTGTTTATATCCTGACATAATAGGGCTGGAATTTTCAACTTTAGTATGACTCTAATTAAAGCACAATACAGCGCATGCATGTTTGGATACAACAGCTAAATATGAAAGTTCAATGCACCTACTACTGGTTAGTATTTTGCTCTTTATTATGTTTAATATGCTTAAGACTAAGCCTGAAAATTGTGATGGAGCCACTCTTTTTTAGACACTTGTCCAGTTTCCTTTAAGGTAGAACACTGCAACATTTTAAAGAGGATACTATACTGGATTTAGAACTTCTCTCTGTGACAATAAGTCATTTTAACAATACAGACTCATAAAATAAATAAAAAAGGGGAAACCAAGACTGGAGTCAGGGGCATAAATGAGTTGGTGCTCAGTAAGACTGGCAAGTTGCCTTTTCTAATTAATCAATTGATTAAATCATTTTCCTGTTATTTTTCACAATATGTAAAATGCCAAACGAAAATAAATTAGCACATTAAGTTTAGAATTTAATAAAACTCCTTCATTTCCCATACACATAAACCCTGACTTTCAATACTTTCAAAAAATAATTTCATGGACTGCCCCTTTCTTTAAAGAAAAAAATAATTCTGCTGTTGTCCTTGTTATTTCATCTATGCCCTCACATCACTGTTGGCACTTCATCATTTTTGTCATGAAATCCACTCACTTTGCACTTTACTGCACCAACAACTACTACAAAATAGAAATACAAATAAATAAATAAATAAAGAAACCGTTTCAGCTGTGCAGCTTGTGGAAAAATGTCATTAAATGGCAGAAAATAATAATAATAATAAAATACCAATACAGGTTAATATCTACACACTGACTGGGCTGTACAAATGCTTGAGCAGGGATTTATCTGTAATTTAAGATATTTTTTATAAACAATTAATTGCCCATTATTGGGTTTAGCTATTAACGTTAACAAAACAAGCATTACAACTGTCTAATTCCGACTAGTAACGGACATAAATTTAGGAAAAACAAAGTATGCAGTGAGTTTGGGTTAGGATTAGCTTTACTAGCTTAATAGATGCTAGTTTTAAGCTAACGTTACTCCAGGCACATATCTCCAGCGTGGTAAAAGAGTCGGATGATTGCAATGTAGTTCTTTCATTGTTAGTTATTTCCTTCTGAGCGTGTCTGAATGTTTGCAGTGAGCTCTGCTGTCCTGTAAGTGGACAGTGGTGACAGAACTTTCACTCTTAGCCGTTAGCTGCTAACTCATTCCGAGTGACACTGACAGCTACTTTGAGTGTTTGATTTTGTTACATCAGAACGCCGTCGGGACGGGCGGAGTGATTATCCGCGTGTTCGGAGCACCCCCGCCCGCCCGGATGGGGTCTGAATGTAAAATGTGCCGCTCATCAGCTACGTTCGGCTTTAAGTTAGCTCGCAGCTAGCAGAGGACATAAGCCCCGAGCAGGCTCACAGCCTCTCGGTCTGACCGATCAGAGTGGCGTCTCCCTGCCGGAGCATGTGTCCCGTTAGCTGGGTAACGCTACTGAAAAGCATGAGGATGACACTCACAGACAGCACACTGATGCGGAGAGGGGCCTCCAGCAAGCACGCCATCTCTCTTCCCCCGATCGAGCGCCCCAATCGGCGCAGCACTCCGCGGACACTCCGCCCCCCAGAGCAGCTGTGAGCGGCTTTTAAACACAGACTGCGGCTTAATCACGCAGCTCCGGGACACCGACAGGACGGAAATTAACTGTTATTCTCCTCTGCTGGGCTTTTAGTCCGAATAAGCCGCAAATATGCAACATGAAACAGCCCTGCTAACTTAGCGCAGGCTGACAGAGGATTTCAATGAGGGGAATTTTGTTTATAAACGTGACGTAGATGATGTTACGTTACGTAAGATTCGATACTACACTAAATCCACAGACAGCGGCGTCGGTAAACTCAAATTCAAGTTACATAATATATGCCACACAGGCAATATTTTTATACACTAATCCGCGATAAGTATTTAAATAATATTAAAAAGCCCGGACGCATTTTAGTCGAATCAGCCGCAAGCGATCCAAACTGCTATCTGAAACTTGCCACAGTCTGCGCATGCGTCGACACGATAGTTGCAAGGTGGGAAATTTCATTCTGTGGATTTTGTGCCAAGTCGGAGCTTAAACATGCATTTCGTGAGACTTTTGTAGCAATACGTAACAGAAAACGAACACAGACACTTTTCAATTACTCACACGTAAGTAAGTCACCTTTATTATTTTATTTTAACATAATTTAGAGTTTGCTGTCCACGTAAACATCGTAACATAGCATTGCTAGCTATCCTATGTAGCATGTTTTTACACAATTCTAGTTGTGGTGCTAACCAGATTCTACAAGTAATTAATAATCGATATCGACACTAATTTCAACACCATTGCAACCAAAACAGGACTTTAGGAAAACCAGCAGATGATAGTCATTTTATTCCTAACTGTTAAAAATGTGATCGAAGTCCTGCACACAGTTGTAGTGCACATGTACGTTGGCGAACAGCTGGTAACCTTCTGGCTTCAGATTTGGTATTTATTTCCAATTACATTTTCACATACAAGGAATTTAACTTGGTAGATTGGTGCAAAAACCGTCAACATGTAGTCGGAATAAAAATGAAGAGTCAGGAGGGTTAAGATAAAGTAGATAAATAGGTAGAAAATAGTACAAGGTAGAAATACATATGTATGTTCAACATGTACAAACAGGCGAAAACACAACACAAAGGTATACACAGGCCAAGCACTGAAGGATTTTTTAACAGTATAAATATAAATTCAGTTATAGTGTGCAATGGTTAACATAATTGATATCGACATACTTTCAACGTCGTTGCATCAAAAACAGGATGTTAGAAATTCAACAGATGTTTGTTACTTTTCTCTCAGAATGTGGTCCAAGTCCTGCAAAGTGTTGGTTGGTAACCGTTTGACATTAAAACATCACATATAAGACAAAACTATTGTATTGTGTATGTGTACAAGCTGAGTAGTTTTCAAAAGAGTTATTTTACTTTTGACTGGTACTGGTTATTTTTTTTAAATATTTCTCATAAAGTGTTAAACAAATTTGTTAAACCACAACCCAGTGTAAGGTTTATGCCACAGCTATCCTAAATTAACAGCATTTATAATTACCAAAATCATTGTTTTATGTTTCTGCAATGGTTAATAATCCAGTATATAGAAGCTCTTTAACTGAATTGATGTATTTTTTACTGCTAAAATATATTTTTTGTTCCTATGCATTTTCAAATTTACTGTTTTACATGTAAACAAGAAATATTAAAGCATATTATTGTTTCTAAATTTAGATGTAAAGTTATAGTTTTTAGAATTCATGAACAAAGACATTAGTTTGGTGGTTGAATAATCTAATTCAATTCGGACTTCTCAGAGAAGCCCAGTGAGTGGCTCAGATTTGGGTATAAAAGGGTGAATTCAGGTTAAAAGTCGTCATTCTTGGTCAATATGTTTGTCCAATAACAACAACATTTTCAGTTTATAGAAGCTTTTGAAAGATTTCTAAAATCTTTGTTATTTAGTTTTAATGACAGGTGGTCTATTAAATGTGTAAATTTGAATACACACATTTATAAAACTACACAGTCATTGGGTTTCTCTCTTTGGACCCTCAGCTCACCTGTTATTGCAGCATGAAGATTGCAGTGGAAGGCTGCTGTCATGGGGAGCTTGACAAGATCTACGAGACGATCGACTACCTGGAGAAGAGAGAGGGGGTGAAAGTGGACCTCCTGCTCTGCTGTGGAGACTTCCAGGCCGTGAGAAATGAGGGAGACATGAAGTGCATGGCTGTACCACCCAAGTACAGAACCATGCAGACCTTTTACAAGTCAGTTCTTCATTTATTCATGGAAATAAAGTGCAACATTTGGATGGAAGTTCTCAAATTCACATAGATATTACTGTGTTTTTTCTCAGATACTACTCAGGAGAGAAGAAAGCTCCCATCCTGACCATCTTTGTTGGAGGAAACCACGAGGCATCAAACCACCTGCAGGAGCTTCCTTATGGAGGCTGGGTGGCTCCTAACATTTACTATCTTGGTAGGAAACAGTAGATGATACATTATAGTCTGGGTATCTTTTAACAGAGATGGAGAAACTGTTTAACTGTAAGGTGTATGCCATCTGCAAATGGCTAGTAAGAGGGCATGAAGTGCAAGTTCAAGGATGTTTCTTTAACAAAAACAAAAGTATTTTGGGGGGCTTACAAGGGTATAAGGTGATTTACTAAAAGATGCAAAACCCTTTAAGTTGCAACAAAGCTAATCAAAACCATTTAGTTACTCAGAAAATCAGAGAAGTGTCAGTGCTGTGCAGTGCAAAAATATACAAATTGTCTCTGTTTTGGACTTTGAAGGCATAAATTTGATTTACAAGATGTGTGCAGCAGCCCTGACCTGCTAACTTTAACAATAGCTGCAACCTGCTGCTTCTCTTTTAGTGTTTAATCTAAGTCCTGTGAAATACTACAAGCTGCTACTACATGCAGTTCTCCCTCAGTCTGTCTAGCCCTGGGAAAATGTTCATTCTTAGGGATGCACAATATTGGACTTTGACTGATATGCCAATATTTCTAATGTCATTAATGCAGATACTGATATTGTTTGTCAACAGCACAAAGTCTTCCCTTTACTAATACTGGCTTGTTCCTTACACATTTATAGCCTTTTGGACTGGCCAAAAAAACCTGTTTAAACCCGGGAACAATCAGCTCCTGTCGGCATTTTGAAAGGGTCTAATCAGCATTTCAACCCGGGTCAACTGACCCTGCAAGCGACACGGGTTTTATCGGCTCACCTCTGATCGGCTCCAGTCCGTTTACGGATGACGTCGGCGTAATGTGCCCACGGCATAATATTGAGCCCGTCTTCTCCATCTGTAGCTTACGTGACTCTTTGCCGTCTCAGCAACAAAATCCATCCGCCTTTGTTTCATCAGTGCTTGAATGTTGTTTAGTCTGCGCTGAGTTTGTACATTTTTAAAGAGGGACAAAAGTACAAAGTACAGAAAGCAGTTGGCCACAGTGTCCATGGCTCCCATGCTCCTTTCCATTGTTTACGTGGTCGTGTTTCATCGTGCTGATGATGTCATCAACATGCACCAGAGGGAAAAAAACAAATGCAGCTCGTCTGCCGGCGATCAGACCCGGGTCTGCTGGCAGTGGGAAAGGAGTCACTTGGCAATTGTTAGCGGGTAAACCTGCGTTGGAAAAAAGCAGTATTACAGTCCATTTGAGTTAGACACAGATGTGAAGAAAGAAAAACAACATTTTATTATTTAATAAAAGACACTTTTGATTCATAAAAGTAGACATTGAATGAGGATGAGGTGAACCGTCATGGTATGTTGTACATTTTGCCAGTATTACAGACCATATATGGGCTGTTTGGTCAAAATATCGGCTGTAAATACCTGCATAAATATTCATGTCTGCTGATCTGATGATGTGCATTCTTAATAATTCTGGTCACTGTTACATCTATTAATACCAAGTCCTGTCTCCAGGATACGCTGGTGTTGTCCGTTACAAGGGAGTGAGAATTGGTGGCTTATCAGGCATCTTCAAATCCCGTGACTACAGAAGAGGTGAGTTATTTTGACATTCAAATGCATGAAAGTTATCACTGTCTTTGAATATGTTTACCAGAATCATGAACTCTTCAAGGTCACCATGAATTCCCTCCATACAACCCCGACACTCTTCGAAGTGTTTACCACGTCCGAAATATTGAAGTGTTCAGATTAAAACAGGTAAATATTACAGAGTAATCCTCCTTTATTTCACCCAGCCCAAAACATCAGCCGTTATCCTCGTGCAAACTTTGTAAACTCACTCGTGGATATCATTCCCCCGTAGATCCAGATGCCCATTGACATTTTCATGAGCCACGACTGGCCTCGTGGGATCTATCACTACGGGAGGACGGGGGATCTGCTGAGGAAGAAAAAGTTCCTGCGTCAAGAAATCGAGACAAACACCCTGGGGAGTCCTGCCGCGGAGGAGCTGCTCGCTCACCTCCAGCCCAGCTTCTGGTTCTCCGCCCATCTGCACGTTAAGTTTGCTGCTATGATGCAACATCGGGTGAGAGAGGCAGTTTTCTCCTGCTGCTCGCTCTACTTCTGTACTTGTCGGTACTTGCTTATGCAGCTAGTGCACTTGTTATTTCCACACTGTTTTACATAAACCAACTCTGAGCATCACTTTGTCTGCAGCCTAAAGGCAGCGCGGCCTCACGCGTGACCAAGTTCCTGTCCCTGGATAAATGTCTGCCCTACAGGGACTTCCTGCAGGTACGAGGAGGTCAGCTCAGTGTAGCTAAGACTGTGGAGGTGTTGGTCTGATGACATGTGAACCCCTTTTGCAGATTGTGGATGTTCCAGAGAGACCCGGCTCGTCTGAGGGTCTTGAGTATGATCCAGAGTGGCTGGCTATTCTGAAGTCCACCAACAGTCTCCAGAGGACCACCCCTCACCCCTGGAACCCCCCCGAGAACAACGGCCTCCATGAACGGTACAAGTTGGACGGGAAGGAGCAGTAGCCATATTTTTATTTTTATTCAAATTTATTTTTTATTTTTGTTTATATCTATCTTTCATTTTTTAATATCTTTTTATCTACATACAAACTGCTACAGGAACAGGATTCCCACGCATCCTGGAAAACCTGAAAAATGATTGATCAATTTTCCAGTCATGGAAAACATATGGAAAATGAGGGAAAAAAAGTAAAATGTCCTGGAAAAGCTTGAATTGTTATCTTCCTTCTACTTTGTCAGTGAACAAAAATCAAACATAGGAAATTAAGTAAAAATTTACTTGGTAACTTATGAACACTTAGCCATAAAATATGAGTAGATAAAATAAGGGCTGGGGGGGGGGATGAAAACGTCCTGGAAAAGTCCTGAAAAATGATTTCTAGAAAAGAGTGGGAACCCAGAGGAATCCTAATTTCCCTGAGGGAGTTTTCCAAAGAGATTAATTAAGTTCTGTCTAATCTAATCTTAGTATTTTCAAATGAGATGAAGGCTAATATAAATTATAATGTAAATTCACAATTCAACATAGAAAAAAATCCAATTTACACTTGCTGGCCACTTTATTAGGTACACCTTGCTTGTACCAGATTATTTTCGTCATAGGTTTCATCAACAGCCTTTTTTCCCCTGACAAAAGCTAGACAGTGACTAATAAAAACAAGTGCACATGGACAAAAACTCAAACTAAATTAACTGACATTTTCATCAACAGATAAAAACTAGACTAAAATCTCTGACAGAGACTTAATCCAATCAGACCTAATTTGGTCATGTAGAAAGTAGAGACAAGTTAGGAATATATCCAATCACAGCTACTTTGTTTGTGTGGAAAGGTTGGATGAGTTCAGAGGCACATCCAATCACAGCTGCCTTAGCTTGGTGGTGGTGGGATAAGTTGTGGAGCGATCCAATCAGAGCTCCTCTCTTTATGAATTGATATATTCATGTAGAGCAGGTTCACTTTTTGTTGTCAGTTCTGGTATTGTAACTGAGATGCTCTGCCAGGTAGCCTAAATAAAGGTGACTGCATTTCACACAAAAGTTCAATTTGTTTCTGTTCATTTATACATTCAGACTTTACTAGCATTCAGTGAAGGGTTATTAGATGTTTGATTTTATCCAAGTGTAAAATATGACTTCAGAAATTCAAGGAAACATAAAAAATGCCTTACCCTTTACACTTCATATTTTAGTTGACTAAATCTACAGTAGATTTCATTGACTAAAATGTTGTGAAATTTCATCATCTAAAACTAGACTAAAATTAAACCAATTTAGATGACTACATTATGACTAAAAGTAAAATATATTTTAGGCAAAATACTATAACTAAAACTTAAAAAGTGCTGTCAGCACTAACACTGGATAAAAGTGCTAAACTTTAACTTTGAAACATTTTTTCTAAAATGCATCAAAAACCTAAAATAAGGCAGATTTTACCATCTTTTCCCCTGCTGGTTGAACGTATTTTCACAGCGGTGGGCCCTGTTCATACGTCATTTGTAATGTGCATCACTCTGACCACCAGGTGGGACTTCAGAGCTTCAGAGGCAGACATGATGAAGGTTGTCGAAGATCTCAACGGTGAACTCGCCATCCCAGAAAACTTCAGCAAGACCGTGCCGGCGTATGACCCCAGCAGACCTCAGCCCCACACTTCCCCCAGCTGCAGCACCAACCCGCAGACCACCGAGCTCTGCGCCACGCTGGGACTCACTGACATCTACGCCTCAGCCGCACAGGGCCGAGACAAGGCCGGGAGAGCGGGCGGCGCCGGAGGAGAGGACGACGACGACGGGCAGAGCGAAGAGAGCACAGACGAGCCCAGCGAGTACCCGACCGACACCTCAGGACTGTCCAGCTCCTACAACCCGGATGAGATCACGATAGAGGACGAGTGGGAGGAGGAGGAGGGGGAGGAAGACTCAAAGGCAGAGATAAAGGTCAACAAGCTGCCTCACGGCGCTGCAAGCGACATCTGCACCCCGAGCCGACTGGTTCTGCCACAACCAAAGTCCAATTTCTCCCCTAACCACCTCCCCGACCTCTTGAACCTCCCCCCGCCCTCACACTCCACGCCCACAGTCCCTCGCACTTTCCACGAGGCAGAAACGGAGGGAAGCTTCGAGGGCGAGGAGGAGAACGGAGCCGGAGCACGCTTCCTGAAACGCACCAGCGACGAGAGCAGAGATCTCAGCAGCAGAGGGACGACCCCCAAAATCAAACGCAGGAACCAGGTCATCTACACCACGGTGGAGGATGAGGAGGAGGAGGATTAGGGGGTGGGGTGAGGCGAGGAGGAAGGTGAGGAGTCATTTTAACACGAGAGATTCCTCATCACTTTGAGTGATCTGTTAATTTATCTTTTCAGTTCCTGCCTTTTTATTAAAAACCCGGAGAGGTTTGGTTTTATCAAACCGCCCTCAAAGGAAAATGGACGTGGGGGAAAAAAAAAGTTTACAGACTTTGTTTCTTTAAAAAGACCATTTAGATTTGTCTGTTAAATTTTAATTTTTATATTTTTAATGAAACTGGGGAGATTTTAGCTAACATATTTTCAAGTCACATGAAAGTTATTTTAAGACCTAGCAGACACTAAAACAAGGGCTGGGCAACATGGACCAAAAGATCCTCTGGCAGTATTTTTTAGCTGAATGGTAACACAAGATGTGGTTGTGTCACAGTACAAGAAAAATGAACTTTGGTATGATTTTTGTAAAAATCAAACCATATTGATGTCTGTTTTATACCGTTGCAACAAAAATTAAAGTCCTAGACATCCAAAAACTTTGACCTTTCTCGTTTGTAAAGTCCTGAACATATTCTACTAAAACATTTACAACATTATCCCATATGATAAGGCGATCTCTCAGAGACTAAAGGCTGGGCTGCACGTGAAACTCTCAGGAGAAAAAACACAAGGAGCGGTTGTAGAGGTGGTCTGTGTCCACAAACATGCAGCCAGATAAGAAGTGAAGTGGAGCTCTCAGCCTTTATTTGCTCACATGTGCACTGAACGATTCATAATCACGAAGAAAGTTTTAGCTCACTGAGGGCGTCGACACTCACCTAGACCTGCCTGTTTTCATCTTTATTTTTTCTGCTTTGGCGAAAGTGACATAACAAGTGATGTGACTCCACATCTTAGTGTGTCCATGCTCGTTCAAAAAAAACATGTTGATCTAAAAAAAAACTTGACATGCACCCGGTTGTTTTTGTTTGATCGTTCTCTTGAGGATTTTAAGGTCTTCAAATACCGTGTGTTAGGGCTGAAAGATTTATCGTATTAAGATCTAAATTACAATTTCAAACAACACAATCATGATCGCCAAAGCTGCATTTTTTTTGCAGCGCTCCGGACAGACCCAGGATCTGTTGTGTCAACTATTTTACAAATTTGCTGGCAAGTTGCACTTACAGAAGTGCTGGTAAGCAGGTCAACAACACAAAGCCTCTGTTTAGGAGTAGAAGTTGGAGTATCCCTTAAATAATGAAAACAGATTATTTATCATCAATATCAGATGATGAATAATGTTTTATGTGCTTTTGATCATTGATTTCCGTACTGTTGTCTATACTGTACACATACTGAATATTGCACTGAAGCTTGATTTGAAGAAGAATCAAATTAAAATCACAATATCTGCCAGAAAAATTGCAATTAGATCTTTTCCTAAAGTCGTTCAGCCCTACTGTGTGTTTGCAATCGTACAAACGACCTTAATTTTAATGAGCAGTAGCAACAAAAAGTAAAACCTTAATAATCTTCAGATGTTTTTAACCTAAAGGGAGAGGACGCTGCCCGAATCAGGAGGTCCAGAAGTCTGTGTCTGTAGAGCATATCAGACCCGACATTCATGTGCAAACTTACCTTTTCAAAGAGGTCATGTTATGCTTTTTGAAGTTTCAGATGCCCTTTGGCGTGTTTTATGTGTCTCCTCCACGTGATAGAGGGCTTCTATGCACAAGACAAAGTCTGAGGCAGCAGGACGTCTCCCTCTGCCAGAAGCAGCCTGAAACAGCAGACCGCCCCCTGAATAGATCTCCCACCATGAATTTTGATTATCAGTCCTTATTGTTGTTCCTTATGATGGATATGAGGATAAATAGGGATGCACATTATTGGATATTTGTAGATAATATATGCCCATATTTCCAAACTCCTTATCACTGATACTGATGTTTTCTGATAAAGAGCACACAGTCTCTGCTTTACTAAAACTGACCTGTTCCTCTCACTGTGACTTTATTTGTGCTAAAAACAGATGACAAACAAGAAAAGAACATTTGTCATCTAATAATGACACTGTTGATATTAAGATGGTGACCATATTTGCTCTTTTTTCCTGATATATGCCACATGGGCCGGGTTTTATAATAAATCTAAACACTATATTAACATTTTGGTTTATTTAACATTTTAAAGTTCAATATTATTATTATCTCCAGAATTTCAAATAGCAATTACAACAACTTTTAGGAGTTTTACAGCAATTTTTGATTGTTAAAAACAATTACTTACCCGATATTTGGTGTTTAGGACTTCTATTTTCATCGTTGTGGTATCAAACAACAATCAGTATCATTTGATTTTTACGGATAGTAATGCTGCTTGAACACAGCTAACAAGCTGATAGTTTTCCACTTAAATAGATGAACTTGTGGCAAATAAGCAGATTACTGCTAGCAACAGTTTATTTACTCTGCATGAAATCTGGCATCTCATGTTTTGTAATTAAACCACATATACTGATAAAAACAGTGTTCTCTTCTCTCATTTTAAAATATTGGAAATATCTTAAATAGCACAATACACTAAGTTGCCCAGCCCTTACAGCTGTTAATATTCTCTTTTAAATCGACACTAAACTCGCCGCACAGCCGTTTGTAAAACCTCTCAAACGTCTGAAATTAAGTGTCTATTCCTCTCTTTTTGTTTCTTTTACTTGAAGCAGAAATGAATGAAAATCATCAGCCGGCAGTCAAAGCGTCATTCACAGCTTTATTGAACACTTCACATACTAAATGTGCCGATGAAAATAAAACCAGGCTTGTTTTTAATCACCTTTTGTCGTCTTAATTGCACAGAACATTGAACCTACTTGTGAGCTCTGAAGAATGAATTCCTGTTTAATGTCTCTAATGAGCAGCTAGTGTTGAGTACAGATTTAAAAGGCCAATTTTTACACCGTTAATTAGTTTGCCCTATTTCTTAAATGCCTTTTGAGTCCATCTGAAAATAAAAGAACAGAAATGATTTTCAATTTGCTCAAATAAAACAGGTCAAACATTAATAAGATCCATTCCAAGTTCACAAGTGTGCTCGGCCTAAATCAACAGAAACACTCATTAAAATTAAGACAATAATATTTAACATACAGTGTATTCAACAAGATCTCTTTACATCCATACGAACAGCCATTACAGTTTACTACAGCCTAAAGACAGGGTGCCAGCCGGGTTATCGGTTTTAAGTACAAGCTGATGTCGGGAAAATGAGATTTTTGCACTTTGCCTACGAAGCTCACACTCAAAGAAAAAAAAGCTCCAAAACATGAGTCACAGAAAAATCAAGAAAACTGGGAATAGGCACTTCTGTTTTTTGTATTTTCATCAAATATTTCCTCTTTTTTCACTTCAGCCAAGCTTCAAAATGCAACCGAGCACACGAGTCTGATTATAAGAGCTTCAAATTCAGTGAGAGAGAAAAACCGTCTGAAATCACCTCAATTTCATTTTTACCAACAAGCCAAGGATCTGGATTTAAGTCTGCAGCCTCAGCAAATAACAGCAAAGAAAAAAGATCAAAATCCTCACGCTTCTTTATCAAACCAGTCCAGACGAGTTTCTGGGTCCAGCTGGATATTTAGGTATTTACTGCATTTCTATCCAGGGAGCAATCAAGTCTTGATTCTGGTCCTCATATTTGTCATTATAATCCTTGAGAAAAATAAATCCAAAGTTAATAGATTAAAAGAACAAATGTTGAGAATAATTTTGACGAAATATTTCATAAATAAAGGCAAAATATCAATATTACAGTTAAAATACTGTTTCCCCTTCTTTGAAGATTTCAGACAAAGAAATATAATTCATCTCTATTTTTAATATTTCAGCTTTTTAGGGTTTTCTCGACACTTTAGGTAATTCTTGATATTGAACTGCAAAATCATTCTTGACATTTTGACCATTTTCTTCAAAATTTGCAGCATATTTTACTTTGTCTCCAGTAATTTCCACCTAAATCTCAACATTTTATCTTAACTCCTGAAACTGAATTCCTATTTTAACTAAAATCGTGATATTTTGACATCATTTTCAAGAGCTTGCCTGAATGTAGCCGTTAATATTGTAACTTCTTTTTGAAACTTTTCACACTCATTTCTCAAATTGGCCTAAATCAACTGATTTCCATTTTTGGACTTCGTTCAAAAATGACTTTTGTCCTAACACTTCATCCAAATGCCAATTTTACTCAAATCTTTTACTTATTTCAAGATTTTGTCTTAACAGAGAAATTTTCTTTTGACTTTTTTGTTCGAATACACTTAATTCCCCCAAATTCTGGCCTATTACAACTTAACTCTGAGAATTCTTGACCATATTTCCTCAGTATCTTGACTTAATTAAAATCATTTCAGGCCACTTTCCAGTTTATTACCTCTACAAAGGAGCTTATGCGTTTGTATACGAGCAAGATTACTCAAAAAGTTCAGAACAGATTTTAATACATTTCCATAAAATGTTGGTCATGGCACAATGAAGAAGATAAGAGATTTTGGTGGTGATCTGAATCTGGATGTGGATTCAGGAATTTTAACGTTTATTTTGAAAATGCGGGGTAGAGCAGTTTTTCACATATTCAATAATAACTCGGCTAACAATGTCAGAAATGCCTCAGCGGAGGTTTGTGCTCTCTGAGCACCCGTAGTTTAACTTTATTTTTGATATTTTGCCTTTTTTTCTCAACATTTTTACTTTATTTGCTTCATTTGGATGTTTTTAGAGCCCTTAACAAAATGACCCTCGTTTTTCTCTTATGCCTGACCCTCATACACTTCCATTAACTAAAACCCTGTGTGGTACAAATGTAATAATCCTCCAACTTTAAAATACTCTTTAAAATCTATTTTATAAGGACTTTAGCACCCAAAATGTAATTCATCCCCTCCGAATGAGTTCTGTTAACTTTTAAAAGGTTAGATTATAAGGTGGTTATTTTACTTTTCTTTTCCTAACAGGCCTTCTCGCTCTGTCTCTCACCATTTACCACTGACTTAAACAAAGAATCTCGTTTATTGACTTCTGATTTTGCAGAATCTGGGTTAAATTGGTTTTAAGCACAGAAAGTTTTAAAACTGCTTTGTTAGGCAGCTTTGACACAGGAAGCAAAGGTCAAGTGCAAACTTGAGGGCAATTTTGTTCAGAGTATGCTCTTGTTTATGTCACCAACAGGTTCATGCATGTGTGAAAACAAAACACAAAGATGCCCTCGAGTAAAGACCATTTTTTTAAGGAGGATTATTCTCTTTAAAGCGAAAACAGTAGTTAGAGAGCTGTGTTAAAGCCAATAGGCTCCTGACAAAAACAGCAATTTACCACAACAGAGCACTGATCTGATCATCAGCTGCTCCCTGAATTTCTGACTTTACGTGTTTTACAAACCCGAAAATCATCACTTTAAACTTTTTCAGTGTAAAAACCTGAACATTCAGTGATCAGGAAGATTACCGTGCAGCCTTAACGGAGCCAAATAAATCAATCCAGTGTACCGAATACCAAAACCTTCTGAACCAATTCCTCATCCAGACCATAAAAGCTAAAAGTAGGGCTCGGGTTATGAGTAATAAATTCCCTCTAAGCTTATTTTTGAGGGCAGGTTCGTTTTTAATCTTGTATTTTGCACAATACTGCTTTCTCTTGGTTTGAAGGAAACGCTCTCTGCTGCAATATCCTGCTCCTAAACACCAGCAGCACTCCATCCAGTCTGATTTGTTGTAGAATAAAAGTGCTTCTGAGCGTCAGAGCCACAATCTTTCATGAAACAAACACATCAGTGAGAAACACAAATCAGTAAAAAATCTCAGTAAATCAGGAGCTTAAACGTTCGCCTCACACTCTGAGTTTCTATCTGAGCAGAAGGAGAACAGACAGAAATGTGAGCGTGCCTCTAAAAGACGCCAGAGCGCCACTACAGCAGGCGAGAAGTCGAAACACTGGACAATAAATACGTACAGATGGGTTTTGTTATTGTTGTTGGGGAGACTGTGCTGTGAGCGTGGACTGATGTGGGCCTGGACAGTGACGATGGGGGAGATTATGATTATGGGGTCATTCCAGGGGTCGACGTGTGGCGGTATTCACAGCGAGTTTGATTGATTCGTGGCGAGGAGGAGGAGGCGAAGCAAGCAGGCACAAGCTCTGAATTAAAGAGGAAGCAGCCCCGACCAGTTAATAAGGATGGGGATTAAAATCAAGGTCCTTAAGGGCCTTGAAGTCATATTTTTCAAACCCAAAATCAATAATGTTTGAGCTTATCAATTCAGCTATTGATTCACAAGGGAAATTTGTCAATACTTTAAACCTCAAGTCAAGTTTAATCTGCTAAATAAAACTACTGTTACTTGAAATAAACTGTACAGGCGTCCTGAGGCTTTAAAAGTATCTGATAACCTCACAAATAATTCCCTTTCCTGCTTGATTACACTCGTCCCTCACAGCAGGAGTTTTCCTGCAGTCTGCCTGAAAGTTAATGAAGGGAAAATACTCAGGACAGGCAGCAAAAAAAAAAACATTTAAGGAGTTGCTGTTTGCATTCACACATGCATTTTACCCAGGCAAATCTGAACTTTTTCTGTGCATGTGTAAATAGGCTTCAAAAAGTCTTAAACTTTCTAAATTGAAGATCATGAATTGTATTAAATTTTCAGTTCTGAGAGCTCTTTGACTTTCATGTCAAGACTTTTATGTGGCTGCCTGGTTTATGTTCTTCGGGTTATTAAAAGGAGCTTAAAACACAAAAGACAAGATTGTTGGAAATGCTAGTTTGAGAAATTGGACTTCAAGGTAAAAAATACACAAAGGGATTGATTGAATGGGGGCAAAACATTTAGAAAAGCCATGTGCACTGTTAAACATTAATAATTTCTCTAAGAGTGGATGTTAAAAAGTCTCATCAAAGTTTATTTGGTTTATCTGTGTTGAAAGCAGCACGGTAACAGCTTCTTACCAAACCAGACAAAAACATAATGATGCTTTATGATGTCTTTAAGGTTTGAGTCAGTTAAATGACTTTTTGGAAAAATTTGATGGTACACTTCAAGATATAAAAGTATAAGCATAAAAGAACTGAATTGAAAATCAAGGAATAATTCAAACTATTTGGACTTTATCTCCTAACATTTTAATTAAATCTTTGACACTGTATTTCAACTAAATTCTTCATATTTGACTTTTTTTCCAGAACGTCTGGTCTTTCCTCACGAAGTATAAGTTTATTTTAACTGCATTCTTATTTATTTATTTTTTACTTTTCTTTCCTTTAAATTGTATTTCGACATCCTTCCCAGCACTTTGACTTTCTCTTCTTTAGTTTTTCATGTGCAGTTAAAAAAAATCTCTTCTTAATTAACTTTTCCTCATGCTTACACTGATGCTCTTGCTTTCATAAGAAGCCTCAACAAAAAGAAATTCAGGTTTTGGTGAGAAATTGAATAAAAACAGCTGTACGGAGGGAACTTTGCTTGTTACTTCAACAACATAAAATGGGTTTATTAGCTCTATAAAGACAGGACTGATATGCAGAACCTTCAGCCGGTTAAACAGCTTATTAAAATAAAACTAAAGGATCAATAGCGGTATTGATAAGGACTCACTTGACAATAAGGGTAAATGATTCCCATCCCTTCTGTTCATCTCTTCACAGTTTGTCTGCTTCCCTTTCTCGGCCTCGTTCAAACATGTGCTGCTCATTTTGTGCATTTTTCGACTGTCGGGGCTGAAACAATGTGAAGGCAGACTGAAGACAACGGGACGACACAGTTAGTGCTAAACTCTACAACAGGCTCACCACTGTCTCCAACATTCTCCTCTCCATCCTCTCCTTCACTGAAACGCTGATGTTACCCTCTGCGTCTCTCATCCTTTCCTCTCCCTTGTTTTTCTGTCTCTGGATCCGTCCGCTCGGACAGCAGGATGAATGGAGGGTGGGGGGGCGGGCGGGGGGGTTGATGCCGAGTCTCCCGGCGAGCGTCAGGTCCCCCTCTGTGAGTCGGTGGGAGGAGACGGGATGGTTGACGGGCTGTGGTGGTGTGCAGATGGTGGGGTAATGGTGCGGGGGTGGAGGTCTAGTTCCCCCCACAGCAGGCTCGGGTGGAGTGGGCGTCGGGGTCCTGGAGGTTGACTCCCCGATGTCGCGCCGCGTGTGTCGGGTTCTGGGTGTCTGTTTTTGGCATCTTTTTTGCTGCATGAAGAAAAAAATCAATTGATGCATCAACTGAGAGCTCTGTTTCCATACACATCTAGTTTCCCCAGATTCTCAAGAAATAAAAGTCAAACTATTTGGACTTTATTCCCTAACATTTTAATTAAATCTTTGACACGGTATTTCAACTAAATTCTTCATATTTGACTTTTTCCCACAACTTCTGGTCTTTCCTCACGAAGTGTAAAGTTTACTTTAACTGCATTCTTCAGTTTTTTTACTTCTCTTTTCTTTAAATTGTATTTCCACATCTTTCCCAGCACTTTGACTTTCTCTTCAATTATTTTTACAAGTGCACAAAGTTTAAAAAAAAAAAAAAAAACTTAATTAAATCCAACACTGCATTTCAATTAAATTCTTCTTATTTGACTTTTTTCCACAACTCCTGTCTTTCCTCACAAAGTATTAAGTTAATTTTGACTGCACTCTTCAGTTTTGTACTTTTTTTTATTTTAAATTGTATTTCGACATCTATCCCAGCAATTTGATTTAGGGATGCACGATGCTGGATTTTTGCCGATATCTGATATGCTGATATTTTTTTGATTCATTAGCGCTGTAACTGATATTTCAGGTCAAGAGCACAAGCTCTGTACTGAACAAAAATGGACTTGTTTCTTTCAGTGTCACAGTATATTATCGCATAACAGTTTTTAACTCTTGCAAAAATGAAACCCTCGATATTTAAACGTACCCACGCTGTGATGAGAAGGTGCATCAATATTCAACAGTAATTTGCCGATATTCCAGCCAATATATGACTGATATGTGTGGCTGATATATCGGCAGTAAATATCTGCAAAAATATCAATATCGGCCGATACCGATACTTAAGTTTTTAGGCTGATACCTATATTTCTCTTCATTAAGTTTTTCAAGCGCACAAGTTAAAAAAATCTCTGCTGAAGCACTCTGGTCTGCCGCTCTGGTGCAGCTTAACTCAGCTGGACTTGATTTTGGTACCGGTAAGCTGTGTTTCCACTGAGTGATCTGATCCCTGATCTCACCTGTATTCCCACTGCCTCACCTGGGAGCAAGCTGTCAGGGTCACACCACGTCAGACTCACTCTGCACTTCCTCCCCTCCAACAAAAGCACGGCGCACCTCTGAGGAACTCCAGAGTATTTTTCTAAGCAGCAGCCGAGTCCACGGCTGATTTAACATGACACCATATTTCATTTTGTTTTAGCTGCTGTTGCACGAGGTCACGAGGTGGTGATCCTTTGACCAATCGACAGACCAAAGAAAACTCAAATAATACAGATATTACATAAAACAAGCTTTGCCTTAATTTGATTTTTAATATTTCCCAAAACTGAATTAGGTTTCCTCCTTATAATTAAATTGCGTGCAGTAATTTTATCAAAGGCTCTCTATGTGCTTCTGACGCTATTTTCAACATTTTAACATGGAGTAGAAAGACAGAGGACGCAGGAGCAGTACATAGCCTGTAGCCATATTTTTATTGTTATTTTTATCCATTTAACGTGTGTTGTATCATATTTGATACATACTTTTATGATACCTCTATCTAATCAATATGATCAACAAATTACTAAAAAAACATCTGGATACAGTCAGATTAATGATAAAAATGTCCTCAAATGGATTATCAGTTGCCAAAAACACCTAATGAATCAAATGAGATACAAAAAATATGTATGTTAAATATTATGGAAATTTTGATTTTTTAAAACATTTCAGCTCCAAAAAAAATAGAATTTTCTGGCTATAATTTGTGTTTTCAGGCATTAAAGGGTAATTTATATTTTTGTTTATATCTATCTATTTTTATAAAACTTTTTATCTGTTATACTAAACTGTTACTGCAATCCTAATTTCCCTGAGGGAGTTTTCCAAAGGGATTCATAAAGTTCTATCTCATCTAATCTAATCTAGCTCCAAACAGAGTTTAATGTAGGGATGTCTGATATTTCTGTTCTCGATATCACCGATACTGATACTTTTAGTGACGAACATAAAGTCTTTACTTTACTAAAATATTCCTGTTTATCTCTATGTGACAGATGTACATTTAACTCTTGATTTTTACATTTACCCATGCAGCGATGATAAGGTGCAGAAATATAGTACAGTTGTGTATTTTACAGATATGTGGGGCTTATATAAAGGAAAAATGTTAACTGTGTCTGATACTGTTAATATTGTGCATTCCTAGTTTGTCATAAAAAAATACAGATACAAGCCTTAAAATTTGCCTGTACAAAAATAGCAGGGCCTACGATTGTAAAAGCAGTGAAACTTTTTAGTATTTCTATCTTTAAACAAAGCCAAAAATGACAACTATTTGTCTGACAGAATAGCATGGGGAAGGGATTGAACTCCAGAAATCCAGGGGCAAAATAAGTGACAGTTTATCTCAAGGAAAATTTAAATCTTCTGCAGTAAAAAAAATCTATTTAATTTATGTATCTCCCAGCCCTATAAAACCATAAAAAATTAATTTGTTAAGTCTTTGAAGGCTGAGCAGATACCACAGAGCGGTAAAGCCCATTAAAGTGTTGAAGGCCGAGGTGAGCCTGAGCAAAGCTTCCTCTTAATCCCAGTTCATACCAGCAAATCTCCATAAGACGAATCAAAACAAAGGCTGAATGATCGGGGAAAATCTGGAATTATGATTTTTTTTTTTTAACCAATATTGCAATTTAGATACAAGTTTTGGAAGGACATGACAATTAGTTAGCTCATTATCCTCTTTTTTTAAATCAAAAACATATTTAAATGGTTATTGTAATATTATTAATATAGTTGATCGGTATTATGTTTTTTTGCAACTTGTGCACCAAACACATATGACCTATTTTTTCATGTGTGTGACATGCGGACCAGAACATGTCTGGTGTTAATTTCAGCCTGTGGCTGCTCTGAGTTAACACTTTGACAAATTTAGATAAGGTCAGAGAGACTGTGTCTGCATTGAGCTGCTCACTGATCAACACAGAGAGCAGAAAATATCAGCTCAATCTGATCCCCGCCTCTGGTACAGGTTTTATTTTCCTGCTGATCTGAGCATCACACTCACCAATGGCCAGGAAGAGCTCGTTGACGTTCATGGCTGTCTTTGCAGACGTCTCCATAAAGAGCAGGCCGGTGTCTTCAGCATACGTCTGTGCTTCCTGTTTATTATGAAGAGGTCAAATACAGACACAAAACTCCTCAATACATGTGCCACAAAAACTCCAGCTAAAGCATTTACATGTTTTATTCCACAGTGATCTAAGTACACAGCCTCGAACCACATCTCTGAACTTAGAAGAATTTAAAGTCCAAAGTTAGACCACAAATAAAGAAGTGACTCGTGTATTAAATCTGCACACTGCACATCATTTGAATGAAAACAAGGCTAAAGAAGAAGTGAAACTTATCGGGACTGTCCTCAAATTTCACATACTCCACAGAAAGAAAACAACATGCTTTAAAAGCAAGCGGCTTCAGCCTTTTTAGCACTCAAACTGAAGTCATTTATCCTGCTAAGAGAAGGAAGATCATTAATCTCAGGCAGAAGGTTTAATGAACATGAGCTACCTCGTACTCTACTAGTCTCCTCTCTGCCAGGTCGGCTTTGTTTCCAGCCAGAGCAATGACGATGTTAGGGCTGGCCTGTCTCTGCAGCTCCTTCACCCAGGCTTTAGCTCGCTCGAACGTCTCCTGCACAAACACAGCAGCACACTCAGAGCCACTGGGCAAACACTGGGCAAAGATAATACATCCTCAGTTTAACACAAATAAGGCAAAGGATTTACAGAAGACATCCACAGTATGAGGTTCTTATTACCAGACAATATTGGCCCATTCATACATCAATTAATAACAGTTCATATTTTTAACAGGACAACAAATCCGAGGCCCCGTTGACCTCCTGGTTGGCTTGTTCCCCATGATCGCCTATTGTCCTCATCGCGAGCAGCCAACTGCGGCCTGATTTCTGGCACTTTCCAGAGCTGCTGCACACTTTTCAAATCACATATAAAACGTTTACTAGACTTTTATTCATTCTGGGTTTCACATTTTGCTCATTAGGTCTGTAGTTATACTGAAAGATGCATGATATTAAAGGTATAAATAGTCTGTGTGGACAGACAGACATGTTATGACAGGCACCTTGTTAGCACCTGGTCGGACCCCCTTTTACCATGTTTATATGCCTGATTGTACTGAGTTGCTGCCAAGGGATTTGCTGATTAGCTAGTCACATTAAACTCATACTTTTAGATCAGTTAAACCCATTTCAATGGCATTTCAGCCAGATGCTGCCATATTAATCAACTTCATTCCTCTCCAGATTATATTCATTATAGATATTAATGTTAATATTAGATTGATCTCTCTATCCATGGTTGTATTGATTATTCATCCATAGTAACTATCTTTACGGCCATATAGACATGAGGACCATCTGAAAATGAGATATCACATCTCAAGGGCTTACCTTAAATACATTTATATTCAACAAATGTGGTGCTATATAAATAAAGATTGATTGAGTCTATATTCAGCAGAGACAAATGTGATTTTAGTCCCTTTGTCTCTGCCTGGATAGATGTATGTTTTTATACAAATATATTTATTATATGTGTTTGTATATATGCATATATGTGTATCTATAAGATGAAGAGTTTGTCTTCAGCCTGCTCTGTTGTTAAGTGTCTTGAGGTAACACTTGTTATGAACTGGAGCTATACAAATAAAGATTGATTGATTGAAGACTGATTGATTAAAAGCAGTTGAACAAATTAAACCAAATTAAGTTACCGGTGAGAGTATGTTGACCTTTCTTCTGTCCAAGCTTTTAAGCCAGCCCACCCAGTGGCCCAAACTGGCCTCCATTTTAAAAACCTCTACTTTAATCCCTTTTCTTGTCTTTAATTGATAACCTACTATTTGGCATGTTTTTCAGTCATACTGCACTGAAGGCAGTGACCTTAGTGGCGTTTTAAAGTTAAAATTTAAAGTTTCTTCCCTGCTCCAACTGCAGAAGTTTGTCAAAATAAAGCAGGAGTGTCTGGCTGATGTTTTGCCAATGCTTTACCGGTTTGGTGATGTCAAAGACGACGATCGCAGCCTGAGCTCCGCGGTAGTACATGGGGGCCAGGCTGTGGTATCGCTCCTGTCCTGCAGTGTCCCAGATCTCAAACTTCACCGTGGTGTCATCAAGACACACCGACTGAGCCAGGAACGCAGCTGGATGTAAGAAGAATACCACAGGTTAGTCTCTACAGCACGTTTCATTCACTCTGTCCACATCCTTCAGCCCTCACCTCCGATGGTCGTCTCCTGGAACTCATCAAACTGTCCCTTCACGAATCGCAGCACCAGGCTGGACTTCCCCACGGCCATGTCGCCCAGCAACACCAGCTTGAACTGGCAGATCTTGGTCTGGGGCAGCGTGCCGTTGGAGCGGCCTCCACTCCCTCTGGAGCTCATGGCGGCCCGCTGTAGGAGACGACAGGTGGGCTGGGCCTCCTCAGCACTGACGGGACGTCCTCACGAAGAGCAGAGTCGCGTCTCTCAGGCAGGTGGTGTCTTGACCTCTCTGCACTTCTTGTTTTGTCTGAAAGAAGTGAGAAGGTGTTTGTTTTGGTGCAGGATTACATCACATGCTCTCTTTCTGCCTCTAAGAAATAAAAGCTTCTTCCAATGAGGACGGCAAAATAAATTTAATTTATATCATCGTAGCATTGATGCCGGCCAAGGTTTGAGATACTTCTGTCTTGTAATGATTTTAGTTCCTTTATTTCAAAAATCAGTGGTAGGGCTGGGAGATACAGGCATAACTCTAGTTTTTGAGAATATCTTTATGCAGTAAGTAATAAGATTAAGAACAGCTGAGAAAATCTGATTAATCATTAAAACCCATGCCACAGGCTCATAAGAGACCAGTCATTTTCAAACTCATTCTGCTGGTCTCCGTCTACCATTAAAACATTTATATTAACACAAACATCTGTGGATATACTTAGAAAACCTCTCATAAATAAACCCACAGAAACGAACGTGGCTGTCCTTGTTATCCATACGTGAAGCCGGAGGAGAGATATGACTCGACATATTTTCTTGTCTTCCTTTGAGTCACTCTGATGTTGTACAATATTAGCCGTACATTTACCAGGAAGTCCTCAAACTGAATTTACAACTCTTTGCAAACAACGGTGCTTGATGTCCGTCTCTCTCTCTTTTTTTTTTTTGGGCTGGATTTCAACCCGGGCTATTCTGTACCTTACACATCTCTTCCCAGGAATATGTCTACAAGAACCAGCTTAGCTTTACCCAGCTCACCCACCATCATGGCTTCAGGATGCTCCACAGGGCCACAGGCCCCACTTTGGAAATAGCTCCCCTGAATTAGGCAGCTGTGCTGGGACCTGTGATGTGCAGACCCTGATGGTTCAGAGTCAAACGTGTTTCTAAAACACATCCTCTCCAGACAGCCCTTAGTCTTATACATGAAACCATCTGCTGTCCTCAAATGTGTGAACCCATCCCTTATGGTCGATGTTAAACTATACCAAAGTTTTAAGGTTATGTTACACAAACTACACTCCTCAAAACAAAAGTTTGGAAATATTTTTTCTGTCGATTATTTCTCTCCTTTAAATAGCACACATTTCTATAGAATTTTATAGCATTGGAAAGCCTGATTAGTCACCTACAACCAGGTATGACTTGAAGGATCATCAATTGTGGAATAAGCAACACAGCTGGGTAGTGCCCAAAAACATGTCCCAAAATCCCCTCTTCTCCTGAAGAAAGACTACAGTTCCTCAGTGAAGCCAGGGTGAATAACCAGTCTTCTTTGGGGTGTTGTCTTCCTGGGGCGCCCACTTCATGGTCTGTCTTTGCCTTCAGCAGCCCCACAGAACTTCATCTTAAGTTTGGAAATGATACCAGGACTGACACCAAACACCAGCCTCCAGCTGCAGGGTGCAACCCTCACAAGCTAAATCTCATGGATTGATTGATTAATTGATATTTCAGCTCCATCTGGACAACATCCCATTCAGTTAAGTGAGCAGTAAGGGCAAAACCTTTTATTAAAACTAGAACGTGATTGGGCAAACACTGTCTGTCACGTCATTATGGGCCAATCACAAGCTTGCACTCTTACTCTGCTTTCAGCAAAACTAACCCAGTCTCATAACTACTGCCTCTTCATGATTAAAATGATGCTCCTGTTTCTCCTGAAAGCCTCGAGTCATTTCAGCTCGAGGCTTTAAAGGGCCTACCTGGTGACCGACAGGATCTGATAAAGCCAACTGCTTTGCAAGGTAAAAGTCCGGCCTTAACAGCACTTACTTATCTGTTACACTGTTGATTTATGGTAAATTTATCAACCGAGTAACAGATTCAAATTTATGACAGCTTCTTCAATATGGCAACCACCAAAGACAGCAACAAAATGGCTGACATCACTAATGGTGCTTTTCCATTACAATAAAGACTCAAATTCAGCTCGACTCCACACAGTTTGGTTTCTACATGCTTCATTTTCCTTTACAATGAAGACTCTGATGGTACCTCTTTAAGGTGGTCGGGGTCATTTACAGCTGTGTGAAACTACCGCAGCGTCCTCCTGACAACAAAGGAGGGAGCAGAGGCGATAGAGCTGCCCACCCCTTTGTGGCTTTTTGTCACAGTGAGGAGATTAGTTTGTTCCAAAGACTGTTTTAAAGCAAAATGGCAGAGTTTTGGGAGTCATACAGCATCACCGAGAAGACAGTGTCATCCTTACAGCCATTACAGTAATTTTTCCTGTTAACACGTTAAATAGTGTGACAGGATTTTCATTAAAGGGCCTTTGTGAAATCTTGGATTTAGCTCATATAGTCAGTTTAGTTAGAGATGCACAGCAATATTGAATTTTTGCCGATAATTTGACATGCCGATATTTCTCTACTCATTACTGCAAATACCAATATTTTTCATCAAGAGCATGAAGTCTGAACCTACTGAAAACTGACTTGTTGCTTTAATCTGAGAGTCTTTTTGTGTGAGGAACAGACGTTAAACACGAACATTTAACTCCTGAAAAATGAAAATCTTGATTTCTAAATGCACCCATGCAGTGATGATGAGGGGAGGCATTACCGTAGATATAACTGAAGCCTTTACAAAACTTTTATTAACAGTTTAAAAATTAAATAGACAGACTCGTCATAATTTTAAGATGATATTAAGGTTGAAATATCAGTTGTGCTCCCATGATTGCATTTTCAAACTTTAACAGCATCATCCAGTTGAGCTTCATATTCATTGTGATAAAAAAGGATAGGATAGAATACACAAATATTGCAGTCAAAAAAAACGAATTGAAGGGAAACAAGAGGCCAATGAACAATGATGTCAGAGACCTACCGTTCACCTGTTTACTGCCTGAAACCATCTTCTTCCAAGCATCATCTGATCAGTCGTCTAGTATTAGAGGTATTTAACAAAGATCAACATAAAATGTAATTATTTGCTTTAATTATTGTTGTCTGTTGGAAGTTTTTTTAAGGAAAACAACAAAGAACATTTACATCCGAGCTTTCCTCTAAGCTTTGAACAGTTTCTCTTAAATTTCTTAATGATGGTCCATCTCTTTTCTTTTGCTTGACCTTTCATACCAAATAATCAAGGTGAATTGTCTTTAAGAAACTTAAGACGTCCAGTTGGAAGCCAGGAGGAAACTGATATATCATCTGTAAATATTGGCCGATACAGATTTTTTACTTTTCAGTACAATATCTGGCAACACTGATAATATTGTTCATCCCTAGGTTCAGTTCCTGCTTTGCCTAATTTTCTCTTTAAAGAAAATGGGATCAAATTAAAGCTTAAATTTCAAATACAGATCTTGGTCCATAGTGCAGTCTAAATCTGAGTAACAGTAAGCATGTTTGCATTAAAGCTGAAATTTCCACATTTATTCGTTTCACTTTGAGGCTTCAAATCCCGTCCAGGTGCATCCAGAGTCTGAAGGAAGGGTGGAGACCTCCTTGGCATCAAACCAAGGACAAGCAGAGGGAGAAGTTTACTCCACACATGAACAAGCCCTAATTACCTGGTCTGTTTGATCAATCACAGCCATGTTTGTTAATCACCTCTGAGGGAGTCCCATCAGCCTGAACTGACAGAGGAGCAGAGGAGCTCCATCACTGCAGCAGACTGACCCAAACACCAGCCCCGTCCCGAGAGGAGCTTATTCCTGCCCTCTGTCTCCGGTCAGAAGGTCCAAGTCTGCAGTCCATGTTATCACATCAGCTCTTATCTCCGGTTTGTGCTAACGGGACATTTCAGCTCGGACAAACCGGATCACACCGCCACATTTCGACGCCTCTCTCCCTCAACATTCACACATCTACACCTTAAGGACGTACAGCAGCTGAGATGGACGTCAGAAAGCTCATATTTACCGTGAAGGCTGTCCTTTAGCGGCGCGGGGATCGCAGGCTTAACTGTTGACAATTTGGCTATCAGCTGGGAATGTTAACACTTCCTGTAAATTGGCGCATGCGCGGTGAGTGCCGCATTGTCAAAGGCAGAGCCGCATTCCCCAGCGGTCCGAGCAGTGACGTCACCGAGCTGTCAAATCTGATATTTTTATTAAAATGATCGAAAATCGAGGAAATTAGTTTTTCTTTTCTGGTGTTTTTGATCAGATACACAAGTTATTCCAATTAAATATCAGATTATTTTTATGTACGTAAAGCGTTTTTATAATTTTTTATTAACACTTTATTTGTGAAAACAAATATAACAAACACAGCACTTCCAATACAAATACATTTAGAGACAAAGTGCATTTAAAGACTAGTACACTTGTCTACTGAGAACAATATATCAATAAAACGACAACATCACAAAGAAAGCCACGAGGAAAAATAAATAAATAAATAAATATATATATATATATATATATATATATATATATATATATATATATATATATATATATATATATATATATATATATATATATATATATATATATGTATGTATATACATATATATATATATATAAATATCTTGCATATGTATACATATATATATATTTATATAATGTTTGCTAAAAAAAAAAAAAGAATTTAGCAAGTAAAGCAAGCTTAATCCATATTATCGTTAAATTATATGAAATTTACTTTTACTTCTATTATCCTTAATTCCCTTACTAATTGGTCAGCAGATTTGTGGATTTTTTTTATTTTTATTTTATTTTCAAACAAGATATATCAGTATTAATTAATATGGTTTATTAATTTATGAACAAAAGCTAAAGAAATACATTTTGTTATAATCACTGATTTAGTTCTATACTTTACATTAATAAATATTCTTTCAAATTATAAACTGTTTCTTGGGCGGCCTGTTAGATTAAAATTTCGATTGAATTTAATTAATTTAATGTTAATAAAATGTTAGGAACACTATTATAATCATTAGTATAGCACACCTTCGATTTTCTACCTTAAACCTATATTTACCTCAAACATAAAATTTAGTTGTTGGCTTATTTTGGAGTAAAAAAGGGTTTTTTTTTCTTTGTGTGTTAAGTATTTTCAATAAATAGATAGTGTTAATTTCCAAGTACATATTTGGTGAATAGTTATAGAGTAAAACAGGCTTGTTTTCTGACCTGCTGAGTTAACTGTTTACTCAGATGAAAAGAGACAGCTGAAGCACAGACTTGTTAATATGGTTTTCTCTTAAAAATAAATCCTTCCTTCAGTGTTTTATTACAGGAGCAGAACAGATCTGAAACTTTTCCTATTATAGAAATGGGTTATTGCTCATACGGTCTAGACAGATTCAGCGGTGTTGTTTCTGTCCAGAAGGTGGCGCTGTTTCTCCCTCAGTAAATGGAGCTGAGGTTGTAATGTGGTCTCCAGGCCTGATGGCGGCGCTGTGACGCAGAGAGACAGGCATGCAGCCGGAAGTGTTCACCACACGGAGGCTGTTTGAATGTTTACATGAGCGAACTGCACGCTTTACACCGAAACTTAGACTTAAATCTTTATTTTAATATGTTTAATAATTCTTTACATGTGTTTTGATTTTTCTGCCTGGTGACAAAATGCCGACGACAAACAGGAAGAAACAGAAACAGGCGAAGGATACCGCAGTGAGTTTAATCAGAGTTATTTAAGCTAAACCTGAGATGTGTTCTGTTAAAGAATCTATGTTTATATTTATATTTATTACCAAATATCCCATATTTCACCACAGTATTCCTCACATTCCCCAAACATATCACAGCTATCATCATTATCACAACATCACATCTGTTGACTGTCATTCTGTTTTTATTTAATGAGTTAAGGAACAAATTTAAACAAACAGATTATTTTAAAATATATTGATAATTGTTTTACATAGAATCTCAGATATTAGCACACTTTAAAAATTTGCTTTCATCAGCTTTTATTTCTCAGTAGTTTAATATTCCATGTATTACATCTTTAATTTCTGACTTTATTTGTCATGTGCCTCCACTGTAAATATCAAATTTATTATTTATTCATTTATTTATTTACGTTGTCTAGCTTCACACCTCCTGTTTTATAATATAACAATCCTGAGAGATACAGTAATAAGGGATGTAAAGCTGGGGTGCTCCTAGAAATGTTGGGCCCTGTGAAAAGATATCAAATGGGCCCCATCCCAAACAAGCTCCTCCTCAAACCATGCATCTGTCAAGCAAAATAAGAAATAAATATAATGCCATAAGTTAAAAAAAGGACTTCTTGACTGCAATAAACAATAATAAGCAAACGTCTTCTGTTAATAGACTCAAATAAGTTTCAGATATTAAAGAAAACACGCTTTAGATTAAACTTATGCTATGAATAGTGTCACTATGCAGTAAAATTAATTTTCTGGCATTTGGACCAGTTTAAGCATTCAGCATTTTTTTATTCGTCATTATATTAAAGTTGTAATATGTCCTGATCAGTCTGTGATCTTTTAACCTTCTCAGGTTATACTTTCGTCTTATTCTACAACCTTTTATTGTCAAAAAACAAATTATTCACATAAACATCAAAGCATAAATGAAATTAGCACCCTCTTAAAGAGCTTGAAATGTACAATAATAATATTATATAGTAATGAATATTACTTGGGAAAAATGTTGCTGAAACTAAAATATATTTAGCATTGCTGAGTTTTCCATCTAGAAAATGGGATTTAAAAAAATACTGCCAGTAACAGATTTATCACTCTGGATCCACGAGGACAGCATTTCTGAAAGTTGAAACAAAACTGCATTTTAGAGCAGGAAGTTTTTTACTTTACCTGGAGCCAAAGGTTGACCAAGAGTGGGATTTCAGATACATTTGTCCTTATAAAGAGCCATAAAGATGTACCCTCCTAGAGATATAACTCCACAGCTGGTGTTAATGCTTGGGGGCGCTGGCAATCCCGTGGAGGGTAAAGGTTAAGGGTTAAGACAGACAGCGTCCAAAGAGCAGCAGAAGGTGCTTTTTTGTCACTTAAATAGTCAAAACAGTTCTAAAGTGTTGTTACATGCGTAAATGTGAAGTGATTAATCTGAGTGCATCGTTCTGAAAAAGCTAAATTTGTCTTTTTTTGGTGTTTATTTCAGGTCCAGGGAACAAACGACAGCAGCGTTGTGAGTAAAGTGTCTGCTGCAGCTCAGGGATACTTCAGGGACGATTTCCTCCAACATTTTGTATGCAAAGTTTCCAGAAGAGCCCCACTCATCAACAGGTCAGCGGGGGTTAATCTTGACATTTTAAAAACCAAAGATAATGTTTATATGGATGGATTGACCGGTCTTTGTACAGAAACATGGATGAAATCAGTTAAATAAATAATAAAGCTGTGGTCATCAGGTCAGATTTATGCTGAAATGTTTGTTATATTTTACTTTAAATAGTTAGAATCAATATTTTGATGTGTTGTTCTGACGGTGTTGTGAAAGGTCTAATTGGCGAGTATGAAACTACCTCTGGGACAGTAGGGTCTCCAGTCTATGGTGCTGTTATTTTGGGTTGAACAGCATTAATATGATTGTGATGATTTGTGCTGATGAAGTTCTGGATTGTTCTTCGTGTTTTAGGGGTTACTATGTCCGCTGGAGAGCCGTGGATCACTGTGTGAGGAGGTTTCTGCACGTTACTGAGACCTGCCCCAGGAGACAGGCGAGTATTCTATTTCTACAACACAAATATTAATCAGATTAGATTAGATTAAATTAGATAGAGCTTCATTAATCCCTTAGGAAAACTCCCTCAGGGAAATTAGGATTCTAGTAACAGTTTAGTATAACAGATAAAAAGATGTATATATATATATATATATATATATATATATATATATATATACATATATATATATATATATATATATATATATATATATATATGTATATATATAAACAAAAATATAAGTAAATATAAAATAAAATTAAAATATATATATATGCTCACAGGCTACTGCTACTATTAATGTTCAGTTTTCTGTATCAGCCTTGAATGTTATATTTATTTACTCTTTTTACTTTCTACTGCTGCTCGACTCCTCTCTGGCAAGAAAAAGCACGACCACACCAGTTTTAGCGTCCCTTCACCAGCTCCCAGTCCACTTTTGCGTTGATTTTTAACTTCTGATCTTTTTTAAAGCCCTCAGTGGTCTTGCCCCTCTGTACCTGTCTGAGCTCACTGAGCACTCCCCAACCAGAACCTTAAGGTTCTCTGACCAGCTGCTGCTGGAGGTCCCCAAAACCAGACTGAGGTCTAGAGGGGACAGGGCCTTCACAGCGGTTTCCTCTAGACTCTGGAACAGTCTCCCCGTTAGGGCTGAAAGATTTATTGTTTTCAAATCAACTTCAGACAACACAGTCATGTGATCCCCAAAGCTGCAGTTTTTTTGAATGAATAATGTGTTATGTGCTTTTGATCATTGATTTCCTTACTGCTGTCTGTACTGTAAACATAGTGAATATTGCACTGAAGCTTGATTTGAAGACAATCGTGAATCAAATTGAAATAAAAAAATCTGCCAGAAAAATCATAATTAAATCTTTTCCTGAAATCGTTCAGCCCTACTCCCCGTCTATATTAGAGCCTCCTAGAGACTTTTAAATCTCCCCTAAAGACTTTCATAAATGAGCTCATGCAAATCACAGGCACTGTAGTTTTTTCTACTTGTGCTGTTTTATTTCACTGTTTTGATTTTATTGTTGTTATCATGATTGATTTATTTGCTTACTTCTTCTTATGTATTCTGTGTACAGCACTGGATTGACTGCTGTCTTCTTAGAGGTGCTTCATAAATAAACTTTTTAAAAAATATATGTTTATTGTTTTCCAACATGGAAAATGAACTCAGGACAAACACATAAAAGAAAAAGAAACAGAAAAAGAACCTCCTCCCACCCCAAGACTAACAAATAAAACATGAACAGGATCAGCTCATCGTGTAAAGAAATAAGGAATAAAAAGGCCACAGTCATGAGAATAAACTGAACATATTATAATTAAACTTGAATGCTTTTCTCCTTTTTCAGATCTTGTCTCTGGGCGCAGGGTTCGACTCCTTATATTTCCGCCTGCGTGCAGACGGAGCCTTAGACCGAGCGGTTGTTTTTGAGGTGGATTTTCCAGACGTAGCTCGAAGGAAAACTGCACTGATCAGCTCCAATGTGACCCTGAGGGGGATGTTGGACTCAGATCTTCCTCCTCCTGCAGGTTTGTAGCCTCATTCACAAAACTCACTGATGCCCACCGAGGTTACAGAAGTTTAATTCAGCTTTAAACATGTCCTGGTCATGGTCTGAGTCTCTGTGTCTGTGTCCTCAGGGCCGGTCTTTGTGTCCAGTGGTCAGTACAGACTGCTGGGGGTGGACGTGAGAGAAGAGTCGAGGGTGGAGGAGGCTCTGGGTGCAGCTGGACTGGACCGGGCCGCTCCGACTCTGATTCTCTCTGAAGTGGTTCTGACCTACATGGAGACACGATGGTGAGGACAGTTTAGTCTACTAAGGACTCAATGTCCCCTGGTTTGTTCCCCCATCCAGGGAGGTTTTATTTTAGCGTTTGCTTGTTTCTGTCTGTGAGCAAGAAAACCCGAAAAGTTCTCGAAAGAATTTGATGAAATTATCAGAGAAAGGTGGTGTTGATCCTGAGATGGATGCAGGTCAAGAACAAATTTTTAAAGGATTTGTTGACATTTTGAGAGAGGACAGTTTTCCATATATTTTAATTTATTTTATTTTATTTTCTGTTTTCATATTTTCTAATTTTTTATTTAATTTTTTATTTTTTATTTTTTTTTATTTTTCTTTATCTTTCTATATTTTTTTTATTTAAGAAAAGCAAATCTCAAATTGTTACAACATTACTGCGAGACACTCCTCATAGTTTAGTACATTTCGGTACATCTGAATGGATAAAAATGGAGGTAAGAATTGCAGAAAAGCTTTAATTATAATATTATTTTGCTCTTCTTTTTTTTCTGAACAACTTAGCTATTCAATAATAACAAACTAACGAACAAGGGGGGAACTTTGTCTTAGTAGAAGTACAGGTAAAACATGTTGTTTTCTCTCTTTCTGCGTCAATCAAATCATATAAAATCTGGTTTAATAGGTTTAATGGTCCATTTGCTCCAGATGCAGTAAAGTTTTCTAACACTGTCAGAAATGTCTTGGCATTTTTGCTCTTGAAGCACTTCTAGTTATAAATGTTTTCAAGCTACTGATTTATATTTTCAAACCTTTATCTGACCTTGATAATCAGTGCAAGTCTCAGATATTTACAGTGATTTTAAGATATTGCTAAATGCACTGTATAACAAAAAGAAGCTACCATGCTGAAGAAAAAAAATCATACTTATGTTGACTTTAAATGAGAACACGCCCATATTCACAGGAACACCAACAACTCAGTCTTTTCTCAATACTTTGACCAATTATTTGTATTTTTAAAACAATGTAATGACTGTTTTCATGCTCACTAGGATCACAAAGTGCAGCTTTAAAAAAGTGCTTCTGTTTTTAAAGAAACCGTTTTATTGAAGAGAAGTGAGGCCCTCAAAAATGCAGGAAAACTCCTGCAAATTGTTCAAAATTGTTGAAAAAAAAACATCATCCATCATATATTCATACAAAGTTATATTTGCACAAAAGTTTGCATGTTTACCATGCTTAAAGTGGAAAAGTTTTATTTTTGTGTCATGGTGTTGAAGCACATTTCTGTTGTTTTCATATTTTTTTCTCTTATTATTGTCATTTTTAATGCTTGAATTCTGGTTTAATGATGTTCCTTAAGGCGGCTGTTTATTCACTCAAAATATAGAAAAAATGTCCAAGTTTAGAATAAACCAAGTACAGTTTTTTTAAATCATTAGTTTTGTTCATTTTTGGTTCAATAATTAGATGACTTCAAACAAACTAAAGTCTAGAGGAGATGATCTCTAATAATGAGCTTTGCATTTTTCCGTCATGTTTTTTTTTTTGTGATGTTTGTTTTGTTTTGTTTTTTTGTCTCCAGGTCCGATGCAGTTATCCGTTGGGCTGCAAAGCTTTTCCCAAACTCTCTCTTCGTCATTTACGAGCAGATCCACCCTCAGGATCCTTTCGGCCGCATCATGCAGGATCATTTTGTGAAACTGAATTCAACTCTGCACGCACTGCGAGACTATCTGGACACGGCTGCACAGAGACAAAGATTTTTAGACAAGGTCAGTTTGCAGATTAAATATTTACAGTATTTTTCTTATTTTAGTTGATGCAGAAAAGTCAAGAAGTCCCTTCAGATCAACCACTCTATGAAACAGAGTTATTTAAGTGATACTTTTATTCATTAACCCTTTAATGCCTGAAAACACAAATTATAGCCAGAAAATTCTGATGTTTTGGAGCTGAAATGTTTATTTCACTTTCTACCGAAATCCTAAAAAATCAAAATTTCCATAAAATTTAATATATATGTTTTTTGTATCTCATTTGATACATTAGGTGTTTTTGGCAACTGATAATTAATTTAAGGACATTTTTATCATTTATCTGATTGTATTCAGATGTTTTTTTAGTAATTTGGGAATTCTATTGATTAGATAGAGGTATCATAAAGGCATTACAGGGTTAGTAAGATTAAATGTGACTGTTGTGTTTTTATGTGACTTTATCTGAAGGGCTGGGAGCAGAGCGAGTGTCTGGACATGAACCAGTTTTACCTCGGGCTGGTTCCTGAAGACGAGAGGCGCAGAGTGGAGAGTCTGGAGCCATTTGATGAGTATGAGGTGAGCAGAAAGAAACAAACTTCACATTCAGTTAATCCATCGATCAATCCATATTTGTATAAGTCTCATACCTGTTGTATGTGTTGGTATGTGTTGCTGTTGTTATTGTGAGTAACTCTGTTAACTGTGCAGGACGCTCTTGACAAAGAGATTTTTAATCTCAATGAGTTTCTTTCCTGGTTAAATAAATGTTGAATTAAATAATATTCCTGCCGCATGTTAATGTCATTAAATGCTTTCACTCTATAAGATGTTCAAGCACCTTCAGTACTGCCTCTGCTTTGTTTTTATTGCTCTATTTTATGTGTCTGTTTTCCTTTTTAAATCTTATTTTTCTTCATAAAACTTCTTTTTACTGCTTTATTTTTAGAGCAGTCGATCTGATTTTTGACTCTGAAATATGAAGGAATAACTTTTCTCTCCTCAGGAGTGGCACCAAAAGTGTTCCCACTACTTCATCCTCACGGCGTCTCGAGGCTCCTTCATGCTTCAGGCTTTGCTCACACACCCTTCAGGTAATTTCACTCAGTGTCTTCGTGAAATAATAAATCTGTTTACGCTTTATACCTTACATATTTGGTGTTTCTCTTGTCATATTAGTTTCTCCAGTGCCCTCCATCCCTCCCTCCCTGAGCCCCTCGGCCCTGAGTGTTCAGGCCGTACCCGTCACCCTTGAGGGTTTGGCGATGGCGTCCAGCTTGGTGAGCGATGGGCGAGTCGTGCTGACAGGAGGCTCGAGCAGAGGAGGGAGAGGGGCCGAGGTCAGGATGCTCCTCAGAGAGGGAGGAAGCTGGAGGTCTGAGAGTGTGGAAACGCCTGAGGACTTAGGTGAGAGGATTTTCACCTCTGTGAATCAGATGATGTTTCATTTAGTCTTTAATGTGGAGAATGAGTTTGTTTGTTGAACCTGCGCTTCATTGCCCTGCAGTGCAGCTGGATCCTCCTGATTCAAAGTCTGTAATCAGGTAGATCCATCCTGCCCAGCTCCAATCTACATCCACCCAAGGAGCTTCCTCCAGAGCTACGAGGTGGAGCTACGAGCCAGTGTTAATGTTGACAGCACTATTTAATTTAGTTTTAGTTTTAGTCTTTTTCCTGAAATATCTTAGTCATCTAAATTGTTTTCATTTTAGTCTAGTTTTAGTCGATGAAATCTGCTGTAAATGTAGTCGACTAAAATATGAAGTGTAAAGGGTAAGGCATTTTTATGTTTCCTTGAATTTCTGAAGTCATGTTTTACACTTGGATAAAATGAAACATCTAATAACCCTTTACTGAATGCTAGTAAAGTCTGAATGTATAAATGAACAGAAACAAATTGAACTTTTGTGTGAAATGCAGTCACCTTTATTTAGGCTACCTGGCAGAGCATCTCAGTTACAATACCAGAACTGACAACAAACAGTGAACCTGCTCTACATGAATATATCAATTCATAAAGAGAGGAGCTCTGATTGGATCGCTCCACAACTTATCCCACCACCACCAAGCTAAGGCAGCTGTGCTTGGATGTCCCTCTTAACTCATCCAACCTTTCCACACAACCAAAGTAGCTGTGATTGGATATATTCCTAACTCGTCTCTACTTTCTACATGACCAAATTAGGTCTGATTGGATTAAGTCTCTGTCAAACATTTTAGTCTAGTTTTTATTTGTTGATGAAAATGTCAGTTAATTTAGTTTGAGTTTTTGTCCATGTGCACTCGTTTTTATTAGTTACTGTCTAGTTTTCATCAGGGGAAAAAATGTTGTTGATGAAAACTACGACGAAAATAATCAGCCGACAAAAGTAGCACTGCTACAAGCGAGACAACAGCAGGAGATTAGCATAGATGCTAACAGCTTCAGTAGCTGTTTTATCACATCTGGACAGCATTTCTTTATTAAATGAAAAATAAATAAAAAAAAAAAACAACAGACTTCAACATAGAAAGGATATTTTCGCTCCACTTCCGACATGTTTGGTGAGAGTTTGTTTTACGAAGTGGCTCACGCTCTGTCCTTTACACCTCTGCAGCATATTCTTCCGAAAGGTTCTGCACTCCCAAACTCTTTTTATCAGAATCAGAAATACTTTATTAATCCCCAAGGGGAAATTCAGTTGTTTCAGGTGCTCTTAAACACAGTATAGCAGCAGGAATATCAAATAAAGACGATAAAATAGATTAGAGAAAAAAAAAGTAAGAAATGAAGTAAGCAGGTTGCAAAATGCAGAATCTTTAAGCTATATCAACTTCCTTATAAAAGAAAAAAGAAATAAAAGAAGTAACGTGAGACTATGAACAAGGCCAAGGAACTTACACTGTTAACATTAACAATATTTACAGTATAATTATAATATGATATATATAAGCACTGTGTGACAGTAGATCACATTGGACCAAAAGGCAAAGTTTGACAAGAAGGATTATCGGCTCTAAAGCAGAATAGTTCAGTTTTTCTCTGAGATGAGCTGAAACATTTCAGAGTCTTGTCGTTTTTCTTCCCCAGGTGTTCGTCTCTACCACACCGTCACCGCTCTACCTGGTGGAGGCCTCCTGGTGTTCGGTGGTCGCTCCTCTCCTTTAAACCCCACTAAAGGCCTTTTCAGAATCACCTTTGACCTCCCCACCTCACCGCATCCCCTCGACACAGTCGACCAGGGATCAGTGAAGGTTCATGCAGAGCCTCTGATCTGCTCAGGTGAACCACCCACGCCAAGATGGAGGCACACTGCCACTACAGTTAACTACAAAGGTGAGATTAAATCTGAATTATTATGTTAATTTTCTCTCTTACTTACCAGGCACTTCTTATAACAAAATAAACCGTCTTTTTTCCACTGTAGGCAAAGACTTCCTGTTTGTTTTTGGAGGAAAGAGCGAATCAGACGGCGCTCTGGCTGACGGATGCTTCCTGTGTTTGGACCAACTGCACTGGACCGAGGTTTGATTAATCACTGTCTGTCTGTTAAATCACATTTTTAATCACCTTTATTCACTTTAACACCTTTATGACTATCTTTTGTACCACAAACACTCACAGATAGAGGTGATCTTAAACTTTGGCTCAGTTAAATATATTTTTAAGGATTAATATCTTTTTTTTGTTTTATTTTTGGCAGAAACACCTGCTGAATTATTCCTCTCAGAGTGACCATACTCTATCAGCAAAAATCAATATTTCTGCTCAAGTGATCCCGACGAGGAGGTGCATACGATGCAGATTAATGAGGTCTGATCCTCTGAAAGAGTGATGCAAGGAGGGTCAAATTTATCTATACAGCACATTTAGTGACTCAAACTGCAACAAAAGGCTTAAAAACATCACAACAAAGGGAAAACTAAGACAAAGAAGACGGCAATAGAAAAACTACAAAAGCACTCAGAGAGCGCAGACCTTAATCAAGCAGCTCAGTTACAGCAGTGGCTTTTCCACAACCCCTGTAAAAGACACGAAGAGCCAGGATCCAGACCAAACTCAGTGCATACATGGAGGATGTTATCCTGTATGAGCGCAAGTTTTGGGAACGTCACTCATTATTTTTACTTTATGTGAATTAATGAATGTCGTCAATAGGATTTCCTGTTATAAAGTTCAGTTTTTTTTTGTGACATCAATCTGGATCTGATCCAGATGAAATTTGCCTTGATGATAGAGACATGGACCCTATATTATCCTGTGAAATGTGAAGCAAATCCATGACGAAATGGCAGAGATATGATTTTTTTTTTTAATTCTGCCCAATGTTTAACTTATGGGATTTTTTTTGCATCCAGACAGATATACATATTACCACCAAAATTTAATGGCTCCTTCCTTGGACCAAACCACACCTGGTGAAATTTTCATCTAAATCCATCCAGTAGTATTTACGTAATCTTGCAAACAAACAAACATACGCTGACAAAAACATCAGCTCCTTGGCAGAGGTAACATAACATCAATCAGTGATTAACAAAAATAGGCCTCTTAAACTCAAACTCTGGCCTTGAAAATGAAATCAGTTTAGGAAAATACTTCTTTCTTGGGTTGAACCCGTCTGCTCTATTTTCAGGTAAACACAGAAAAGAGCGATCAGAATAATCAATAAAGTTGGATATCTGGAACCCACTGATCAGTTTTTCATTCTATCTTCTATGTTAAAATTTAACATTGCTTATTTAAAAACACTGGAGATTATCTTTGTGCAGTAAATAAATCTCTTCCTGCTTGAATGGAAACATTTTTTTAAACTAAGAGAAGGAAAATATAATTTAAGAGGTGTGCTTATGTTTGAAACAAGAAAAGTTAGAGTAAATATTCAATACAGACGTGCTTTGGTGTTGGGGATAGAATTTTGGAATGAGTTCAGTGATGAACTAAAATGGTGTAAAACTATCTTAAAGTTCAGAAAAACCTTAACATTTGAATTACCCTTCAAAAAAGTTATATCCATGACCCTTCAAGTGGACAAAAATGTCCATTTTCTAGAAAGTGACCAACAGAAGGTCACAGGAGGGTGTTTTTTGGCAAGAGGGGATAATTTTGGGTTAAATTTTAAAATCCCAACTTTCAGCTTGAAAATCCATTGCTTGACCCTGTAATGCATTTTTATCACATCCATGACCCTTCAAGTGGACAAAAATGTCCACCTGTCATTTATCCATTTTGTTGTTGTTGCTATTTGTACTTATTATCCTCAAAATCTTACACTAAATCACTTTTAACATGCTATTGCCAAAAATCACCTTCCTGTGACCTTTTGTTGGTCACTTTCTAGAAAATGGACATTTTTGTCCACTTGAAGGGTCATGGATGTGATATAAATGCATTACAGGGTCAAATAACGGATTTTCATGCTGAAAGTTGGGATTTTCAAATTTAACCCAAAATTATCCCCTCTTGCTAAAAATCACCCCACTGTGACCTTTTGTTGGTCACTCTGTAGATATGGACATTTTTGTCCATGAAGGGTCATGGATAGGTTAAATATGCATCACAGGGTCAAATAATGGATTTTTGTGCTGAAAGTTGACATTTTGAAATTTCACCCAGATTGACACCCCCTCACCAAAAATCAACTCTGGTGGGGATGGTGATTGTCTGTGAGGAAGTCTTGAATTTTGGAAATGGACAAAAATGTCCAGGGGTCATACAAGGGTTAAAGCATACATTAATTAATGCTTATAAGGAATAATGATTTTACAGTTTGATTTATTGAAGGATGTCTTATATGTTTTTTCCTTACATGTCAAATTCATCTTGGATTGTCCAGGGGAGGCAGAATTAAGCCCCAAGCTTCAGCCCAAACCTTTTCGGTTATTGATACGTTTGTGTTAAATGGTCGTATTCTGTGTTTGTTCTCAACATTTATGTAACCCAAATAAAAACATTCATTCATTCAGGTACCAACAGAAGGTTTAGCTCCAGCGGCGCGGCACTCCCACTCGGCGTGCTCATACGGTGGAGGAGTGCTGGTTTTTGGAGGACTGGACCGGTCGGGGGTCCCTCTGGGGGACTCGGTGGTCCTGAGTCCCACAGAGACCGGCTTCACCTGGAGGAGCCTCGAGGTGCAGCCTGCTCCTGTTCCCAGGTCTGTAATCATCTCTGTTCAAGCACACGTGTCCTGAGCTCTTCTTCGTGTTGTATTGATATGAATCATTGATTTTGCGCGTGTGCAGGTACTCTCACTGCGCTCATGTGGTTGGTGAGAAGCTGGTCGTTGTCGGGGGGGTTTGGCTTCATTCAGGTGACATCCCGGGAGTTCTTATCATCGACCTGGAAACTCACCGCAGTGTGGAGCTCAGGGTGGAGACGGTCAGTGGATGTTTATGTGATTTTAGTAGCACAGATTACATTATGTTTTTATTTAAGTGCTTACATCGTACATGTTTCAAATGTTTTATTAATAGTTTTGAGAGTATAAACAGAGAATAAACCTAAAACATGTCAATATAAGTGACAGTGGCATTACAAATTCTATGTACATTATACTTTTCTGTAAAATACATGCAGAAGGGTGCAGACACAAACGAAAGTGAACAAACAGAAAAGGACTTTTGCACAAGTTATACACCAGTCCAGATCCACAACTTCATCCAAGACAAAAAACCCATACCAGACAAAAAAGACAAGCGAACAAAGCCGAACACAGAGAAACAAAAACATAAAACAGTACTGGCAACATGAATCTTACATTTGAGCTTTTTCTAGAGATTTTTTTTGTTTTTTTCCCTTCCAACCATGTTTTTCAAGTATTTTTACAGTTACATTTGTTCATTCATCTTTTCCATCACAACTCAAAAGTGTCGCTTGGTTTTAATATCCTATGTGTATAAGTCTTTCCATGTTTTATATTTCTTTTATTGATTCTTTCCATTTGTTTATTTGTGGTGGATTTGGTTTTGGCCAGTTTTTTGTTTTCCGTTTCATTGCAGTTATTCTTAAGATTCTGTACAAGTGTTTGTCGGTGCCTTTGGGGGAATTCCCAGGATTAAGTTTTGGGGCCTAAGAAAAGGTCACATTTGAATATTTTTCCCATTTCCTCTTAAACTGCAGATTCTTCAAAGCTGGACATGAGTATAAGATATTAGTATGAGTTTTATTCTTTTCACAGTTATACCAGCAGTGTGGTGTGATGTTACTGTTGTATTTTGATTGAATCATCAGAGTTTTGAAGTATCTAATCTGAGGTTTCCAGGAGAATTCTGTCCAAAATAGAGAGTTTGTCGTTTTCTATGTATTATTGCAAATGTTCTCCCAGTCTTCCTCTGTTATACTTATGTTTAGTTCATTTTCCCATTTGATCAGTGCTTTGGGTTACATCTTACATTGTGAACTCTTAATAATCTGCAGCTCGAGTTATTTTGCGTCTCTCCGTCTGCAGACCTCGGTGCCGTGGCCTCTGCTGCTTCACTCCTTCTGCTCAGAGCTGACGGACTCTGAAGAAGCTCGGCTGCTCCTGATTGGAGGAGGAGGGAACTGTTTCTCATTTGGGACTCACTTCAACCCCCAGCCCGTCACCGTGGACCTCAGACCTGCACTGGGATGATCTGGACTGAAGGTTTTTCTCTATGAAACTGTTAAAGAGGAATCCTGTCTATATATTTTTCTACACTGGACCGTGCTTTGACAGATTTTATGGTCTTAAATAAATCTACGATAATCAGAGTTTTAATTGATTTCTTCAGCTTTCTGTCACAACATCTTCAGTGTTTGTAATGTGAGTGCCTGTGTGCACTGTCAGAGCTTATGTTCAGTACAAAACCAGTGAAGTCCAGCTGTTTAGCATGAAGGAGAAACTCCTCTTTTTTAGATATTTGCCTGAAGAAATAGCAGCTTGAGCTGTGATTTACTGCAGATTCCAGCCATCAAGATAAAGAAGGACAAACTGCCTTATCACAGTAAAACTGAGCTGACACCAGGGCTCTAACAGCTCCAGATAAGAGTTGTTCTTGAGCTTTAAGAAGTGAATATTCACACCATGACTACAAACCTTTATCACTCAGAGACTCATAAATGAAACGTCAGGGGGTGTTTTCTGTCTGGGCTTTATTTGTGAGACCTCAGTTCAGGTTTCATAAAATAATCAATAAATCAGTCAGATATCGGCACAGCAGCCTGTTTTTTTTCTTTCCATGATTTGGATGGATCGTGATCACTCGGTGAAGCGCCTGAAGGACTGGACGGTGGGACTGACAGCGCCCCAGTCTCCGGGTTTGCGGTACTCCCCCTTCTCCAGGAAGTACTGGCGTCCGCGGTAGTTGGTGTTCTCGTAGAAGACCCACCAGCCGTCGTAGACTTTGCAGGAGTAGATCTCTCTCCATCGAAACTTGTCCAGGAGGGACGGGCAGTCCTCGGAGGTCTCGTAGGCCTGGCCGCCGAAGTCGGCCTTCTCATACAGCTGCATCTTGTAGGACGTGCCGCTGGTCTGCAGCAGGGGGTGGAGGGGGGAGGGGGGTGGGGGGTGAGAGCGAGAGGCGGGGGGGTAAGGGATGGGTTTAGTGCAGGGGGTTGGGGAAGAAGAGGAAGGGGATGTGGGGCAAGAAAAAAGGGGAAGGAGGGATATATAGGGACATGAGATTTGCATCCAGAGCTGGAACAGTTTAGTGTGAAGCCTCATTATTCAGACAGCGAGGGCCAAAATCTCAAACTTTTGAGCTCCTTTAGGGAGAAATGAGCAAAAATAAGACTCTGCCAGGTTACTGAGAAGGCTGCTCTCCTGAATCCATAACCAAACTGATATTTAATTTAATGTGCTGCACTGAGGCTCTGTTTGCTGTATGTGCTGCAGAACCTGCTGAAAACAGAGCTGCAACAGTTAGTCTTATTGTTTTAACCCTACGTGATCGATGTTAAAGTCTGTCCATGTCAGTGAGATTTGAAAAAAAAAAAAGCAGTCAAACTGGCTCTGACACCAAGACCTCCGATATACAAAATGACTAAAATCAGCCATTTCTCGTGTTTGAGAAGCTGGTATTTTTAAAAACAGCAGTTCAGCCTCAAAAACACAAAACTGTTCAAAGGTTTAGATGATTTCTAGAAGTTAATGTCCTTTCAGAAAACCTGTCTCTCAGTTTTTGCAGCAGTGGGTCGTGTTTTTCGTCATCATGCGTGCACAGTGTGGCCTGTGCTCACATGGATTAAAGTATAACTTCTGAATCACAATATGAACTCTTCAGAATTGAAGTTTTGTTGAATCGCTCTGATGATCTGCTACAGACCAATCAGAGAGTCATGAGACATTTCTGTTTCGATAAAACCAGGAACTGATTTCACATTTAGCCAATCAAGTGTCAGGAAAACGTTCACCTATGGGGCCAAATTATTGCTGTAATCATCCATCATCTATACCGCTCTTCCTTTTTGGGGTCACGGGGGCTGGAGCCTATCCCAGCTGACACTGAGCAAGAAGCAAGGTACACCCTGAACCAGCCACCAACCAATCACAGGGCCACATAGAGAGATGGACAACTATTCAAGCTCACACTCATACCTAAGGGCAATGTAGAGTCACCAGTTACCTTAATGAGTTTTTGGTCTGTGGGAGGAAGCTGGAGTCCCCGTAGAGAACCCGTGCATGCACAGAAAGGCCCTGACCAACAAGGGGCTCGAACCAGCAACCTTCTTGCCATTAAGTTTCATTTATTAAAGGCTATAATGCTGTTTTTCTTGCTTCACATCTGTTTCTAACACACATAGAAAGGGGCAGGACAGTGTGACTGAAGTGTGGGCATATCAGATATCTGCAAAGCTCCAGCATCGTTCATCCCTCAGGATGTTTTCTGCCATATGTGGAGTTAAAAAAAACTGGAGGAGCCTGAACATTTTCAGCACATATGGCCCTCACCAGTGGATCGATAACTGATCAATATCAGCTCTTTATATTGACCAGCTGATCCACCAGTGTGCAGCTCTCTCCTCAGATTTAAGCTCCTAACAGTGAGTCTCACATGATAGATAAGGTTAATTCAATGACTAAGTCAAGCCCCGCCCCCTTGTTTTCACTCCTCTATCTCATTCGTTTACTCAGTTTTAATTAGCACAGAGCGAGACGGGGAGCCTCTTTGATTTTTGTCTGAAATCCTGCGCGGGGCCGCAGGCTCTGCGATGATGAATAGGCTGACCCAGATGTCCGTCTGCATCGACAAAGCCCTGCAGGGGACGTCGATACTCTCTGTCCTGCACTCTGTGTGGCGTCTGTTAGCTCGTCTATCATTAGACCGTCAGAGTCATGAACTGGATTTACAACCAGCAAAGAGAAGAGAGAACACTTTAACGTCCACACAGAGACATGATGAGGAGATTTGAACATGTGAGAGACGCTGTCAGGACGACAGAGGAGTCTGCAGATCAGCGTCGCTTTGACTTGGTTTTCATCACCTTTAGTCAAAATACAGTCGCCATTTTTTAAAATCTTTTTGATATCAGATATTTGTAAACAGGGCTGCAGGTGGTGCAGCAGGTAGTGCTCCTGCTTCACAACAAGAGGGCTGGTGGTTCGACTCTTCCTGTGCATGCATGGGTTTTCTCCGGGTACCAAAAACGTGTTTGTTTGGTAAACTGGTGGTTCTCTAAAGGTGTGGCAATGCACGCTGCAGTGTTAATTTTGTTGCCGAATTATTTTCGTCATAGTTTTTGGCAACAACCTTTTTTCCCCTGACAAAAACTAGACAGTAACTAATAAAAACAAGTGCACATGGACAAAAACTCAAAGTAAATTAACTGACATTTTCATCAACAAATAAAAACTAGACTGAAATCTCTGACAGAGACTTAATCCAATCAGACCTAATTTGGTCATGTAGAAAGTAGAGACAAGTTAGGAATATATCCAATCACAGCTACTTTGGTTGTGTGGAAAGGTTGGATGAGTTAAGAGGGACATCCAATCACAGCTGCCTTAGCTTGGTGGTGGTGGGATAAGTTGTGGAGCGATCCAATCAGAGCTCCTCTCTTTATGAATTGATATATTCATGTAGAGCAGGTTCACTGTTTGTTGTCAGTTCTGGTATTGTAACTGAGATGCTCTGCCAGGTAGCCTAAATAAAGGTGACTGCATTTCACACAAAAGTTCAATTTGTTTCTGTTCATTTATACATTCAGACTTTACTAGCATTCAATAAAGGGTTATTAGATGTTTGATTTTATCCAAGTGTAAAACATGACTTCAGAAATTCAAGGAAACATAAAAAATGCCTTACCCTTTACACTTCATATTTTAGTCGACTACATTTACAGCAGATTTCATCGACTCAAACTAGACTAAAATTAAAACAATTTAGATGACTAAATTATGACTAAAACTAAAAGGATATTTTCGGCAAAAGACTAAAATTAAAAAATGCTGTCAAAATTAACACTGCATATGGAGTGCTTTAAGGCGGGTGTAGGTGTGCCTCAGGACTAGGGCTGGGTATTTTCAGGATCTTCATGATGCAGTAGGTATTCTGATATGCATACACTGACACCGACTGTGCCTCCCTGACAACTTCAGCTCTATTTTGTGAAACCTAAAACAGCCATGACAAGTTTTAAAGGCTCCTGTAGTAGGGGGTGCTGGTTTGGAGGAGTGGTTAGCAACGAGGCACGGCCCATATACATGCTTCTGCACAAGCCTATCCACTGTCTGTCTCTCTCTCTCCTCTCAATAAAGGCACAAAATGCCCCAAAAAATAACATCATCAGAGATCTTACAGTACACTGAGATCTGAAATGGCCCTTTATAACCTCCCTGGATCTGCCAGATTACAGACATTGAAATCTTGACAAGCTCCAGTCTGCAATGGCTGTGAGCGGCCCAAAGTGGGACGGCCCAATCAGCATCCTTCAGAGCAGGGAGAGGCGGAGCTTTGAGCGAGATGACAGCAGAAAGTGATATGTCTGATCTGTCAGGTTAGGCCCCTTAAATGAGTTTGAGCAGGACTGAGGCTCAAAGCTGAGATCAGTGAGTCCTTTAAGGATGTCAGTGCTCCAGCGGTGAAGAGGAAACGTGAACAAACATGTTTTTCTTGCTTTAATAGTAAATGAGTGTCCAGGTTGAAATCAAAGGTAGTCTTCGCTTCAGTTTGGAATGGGCCATGTTTAGCCGGGGCCCCCCACCATTCTGGACCCCAGAAACCTCTCTCCTTGTCCCCCCTCACAGGCGGAGGCCGAGCCTTACACGCTCAGACCCCGGCAGAGCAGAGCACCGGCCATGACTGACTTACAAAGTGGATCATCTTGCAGGAGCTGAGGCGGTCGTTGAGGCCCATCCAGCGCTGGTACTCGGGGTACTCCCCTCTGGTCAGGACGTACTGATAACCCATGTAGTTTGGCTTCTCGTACACCACCCAGGCTCCACTCTCCACCCGGATGGAGTTGCAGCGGCTCAGGTAGGTGTGGAAGTCGGAGCAGTCACTGTCGCACTCATAGCGACGGCCCTGGAAGTGTTTGTCCTCGTAAAAGACGATCTGAGGGGCGAGACAGCAACGGTTATGATTCTCATTTTCATTTCTCTGAATTCACAGGAAGATATTCTGAAATACAGAGCAGCTTTAAACGTCAAATAAGTCGAGCCTTTTTTATGCTACACATTGTATCAAAGAATCCATTTTTTATAAGACAAAAACCTCCCAAATCTTGGTTTTACTCTCCACTGAAGAGACAGAAATTAACTCAATTTAACCCTTTAACTACCAGCTCAACTGTTTGGCAGAGGTCATCAATAAATTCAGGGATTTTTTTTTAAAACAGAACAAATCAAATCATTGTTTGATTCCTTTAACATTTCCGGGAACAGAGAAAACTACAAACAAACCAAAAACCAGATATTTTCTTGGTGTGGGATTTAAAGGTTTAAAAAGCCAACAGTTTTTTACGTGTTGACATAAAAATGCACAAATATTTGGGACAAAATCAATTAGAAAAGACAGAAATGTTTGCATGTTTTTGGTCCGTGGGAGGAAGCTGGTGTGCCCGGAGAGAACCCACACATGCACAGAGAGAACATGCAGACTCCGCCCAATAACCAGCGCCACAGTGCCACCCTTAAAGCCAAATATTGGATGAACTGATTTTCTCTCCTGTTATGAAGTAACAAACAGTGGTCAGGTAACTAAAATCAGCTGTGATCAAATTCAGCTTAAATTGAATAATATTTACACCTGCTCTAAACCACAGAAATAAAAATAGCAGTCTTAGATGTCAAAGTTTTCAGGTGCTGGTTTGGCGTAGTGGTAAGCAACCAGGCATGACCCATATACATGATCCTGCCGGCCCGGGTTCGAGTCCAGCCTGTGTGCAGATCACCTCCCCTACTCTCTCTTATCCACTGCCTGTCAATAAAACCACAGAAATGCCCAAAAAATAATCTAAGAAAAAAAAGATGTCCAGTTTCTGTTTTAATGATCAAACATGGACAAACTCCTTCACAGCTGCAGCCGCCATGCAGATCCTTAAAAAGCCTTAAAGGGTCTTAATGTTTGCTCTGATATTCAAGGTCATGAAAAGTCTAAAATAATCTTTATTTAAAATGACAGGTAGACAAAGATCTTCTTTATCAAATTCATTTTGTACAATTTAAAAAGCTGATTCAGAAAAACATAAAATATCTGTTTCAGTGATGTGGCACTTGCTCTACTGCCCATATTCATTTTTTAGGACTCCTGTTTTGTTTCTGCCATATCAAACACTTTATGATATTATTTGATTTTTCCCCTGAAATTCTCCTGAAATAAGATGAAATCAGTGAAGTTATGATTCCTCTTTTGACTAAACGCTTCAAATCGATTATCTGGTGATCAGTGATCAGACAGTAAGACGTATCATGAACATTTTCTTACTCCATATCTCATTCAGACATGCAGATGTCACATAAACGCCCCCCCCTCCTCGCTCACCTTGCCCATGTTGTCTGTGGTGTTGGTGGGTGGGGTTGGGAGATGTTGCCGGTTCTGATGTTGCCCCCGGTGTTGCTGGTTGCTCCCCCTGAGGTCTCGATGTTGCTGTGTGCCCTCGGCGCGGCTGTTTTTATACCCCCACGTTCCTCCCACGGTCATAAACAGCAACAGCGGAGGCAAAAGGGGAACAATCGCTTTGTCATGAAAATGAGATCCAAAAATTGAGTCAGTGATTCTAGTGCTATTCAGTTTTTCCAGAAAAGCGAGGAAGGATTACGGCATAAAGGCCGGGCGCCGTTTCTGTCCTGGCTGGGTCCAGTGCCCACCCCCCGCTGCAGCCCTCGCACCATGTCACACATGCCAGCTCCACCAGCTTAACCCCACCTGGGGAGGACCTGCCAACTCAGGGCTTCTGTCGGCCTTATGGATGCATCCAGATGCAGCAGAGGGCGGGAGAGGAAGCACGCACGTCCTTAAAGACAGAAAAAGACTCTGGATGCTGGTCTGACACTTACAGTCCTTCAGTTTGGGTTTTTACAGATAAAAAACATGCAACTGTGGTAAAAAAAAATCAATTCAAACCTCAAAATCAAAAACACTGCTGCACCAAACCAGCCTTTTATCAGTTTGTGCATATTTAAGTCTAATTTACCCATTTTTAACTTTTGATTTTTGTCCATAAATCCAGAGCAGATTTAAGATTCTATCTTGTAAAGTCACAATTATTTTTGCAGTTAAGATAATTAAGTTGTTGCAGGAAAAGAGAATAATCAGTGTAGACATCCTTGAGAGTAGTAATAATCATCAGTAAAGCACTTTCAGTGTCAAAGGTCAAAAACTGCTTCACGACAAATGCTAAAAAGACAATGTTGGACTTCTTCCTACCTCGTTCTCCCTTAATCTGCATATAATTATCTTATATTATAATTATCTTTTTAATATATCTTTTTATATGTTATACTAAACTGCTACTGGACTCATAATTTCCCTGAGGGAGTTTTCCAAAGGGATTAATAAAGTTTTATCTAATCTAATTATAACTCAGTGTGCTCCGTCCCGGCTGTGGACCGTGGACCAGCTCTTTACCCTCGCAGAGCCGCTTGAGGGATCATTGGAGTTTGCCCATCCAGACTTTGAGGTCCACGACCGTGTCCCTCAGCTGTGGGATTCTTGTTGGCGTTTGGGGTACTGGGTTCTCTGCTGTCTCTGTGCAACCCAAGTGAGAGTTGAACTTGTCACAAGCCAATTACAGGGCCACATAGTGAGACAGATGATGCTCAAAATCATACCTAAGGTCAATTTGGAGTCACCAGTTAATCTAACAAGCATGTTTTTGGTCTTTGAAAGCCGGAGTTCCTGGAGAAAACCCACACATGCAAGAGGAGAACATGCAAACTCCACACAGAGAGGCCCGGACCGACCCGGGGATCGAACCAGCAACCTTCTTACTGTGAGTCACGACCTGCCTTTATGCAACACCCATGTGTAGAGTGATTTCTCAAAAACAGTGTGAACTGCTAAAAAAGATTAGAAAAAGAGTGTTAGTGAGTTTATGAAAAATCAGTCAAGGATCTGTTTTAATTTGATGCACATATGAACAAATCATTTATTTATAAAGGTCCAAATGAAAATGAAAGATAATTTCCCAACATCATTCAGCCCTACTATCCACCATCTCTCTGCTGCCAATAAAGGACAAAATATCTTTAAATGGGCACGCTACTTATATAAATGAAACATATATTGTTATATTATAATATCACTGATGATCAGATAAACTCGTTTTACCATTTTCATTTGAAATCCTAATTTCACTGAAACATTTTTCTTTGGATTGGTAGGATTTTAAAATAAGAATCTGTAACTCTAATGAGTTTACTGGGTACTTGAACTTCTTGGTTTTAGGATGTAAATATTTAATTTTCATCAGCTCCATTTTGGTTCACATATAGGCAGACAGGCAGGCAAGTTTTCTCTTCACTTCATATATATGTGTTTATAAATTTATAAATATATAAAATGTCCATTTCAACAGTTTCATAAACCAGTTTGGGCACCACTGCTTCATAACAGTAACAGCTTTATTAAGATATTTTTTTCTTAGAGGATTAATAAAGTAATTATCTATCTATATTTCTTCAAATGCATGTAGTTTCAGTTTGACAAAGCTTTTGACCCTAATTACAGATTTAATCAAGACATAACAGGTTTCCCCCTCTTTTCAAGAAATCATTTTCCAGGACTTTTCCAGGACATTTTTAAAGGTTGATGACCAATATATCCAGCTAGCTCCACCATATCATATATATCATATATTTCTAACTCTGGGGCATGAACATTGTGTCCAAGCTATCTTTTTAGTCTGGCTTTTATGTGGTGTTTTACTATTATACATTTATGTGTTACACCTATTTTTTAATCTTTACTTACTCTGCTTTTTTATAAATGTATTTAGTTGATTTACTGTTTAAGCAGCCTAAATTTTATTTTGCCATTTTTAACTATTTATTTTTGCCACCACTGTTTTGAGTTTTTATATTTTATTCCTTAACTTGCATTATTTTATCTGCTCATAATTTATGGCTCAGTGTGCATTAGTTACCAAGTATATTTTTACTTTATTTCCTATGTTTGATATTTATTCACTAACAAGGTAGAAGGAAGATCAATAATTTTCCAGGACAATTTACTTTTTTCCTCATTTTCCATGACAGAAAAATTGGTCAGTCATTTTCCAAGTTTTCCAGGACACGTGGGAACCCTGCATCAGTGAAGTAAATGTATTTCATTATTTACTCCTAGATGAGCTCCGTGAGGAGCAGCATGGCACAGCAGGTGGTGTAAAGGTTGCTGGTTCGATCCCCGTGCTGTAACGGTCTTTCTGTTTGGAGTTTGCATGTTCTCCCTGTGCGTGCATGGCTTCTCTCCAGGCACTCCTACCAAAAACATGCTTGTTAGATAAAATGGTTGACTCCAAATTGCCCTTAGGTATTAGTGTGAATGGTTGTCTGTCTCTCTATGTGGCCCTGCGATTGGCTGGCGAGCGGTGGGGTGTACCCTGCCTCTCACCCAATGCCAGCTAGGATAGGCTCTGCCCCCCCGTGACCCCAAAAGAGATAGGCAGTACAGATGATGGATGGATGAGCTCCTTTAACACCAAACGCTGACAAAACTGTTGTTAAAAATTAAAGGCAGAGTCAAAGCAGGTTTATCAAAACTTTATTCAGTTATTTCATAAAAATCTGTCTTCATCTCTTCATCTAGCAGCTGAATAAAGGTGCTTCGGTTCAAATTAAAGGGAAAGCCCACAAAACAATCAACAGCAGAAAGGCATCTTATAATAAAGTCGCATTCAGTTCAAAAACACAAACTCATCCCTGGAAATCATTTTGTTCATTGTAACAGCATGTTCAGTACATTTATCCTTTTTTAATGAACACATAAATCAAATCAGAGACTCAAACTGCAGCCTGTGTGAATGAGGGCAGGGGAAAACATGAAGAACACTTGGAGGTTTTAATGCTTAAATGGTTCATTACACGGGACAGATTTATGGATATTAATTCTTCTATAGTGCTAAAATATAACATTTATACGGGAGTTCTTCCATTCTCATTACGAAAATAATTACAAAAATACTGTTCATGTAGGCAGTGTGAGGATGTTATTGGCACGTCTTTGAGAGCAGAGTCTTAAACATATGACGGGACAGCATGAACCGTGTGACCTGAAAACTGCTGAGAGCAAACATTACATGTTTTCAAGTCTTTGAGCAGAGCCTGCAGCGATGTTTACGGCATGACACAATCTGGACGGCTGAATTAAGTACCTTAACATTCTTTCATCATGTTTTCTCCACAATTAAAATATAAATCATTCATGTTCATTCAAACATTATGACCTGAGACAGTACCGGGCATGTTGGTGACCCTGCAGTGCTGTGTTCATTTAGCTTTAATTCAGATTTAAGTGCTTCACTGCAGCAGATCAGCTCCACTTGTTTCCCATGACGGTGTAAACTCTGATAGTTCCTCCTAAACACAGGTGGGCTGTCAGAGGGTTCGTCTGAGGCAGTAAGGAGACGAGTTTGTAAAGACAACTGCATATTTTAATGAACTAATCCCACAGCCGTGCTGACTTTCCCACAGAAGCTTCAGGGTGTTTTCATGTGTGAAAAAGGCTTCAGATGAAGACAGAAAAACCAGCCAGCACTCAGAAGAGTCCTTTTTTTTCTTAGTGCAAATCGTCAGTTTGTTTATTCCTCTGTTAAGATCAAGACCATTTCAGAATATCCGATTTTGGCCACGTGACGCACATATTTTCATACCTCACTGGAGTCTGGAGGAAACAGCAAATTTGTTTTTTTAAAGAGGGAGTCGTGCTCTTTGAATAAAAAGCTCTATCCTTCCCCCTTTTCACACATGCAGCTCTGAAGCCTTGTTTCCTCTGAGAGGTCTGGTTTGGTTCGGTTCAGTTTGGAGTGATTAACCCTGATGTTGTTTGTGTTTCCAACTCTGCAGCTTCACTAGAGGACGAGGATGCGAGCTGTGAAGAGAGGGCTGCACCGAAGGCAAAGCTTTGGTTCATGTGGACGTTCTTCACAGCAACAGCAGAGAACAAATCACTAAACCCACAGCTAATTTGAACATGGAGAGGTATGGATTATTTTTTTTTAGCCTCCTTCAGAGGGTGCCAGTAGGTGTGATTTGTTTTATTTGGGCACCTTTCCTCCTTATCTAACAGTGGAAACATCTGTACAGAGTCAAACTGAACCAGACAAACCCAGAAAATCCCCAGACCTTCTTCTTGCACTTTGCCCTCACAGCAGGAAGTCTCTCTGTGGCTTGCATGCCATTTAATTGAAGGGTGGAGTGGGGGGACACCTGAGGGACAGCAGGTAACTTTCAGGGTAAAGTCTGATGTTTGTGTTCACACATGCAGCTCATTCTGGAAAATTTCAGGGTTTTTCCTACAAGTGAGAGGGGGGTTAGGGAACTTCCTGGGTAGGCTGCCCTGTTAGTTTCTAAAAAATGACAGGGTAGCGTGTGTGAGGAAGGCTCAGGTCTGAGTTAGTCCATCTGAAAATATCTCTGATTTTGCCAAAGTGGGTCAGAAGGCTGTCCAGGTCATTCTCTGTCTTACTTTCACTGTGAAGTTAATGGACTTTTTTGTCACTCGTCTTTGGGAGGTTAAACATTTTCTGGTTTCAAAAGGAGCTAAAGTGGTCCATCTCTGTGCTGCTGACCTGATGGGACAAGAGCCTCATTCCCCCGTCCTCCCTGCCTATTGTACAGCTCTGTCCTCCATCGATGAAGAGATCCATGAATGTCAGAGAATAACTCACCTATGTAATAATGCCCATATCTTAAATCACCAGTGTTAGCCTCACTAACAGAGAAAGAGCCTGCAGTGGCTTCTTAAATGCTGCGCCCTTCTTCATTCTTCTTTAATCTGCCCCTAAAAAAGATCAGTGCTCACAATACCATCACCAACCTGCTGATCCATGCCCTGCCCCGCTCCGGCATGTCTGCTTTTCTTCAGTGGGGCCGGAGCTTTGGATCACAGAGTAAATAACCACCAAGTGTTCAATCGGGTTTCTATTTTTCTTTTCTTGCAGAAGCTCCTTTCACCAGGACGTCCCGAGCCAGACCATCAGCTCAGCAGGCCAAAGGCGACGGGCCCGCGGCTCGTCCGTTCCTCACAGCTTTACCGTCGTTAACGCCCGTCAGCGCTCCATTCGAGTCGCTCAGAGACGTTAAAGTCGGCGGGATGAGACTGTCCAGCTCCTGCCTGTGCCCCGTTTCGAGCAGCCACTCGTGAAACTTCATCTCCACCAACTCCTGGAACTTCTTCTTCTGCTCCCTGTGGGGCATGGACCAGATAATCAGTCACCAGCTTTAAAACAGAGAAACTCGATCAGGTTTTAACACAGTTTTATGTTAGTTTTCAGCTTTTAGGTGATTTTCAGACTGTAGAATAAAACTGCAACGAGGTTTATGTTTTAAACTGATAATAGTGAGCAGTAGTTACAAAAATTCTAGACTCAGGGTTCATTTTGTCCCACAGAGTAATGAATCGGTTGAGTCCACTTAAGTTTTTTCTTTAGAAAAAATGCTAAAACTCCGTCACACTTAGGTTACACAAAACCAGCAGGAATGTCTCTTAGGAAACATCTTCAACTTTATTTTTTTGTTTGTTTGCTTATTTTAAATATCTAAAAACATTCATTTAGCCAAAATTGCTTCACTTGGACTTCGGTCTTGTTACTTTGGTTTTGAATCGAGCAGGGATGTTGAATTTTTAGCCTGAGTAATAATAATTTTAAGATTGAAGCCGATCCGTAATTTCTCCTTTTCTTATTTAAAACTTTTCAGTGTTAACTCAATCATTTGTGAACCAGTGAATAAAAAATCAAACTGCAGACTCTGGTGGACTAAAGACAGGAGACTGTATGAGGGACATGATCATATCATGGAGGCTTTTTTAAAGTTGCCTCCGTTTTAGTTTTAGCAGCATTTTAACTGGAAAGAGGTTTTTTATCTCCTTCATGGAGGTCTTGTTTCTGCCAGCGTTTGTCCGTTTGCTTTGTTCGTTTGACTGTGAGCAACATAACTCCAAAAACTGATGATTTTGTTGGTCCAAACTCAGTGTCATTCTTTACTGAACAGGTAACAGTATCTATTAAATTTCTTATAAAACAGATTTATTAATCAGTGGATCTGAATATCTGGACTTGGTCCCCCGCTCAGTCTGACTCACAGCTGATTGATTTTCTCTGGAGGCTTTTAGGTTACAGGCCGGGACAGCGAGCTGGATAATGGAGTCGGTCTTATTTTTACTCAGATATGGATCGCCGAGGCGTTTAAGTGCTGTTAGAACGTCAATCAGATCAAAATAACGCAGACTTCCTCCTGGACACTCACTTGTTGAGCCGAGCCTCCATCACCGTCTTCTGCCAGTCCTGAATCCTCCTCTGCTTCTCCTCCACCGCGGCCTGGTACAGCCGAGGCAGACCCCCTGGGACCTCACATGTGTCCCCCTCCATGTCAAAGGGCACCACCATGGTGTGGAAGTCAGCGGGGGGCAGCAGGCGGTAACAGGCGGGGTCCTGGTGGGACGTTGAGTTTGGTGAAAGGTTGAGGCCCTCGGATCCTAAAAGCAAAGGTTGATCCCAGAGGTTTGGGACCACGGCGAGCCCCACGCTGGCCATGTGGTCCTCCAGGGAGGGGTAGAAGGTGTGGAAAGGCCCCAGCGTGATGTCCGAGTTTCCTGGTAGGAGCACAGGGCAGGTGGGCGTTAAGGCGTGGACGGTGCAGGACGAGGACGCCCCGATGACGATCCTGCCGGCCACGCAGATCAGGCGAACGTTCTGGCAACTGTGGATGTGGACGCTGGTCTCGACGGGACCCAGGACCACCGTGGTGTCTCGGCATTTGTCTATGCTGACGGACCTGGAACAGAAACAGAGACGGATGAACCACAAACTGTGACAATGACCAAACCGTCTGCACTAGCATGTTTTTCAGCCTGTTCTACACCCAAAAAGTCATGTTTGAGCAAATTTTTTTTCTGAGTCTGAAATGGACAAAAAGTCATAGGTTAGCCTTAGTGTTTTTTCAAATCCTGAGCTGAGAGAAAAAGGCTTATAAGTCCATTTTAAAGCCAAATATGACCAAACCGTCTGCACTGGCATGTTCTTCAGCCTGTTTTACACCATGAAGTCATGTTAGAGCATAATTTTTTTCGTAGTCCGAAATGGACAAAAAGTCATAGGTTAGCCTTACTGTTTTTTCAAATTCTGAGCTGAGAGAAAAAGGCTTATAAGTCCACTTTGATGCCAGATATGACCAAACCGACTGCACTAGCGTATTTTTTGGCCTGTTTTACACCCAAAAAGTCATGTTTGAGCATATTTGTTGTCGGAGTCTGAAATGGACAAAAAGTCATATGTTAGCCTTACTGTTTTTTCAAATCCGGAGCTGAAGGAAAAAGGCTTATAAGTCCATTTTGATGCCAAATATAACCAAACCGTCTGCACTAGCATGTTTTTTGGCCTGTTTTACACCCAAAAAGTCATGTTTGAGCATATTTTTTGTCAGAGTCTGAAATGGACAAAAAGTCATAGGTTAGCCTTAGTGTTTTTTCAAATCCTGAGCTGAGAGAAAAATGCTTATAAGTCCATTTTGATGCCAAATATGACCAAACCGTCTGCACTAGCATGTTTTTCATCCCGTTTTACACCCAAAAAGTCATGTTTGAGCATATTTTTTTTCGTAGTCTGAAATGGACAAAAAGTCATAGGTTAGCCTTAGTGTTTTTTCAAATCCGGAGCTGAGAGAAAAAGGCTTATAAGTCCATTTTGATGCCAAATATAACCAAACCGTCTGCACTAGCATGTTTTTTGGCCTGTTTTACACCCAAGAACTCATGTTTGAGCATAATTTTTTTCGTAGTCCGAAATGGACAAAAAGTCATAGGTTAGCCTTAGTGTATTTTCAAATTCTGAGCTGAGAGAAAAAGGCTTATAAGTCCATTTTGAAGCAAAATATGACCAAACCGTCTGCACTAGCATGTTTTTCAGCCTGTTCTACACCCAAAAAGTCATGTTTGAGCATAATTTTTTGTCAGAGTCTGAAATGGAAAAAAAGTCATATGTTAGCCTTACTGTTTTTTCAAATCCTGAGCTGAGAGAAAAAGGCTTATAAGTCCATTTTGAAGCAAAATATGACCAAACCGTCTGCACTAGCATGTTTTTCGGCCTGTTCTACACCCAAAAAGTCATGTTTGAGCATAATTTTTTGTCAGAGTCTGAAATGGAAAAAAAGTCATATGTTAGCCTTACTGTTTTTTCAAATCCTGAGCTGAGAGAAAAAGGCTTATAAGTCCATTTTGAAGCAAAATATGACCAAACCGTCTGCACTAGCATGTTTTTCAGCCTGTTCTACACCCAAAAAGTCATGTTTGAGCATAATTTTTTTCGGAGTCTGAAATGGACAAAAAGTCATAGGTTAGCCTTACTGTTTTTTCAAATCCTGAGCTGAGAGAAAAATGCTTATAAGTCCATTTTGATGCCAAATGTGACCAAACCATCTGCACTAGCATGTTTTTCAGCCTGTTTTACACCCAAAAAGTCATGTTTGAGCGTATTTGTTGTCGGAGTCTGAAATGGACAAAAAGTCATAGGTTAGCCTTAGTGTTTTTTCAAATCCTGAGCTGAGAGAAAAAGGCTTATAAGTCCATTTTGAAGCCAAATATGACCAAAGCGTTGGCACAAGCATGTTTGTTGGCCTGTTTTACACCCAAGAACTTATGTTTGAGCATAATTCTTTTCGGAGTCTGAAATGGACAAAAAGTCATATGTTAGCCTTAGTGTTTTTTCAAATCCTGAGCTGTGAGAAAAAAACTTATAAGTCCATTTCGAAGCAAAATATGACCAACCCATCTGCACTAGCATGTTTTTCGGCCTGTTTTACACCCAAAAAGTCATGTTTGAGTGTATTTGTCGGAGTCTAAAATGGACAAAAAAGTCATATGTTAGCCTTAGTGTTTTTTTCAAATCCTGAGCTGAGAGAAAAAGGCTTATAAGTCCATTTTGATGCCAAATATGACCAAACCTTCAGCACTAGCATGTTTGTTGGCCTGTTTTACACCCAAGAACCCATGTTTGAGCATAATTTTTTTCGGAGTCTGAAATGGACAAAAAGTCATAGATAAGCCTTAGTGTTTTTTCAAATCCTGAGCTGAGAGAAAAAGACTTATAAGTCCATTTTGATGCCAAAAATGACCAAACCGTCTGCACTAGCATGTTTCTCAGCCTGTTTTACACCCAAAAAGTCGTGTTTGAGCATAATTTTTTTCGGAGTCTGAAATGGACAAAAAGTCATAGGTTAGCCTTACTGTTTTTTCAAATCCTGAGCTGAGAGAAAAAGACTCATAAGTCCATTTTGATGCCAAAAATGACCAAACCGTCTGCACTAGCATGTTTTTCAGCCTGTTTTACACCCAAAAAGTCATGTTTGAGCGTATTTGTTGTCGGAGTCTGAAATGGACAAAAAGTCATATGTTAGCCTTAGTGTTTTTTCAAATCCTGAGCTGAGAGAAAAAGGCTTATAAGTCCATTGTGATGCCAAATATGACCAAAGCGTTGGCACAAGCATGTTTGTTGGCCTGTTTTACACCCAAGAACTTATGTTTGAGCATAATTCTTTTCGGAGTGTGAAATGGACAAAAAGTCATATGTTAGCCTTAGTGTTTTTTTCAAATCCTGAGCTGTGAGAAAAAAACTTATAAGTCCATTTCGAAGCAAAATATGACCAACCCATCTGCACTAGCATGTTTTTCGGCCTGTTTTACACCCAAAAAGTCATGTTTGAGTGTATTTGTCGGAGTCTAAAATGGACAAAAAAGTCATATGTTAGCCTTAGTGTTTTTTTCAAATCCTGAGCTGAGAGAAAAATGCTTATAAGTCCATTTTTTAAGCCAAATATGACCAAAGCGTCTGCACTAGCATGTTTTTCAGCCCGTTTTACACCAAAAAAGTCATGTTTGAGCATATTTTTTTTCGTAGTCTGAAATGGACAAAAAGTCATATGTTAGCCTTAGTGTTTTTTCAAATCCTGAGCTGAGAGAAAAAGGCTTATAAGTCCATTTTGATGCCAAATATAACCAAACCGTCTGCACTAGCATGTTTTTTGGCCTGTTTTACACCCAAAAAGTCATGTTTGAGCATAATTTTTTGTCAAAGTCTGAAATGGAAAAAAAGTCATATGTTAGCCTTACTGTTCTTTCAAATCCTGAGCTGAGAGAAAAAGGCTTATAAGTCCATTTTGATGCAAAATATGACCAAACCTTCAGCACTAGCATGTTTGTTGGCCTGTTTTACACCCAAGAACTCATGTTTGAGCATAATTTTTTTCGGAGTCTGAAATGGACAAAAAGTCATAGATTAGCCTTAGTGTTTTTTCAAATCCTGAGCTGAGAGAAAAAGACTCATAAGTCCATTTTGATGCCAAAAATGACCAAACCGTCTGCACTAGCATGTTTTTCAGCCTGTTTTACACCCAAAAAGTCATGTTTGAGCGTATTTGCGGTTGAAGTCTGAAATGGACAAAAAGTCATATGTTAGCCTTAGTGTTTTTTCAAATCCTGAGCTGAGAGAAAAAGGCTTATAAGTCCATTTTGATGCCAAATATGACCAAACCTTCAGCACTAGCATGTTTTTCAGCCTGTTTTACAACCAGGAAGTCATGTGTGAGCATAATTTTTTCCGGAGTCTGAAATGGACAAAAAGTCATAGGTTAGCCTTAGTGTTTTTTCAAATCCTGAGCTGAGAGAAAAAGACTCATAAGTCCATTTTGATGCCAAAAATGACCAAACCGTCTGCACTAGCATGTTTGTTGGCCTGTTTTACACCCAAGAACTTATGTTTGAGCATAATTCTTTTCGGATTGTGAAATGGACAAAAAGTCATATGTTAGCCTTAGTGTTTTTTCAAATCCTGAGCTGTGAGAAAAAAATTTATAAGTCCATTTCGAAGCAAAATATGACCAACCCATCTGCACTAGCATGTTTTTCGGCTTGTTTTACACCCAAAAAGTCATGTTTGAGTGTATTTGTCGGAGTCTAAAATGGACAAAAAAGTCATATGTTAGCCTTAGTGTTTTTTTCAAATCCTGAGCTGAGAGAAAAATGCTTATAAGTCCATTTTGATGCCAAATATGACCAAACCTTCAGCACTAGCATGTTTGTTGGCCTGTTTTACACCCAAAAAGTCATGTTTGAGCATAATTTTTTTTCGGAGTCTGAAATGGACAAAAAGTCATAGATTAGCCTTAGTGTTTTTTCAAATCCTGAGCTGAGAGAAAAAGACTTATAAGTCCATTTTGATGCCAAAAATGACCAAACCGTCTGCACTAGCATGTTTCTCAGCCTGTTTTACACCCAAAAAGTCGTGTTTGAGCAAATTTTTTTCGGAGTCTGAAATGGACAAAAAGTCATAGGTTAGCCTTACTGTTTTTTCAAATCCTGAGCTGAGAGAAAAAGACTCATAAGTCCATTTTGATGCCAAAAATGACCAAACCGTCTGCACTAGCATGTTTTTCAGCCTGTTTTACACCCAAAAAGTCATGTTTGAGCGTATTTGTTGTCGGAGTCTGAAATGGACAAAAAGTCATAGGTTAGCCTTAGTGTTTTTTCAAATCCTGAGCTGAGAGAAAAGGGCTTATAAGTCCATTGTGATGCCAAATATGACCAAAGCGTTGGCACAAGCATGTTTGTTGGCCTGTTTTACACCCAAGAACTTATGTTTGAGCATAATTCTTTTCGGAGTGTGAAATGGACAAAAAGTCATATGTTAGCCTTAGTGTTTTTTTCAAATCCTGAGCTGTGAGAAAAAAACTTATAAGTCCATTTCGAAGCAAAATATGACCAACCCATCTGCACTAGCATGTTTTTCGGCCTGTTTTACACCCAAAAAGTCATGTTTGAGTGTATTTGTCGGAGTCTAAAATGGACAAAAAAGTCATATGTTAGCCTTAGTGTTTTTTTCAAATCCTGAGCTGAGAGAAAAATGCTTATAAGTCCATTTTTTAAGCCAAATATGACCAAAGCGTCTGCACTAGCATGTTTTTCAGCCCGTTTTACACCAAAAAAGTCATGTTTGAGCATATTTTTTTTCGTAGTCTGAAATGGACAAAAAGTCATATGTTAGCCTTAGTGTTTTTTCAAATCCTGAGCTGAGAGAAAAAGGCTTATAAGTCCATTTTGATGCCAAATATAACCAAACCGTCTGCACTAGCATGTTTTTTGGCCTGTTTTACACCCAAAAAGTCATGTTTGAGCATAATTTTTTGTCAAAGTCTGAAATGGAAAAAAAGTCAAATGTTAGCCTTACTGTTCTTTCAAATCCTGAGCTGAGAGAAAAAGGCTTATAAGTCCATTTTGATGCCAAATATGACCAAACCTTCAGCACTAGCATGTTTGTTGGCCTGTTTTACAACCAGGAAGTCATGTGTGAGCATAATTTTTTCCGGAGTCTGAAATGGACAAAAAGTCATAGGTTAGCCTTAGTGTTTTTTCAAATCCTGAGCTGAGAGAAAAAGGCTTATAAGTCCATTTTGATGCCAGATATGACCAAACCGTCTGCACTAGCATGTTTTTCAGCCTGTTTTACAACCAGGAAGTCATGTGTGAGCATAATTTTTTCCGGAGTCTGAAATGGACAAAAAGTCATAGGTTAGCCTTAGTGTTTTTTCAAATCCTGAGCTGAGAGAAAAAGACTCATAAGTCCATTTTGATGCCAAAAATGACCAAACCGTCTGCACTAGCATGTTTTTCAGCCTGTTTTGCACCCAAAAAGTCTTGTTTGAGCATATTTGTTGTCGGAGTCTGAAATGGACAAAAAGTCATATGTTAGCCTTAGTGTTTTTTCAAATCCTGAGCTGAGAGAAAAAGACTTATAAGTCCATTTCGAAGCAAAATATGACCAAACCGTCTGCACTAGCATGTTTTTCAGCCTGTTTTACACCCAAAAAGTCACGTTTGAGCAATTTTTTTTTCGGAGTCTGAAATGGAAAAAAGTCATAGGTTAGCCTTACTGTTTTTTCAAATCCTGAGCTGAGAGAAAAAGACTTATAAGTTCATTTCTAAGCCAAATATGACCAAACCGTCTCCACTAGCATAATTTACGGCCTGTTTTACACCTAAAAAGTCATGTTTGAGCATATTTTTTGTCAGAGTCTGAAATGGACAAAAAGTCATATGTTAGCCTTAGTGTTTTTTCAAATCCTGAGCTGAGAGAAAAAGGCTTATAAGTCCATTTTGATGCCAAATATGACCAAACCGTCTGCCCGAGCATGTTTTTCAGCCTGTTCTACACCCAAAAAGTCATGTTTGACCATATTTTTTGTCAGAGTCTGAAATGGACAAAAAGTCATATGTTAGCCTTAGTGTTTTTTCAAATCCTGAGCTGAGAGAAAAAGGCTTATAAGTCCATTTTGAAGCAAAATATGACCAAACCATCTGCACTAGCATGTTTTTCAGCCTGTTTTACACCCAAAAAGTCATGTTTGAGCATATTTTTTTTCCGAGTCCGAAATGGACAAAAAGTCATAGGTTAGCCTTAGTGTTTTTTCAAATCCTGAGCTGAGAGAAAAAGGTTTATAAGTCCATTTTGAAGCAAAATATGACCAAACCGTCTGCACTAGCATGTTTTTCAGCCTGTTTTACACCCAAAAAGTCATGTTTGAGCGTATTTGCGGTTGAAGTCTGAAATGGACAAAAAGTCATATGTTAGCCTTACTGTTGGTTCAAATCCTGAGCTGAGAGAAAAAGGCATATGAGTCCATTTTGATGCAAATATGACCAAACCGTCTGCACTAGCATGTTTTCCAGCCTGTTCTACACCCAAAACGTCATGTGTGAGCATATTTTCTTTCGGAGTCTGAAATGGATAAAAAGTCATATGTTAGCCTTATTGTTTTTTCAAATCCTGAGCTGAGAGAAAAAGACTTATAGGTTCATTTTGAATCCAAATATGACCAAACCGTCTGCACTAGCATGATTTACGGCCTGTTTTACACCTAAAAAGTCATGTTTGAGCATAATTTTTGTCAGAGTCCGAAATGGACAAAAAGTCATATGTTAGCCTTTGTGTTTTTTCAAATCTTGAGCTGAGAGAAAAAGGCTTATAAGTCCATTTCGAAGCAAAATATGACCAAACCGTTTGCACTACCATGATTTACGGCCTGTTTTACACCCAAAAAGTCATGTTTGAGCATAATTTTTTTCTGAGTCCGAAATGGACAAAAAGTCATATGTTAGCCTTAGTGTTTTTTCAAATCCTGAGCTGAGAGAAAAAGGCTTATAAGTCCACTTTGATGCCAGATATGACCAAACCGACTGCACTAGCATATTTTTTGGCCTGTTTTACACCCAAAAAGTCATGTTTGAGCATATTTGTTGTCGGAGTCTGAAATGGACAAAAAGTCATATGTTAGCCTTAGTGTTTTTTCAAATCCTGAGCTGAGAGAAAAAGACTTATAAGTCCATTTTGATGCCAGATATGACCAAACCGTCTGCACTAGCATGTTTTTCAGCCTGTTTTACAACCAAGAAGTCATGTGTGAGCATAATTTTTTCCGGAGTCTGAAATGGACAAAAAGTCATATGTTAGCCTTAGTGTTTTTTCAAATCCTGAGCTGAGAGAAAAAGACTCATAAGTCCATTTTGATGCCAAAAATGACCAAACCGTCTGCACTAGCATGTTTTTCAGCCTGTTTTGCACCCAAAAAGTCTTGTTTGAGCATATTTGTTGTCGGAGTCTGAAATGGACAAAAAGTCATAGGTTAGCCTTAGTGTTTTTTCAAATCCTGAGCTGAGAGAAAAATGCTTATAAGTCCATTTTGATGCCAGATATGACCAAACCGTCTGCACTAGCATGTTTTTCAGCCTGTTTTACAACCAAGAAGTCATGTGTGAGCATAATTTTTTCCGGAGTCCAAAATGGACAAAAAGTCATAGGTTAGCCTTACTGTTTTTTTCAAATCCTGAGCTGAGACAAAAATGCTAATAAGTCCATTTTGATGCCAAATATGAACAAACAGTCTGCACTAGCATGTTTTTCAGCCTGTTCTACACCCAAAAAGTCATGTTTGACCATATTTTTTGTCAGAGTCTGAAATGGACAAAAAGTCATATGTTAGCCTTACTGTTTTTTCAAATCCTGAGCTGAGAGAAAAAGACTTATAAGTCCATTTCGAAGCAAAATATGACCAAACCGTCTGCCCGAGCATGTTTTTCAGCCTGTTCTACACCCAAAAAGTCATGTTTGACCATATTTTTTGTCAGAGTCTGAAATGGACAAAAAGTCATAGGTTAGCCTTAGTGTTTTTTCAAATCCTGAGCTGAGAGAAAAAGACTTATAAGTCCATTTCAAAGCAAAATATGACCAAACCGTCTGCACTAGCATGTTTTTCGGCCTGTTTTACACCCAAAAAGTCATGTTTGACCATATTTTTTGTCAGAGTCTGAAATGGACAAAAAGTCATATGTTAGCCTTAGTGTTTTTTCAAATCCTGAGCTGAGAGAAAAAGACTTATAAGTCCATTTCAAAGCAAAATATGACCAAACCGTCTGCACTAGCATGTTTTTCAGCCTGTTTTACACCCAAAAAGTCATGTTTGAGTGTATTTGTCGGAGTCTAAAATGGACAAAAAAGTCATATGTTAGCCTTAGTGTTTTTTTCAAATCCTGAGCTGAGAGAAAAAGGCTTATAAGTCCATTTTGATGCCAAATATGACCAAACCTTCAGCACTAGCATGTTTGTTGGCCTGTTTTACACCCAAGAACTCATGTTTGAGCATAATTTTTTTCGGAGTCTGAAATGGACAAAAAGTCATAGATTAGCCTTAGTGTTTTTTCAAATCCTGAGCTGAGAGAAAAAGACTTATAAGTCCATTTTGATGCCAAATATGACCAAACCGTCTGCACTAGCATGTTTCTCAGCCTGTTTTACACCCAAAAAGTCATGTTTGACCATATTTTTTTTTCGGAGTCTGAAATGGAAAAAAAAACATAGGTTAGCTTTACTGTTTTTTCAAATCCTGAGCTGAGAGAAAAAGACTTATAAGTCCATTTCGAAGCAAAATATGACCAAACCGTTGGCACTAGCATGTTTTTCAGCCTATTTTACACCCAAGAACTTATGTTTGAGCATAATTTTTTTCGGAGTCTGAAATGGACAAAAGTCATAGATTAGCCTTAGTGTTTTTTCAAATC